>JAZDUH010000060.1:1867500-3067500 GCA_036419115.1 Scarus forsteni
AATGCCATATTCCTTAAATCTTAAACTGCTCCTGGAATAAATGAAAAACTTTTCCAAAATATGGGATATCTCCAGCCTCAAACTCATAGCAAGAGTGTCACTTTTCCCCCCAAATCATCTTTGATTAGTTTTTAAGCATGTATTTTAAAAATCAAATACATTCAGTTATATGATATTCAGTGAGCATGTATGCTAATTAACATGTCCTCCCATTCCTTCCTTTGGCTGCAACAGAAACAAAGCATTTCCATCCATCATTTTACTATTTGTTTCTCCTGAGGCCACATCAGTAGGCGCCATGTATTTATATGAAACTTGCAATTTTGTCTGGCAGATGCCTTCGAAGCACTGCACTGAGCACTTAACACGGCTCCGCTGGACTGCAGTGGGTGAAAAGCCAACAAATGGGCCTACAGATTGTCATTATTGGCCAGTTGCTATGCACATAATTGACACACAGCAGAGCCCAAAGTGCTTCCACGTGGCACTCCTCAGATGTTTTTGTGCTGTTTTGTCCAATTGGAGTGACTTTGCCATTCTTCCATTTTCTTGAGGTGTCTTCTCCTTCTGTATGTTTCAGGCAGACTAGTTGCAGCTGATGGAGGTAAAGAGAGCTTTGCGATTGCGCTTAGCCCTCCACTGGATCAGGTGGTTCTCTGGTCCAGGTGCTCTACGGTACTGTTGAGATGTCCTATTTACATGTGAATGTTTATTTACAGTTCTAGTGGTGATTTTTACTCCATTCCTGGACAGATATTCAGATATCAAGTATAAGGTAACAGCCTTAAAGGGATAGTTTAGTTTTTTTGCAGTGGGGTCGTATGAGCTCCATAGTTTAAGAGTACGCTACATATGAGTGTTTTTATGTGCATTAACCTTTCGGAAATATAAAGTTTATCTGGACCTGAGTCAACTCACGTCATATATCCCTCTGTGCAGCGCTGCTGTGAGCTGCTGAATCACTCCGTCCCCCTCTCAGCTGATCAAAACATACAAGCTAACGGCTTCAGACGCCGGCTGTAGCTTCGTGTAGCTTTTATCAAGTATGGTAACTCTTTTGTTTTTCACCTGAGTGGTGTGAGGAAGAGACAATGCATGAAATTGAAAAAGGGATGATTTTGACAGCGCCGATGAAGTTCCATTCACTTTGGAGTCAAGAGGATACCTGTATCAACAGGAGTGGACAGAAGAGTTGCTGAAGATGGAGACCAAACAGACCGAAAGGAATACAGAGGAAATATCCACGGACACTGGACATCAAGATAGAGTTGGAAGCGGTACGATTGTAGGAACTTGCCAGAGGAAACAGTTGATAAAGACGGCTATATTACTCATCAAATATACTTTCCTGCTCTTCTGAATCCTGGAGTTTTGTGGACATTCTTCAATTTCCTGAAGATAGCCTGAAAAAGGTCCCAAACCTGAAGGACCTAATGACAGTTTTTCCTCAAAGTAAGTAATAATGATCTGTCAGAAACAAATAAGCAGAGTAGAGGAGGCTGTTTGTTTATGAAAACACTGCAGACTACTTGTGTATGTGTCTCTCTCTCACACACACATGCACACACACGCAAGGGTTACTGTGTACTAACCTCTAATATGTATAGAGATGTAAAGATCTGAACACACAACCTGTCAGGTAACAGGTAATGAGAGACACATTCGCGATATGATGTAACCGCATGTCCTCGTTAGGCAGAGGAATACGGTGAAAGCTGAGTTCTCCATGATGCACATTTGTTTCTGCATCAAGGAAGCATCACAAAAACCCCATCTCTGAAATATTTGTCTAAAATTTACTTTAAATTAGTCTACAACAGGCATCTTTTACTATGGCGGAGTGATTTAGCGGAGGGATACATGACGTGAGTTGACTTAGGCCCGGATAAACTTTATATTTCCGAAAGGTTAATGCACTTAAAAACACTCATATGCAGTGTACTCTTAAACTGTGGTATTACTTTTTGATTTAAGTTCTTGTAGGCGGAGAAAATACCCTTCGTTTTTGGTACGGTACCTTCTTGTTAGCGTCTATTTCTTCGTCACAGACTCTTACAGACTGGCTTACTGAGGGAGAGGAGAGAACTTTCTACTGCATCTAATGTACTTAGTGGCCATTAGGAGCTCATACAACCTCACTTCAAAAAAACTGAACTATCCCTTTAATGGACTGTTTGAAAGTCTTGATCCTCTTGCTTTTAATTTTTTTTCTTTTCTGAGAAGTGGAATTGCTGCTTTATCAGTAACAATGACTATCCTTATTAATGGTACACATAATGAGAGTATGCAGCAACAACATCAGTCTGCAGTGCAGAACTGAGACTGAAGCAGAAAGTCATTTTTATGTCCCTTAAAGTTGCAGTGGTGAGAATTCACAGGCTGAAAGAACATTACAGAGTGACAAGAGGCAAAGAGAAAGATGTTTAAAAAAGGTATTATTAGAGGTTGTCTGATTCAGATTTTTGTGCATTTCATGATTTTTTTTAACTACTTAATCCCCAACATTGAGTTGTCTCTGGATTACAGTAGGCCTAAAGACAGTGTCCATTTTTTGGACCTCGCAATTTGTAAAGACAGTCGTGTACCCCGTAATTTTCAGAAAATCAAAAGACAGACATTCAGTTTTTACACACTAACAGCTTCCATTCATCATGGCTTAAAGAAAATGTCCCTTTTGGCCATTTTCAGTTGCCAGGAGAAGGACTTTAAACTAGAATTTTGTGATAATGATTAATAATTCAAAATAATCTTTAGATCATAACATATTATCACTGTGCTCACTTGGCTGCACTGGTGATATGGCACCCCTCTCCCTCTTTCACCTCCACAACTTCTACTCTTATACCAGCTCAGACCAACAGAGAGCAGGAAGTGACTATGATACTTTGACAATAGCAAGCAGAGTCCAACGTCATCCATTATGTAGAATTGACTGCATGAGGATGTTAGCCATTGTGGCTTTTCTCCTGACAGACACTTCAGACCACAAGCCCAATACACTAATGTTCTGAGGTGGATGAATTTAAATGTATCCTGACCAGTAGGGACACTCTCTTTCTGTGATGTGCTTGTAAGAACAATCAAGTCACTGCTCAGCATCCACACCAGCTGAAGCCACAACGTGGTTCAATATTTTACAAAGTCTTTATGCTTTAAAATCTGATGGCAGATGAAGCTAAACTTGTGCAGTACAAAGCATTGAAACTACCATCAATCTGCACTTCTCAAGGTGCACACTCTAATCATGTTTTAAGGAGCACATATCTTAGCTACCTTAATCTAGAAAAAAGCTGGTTTCAGCCATTTTGAAGTCTGAAAGGGGTTATGATGATGCTTTGCCTGCATGTCTTTACTCAAAGCAGACTTATTCTGGATGGGGCTCTGAGGGTCATCACAAACTTTAATCCCTCATTCATAATTATTTGTTGTATGCATGTGTTGGTTGTATTTCTTTATCTCCAGTGAACCTTAGCATGGGTCTATTCTAATTTAAAAAGCTGTCTTGGGTTACCATTCAGAGGTATTTACAATCTTTATTTTATTTTTGGCCCCATAATCTCTTTTTGATGCTACACTATACTGTCAAAAGTATTCACTCACCCATCCAAATAATCAGAATCAGGTGTTCCAGTCACTTCCATGTCCACAGGTGTATAAAATCAAGCACCAAGGCATGCAGACTGCTTTTACAAACATTTGTGAAAGAATGGGTCTCTCTCAGGAGCTCAGTGAATTCCAGCGTGGAACTGTGATAGGGTGCCACATGTGCGACAAATCCAGTCTTGAAATTTCCTCGCTCCTTAATATTCCACAGTCAACTGACAGCTGGATTATAAGAATGTGGAAGCGTTTGGGAACGACAGCAACTCAGCCACCGAGTGGCAGGCCACGTAAACTGACAGAGCGGGGTTAGCGGATGCTGAGGCGCATTGTGCGAAGAGGTCACCAACTTTCTGCAGAGTCAATCGCTACAGACCTCCAAACTTCGTGTGGCCTTCAGATTAGCTCAAGAACAGTGCAGAGAGTTTCATGGATGGGTTTCCATGGCCGAGCAGCTGCATACAAGCCAGACATCACCAAGTTTAATGCAAAGCGCTGGATGCAGTGGTGTAAAGCACGCCGTCACTGGACTCCAGAGGAGTGGAGTCGCGTTCTCTGGAGTGACCAATCACGCTTCTCCATCTGACAATCTGATGGACCAGTCTGGGTTTGGAGGTTGCCAGGAGAATGATACTTGTGGGACTGCATTGTGCCAAGTGTAAAGTTTGGTGGAGGGGGGATTATGGTGTGGGGGTGTTTTTCAGGAGCTGAGCTTGGCCCCTTAGTTCCAGTCAAAGGAACTCTGAATGCTTCAGCACACCAAGACATGTTGGACAATTCCATGCTCCAACTTTGTGGGAACAGTTTGGAGATGGCCCCTTCCTCTTCCAACATGACTGTGCACCAGTGCACAAAGCAGGTCCATAAAGACGTGGATGACAGAGTCTGGTGTGGATCAACTTGACTGGCCTGCACAGAGTCCTGACCTCAACCCCATAGAACACCTTTGGGATGAATTAGAGCAGAGACTGAGAGCCAGGCCTTCTCGTCCAACATCAGTGTGTGACCTCACAAATGCTTCTGAAAGAATGGTCAAAAATTCCCATAAACACTCCTAAACCTTGTTGACAGCCTTCCCGGAAGAGTTGAAGCTGTTATAGCTGCAAAGGGTGGACCGACGTCAGATTGAACCCTATGGATTAGGATTAGGATGGCACTTAAAGAGAAACTCTGGTTTTTTGACACCTGGACCTTATTTTTAGGTTTGTGCATGCTGATATACTCACTCAGACAAACATCGTGCAGCTCGGAGTCCTTCAGAAGTTATTTAGATCCAACCGATGTAGCCGCACTTAGCGGGGGCCACGGCAAGGGAGCTTCAGCGCGGGACATAATCTCTCTCTATGTGAGCATAGAGCTGATATGACTAGCCAAAAAGCTCCAGTTTTGTCTCATCTGTCCAAAGGACACTCTCCCAGAAGTTTTGTGGCTTGTCAATAAGCATTTTGGAAAATTCCAGCCACAGTTTTTTATGATTTGCTTTTAACACATTAAGTCCATTTTAGCTCAGACAGTGACAGATGGTGCAATGTGACACTGGTGTACCATGACCTTGGAGTTCACCCCTAATCTTTTTGGAAGTTGTTCTGGGCTCTCATCAATTTTCCTCTTGGCACATCCAGGGAGGTTGGCTACATTCCTTTGGACCTTAAACTTCTGAATAATCTGTGAAATGTAGTCACAGGAACATCAAGCTGCTTGGAGATGGTCTTATAGCCTTTATCTTTGCTTGTCTGTAATTTTCTTTCTAATCTCCTGAGACAGCTCTCGCCTTAGCTTTCTGTGGTCCATGTTCAGTGTGGTACACACCATGATACCAAACAGCACAGTTACTACTTTTCACCTTGAAATAGGCAGACTGACTGATTACAAGTTTGAAGACACCTGTGATTAAAGGACGCACCTTAGTTTAACATGTTCCTGTGGTCAAATCACTTTAATCTTTTCTTGGGGCACCATCATTTTTGTCCAGACCAGTTTCATATTTGTTTTTTTTTATATTTCTGTTGAACTACAATTCAAAAGCAATTTCTGATTTTCATTAATTGATTTTCCTTGAAATTTTATTTGTTATTAGTTTCATCACTTTTAAGTTAAGTTAAGACAATTGAGGGTTTTTTCTTTCTTTAACGGGAGGGTATAACGATTTTGTCCACGTCTGTATGTTTTGGTTGTTTTAACTATCCTCCTGAAGCACTTTGTGACTTGATTTGATTTTGAATATTATAACTATCATTATTAAGTGACCAGGTGTGTCAAATTCTACTAAAAGTTATTGTTAGTTAAGGCTATCCTGCAAAAATGTCCTTCATTTTGAGCCAAAGAAGCTATTTATGCAGTAATGCTGTAAACCTCCATGACATCTACTGTATATGACAAAGACAGTGGTTTAAAACTTTGAACAAACTCAAAGGAAACTCCCCTTCCCGTTCAGCATGTTTAAAGTGGTCATGTCCACCAGAGCCTCATCATTCTTTCTTGAGTAGATCATCTTCTTCACAGTGTAACAGCTGCACCCAGCTTGTATGTCTCTCTTTGTGCCATGTTTTATACGGGTCTCTAAGCTCTACATTTATAAAGCTAAAGTGTCTCAGCACTAAGTGTTCTATTAAAACACAGCCTGATACTCTTCTGCTGGACAGTTTCAGAGCTGAACCGCCTGTTAAAAATATTTTACTTGATGGAAACAAGGCCTGTTTTTTACTTTGATCACAGAGCTGCTGTGATCTGCCACAGAACATTAACAGCCCTCTCACTAAAAATACTTATCCTTTCAAGGTAACTCGGGGATCAAGAGGAATGGGTGCAGGTTGCTTTTTGAAAGAAGTTTATAGACCTGCAAACTGCATCCAAAAGGGTGTCATACTTGAGAGTTGGGACACAGGCATCACTAAAAAACATAAAACTGTCACCCTGCATGTGATAACAGGCGAGGCTGCTCAAGGGAGAGAAAAGCATGTACATCACAGAAGTCAGGAAAAGATATCACTAACTCAATTCTGACCTCTTTATTATTTTTTGACTGAATTTTGATTTGTCTTACATCAATTAAATGCATGCATTTCATCCTGCATCATTTTTCAGGATGCTGCGGAGGTAAAGTGTTTCCTGTGGATACATTTCACAAGGTTGAAGATTTGTACAAACCCCAATTTCAATGAAACTTTGTGTAAAACCTAAATCAAAACAAAACATAATGATTTGTAATTTCCTTTTGGACTACATTCAATTAAATACTCTACAAAGACAAGATAGTTAAAGTTCATACTACTTAATTTTATTGCCTTTTGTAAATATTCACTCATTTTTTATTTGATACCTGCACCACCTTACAAACTAGCAAAGCACTGGGAGAGCACAGACCTCCGCCAGCGCCACAGTCGTCACCCATATTGTGATTTTCACCATAAATATTAGTCCTACCTTTATTTTATTGAAATATTTAGATTCCTTGACCATGAAAACTTACTAGTAGCAATTGGATTTATTATGATATCTATTTTAGTTCAGTAGTTATTCGCAAACATCACATTTTTCGTCATGGCGGCCAGACGCTGATCCGGATCAACACCAAAATTGGATCAGTTCTTCCTTTTCCCATGCTGAACATTTCCTGGAAATTTCATCAAAATCTATCCATTACTTTTTGAGTTATTTTGTTCACAGACAGACGGACGGACAGACAGACAAACAAACTCTCCCGAAAACATAACCTCCTTGGCGGAGGTAAAAAGCTGGGACAGGTGCATTTTAACTCTGTGTTATACAGCTTTCCTTTAAGCAACACTCAAAAAGAGATTGGGGACTGAGGACACTAATTGTTGAAGATTTGTAGTTTGAATTATTTTCCATTTTTGCTTGATATAAGACTTCAATTGCTCAACACTCTGGGGTGTTCCTTATGTATTTTGCTCTTCATAATGTCTCTTACATTTTCAATGGGTCATGTCTGCTACCCTCACTTTTTATGACAAGCCCACACTTATGTAACATGCACAATGTGGCTTGGTATTTGCTGAAATAAGCAGGGCCATTCCTGAAAAAGACATCACTTGGGTGGCAGCATATGCTCTAAAACTGTATGTTCATTTCAGCATTAGTGATGTCTCCACAAATGTCCCAGTTACCCAAGCCATGGGCACTAACACACCCTGATACCACCACAGATGCTTACATTTGAACTTTGCACTGATGAATCTGGATGGTCCTTTTCTGCCATGAGGATAAGTCGTCCATAGTTCCCTAAAACGATTTGTGGACTCATCAGACCCCAGCACACTTCTCCACTTTGTGTCAGTCCATCTCAGATAAGTTCTGGTCCAGAGAAGCTGATGGTTTTTCTGGATGTTGTTGATATTTGACGTTTGATTTGCATGGTAAGAGTTTTAACTTGCTCTTGAAGATGTAGTGACAAACTTTTTTTCACTGACAGTGGCTTTCTGAAGTGTCCCTGAGCCCATGTGCTAATGTCTATTAAAGAATGATGTCAATATTACTGCAGTGCTGTCTGAGGTATTGAAGGTCACAGGCATTCAATGGTGTTCTTAGCCTTGCTTCTGTGCAGAGATTTCTTTAGATTTTTCTGATAATATTATGGACTGTAGATGATACAATCCATATATTACTTGGAATTGCACACTGAAAGATGTTCTTAAAGAGGACATATCATGCTTGTTTCTCCTTTTCACTATGCCAGACTAGGATGCCTGTAAAGCATTTCTGCCCTCAGTACAAGTCATTTAGTTCCTTCATTGCCCCACAATAGCGTTCTCAATATCCTCATTTTAGGCCATTATGAAGCGCTTGTTGAAACGCTTGGTCTCAAGGCTGACCTAAAGTTACCTCGCAATGTCACAGCCCTTTGTGCTCTGATTGGTCAGTTCTATCGGGGGCTGAGCCAGCCTGTCCTTCTTCTTCTACTGTATTTTCCGGCAGGCTTAAAGCAGTGACTGCGTATTGAGTCCCCCTACAGGCCAGAGCTGGTAATGAGTGAGTGTGAGCGAGGGAGCTTTATACCCCTGCTGCTGGATGTGTTCCTCGGTGACGGTTTGGGGCTGATGGACATCACAGAGGAGGAAGTGTTTTATCAGATTACTCCAATAAAAAGAAAGGTACCTCGTGTCGTCATGACGTTTGAAATCTCGCGGACATCTCGCAATGACCTATTTTCAGAGGCATCAAATCTCGTTCTAGAATATCAGAAAAAAGACAATATCTAATTTTTTTAAAATCAGGGGGGCGTAAGGTCTTGTTTTCAAATTTATTATATTATATGTAAGTATTAAATCATGCATCAATATGATATGTCTCCTTTAAACTGTTGGACTATTTGCTCAAGCAGTTGTTCACAAAGGGGTGAACTTTGCCTCATCTGTGCTTGTGAATGAAGTCTGTCAGGGATGATCCATTTATACTAAGTAATGACAACACTTTCAACAGTTAAATGTCTCAAACTGGTGTTTTTTTGCATAATTCTTCAACTTTCCAATCTTTTGTTGCCTTCTCCCTCCTTTTCAGGGTCTTTTGTGGGCAAATATTTACATAATAAAATGAAGTTTGGCAGTATGAACATTGCACGTCTGTCCATTGTGCTACTTGTTGCCATAATCGATTTGTCTTTATTCAACATCATGCACAAATTTCATGTTCAAATGTCAGCCATATCTAGAATTAACATTTAAAATTTGCCAAAGGCTGATTAAAAATGAACCACAGAGTGTGATTTGTCCTCCTGCGCCATAGTTTATAAATCACTGGTTAGAAAAAGTAAGACTGTTTCAAACACTGTCAAAGTTTGACAAACACTGTCAAATTGCACTGATCTGTGAAGCATTACCATTTTTAGGCCACAAGAGGGCCCTAGAGGCTCATCTTTTCCTGATATTTTCTGTTAGACTGAAGGACAGGCCAACAATCTGAGTCTGTGTCCACTGACCTTCAGCTTGATGGTCCTCTGCATGCAGACCCTGCCTTCATATGTAAATCTGTGCCTGACATATTCTGCCATCATAAAGTGGGAGGATGGTCTTTTGGCCTGAAGAACATGAAATTGGGACATGACTGAAATAAAATCAAGCATCATCTCTGCATATTCAGTTAGATATGGGAATCAGGCATGGCAGAGAAGATAGACTTGGTCTACAAACAATTTTTTTGTTATATTTATCTTAACAAATCAAGTGAGTTGTGAGTAGTGAGTTGTAATTTTCTCTTTAAGTACAGAAAAGCAAATGATTTTCTGTCCTCCAAAAGAACCACCATTTTCAGGTCTAAACCCATAAGAAGAATAATTCAGGTATTTTATAAAAACAATTGCCCGTGCAAGGTTTAAAAAAATGTGAACAATGTTAATTTGTGTTATAACCCCTCAAATTACAATGGAGATGATTCAGATACATCATGAGGTGAGATAAAATGCAACAGAGGGAGATTTGACTCTTCTGATTGACTTTTAATACTTGAGGAAGAAGGCGATCGATTTACAATGTATTTCTTTTAAATATTGTTTCTCTTATTGGACTAGCCCAGGTTGAAATTGTAAAATTAGCCTTATAAAGTGACTTTCTTATTGGTTTCACAATCAAAATAATAAAATATTCTCCCTTGAAGTTAAGTCTCACAGTGGAACAATTGTTGCAACATAAAAAAAACACCCACTGCGGCAAACAACAAAAAACGCACCAACATGCATAGGCCCCTCATGCTCCCCAAACCATACCGATAGATAGATAGATAGATAGATAGATAGATAGATAGATAGATAGATAGATAGATAGATAGATAGATAGATAGATAGATAGATAGATAGATAGATAGATAGATAGATAGATAGATAGATAGATAGATAGATAGATAGATATGAGCAAAATGTATGCAACTAACTAAAAGTTCTTCTCTGTGGCTACATAATTACATTATCTTTTTATACAGTTATTTTCCTATTTGAGTGAAGGGTTGTGCAATGTACAAAAGTCAGGTATCTGAATCTAACATACTCTGACTGTTGTCCTTTTTGCACAACACTGAAAATGTACAAAAAATTGAGCAATTCGAGTAAAGGGGAGGAAAGTAACTAATTACATGTTATCAGAGAGCACAAACTTCCATCATTGCATTTATTGAGAAAATGTGATTATCACCAAAATCAAATCACATCTTTCTTATGCTATAGTGAACATCTCCTGAAAGTTTCATCCAAATCGGTTGATCATTTTTTTAGTTATCCTGTTCACAAACCAGCAATCAAACTAACAGATGACTGCAAGACATAACCTCTTCTGAGTAGCAAATAAACACATACTTTATAGTAGGGCTGAACAATTAATTGAAAAGTAGATTAAATCGCAATGTGGATTGTTGCAATTTTCAAATTGCAGGAGGTTCAATATTTTTAGCCCAAAATGTGTTGAACATTTTGGCGCTGTCATGTAGTTTTTTTTGCAATTTCATGCCTATTTTTTACCTCTATTTTTTACCTTCTATTTTGCCCCCATTTATCTTTTTTGGCCACTGTCAGAACCATTTTTTTTTTATTTTAACATGGTTTTTGAAATTTAATTTCAAATTTAATTCCCAATTTTGCTGCCATGGTCAATTTTCCTAAGCCACTTTCGGATTTTTTTGGCAAATTTTTCCTCTTTTTTTTTTGCAATTTTATTCCTATTTTGCACCTATTTATTAACCTTTTTCTGCTTTCTTTCCATTTTTACCCAGTTTTTACAATTTCATACCTATTTTGCTTCTGTTCTTCACTTCTCCACTTTTTCCCAAATCTTTTATCCTTAGATTAATTTAATGTCATATTGGTTTTACCAATAAAAAAATCTACTGCTTATGTTTGTTTAAGAATACATAAGATGAGGAACATTAAAACAATTGCAGAGTTAATCGCAATATTGGAGAAAAAAGATTGCAATTAGATGATTTTCTTAAATCGTTCAGCCCTACTTTAAAATTTCCTGTTAAAACTCTCATGTTAAAAAAGAGAAAGAGTGATGAACCAAACCAAAGCAGACACAGTAGAGCTACAATGAAGACAGAGAAAAAAGATTTTTTGTTTGTTTTTCTTTCTCTAAGTTCCCCAAAAATAATTCTTCTGATTTTACAACTGGCCATTTAGGTAAAATGGACCTGAGCTTAAATGCCTCTTCTCTAGTCACTCTGACTCAAAACAGCTTCACACCACAGGCCACATCATCCCATTCACTCTCAGTGCAGAAGTTTCTTGTCCAAGGACACATCACCATGTGACAGACAGAGCTGGGCACAAACCTGCAACCTTCTGTTTACCCACAGAATGCAGACTGTGCCACTGACGCCCCAAGTATTAACAAAAACAATGAGACTAATATCACTAAAATGCAACATTATCATTTTATTCTTTAACACGAAAGTCTGCTGGGTAAAAACTAAAGTATTTAGTTACATGTTTTGTTTGAGCAGCATTTTCATGTAGGCCACACAATGAGTTATAAAGTTTTAATTACAACAGGAGCATTTGAAGTCGACACAATACCAGAGCCTGCAGTGACCATTATAAAAAAAAGAAGGATTGTGATGTTTAACATTTCTTTGTACGTCTTGGCTGATAGAAGGGAAAATGGTTTAATGATGCTTTCACATCAATGTGATTCAACCAGATGGAGCAACCGACAACTTCTAGCTA
The DNA here is from genome assembly GCA_036419115.1 of Scarus forsteni. Classification (NCBI taxonomy): domain Eukaryota; kingdom Metazoa; phylum Chordata; class Actinopteri; order Labriformes; family Labridae; genus Scarus; species Scarus forsteni. The sequence goes on from JAZDUH010000060.1 coordinate 1,879,766, forward strand.
TTCTCAGTTTAATTGTTGCTATTTTAGTGCTGAAATAAACAGGATAGCAGAGAGACCTGAGCTGAATATTAAAGCTCTCTATAATATTTTTGTATGTTTACTACAGTTAAGATGTAAGAAATACTTTTGTTTCATTTCATTTCATTTGGTCTGGTCTTTGTGGGATCTTTTAAAAATATATACAGCAGTTTTTTTGAATTTTCCAATAAAAGCTCCCCTTCCAAATATATATATTTAACACTTATATAATACTAAGAAAATGAGCAAAAACCTTCATTCAACAGATACAATCCACATTTAAGAAATTATGTTGACAACTGATGAATAAGAATCAGCGTTACTTGCCTGGCTCGACTACAAAAATGATCAATTTGCCCACTTTATGTCTAAATAAATGTAGACATAAAGAAAACATGGCAATGTGCATAAAGACTTTGAACCTGAGTTTTTACTGTGCATAAATAGTTCAAATAAATAAGAGCATACATTACATTTCTAAAATAGCCTTTGATTCAAGTTGGTTATCTGTAAAAACATAATAATTGATAAGGGAATTTTCAGATATAAACATTAACTATATCACTTTCTCAAGTGTTTTATGATCTACTCTAAACTGTAATTATTTCTTGATTCCCATCCCTGATTGAAACCTTACTCCTTGTACAATACCTGCATGATAACTCTATTTTCTAATGCTTACGTATTTAATTTTATCCATTCTTTATGTTGAATTATCTCATATATGCTTATTTTCTGTGGTACTGAACACTTGTATTTCCCACCTGGATTGTCTATTTCATCTTATTTGGTAAAAACTATCTTCATCCACATCTTTGTTATACTTGATTATTCGCTGTAACACAGTTTTTTGTGGTATTGATGCATAAAGTGAACAATAATGCATTTTCACTTATATTTTTATTTTCTGATTTAATTCCTATCAGGACAAATGAATACATTGATGTGTTAACATTATTAATTAAGTACTATACACTTTCATGTGAGTGGATTCATGGGGTGCACCTTATTTGGGTAACATTTCATTATAGTATCTGTATGTCAACTTATGCATAACGTTTTTGTTATTTCCTTTTACTCCTCATAGTTACAATGATGTGTTTTTTTTAAAACACTCTTCAAACTGTATCAGCGGTTTCATGTTATTGAAGTCGATCAGCATCTTAAACCAGGCGGCGCTGAACATTTACAGCTCTGGATGAAGCCTGTATTTACATCAGCTCAGTCTAATGGAGGTACTTAGACCTCACACAAACTTTGGTTTATGGCATCTACAGAAAGAAAACAGAAATAAATTAGATCCTGAAAGTTAATTAAGCACCAAGGACATCTTTTATGATGCAGAAATGAGGTGAAAGGGACGTGTTGATACGAGCCGACTCAATCACTTTACTTTGTTAGTGATGTATGAGTATGTTTCAGCACTGTTATGCTTAAACATAAAAGTGACACTAGTATAAAGGTTATTAAACTCATATATCTCTTTAGTTCTTCTGACTGTGACCGCTTCAAAACAAGCTTAAAGAAAGATTTCCTTTCAGCAAGACGGCTACGTTTTTGTTTAAATCCAGGCAGAAAGAAGAAACATCTTCCAACACCTCTCAAACATTTCATGTAAGTTACTGTAATTAAATGATGAAAAAGACGAAAGAAAAGAGTCATAATGCTCTGATACGTGACTTATTCTTTAGGTTATTTATTGTCTCTTGTATGTAAGGGCTCTTTTCAGAGAAAACATGAGCTGCTTTAATTAAGTGAGATAATTGAACAGAAGTGAGACAAACTGTATGCAAGTGGAAATAAAAACATGTTTCAATGCACGTGTGCTTCTTCTCAGCTTGTTTCATCATCTTGCAGTAGAATTTCTTGGGGTGTTAGCTTTGAGGTGTTTATGATTTGGTTGGTAAAATGGTAGATGGACGTGTGCATGTGTTGCTTTTCTAGTCTTTCTGAGACAAAGATGTCATTTTTGCTATGCCAGAAATGTATGTTTTGTTAGCATTACAGACTGGTGCAGAGATGTGTTTGTGTAGGCCAATGTCTTTCTGAGCTTTTATACATCAGGTCTCGTCTACACATTCACATGCTGATAGTTCAGAGTTTCTGTGTGGGTCATCTATCAGTGTAGGGTGGTTTAGGTCGGTAATTGAGTAAGTAGGTAAAGTTTATTTATAAGTCCTTTGTCACAGTCATAAACCACAAAATGCTGCAGCAAGTTAAAATATATAATAAAATGTAATAATAAAAGAGAATAAAATGTAATAATAACAGGGATATAATCAAAGAAGAGTAAGAAAATAGAGTAAAATGTTATTTTTAAAGAAATAGGAATACATAAAACACTATAGAATCAAACAAATCTGCCTTTAAATAGGAATGTCTTCAACCATTTAACCAGATAGACTGTTCAGTATAATTCACAAGTCCATCTGAGAAAGAGCCCACAGAAAGTGTCTGGGAATGGGTAGACCCTTTCAAAGAATATCCAGCAGGTGATTGGGTGATCATTCAGTCTATCATTCTTCAAGGGCCAATCAGATAATGTAGCATTAATGTTGGGTGTAAAGGACAACGTGAGCCAATTCAGAAACCAAACCTCCTGCAAAACATGTAAGACGGGAAGTGAAAATGTTCTTTCTATCATGAAGTTTTTAGTGTAATTAATTAATTTATTTTTAAATAAAGAAATGTGGTTCAGATCTGATAAAACTGAAGCTGTTAGCATCTATGCTAATCTCTTAGTGTGCCTTCCTGCTGTCGTTCAAACTAATATATCTGATGTTGTCCTGCTTTGATATTTAAAGTGTTGTTGCAAAAATCCAGTTGCTAACAAGCTGCTAACAAGGACTACAAAATGTCCTGAGACCCTGTTGCAAGCATTTCTGATTTTTTTTAAATTATCAATAATTCATGCATGATTGCCACAGCCATGAGGAACAACTTGTTCAGTTCATTGGATTAGTAGGAATTTCTTAAACAAGAGGTCACAACAAGATGCAATACACTGGGAATTTTATAGCTAAGTCGAACCACCATCTTGTAGTTCCAGTTGATTAATAACAGGTTTTTTCTCATGTAGATTACTTTAGTTTTTTTCATTCAATTTATCATAAAGAACAGAACACTTAAGTTTATGCTCGTTTTGTTCACTACAGATTTTTTCATCAGCAATAATCCACTCTAAAAGTGAAAATCGCCCTTTAGTTTAGAGAACCACCACCATGTTAACTTCCAGGGAGGCACCACTCTATGATGCTAAGAAAATTTATATTTCTGTATTAGTTACCCAAAATCAGAACTTTGACCATGTTAAAATGCCTCAATGCACTAATCAGAGGAAGCAAAAATAACAGACATTTCAAGGGTGTCACACGAGTGTTTAAATGTCATTGTCGCACCTCCTGAAATGTTAAAAAAGTTCCTCTTAAAGTGCCCATATCATACTTTTTTTAAATTTTGTATGTTCCTTTCAGTCTTAAGCATGTCTCCTCCATGTGATAAACACTTCTTTGAACAAAACAAAAAATCTAAAGCACCTCCACCCAAAAGACCTACCAGTATTATACCAGTAATATCCTTCCACAGTTTCATCATTTTAAGCCCACTGGCTCATAGTAACAAGCTCATTACAGAGCATGGACATCAGAATGTAGTGGCTCACAGTGTGGGACTGAGCACTGCTGAACTGACCAATCACCACAGAGTTGGATCAGAGTGGATCGGGAGCCCTAAAGGAGCAGGAGCTGCAATGAAGTGTGTGAGAGGTAGAACACAGTATGATCAGGGGAACTCTACACATGGACATTAGAGGATTTTTTTTAATATTAGTGGTTGTAAACATACCCATACAGTCATGAAAAATGATTATTTGAATATGAGTTAAGGCTCAGTATTGGCTCTTCAGCCACATGGAGCATGGTGGGCTGATGGGGCTTAATTGGATCCACAATTTTTTTTCCAGACTCAGGAAATCAAAAAATTACCATAAATCCACAGAGATATTTCACAGTAAGACTAAAGCTAAATGAGACTCCTCGTGCAACCTATGTGTTTTTACACAGGCATAAAAAGACAAAGATTTTATTCCTACAATAAATGAAAAATGAATTTTTTTGGCACAGGATTCACAACTTATCATGAATTCATGAATGATCTAATGAATGAAGTTGACAAGGAATCATGGATAAATTAAATGTACTGAAGGTGAAATAAACTGATATATTAACAGTATTCTATACATCATGACTTCAGTTTTACTTCGAAATGACTTTGCCATATTTTTAAACTCCTAAATGATGCAAAGCAATGATCCTGGTGTGAAGAGAGACCAGAAGAATGTTGTGAGCGACAGAGATCAACTCAGAGGCAGCTGATTTAAAACAACACATTATTCTTAAAGAGGAGGGGGGCATCTTTGGTTAAGGGTCTTTTTCTTAAATTTTGTTTGATTAAACTCCAGTTTAAAATTCTGATGAACAATGTTCTCTTGTCATTTGTTATGTTATGTTATATGTTGTTATGTTAACTTGAAGTTTTTGTTAAATTTCTTCACTTTTTATTTGGACTTTTTCCCTTTTTCCATTATGCCAAGAGTTCACATTGTTATAGATTGACATCTTCGGCATGAATGAATAAAGAGGCGGGTTATTATTTTTTAAATATTTTTTGTAATAATGCATATAAAACCTCAACCCTGTCAGAGACCATCATACCAAATGCATCCTTTATTTCAGAACAACCTAGTCTATTGACATATTCATGTTTCATTGATAACAGATTTATGTTTTCAACATTGGTTGGCCAAGGAGGACAAAAATAAAACAAAAATAAAAAAGGATCAAGTTTACAGCATTTTGTTTGCTTTTCTTGCTTTTCTTCTTTAGTAAATCTCATTCTTTCCATAACTGGTATCATACACTGAAGGATGAAACTTTGAAAGTTTAACTACTTTACTTAGAACATTTTATAAAATGTACAATGTTTTTCACATACAGTTAGTGGGCTGTATTTATGTTATAATAACATCAAACATCATTCATCTTTATGGAATGCTTCTCTGTGTGTCACATTTATCACTATAAAGTATTTTATTCATAAACTGAATATTTATCATTCCTTTAACACACTTAATTATATATATAACTCTTTATAAACACTGTTATTATCATGGGCTATGATTATACAGCACTTTAAGTGCAGCATATGCAATATTTGACAAATACACTTTTATTGTATCTTGTATATAATCTTTTATAAACATGTTTTAATACATTTATAATGGTTCATAAAGAGGGACTTCATAGAAAGTGTTACTTAGATTTATTTTGAACAAGTCTTTTCACATGGTTCACTTAAGCCTTGGCTTTATGTGAAAAATTAAAGTATGCTAAGATACCTAAATCAATAATTATTCACATATTCACAATAACTTATCTACATGTTTTTGCATGACAATGATGATGTATTAGAGCCACTTCTAGAGACAGTGTCTGTCTTAAATGTTTCAAACAGCTTGACCTGGTTTCTCTTCTTCTTGGTCTTCCAAATGTCAATGTCCCCAACGTGAATTACACAACAATGTATATCGTGCTTGCATTTTGTGCAAGGAAAAATATTTCACTTCACTGGATTCTCCTGACCTTTCTCAAACATACTAAAATGGTTGACTTCCTTAAAATGTGGAGACCATTTCTAGAATATATAAATGTCAACTTGTCTCTATCCTCTGTAGAGGTTTAATATGAAATCCTTAACTTATAAGGACCCACTATGTTGATGACAAATTGTTTATTAGCTGTGTGATAAACGTGCCTTTCTGCATCCCTCTTTTCTTTTTCTTTTGGTAAATGTGCTGAGCTTTATATAATCATGTTTTAATTTTCTCCTGTTCGATTGTTGTGTTTGTTTAGTTGAAAATTGAAAACTTAATAACTCCATTTTGAAAAAAAATGTTTCAAAGAGCCACATCACATTACTCACACTTCCTCTTTGATTATTTTGGAAAGTGACTAAGGTAACTATTTACTCATTGTTGACATTTGGGTGCTCCTGATTGGATGTTAATGTCAAGATTACAGGAGGAAGAAAACATGCATTTCCAAAAGGTCCATGAGGAAGTCTCCACTCTCTAAAGGGTCAATTCAAAGTGTAATAACCCACTGCTACATTTTACAGAACAAAGTGTGATGGATCCAAACATATGAAATACATAACATTTCTGAAATAAAACACAGAACTTAGAGGCTAACATTAAAACTTTTTGGTGGGGATAAATTTGACCTTATGCCATTATTGAGCTGGAGAAAGTGTGATCTACAGTAACACAGAAATAAGTGAACTATGTTGGTGGGAATGTTTGGGGGTCCTTGTTGTTGGGGAGGTGAAAGCAAACTTAGTTTTGGACTTCCTTTTGCAGTTGTTCAAAATATATAAAAAAAGATCTGTCATGTAACTCCTCATTCATGTAGTATTTCTCCAGACCTTCCAAAACGTATTAAAAAGGAAAAAGTACAAATAATTCAGCAGATTATTCCACACCTTGTTGATCACTACTTTGCAGTTTCATTCTGAGGTTTGTCGTGGAGACAAAAGACAGAAATCATTTACAAAAAGAGCGAGCGGGCCGATGCCATTACAGTCTGTCCCTCCCTCTCCTGCCGGTTTCTTGGAGGTGACTGTTCAACAGCTGTATGCTACTTAATCACCGCAGCTCTCAGCAGGAATAATCTTCTGTAATACTTCATCATTCAATACAGTTAAGATGAGGTTAAACACAGAGCAGCGTGGCCTCCCAGTCAAACCTGCCGAGTTTCCAAACACTCCCAAAAGATTTACCCTGGAAGAAAAAAAAATCCATCTTTGTTCTGACAAATGGTGGGCTGAGCGGTGAAAGAGGGGAAGAAAAACACATGATTTATTTTCAAAGCTTTCATGATGCTCCCCATTGTTCCCCTCACGCTTTAGTCTCCATGCACATTACCACCGCCAATGGGGACGTAACTGTTGCAGAGACACAAAGGAACTGCTCAAATTACACCTGTGACAATTACTACAGCAAGGCGCTGCCAGCAGGACAAAAGACTGTCATCCAAAACTACTCAGAGAGAATGTATAGAAAAATCAATTACTGCAAAGGCTTTGTCGCAGGTTTGAGACTCTCGGGTATGTCACACTTAAGATATTGTATGGTCAACCCTGGTTTAGCACAACAGATCATCTCTGACCTTAAATTGGCCAAAATACACGTCCTGTTATGCTAATAGTGCTGTCATCACAAAGTTATTTATGATAAATATTAGTAATTCACATGTAATAACATCACACTGTCTCCGACCTCATATTTTCATGTATGTTTGTAGATCAGTTCTTCGTTTTTGTACTTGGCACCAGAATAACTCAAACTAATCAGGCTGTTTTCACTCAAGGTGCAGAGCTCCTTCACTTCTGTGCAGCTCTTGACAAAATGCCTAAACTTTTTATTCCACTCATTGAGCTTTGGAAAGGCTCAGCAAGCTTTAGTTTGAGCAGAGATTTTGTAAATGAGCCTCCAGAAGAATGAGTGGCCTGAGCTTTGATACCGCTCAGTAGGGCTGGGTTAAAAAAATCAATTTAATCGCTTTTCCTTTAAATGGTTCATAATCGATCCAGAAAATCCAAAGATCAATCTTTTAACATGGGTAGTTTTTTCTTCATTGGACAGTCTGAGAAGCAGCCTGTGGTATCAACTCTGCTAGTCTCGCATTTAGCGCTGCTTTCCACTGAACAAGATCTCATGAGATGTTACAGCAAGCAGTCAATAAAACATGGCGGAAACGAGTAGCACTACAGGGGCACCACCGCAGAGTTTAAAAGTTGACGTTTGGACATATTTCAGATTTAACAAGCATGAAAGAAAAGACAAGTTGGACAAAAAACAAGTAACTTGCAGAATATGCATTAAAGGTGTAGTCAGCAATCTTCTAATCTTCTAATCTAATGCACTATTTGTCAAATTCACCGTATTTCTCCTCTCCATCCACAAGATGTCCCAACTGACAGCATGTTGACAAAAAAGTCCAGTTTCAATACACAGCCTTGGCTCTGAATTTCAGCAGGTAAATACTGTGGCTCGGGCCGAGTCACCAGAACATGGTACACCCCCCCACATCCAGGGGGTGATCATACTCATGCGCAGATCAGACAGAGGGGGGAGGGGGAGTAGTAGGTTGGATAGCATGCGCAGTTAGCGTAAGAGAGAGATACAATAGGTGCAGTAGCAATGTCTGAAAAACAGCCCAAAAGAAAAAGGTCAGAGGAGTGAAAAGTGAAAAAGAAGGGCTATGACCATGAAAGAGCAAAGACCCGGGTCAACATTGGTGTTGCTTTCCGACGGTGGAGGGAACTCCGCTACTTTAAAGACCTGAAAACGGGCGCGGATGTCGCCATCTTTCTGCTGGATAGGGAAGCAACATTAGCTTTGTGGTGCTTCACATAACAGTAACAGCCGTCGGGCATTCATCTTATTGTCTGATCTGCTAAAATGTACTGTTGTTGTGATGTTATCAATAATGACAGTTGTCTGACGAGTCGGGGTTACCTAAGCTACGTTGGTCAGCTATGCAGTTTCTACGGCCGTTTCCATGAAGATGCACGCCCATCAGCTTTCGGGAGGCGGGTCTAAATTTGTTTATCAACAAACTCTCCACTCGTTTTCTCCCACATCGCTGACTACACCTTTAAAATGCATATCATTAATATGTGATTAATGTAAATGCTTTGGGTTCAGTTCTTAAATGTAAAAACAGTTTTAATTATGTACCAGGTCAAAAAGTCATTTACAGCATTATTTTTACTGAGATAACCCAGACAGAACAAATTTCGAATTGTGAATCAAATTGATTTGAGACCTCTGAATATCGAATCGAATCGATCCAGAAAATCTGAATTAATACCCAGCCCTATCACTCAGTGAATGCTATAGTTTCTGACAGAATGACTCCAAAATCTTTTTTTATTTCAAACCTTTGTCATAGCTTATATTTTATAATGGTAGCTTTTTAGATTCTGAATGACATTTTTTAATTAATAAAAACTTCCTGTGAAAGTTTGATAGAACTTACAGAGAACTATTAGAAACAAGTAAGACTAAAACAGACACATTTTCTCTCTTAATCACTCCAAGAAGATATCAAAATGTAAGAATAGAGCTGGAGTTTTGTGATAAAGTTAAATATGAGAGTAGATTTTATTATTAAAATTAAATCCACTCACTGCATAGAGGTTGAAGGAGCTGTGCATCTTCAGTGGAAACAGTCTGAAACATTTTACACTGTTTCTATGAATAATGAGTTTGGTAAAGAGAGAAAGTTTGTTTTTAGGATTGTGATAAAAGGAGGGGACAGGACAAGAAAAGCAGGTCAATTAACTAAGGTTGTGTTGATTTGAATGTGGATGTGCATGCATGTATTTTTTGTTATTTATTTGATGGATATGTATACAATTTTGTTTTGACCTTAATTTCAAGTTATAAAAGAATAAAATATATACAAAAACAAATACAATTTTAGCATTACCTTCTTCTTGATATTGAATTTGAACATTATCCTTCATACTTGAATATTTTCCACAACATTATGATGTTTTTCTGGACTCGCTGACTTTAACTCAATTATGCATTTCAAACTTCTTTTAAACATTTCACTTTGAACATTTCACCCAAAGTTGTTACTATGTTCCAAAAAGAACTCTATATTTATCAACATATGTACCTTTTTATCTTGATGTTGGAATGTTACACTTGATATTAACATTTATACATTAATTTTAGGTTTGATTTTTTCAAGATATTGATTTTCTGCATAAATCTCCATGTTTCAATTCTTTCAAATGTTTCGATTTTCCCTGTCTTGAAATTTTCTGGACCATTTGTAATTCTATTTGACATACTTCTCAAGAAATCCACCTTTTTTCTGTTGTTTTTCAAACTTTTACCAAACACTTGAACAATTTCCTTAACATTCAGAGATTTTTCTTGACATTTTACCTCTTTCTTTTAAAAACTTTTAAAGCCAGATTTTCAATTTCTTGTTTTTTTGATGTCCACATTGTGCTCAATGCTGTATATCAACAGTGTTTAAAATATTTTACCGTTTTCCTAGCTTTTTCAATGTTCTCCTTTGAATTTTACCTAATATTGTGAAAAAAAGAATCCTTAAATTTGTATTCGTTCATGTTTTTAACATTATTTTGATTTTGTACCTACACATTATTTACATTCTGTTATTTCATAGACAATGGTTTGCAACATAAATCCCCACTTGTCTTTTTCTTTGGAAATATTTCAACATTGTACCTACATTTCTACTCTGCCCCTGACTTGGTGCAATATTGTATTTCAACTTTTTCTTTTCAACTTTTGATTTTCCTCTGCTGTTTTTCAACATCTTCCCTCACATTTAAACATTCTCTCAAAAATTCCTTAACATTCTTAAGTTTTTCTTGGGATTTTACCTTTTTACGTGGTTTTCAGCAAAATTTTTCACATTTTTTAAATTTTTTTGACTTATCAACATTATTCCCAATATTCCATTGCAACAGTCTTTATAACATTTGTTATTTTATCTTACATTTCAAAACTGTCTTCTCTTTGGACTTTAACATGATACTGAATAAAAAATTATAAATCTGATTTTTCTTTTTTTTTTAATGTCACATTTGTCTTTGCATTTTAACTTTAGGCTTCATATTGTTTTTTAAAATTCACATTTTGACATTTTCTAAAAAACTCAGTTTTCAACATATTTTTTTTCTTCAAGATTTTATCTTTCATTTCTCACTTATTCTTGACTTTTTGCAATACTGTGTTTTAACTTGACTTGCTCTCTGTATTACTTTTCAGCATTATTCCCAACATTCAAATGTTTTCCTAAATATTTTCTTACCGTCTCAGGATTTTTGTTGACATTTTCCTTTATCCTTTATTTCCTTTCCTTTAAGTGTCCATAGCTCATTATTTTTTTAACACGACAATTCTAAATGTTGTTAATCAAAATCATTCTAAACAATTAAACACATGCTGACTTTTACTTTTTTTTAATATCATTTCAACACTTTTTGTGTACACTCCACAAAAACACTCCATACAGTGTATCAGCACGACTTGCATTTAACTGTATCATTTAAATTTTTGTCTTTTAACACAAAATTATTTTTTCCTTGGACTTGTTTTCTGACAGTGTTTTAGAAAAGTAGGATGTTTTTCCTTTACAAAAACATTTTTTTCTTGATATTTCAGCTTTATTCTCAGTGTTAGATTTAAAACATTTGTCTTAATCTACTTTTTCTTGATTTTGGATTTCAACGTTGTCCTCGGGAAATCAAACCTTCCTTTACATTTTGATGCTTGTCTTGATATTTTGACAAAATTCACAACATTTTGTCTTTCTACTTACATTTCCCCTTTTTAAGTCTTTTAATTCAGAGGAATCCACATCCATTTAATCCACCCTCTTTCTACAGTGAAACAAAAAAAAAACCCTCATCAATCTTGTTCCCTTGGCCTTATTAAGTCCTTTTCTGGAAGTATTTTAATCTTTCTAGTGTTGGATCAAACGTTGGACATGTGCTTATATAATGTTGCCATACCTGACAAACATCAGTGTTGTCCAGAAAACTTAGTTCTCGTGACCTGACGTTTCCCTATATGCCAGCAAGAGTTGGCAAAAATGTCAGCATGTGAATGTGGCCTTAGCTTGTAACAAGGATCTAAAATCCAGCTCATTGATTAGTTCACAAATCAGACTGAGAGAACCCCCCACTGCCAGGTAACCACAGTCAGGTAACTTATGTCCTGGCAGAGTCTGTTTTGATGCATTGTGGTGAAGTAATTCTTTCATTAATTGCTTCTCCTGTATCAAAAACCATAATGAAAGCTGGTTTACACTTGAAGATAAGAGAAAACATTTACTGCTGATATTTAGTGCTTTATTAACAATTAGTTGAATTGACAATTAGTTCCTCTAGTTAGGAGAGCGGCATACAAAAGGTCATTTGTGCCCTCTGCAGTGAACATTTTAAACCAAACAATGTTGAATGAACTATAAGCTGTGTCTCAGGTAACCGATGTGCATAGTGGAATTGTAGTGGATTATTTATTTATTTATGGACTTGTTGTGTGTTTTTAGCATTGTGAGCTTTACTGTTGTGTTTTTACTGTTGTGGTGGCTGGCGATCATGATGCCAAAGGCAATTTTCCAGTTTGTTTTAAACCAATGGACAATAAAGTCTTCTACTCTATTCTACTCTATTCTATTCTATAATAAAGGCACTTTGTTAAACATCTTTATGAGCTGGCATCGGTAATATTTGGATTTTTTCAACAGGTTTTTAAGATTTTATTTACTGTCATATACCCTACTGTATCTGTTTAATTCTTCTATTGAGGCCAAGTTTTAGAAAGAGTCAATCCGAAAAAAAGTTTGTCAAATAGTGTGCTAGTTTGAAAAAGGTGAGTTCATATCATCTGAATGTGTGTACACTCAATGATATGGTGCTATAGGGTGGAAGGTCAACATGGAGGTTAGCTCTGCACTGGTTCCTATGACTGAAAGTCCATCCAAAGCTTTGGGATTTTTCACTGTGTTATGGATCGCTGCTGATATTAAGATCTGTGGCAAATGAAAATTTCTGTTGATATCCTTAAAAAACAAGCCTATTTTTTTGTGATTTTTAAAGCTTGAACATAATCAGTAAGAGTGAAAAACTATCAATAAGTAATTATAGACTTACAACATGTCAGTTAAAATGAAAAGCAATAACAATATTTTAAAGTGTAACATATTTTGTGACCTCTTGTTTGAGAGTTTCCTCATAATCAAGTGACCTGATAAAGTTGTGGGTGTGGCAATAGTCTATGAATAACAGATTAACCAACCAGAAATTCTTGCCATCGGGTTCCTGTCTATTTTTGTAGTCCTTGTTAGCAGTTAGTTAGTGACAGCAACAATAAACAAACAACAGTTTAAGATTCAAAAGCAGGCAACATCAGGCGACAAACATTATTTCCCATTAAACCTTAAAAATCTCGTGTGTTTGTGTTCATCACAAAACTTACATCAGGCATTTTATCCAAAGCCGTTATTCTGAATTCCATCATTTGTGGATTGTTGGGAACCAGGAAGTGCTAAAAGTTAAATCACTTTTTGGACTAATTCCTGCACTGCTCTTTTGCAGCTTCCTTATAAACCTGAAATTATGCCTCCAGACATTTCCGTAACATCAGCCGAGGTTGTGTATTGCCCACTGTGAATGCTTTAGGATCATAGTAGCAACATTTCAGCTGATTTTTAGGATTTGACTGCATTCTTCTCAATGACTGCTGTTGTCAGTCTGTGCTTTTGCTGCTCAGTGGCTAACACTACACCCGCTTGTGTTTACTGTAACATCACGTGCATACCCCCTTTTCCCAAATTTGATTAAAAAAAGGACTTATAGCGTGTCCAATGGGGCTTCTAGATCATGGCCAAAATGATAATTGTGATTAAAATAATGGATATTGAGGTCATGATTGTAAAACCTGATTAATCACTGATTTTAACGGCACCATCTTAATAAATGTGACTGCCCACATGAAAAAACTGAAAACGCTGTATGTGCCAGGACTGTAAGTGGCACTGTAACACTGCCACAGACACCAAAACCATAGAGGAAGACATGAAGCATGCACATACAGTACATCATGAGAAATGTCAACAAACACTGGCATATGCTCTTCTCAGTGACTGCAAGGCCATAACACGCTCAGTAGCTTCTGCAGCACAACACTGTATTCAGCCATTGTTTCTCTTGTTGTAAAGGTTTGCAGGTGTGGCTTAAGGGGCAGGTGAAGGTGGCGCTATGCCATCTGAAAAAATATGTATTCATTGTAAAACACAGAAAAAAACACCTATATGATTTAAAACTTGTAGGCTACAGATATGCCTAAATTCCATTTAGTGTGGAGGTCCCTTAATCTCAACTGATCACTTTCATAATAGAGGAAGGAAATAACTTTCCACATAAGTTTAGGTCTAGGGTCAAAACTTTTTATTCCCAGAGAGCTGCATACGAGAAATATACTGATAACTGGCCTGTGCTGATTGACCTACCCTCGTGCTGTGACTTGGTGAGGCAAATAACTAATCAATTATAAGGCTTTTGGGTTCTGATGGCCTCTGAATTTTAGGTAGCCTTGGCCAATCCTTTCTTCCATTTGACTGACCTCTGCTCAGGATGAGATTGCTCCCAGCAGCATAAGTTTTGTTCAATTGAGTGAGGAGACAGCATCAAATTTTACCCCTTGGTTTTGTACGTTCACATCTAGTGAAGGGGTATCCCAGTTCTCCACAAGGTTAAGGGGAAGGGCTACACAGCCCATGAAACGAAGACAAACCAGGACCTTACTTGAAAGGAAGGGGTAGAGAAATTTCCCATAATACATAGCGCCTGCTGACAAGAAGACAGAGTGGAGACTGAGGGAAGCGCTTCGTTGAAAGTAATTATTAGGTAAATATTAATCAAGTTTTGAAGTGTTGGTTGAATTTCAAAATTTTTCATTATAATGAGTTTGATTTCACAGCTGTAACTATTGTTGCATCTGAAAAAAAAACAGTCATGGGTGATGACGTGGCGAGAATCGACTGGCGTCTCATTTTTCAGGAACATGTTTTCACCCCTTCTCCGGGCCATGGGGAAGACAAAGAGGTAAGGCAAAGGGGTACGACTGGGATTGACCCTTGGTCAAACCGACAGTTACAAAGGAGGGTGAGGCTCGCTAAGGGTCACTCCCTGTAAAGTGAAATTTCAGCTGCCCTTTTTTTTTTTTTTTTTTTTTTTACAAAACTGCATACTGTACTAGCAGAACGTTATGATTTTGGAAAGCTATTGTTTTTAGAATGCAGTATGTGAACATTTGCAAGATCTGAACATGCCAAAAACAATTGGGCATCATTGTACTTTGGGGAACATTAGCTGCTTTAACAAACAATCTCACATACTGCCACTAAAGCACCAATGGGTCAGAGATAGAAATGGCGGACAGACAGCCTTAGCACAAGCATTAACTTCATTACAATACAGGGAATCAAATTTTGTAATTTTACATTTTTGCAAGTCATTACATGGAAGATACACTTTGCACATGTGTGTCTTCATTGGTGAAAATTATGACAATCCAAATAAATTAAGATTTGTTTAGTCCATTACTGGCCATTCATCTAGCTATTAAAGATCCCATATTAGGCAAAAAACAGTCTTTTTAAGGTTTTTGAACACATTTTTGGGTATGTGACCTTCCTCCAAGCCCACAAAATGAGCAGGCTGCATAAATGTGAACTCCTGGTGTTTGACGAGCTGTTGAGTCTGTTTCATAACAGTACACTTATATTTGCATCAGCCTAACCTGATTCACCTACCTGAGTATTATAAGTACCTGAGTAGTAGTATTTATTTTGCTCATTGCTACAAGCTAATGCTGACAGAAGGGGTGACTTCATATGTTCATCGATGTTAGCATTAGTAGTTGAAAGTCTGAAGGGTAAACTACAAAGTATAATCATTCCTACATAAGTCAAGAGGAGTTTAACAGGTTGCCAGAAATGATCAGCTCTTCACCCTCTCCATTACCCTTGTTTGTGCTAACATTAGTTCAGAAGTAGGTTAAGTTACAGGTGTCCCATAGCAGTTAGCATAATGTGCGTTGTTGGGGGCTCAAGCTTCACTGTGGTACCCATGTGTCTAGTAACTGGCATGAAGTAAGGGTTTGTATGTGTTCAGTAAGTGGCATGTGGCTCGAGCACTCCGCTTCACTTGAGTTGCGCTGCAGGTCTATTATGAATTGCTGTATGTATGCTGCTCTGCTCTGGCTCATTAGCAAATTAAGATGACCCCCCTCAAAACCAGCCGCTCTCAGGTGGGTTATGTGAGCATGGTAATAATGCAGCTGTGCTTCATTCACACGCTTTTTGGACCAAAGTGTGTCACTAATGTCTCATGAAGACATCAAGGATCCATATTAAACTGCAGAGAAGGAGCAAAATATGGGATCTTAAAAAAACACTTATAAACACACTTGGCCCTGAAAAGTTCAAGCAAACTTGCACAGGGAGTTTAGGTCTTTGGTTACATAGTTCAATCAAGCTTTAATAGAGCTGCTGATATGAAATGTGAGCGTGAACAAAGGTTTGAAAATAAAAACAGATTTTGGGGTTATTTCTGTCGAAAACTATAACCAGGCCGCTGATCCTTCTGGAGGCTCATTAACAAAAACACTGCTCAAACAAAAGCTTGCTGAACATTTCTAAAGCTCAATGAGCAGAGTAAAACGTTTAGACATTTTGTCAAGAGTTGTATAGAAGGGAAAGAGCTCTGCACCTTGAGTTAAAACAGCCTGATTAGTTTGTTTGAGTACTTCTGGTAACAGGTACAAAAACAAAGAACTGAGCTATCAAAGTGATTTTAAAGGGATACATCAACACTTTTTTGTTTGTTTTGCTGTCTTGCCTCACTTCTGAGTCCATGAAAAGCAGATAGCCACCACTGTGGACTTGCTTTATTTTATTGACCTACTTACAAGCATATCTGTGGTGGTCTGTGCAAGTGCCCTGCAGTTTAGTTTAGTATGTATTTCAAAAATTAGGTAAAGCGCTGAGCTTAATCTAAAAATAGATAATGTAACAAAACATGAAAAAAACAAGTCGCAATAAGCACACAGGACCTTTTAGAGTTGACAAGAGTTTATCTGAGGACTGTAGGCAGAGGCAGGCCAATGCTACCGATTGACTCCCAGTGTGGAGACGTTCCTCACATCTTCCATTTCTCCACATCCCCTAAGGTGCTCTATAGCATTGAGATCTGGTGGAGGTCACTGATGTTCAGTGAACTCATTGTCATGTTTAAGAAACCAGTTAGAGATGATTTGAGCACATTATCTTGCTGGGAGTCGCCATAATGGGAGAAACCTGATGAGCAACAATACTCAGGTAGGCAGTTGTATTTAAACAATACCCACTTGGTACAAAGAGGCCCAAAGTGTCCCAAGAAAAAAATCCCAACAACACTGCACCACTACCAGCCTGAAACATTGATTCAAGGCAGGATAGCTCCAAGGTTATATCAAATTCTGACCCTACTATCTGAATTTTGTAACAAAAACAAGACTCATCTGAACAGACAACATTCTTCCAATCTTCTGTTTTCCAATTTGGGGAGCCTGCTCATACTGATGAGTAAAGAGTGTATTATTTCAAAGACTATTTAAATGACTTTAAATTTTTATGATGATATTGAAGTCCTCATATTGATAGTGTTGTAAGTTTCATTATAACTTTTACTGTTATTTTGATAAATTCTTGTATATTGTTTGCTCTGTGTCACATTTATATGAGGTCTTAAAGTGAAGTAACTTTGAGTTTTGTTAAATCTGGTGCAACCATCTTTGCATCTAACCTGACATGTCAGATGGACAGTTACATATTGATGCATGATTTCAGAATCAGGCAGGTCTGTCTGCTCTGCAAGGCTACTTCGCATCTGTTTTGGGACATGTTGTCCTTACTTATGCTTTCACTGCATGCATACCTGTTTATAGGAGAGTCCACCTAGTGCAGCCATATTCAATTAGCAGCCCGCGGGCCACATGCGGCCCAAAAGCAACCCTTGATTGGCCTGAAATCAAAGTGATTGGAACTTACGTCAGACAAGAAAAACAGAAAAAACTTTTACAAACACTGATAAGGTCTTACAAAACATCCAACATTATTACGGACATTGAATGCAACATGTCCTGAAAGGCTGCTGTTAAGCAGGTTACTTTTAATGCACTTTCAAATCTGACCAAAAGATGTTTTAATCTGCACTTTTTTATGTTTATATGCCCTTTAATATGTGCTTATATTTACCTGTAGACACGTGTTGAAGTTATCTGTTTGAAGTGTTACATTTACAGAAACAGTAATGCAGCTTAAAGGTGCTATGAGGAGAATTTATTGCCGGCGTAATGCTGCGTTCCTGTAACCTCGGAAATGGGAGTGACATCATCTCCGACTTATCGGCGTTCCAGTTGAAGTCAGAAAAAAACATGCCTAACTACCAGGCTATTGTTAGCTGTTGTTAGCACGCCCTGCGTTGTTGTTCACAAATACCACATGAAGAATGTGATTATCACTATGGCAGCATTTTTGTAAATATAAATCTAACAATACGATGTATACAGCTGATCTAGAGCGACACACCCCAGTCAGAAGTGCAAATAAATGGATTATTACAGGAGCTAAATAACTGTTCACACTGGGGGCATCCATCTTCCATTGACACCTCGGGGTGGCGAGGTTTCACCGAGTTCCCAGTAGGAAATTCAGACTTCGGGGGACGTTCCAGTTTTAGTTTCCCACTCAGAGCTCAAAATTCCTACTTCTGACTACAACTTGAACGCACCGGAGACGTGAAGCCAAATGTGTTTGTTTGTTGTGGTAAATGCAGCATGGATCTTTGTCGGAACTCTGCATTGCTTTACAAGTTCTTTTTCAGCAGCTTACAGGATGCAAAGTGACAAGGTAATGTATCTCTTTCTAGTTACGTAGCGGTAGTTTTTGATGTGTGACGACAAGCAATGCGGGGAAAAGCTATTATCGTAGTTGTAGACGGCTATATATCGCTACTTACAGCCCGGCGCTCTCAGACGTGTAATATAAATAATAAAATAATATAAATTTGCTCTAGTTTTAATTGTCTTGTTCCTGAAGTTGAGTATCCAGTCCAGTCCAGCCCTGTACGACCGGACCAGGAGGCTATAGAATAGCATTTATAGATAACCTATTTAAATGCTATAAAACTCATCGATAAGTGTGTATTTCGATCAGGCATACATCTAAAAGTGAGACTTTTTTGTAATTACTTAAAAACTCCTCACAGTCTCTTTAAGTTCAGTTTAAGTGTTGCTCTTTATTGAGTTCGTGCCCTGTTGGTTATGGCAATAAATTAATAAACATCCAGTGTGTTTGTTATCTATTTGTGTTTCATTTAGGTGGTTAAATTTTCTCACTGTCTACCAGAAATGTCCGGCCCAGCTCATGTCCTAAGTCTGAAAATCTGGCCCGACTCCATTTCTAATTGAATAGCCCTGACCTAGTGCAGAAACAAGTACCGTTCCACTTTGCACAGACACTTTAGTACTGGTGTCATTATTTGTATACTGATATTAATATGTTACTCTTAACATGCAAACACTGTTTTCTCAACTATAATGATCTGCTTCACATGCTGCAAACAGTGCTGTGTGTATTTTTTTTTTTAATAATTTGGCCTGATAACACAAAACCTAGGATTGACTTCTGCCTTGTGTTTTCTGTAAGGTGGAGGTCGTTCATGTGCAAATGCAGATGTTTTTGATAAGCCTTTACATACTATACAGACTCCATAGCAGCTCTTCTTTATTTCATCATGCGAATACTTCAAATTTAGTACAAAGTCCATTTCGAAGAACCAAGTGCCCTTAAACAGAAGCAACATTTTTGTTTTACAGGAAAGTAAGAGACAAACCAACTAAAAAGTCGGATCACGGTAAAAACAGCGCCCATGATTGTTAAGTGGAAGAAGTTTTTCCCACCATCTTCAGCAAGAACAAGCACTTGATATTTATAAGACATCAAGGATTCTGTACAACCAGGGGAAGAAAAAGCAGAATTAAAATCAATGCTCATGCTCAACATTTTTTGAGCTCAGCTGCCTCTGTTGCCCTTCGCTATAGACTGAAGCAAACTCTTTATTTAGAGGGTTCAAGAACGGCTTGCTCTCTTACTGTGGAACATAATCGCCACATTAGTCGATGTAAAGTAAGGCTTTTGAAAGTAACCATTCATCTTGAGTTACTCTGTTGTCGTTCACACATCAAGGCTCTCCAAGGCCTGTGCTCTCCACATCAACCTACCTTGTATGAAGTGAACCGAAAAGGCTTAACCACAAAGTGCCAAGTAGCTGCAGGCCCTATTAACACATCACAAAGAGCAAACTTCGAGTAAAGGCAGCAGTACTAAGAGTGCGTTAGGCACACTGTCATCTCTACAGGCTTCTCTGTTTAAACTGATTATTTATGTTTATATGATAAACTCATAGCTATATAGGAAGCATGGTAAATAAAAATGCTGGCATCTCAGCCCGTCCTGTCAGAAAAGTGACAATTTCCTCCTTGAAATAATATGAAATGTCACCCCTTGATTCCATCCAGCCAGCATGAGCAGTTCAGGATTCAATTTGTCCTCCTGAGGCAGTCGCTGAAGAACTCAAATTTCCGGTGTTGAAATACAGAAGAGTGGCTGAGACGGATCACATACAGGGCAGCAGCATGTTCAGCATTTAAAGAATCTCTCTGAAGCATTCTGAAGTACAAATGTAATCCTTTAAGGACTATTTTGTTAACACTGGTGGTCTATAGCAGGCTTGCAGTGATTTAACTATTCCATACGTGTGTGTGTGTCTTTCATTATAACCAGTAGGGGTCTCTACAGACATCCTTAATATGATTAAATCCACATTCACAGGATCCTCTGAGGGTTTTCTTAAAGCCACTGTGCTCTTTCATTTAGTAACTATAAGTTTAATGATACCACATAATATGTTGTTTAACCAACTTATGTTTCATCAAATATCAGTCCTGCATCATCTTCCATCAAAATGCTCATCTATGGGAACTTTTATATCTTTTAGGAGTGACCAGGAACCTCTGAATTTAATCTCAGCTAATCTGGAATGATAATTAAAGGGTAAAGAGCCGAGCTGGATTTTTTTTTAATCTAACAACAACTTTATAGAGACATTGATTTGATATTTAAGCGTGCAAAACACTAATTTCTAAACCAAGTATAGAAAACATAATAAATGAACAGAACAAGATTTACTTTATTCTCACTACAGGAGGGCTGCCATGCTAATTTGACACATAAATTCACCTCTGGCTTTAAAAGAACAAATATCTAGCTCAGGGATTGGCTACCTTGGTACCCATGATGCCAAATTAATTTCATCCTAAATGCCAGAGGGTCAAACGTTAGGATACGAGTGGCGTATACTCTCAATCTTTAGAATGGTTATTAAATGTGTCTCACAAACAGTTTTCTTTTTATTTCAAAAAAAAAAAAAAAGCATTTAGCAACATGCAAAAGTGAAGTTTGAAGCAACTGCTACACCAAATTATGGCTCTACTTTCTAAGAAATATGGATTTTCAACATGTTTCTTTCCCTCATGCATTTTGGATATGCTGCAGTGAGTGAGCAAGAGCACCCAGTGTCACCTTCAGCCCACCAGTCGCTCACCCTGACCTAGCTTTTATTAGATTACATTATATAATTAATTCATACTATAAAATGGCAAATGGAAAATTAATGCTTCGTCTTCAACTTAAAGCAGGTTTCAAGTAGGGCTGAACGATTTGAGAAAAATAATCTGATTGCGATATTTTTCCCCAATATTGCAATTTACTCTGTGATTGTTTTAATGTTCCTCATCTTACGTATTCTTAAACAAACATAAGCAGTAGATTGTTTTATAGTTTAACCAATATGACATTAAATCAATCTAAGGATAAAAGATTTGAGAAAAAGTGGAGAAGTGAAGAACAGAAGCAAAATAGGTATGAAATTGTAAAAACTGGGTAAAAAAAAAATGGTACGAAAGCGGAAAAAAAGTTAGTAGGTGCAAAATAGGTATGAAATTGAAAAAAAAAAGGCAAAAAATTCAAAAGTGACTAGGGAAAATTGATTACAGCAGCAAAATTGGGATTAAATTTCGAAAACCATGTGAAAATTCCAAACATGGTCTGACAGTGGCCAAAAAAAAAAAGATGAATGGGAGCAAGATAGGCATAACGTTGTAAAAACTGGGTTAAAAAAGGTTAAAATAGGCATGAAATTGCAAGAAACTTCATTACAATGCCAAAATGTTCAACACATTTTGGGTTAAAAATATTGCACTGTCTGCGATTTGAGAATTGCAACAAGCCAAATTGCGATTTAATCTAATTTGCAATTAATTGTTCAGCCCTAGTTTCATGCCAATTCAAAGTGATGTTTTCAATATGCTGCACTCTGATAATAAAGCATCACTACAGAAAAATTCCAGACGAGGGGCAAGAAGTAATTTCTTCATTAAGAGGCACTATCAAAATGCCAAAGATTTGTGATGTTAACTCTTTCAACCAACCAGTTTTGGAGGATGTACAATAAATTTAAGCAGCTGCTGCACAACAAACATTTTCACTTTCGTCACTCTGAATCTAAGCCATGAACTTTACCATCAAGTGGCACTCCAGCAGTGGCAGGAGATAACAGATGACTTTATTGGTTCAAAATGTCAACAACACTGACAATTAATGATGAACTCTGCAAAGTTATCAGAGAAAAACACTCAGGCGTGCTTCCTTATACAATAATATTAAGGTAGTGTATATTGTTCCAGGCTCTGGTTTCACATCATCGTAGTTTACAGTAATGAATTATTGTAAATAAAAATAAGTCAAATGACAACCTTTTTTATGTGTGTAAGCTGGTGGTGAGCGGGGTGGGACAACCTTATTATAATTACATTTTCACAGGGTCGAGTTATACTTTTTAAAATGTTTTAAGGTGCCTTGATGGAAAAGGTTAAAAAAGGCTGGTGTAGCATTCAAAGATATGCTGACAGGCCATGCATTCAAAACTTGAATAATAAAACATGTAATTGTACACTGTTTTCAGCATTAAATATGGCTGACGAGCAAAGTAGACTTATGGTAAGATATGGTATGATGGTTTACCAGTAAGGTGTTTAACATGTCATGTTTCTGTGGGGTCCCCACGGCTCTGTTCTTAAAATCATTAATTATGACCCACTGACTTCACCTAAATTCACATCTCATTCTGAGGAAACTGTCTGTATGGATTTGTCCATTATCACTCAACACCATAAACAAGGTCACATACACTACATGAAGCTGAGTGAATAAAGTAGATAGTGTGGGGGTTATATCTATAGATTCAGGGAAAATTAAAAAAAATAAGATTCAGCAGGAAGACTTTGGACTGTTTAACCGTCCTGTAAAATTATCAGCTGATTCATTGCTTAGATAGATGAGAAGACAGGCAGATTGATACTTTATTTATGAGGAGGTTAAACAATATTTGAAGTACTTCTCTGCTTATAAGACAAAATCATCAATCACTCAATCTGTATGTTATACAGGTACATCTCAAAAAATTAGAATATCATGAAAAAGTTCAATATTTTTCATCACTCATTTCAGAATGTGAGACCCATATATTATATAGATTCATTACAGATAGAGTGAAACATTTCAAACATTTATTACTTGAAATTTTGGTAATTCTGAAATGAGTAACAAAAAATAGTGAACTTTTTCATGATATTCTAATTTTTTGAGATGTACCTGTATTGGTACATCATCTCAAGGCACTTCACAATAGAGCACGCTGAAGCCATACTCAAACATCCAGAGACGTGTCCATCCAGGCAGAGACAAAGGGACTAAAAATAAGAATTTATGATGGTGACAAACCCATGGACGCCCAGAACATAAATCTGTCCTCATCACATTTGTCCCTGCTGAATATAAATTCAATCAATCAATCTTTATTTGTTTAATATCATGTTGGTCTATGTTGAACATAAATGTATTAAAGATAAGCCCTTGAGATGTGGCATCTCATTTCCAAGAGGGACGTCATGTCTATGTGGTTGTGAAGATATGTACTATGGATGTATAATCAATAACAAGCATGGATAGAGAGATCAATCTAATATTAGGATCAATATCTATCAAGTTTATCATCCGGAGAAGAATGATGTTGATTGATAAATTGATTAAAATGGATTTATCTGGTCTAAAAGTATGAATTTATGTTAAATTATGTAATTTTTGTTGATGGTTGATGCAGGGTAGAGCACATGGAATCAAGCAGGTCTACAGCAGCAGGTCATCCATGACTGTTTATCAAGGCCATACTAATGTATGTGTGCTGTCTGCAGAAACCACCATGCGTTACATTATGTTCATCTCTCTACAGTAAATATCAAGGTCCGTAATGATAATTGGAATGGGGCCAAAGGAAAGACTATTAAAGCTTCATAAGTCCACGGCAGCAGGAGGTCTACACCAAAGAAGTCTACACCAAGGATCCCAGGGGGCCTACAAAACAAGACCCAGAGACGAGTACAAGGGCAAACAAAAAGAGAGTGTTAGAGAGACAGAGAGATAGAGAGAGGGAGGAGGAAACCACAAGATAAAAAAAAATAAAACCTTAAACTGGGGCTGCCCAGCATTTAAGTTCATGTGCTTCAGAGCAAGCTGCTAGTTTGATTCCCAACATGGATCAGAGTCTTTCCGTGCCTGCATGGGTACCCTCTCGATAATCTGGTTTCCTTCCACGCACCATAATCATGCTTGTTAGACTAAGTGGTAACTCTAAACTGCCTTCAGATGTGAGTGTGAGGGTGAATGGATGTCTGTCTCTCTAGGAGGTCCTGTCATTGGCTGGTGACCCAAAGGGATAAACAGTATAGATGATGGATGGAGAGAAACTTTTATCTGCAAGAACTTTCTGAAGATCTTGAAAAAGAGTGGTTCTCAGCTGGTGGGTTGGGACCTAAAAGAGGGTCTTAGAGCTATCGTCAGTGGGTCATAAATGTGTGCCTTAGAAAAAAACAACAGTTGCAGTAATTCTTTGTTGTAGGGAGGCTCTGGGTAAACTTACAGTCATATATTTTATATTCACAATAGATAGCGAGTAATGGTGATTTAACCAGTTTGTCTCGTCACACTGGAATAACAATATTTGTCTTCACATGACCATGTCTTAACTTAACAAGATCTTGGAACAATCAAAAAATATATAATTATAGTTCTCAATGAAAACGGACTCAAACAAAATGTGTGCATAATGAAAAGAAACAACTGTGACAAGGACAGTGGGAAGCTCAACAGAAACTTTTAGTCATTCATTTAATTTCCTCTAATGACAACATCATCAGTCTCTGTAAGTTTACAGCAGACCTCCTTTCCTTTCTTTAACAAAAAATCTATTTCTTCCATAATTATATGCTTATAAATAAAACAAAACATTAACAACATCACATTAATGGAATGCAAATTAAATGTATGCAAGCAAGACATCTTGGGTTGGTTGTAATGTCTGGTTTTTTGTTTTATCCAGAGTTGATTGGGCAGCAGTTCAGGCATTAGGAAAGTCTTTTGACTTAAATATAAAAATGCTCCTTCCCTCTGGATGCAGGCACAAGACTCTTAAATATAGAAGAGCCCGTTTTAAGAGAAGTTTTGTTCCATCTGCTCTGGCTATACTGAACAATCTACCTCCTTGACTTAACCTACATGCCAGACAATGTCAATGTTAAGTGCTGTCTTGCTCTTTGTTTGTACACTTTTTTTGTTGGTGTGATTGTCCATTGTTCTGTTTGTGTTCTGTGTGATGGTATGCTTTGGAGACATGATATGGAAGGCTGTGGAAACAAATTCCCCTTTTTTGGGGACAATAAAGGTTCATCTAACAATCTATTCATATTTAGTCAATATTTGCCCTTAAAAATTTTAAGCTGACAGTTTTAGTAAGCTAAACTAGAACATTTCTGTTCTGATGCATTTACTTAGATGTCTTAACAATTTAGTCATGACACTCAGTCAAACCAAAATGCTCTACAAACCAATATAATAAGTCTAATATTTAAATAGATATGCTGATAAAACAGTACATAGAGGACTTTTTCTGTCCTCTAATATTTTTTTTCTTTTGGGTTCATTTTCATTGATATGAACATCAATACTGGTTCACTTTTATATTTAACTCTTTATTGATACTGCTATTGGTGCTTTTATTTTATTCATTCATTTTCTATACAGTATATCCCCTCTGGGGTCACAGCCTTTTCATTTATTTAGTACAAAGTAGCTCGTTAGTCTCTTTTTTGTTGTTAAAAAAGGTTGTTCACAGCCATTACTTGTTGAGTTCTTGTCAACAAAATCAGGACTGGTTTGTACGTTTTGTTCTCTTTAAGGTAAAAATCTATACCATTTTTTATTGAACAACACTTAAATGTTCGGGTAGTGGTGTGCGATACGACAATATTAAATCGTTAAGGATTATAACGTGGGGAAGATTTCATAAAGCAGAAAGATCGTCAGATCGTCTGTGTAGGCGCAGAGACTTTGACGCCGACTGACCAATCGTAGCACATTAGGTGAGAGCATGGTGGGATCTCCTGTTTGGTTATATAGCGTGAAACCATGGCGGAAAGAGAAAAGGAGATAAAAGCTTAAAAATGTCTGAACAAAAATCTGTTCTAAAGCAGCTGTATTATTCACTCAGGTTATAGACATTGCAGTTAGATGACATTTGTTCTAAATTGTTGCACTTAAGAGATAACCAGTTACTTGAGTTTGCATTTATATTCAACCCTTTTCAGTAAGCTATTTGGTGTGTTTCGTTTTTATGTTACAAAGGTGCACTTTATTGTTGTTCATTATCTTTTATGTTTACATGTATTGCACATTTTTATAAAAACTGCACTATTTTTAAATTTAAACCTGTTCAGAAAGTTTCTTTGGCTTAAATTGTAATTTTTTTACTTTTCGGGTTTTACATGTTTTATATGTTAAACATCAGGAAAAAATGGTCAAACATGCAAATTAGTCTAGAAAAATCAATGTAAAAAAGAATCGTGATAAAATCGTGATCATGATTTTATTTTTGAAAAATCTTGATTTGATATTTTTGCCATATCGCCCACCCCTAGGTTAGGGTAAGGGTTTCAGCAGCTTGGGACATCAGCAACAAACCCCAAAAACTCATCAGTCATTATCTGTATCAGTGGTTCTCCAATGGTGAGCCTCAGGACAAGTCTAGGAGTGTCTAAGGGATTTCACCAACCATAAGTAACTACTACCAAGTACTCTTTTTAAATGCACTGATTTTTACACTAAGCTGTATTTTTCAGACTTAAAACCTTTAAAGGAACACAGTCTTTTATAAAATGTGATCTGTCAAGATTTAATGTGTGTTGCTGACAATTTGAAAATTTACCAGTTTTTTTAAATACACTGAAATAAATATTAAAGGGGCTGTGCCCTGAGATGAGGTGTGCCTTGAGGAAAAATGTAAAAGCACTGATCTACATCACTCCTCCATTTCAAGGTCAAAGGAACGCTGGAGCCTATCCCTGCTGAGAGACACAGTACACCCTGGGCCAGCCAATCACAAGGCTGACATGCAGGGACAGAACCATTCATGCACACATTTGCATTACCGGACGACTTAAGAGTTACCAGTTAACACAAACAGCATGTTTTTGGTCTGTCAGGAGGAGACAAGAGGACCCACGGGAAAGTTCCTGTTGAACCAGAGATTCAACCCCATGAGTTACCCACACTCCAGCCAACCGTGACTGAATTTGACGAGGAAGTAGTTATAGGCTCTGATGCCACAGACTTGTTGTTACTCATTACTGTAGAGTGTCAAACATGATAACTAGTTATGTTTTATGATGCAAACTAGTGCAATTGTCAGCTATCAGTAATGATTCCAAGCAAAGTACTCGGTCATACTACCGCCAACACTGCGCTCCTCTTTTTACAAAATATATGTTTGCCAGTATTCAAGCCTGTAAAAGCAAAGCTGGAGTCATGTTCATGGTCCACTTAATGATAATTCAATTGATGTGCATAGCTTGTAGTTTTTCAAAAAACATTCACATTTATTTTAGGAGCTGTGATGTTATTTTAGCGTATTCACATTTGCACTCAGCACTAATGAGTGCTTAAACTTTAATACTTTTACTTTGACTGAAAAAAGTGGTTTGGTGCAGCCATAGCTAATTTTTAAGTTTGATGTTTAGATTTTCTTTTGTGTGACATTTTGTTTGTTTACATAAAAAGAGGTGCTTTCTAAACCTTGAAGTTTTCTCTTTTTTTTCCTAAATGGTTCGTTCAAATCTTTAAAGAAAACTGTGTTGATAATTTACCATTTTAATTGTGTGTGAAGACAGAACACATGCAGTATTCTCTTCACAGTCTGTGTGATATTTTAGGGGACGTAGAAACTGAACACATTGGTCTTTTCTCCTCTACACTCATTGTGTGTATTTGAGAGGCCAAGACGCTACGTCCTCAATCTATTTCCCAGGCTGGGGCTCTGTACCACAGCTTGCGAAGCCCAGGTCCCTTTTAGTCGCTCCCTTTTTAGCCCCCTTTTTACCTTCCTCAAACAATGGATCCTGCCCCACTCTAAGCAGAAGCCCCCAAACACTCAGTGAATAAAGTTAGTCCAACATGCGGCCCTTAAACCCACCCGAGACTGCTGCCGGGCAGCCACACTCACAGAATTGTTTGTTAATAGTCCAATTAGATAATTGCCATCTTTCACTCCTTTCCCTCTCTGTTTCCCATAAAGGCATGAATAGCACTCAGGGAGGGGGGCTCCTTCAAGAGGGCTTCTGGCCAGCTAAGGTGACAAGAAGGGCCAGAGAATGCTCCTTGCACTGGGCCACTGGTTTGAATTGAATCATTGTGGCCTAATCAATGGTCTTATTGGATTACTGGCCACTGCTGTGTTCAGAGATATTGTTGCACTGACAATGAAAGTAGCTAAGAGTTGGTGGTTTGGTGGGTGGGTAGTGGGCTGGAAGGCGAGTGTTGGAGGGAGGTAGGGGCCGTTCCAGAGGTATGTGTGTGTGAGAGCGAGAGTGTAGGCAGCCTAAGCACTAATGACAAGTTTTGTTCCCCTTTTTTGTCTTTTTCA
This sequence comes from Scarus forsteni, assembly GCA_036419115.1. Classification (NCBI taxonomy): domain Eukaryota; kingdom Metazoa; phylum Chordata; class Actinopteri; order Labriformes; family Labridae; genus Scarus; species Scarus forsteni. The sequence goes on from JAZDUH010000060.1 coordinate 1,908,590, forward strand.
ATTGGGCAGGTTAAGATTATGAGAGCTAAAGATGGCTTCTGGGGTGCTGTCATTTGAATACAGAAATATGAGGTGTTAGCGGGTTTGCTCGGCATGGTGCTCAGACTGAACGCAGGATGACAGGAGAACTTTAACACAGTTCCACCTCGAGACAAGCACAGTGTTGTTCCAGGACTCACACCACCTGGACCAGTGCCTTCCTAAATTTTGATCACCGTGGATTTGTGCGTTATTCTTTTCTCTCGTCTCTCTCTCTCTCTCTCTCCCCCCTCTCTCTCTGACTCTCCCCCGGCGTCTCTTGCCTACAATAGCGTAGTGGCGAGATTCGCACATTGCAGAATTCCATTGATTGGGGAGAGAGAGCCGAAGAGAAAACGGGATCAAAGTTCGCGGACATGCTGTGGCAATCAGGTTTGCAGTGAAAAGTCGGGAGAAAAAAAGTGCGGCCGGGCTCTGTGGACGGGAGAATGAAGCACCCGGGAACTTTTTTCAGGTCTGGAAGAGTCGTACCCCTGTGATTGTGTGGGGTTCAGGGAGGGTTGGTTGCAAGACAAGACCAATCATTTGTCTTGATTCTCTGGGCTGAGAGCAGGCAAACTGAGGGGGACGGGACGAGCAAAACCCTCCATCAAGACCTGATCTATTTCCCCAAACAATTTAGTGTATTCATGAGGTTACGCAAATGTGGCGACGGCAAAACTACCGTAATCCATTGAAACAGCGAGTGCGCATCCATGCCTCTGATTATTTGGAGATCATCTATCAGCCTGGTGTCTATGTGACGAGGAAAGGGGGGCACTGAATTGCTGTTGAGTTTCATTGAGAAGTCCATGATCATTGGGCAGCGGAGTTTGGTCAGCGATAATAGGGCTCCGACGGAACTATTTCAGCAAACATTAGATAGCTGACTCTGCCCTCCTGAAAGGTACTGTTTTGAAACTAAAACCCACACTGTCCACACCATCTGGTGCGCCGTGTTCTGCGTAATCTCCTTTTTGTCACCTGACAAAGGAAAAAAGAGGCGGACAAGCTGCAGGTCCAAGAGGATAAACTGAGCATGGAGGTCAGGTACAACCAAGAGACGGATGCGATGGGGCTGAAGAATGGACTAAAGAAGGGGAAAGATGACAAGGAGTCCCAGGGCAGCTTGTCCAAAAGCTTCCTCAAGGAGCAGCAGGACTCGTTCTCCCCCTCTGGGACCGTGGACAACTGCGAGAAAAACAGGGGGAGCACGGGGGACCCGGACTACTGTCGGAGGATACTCGTCCGAGGTAGGGCTCCAGCCTTTCCTTCTAGTTTGTGAAGTTTTAACTTCCTATTTTAGAAATCAAAGAAATTAATCAGACAAAAAGCTTGAACCAGCTGTAAAACTACACATATTTTAGCATTATGTAAGAATGAGGAAGTATCTGTGAGAGCAAATTTAGAAAAAAATCCTTTATTATACCACACACACTCACAGTTAACACTCAAAGAAAGAGTTATGTCTTAAATTATATTTTGAAAGAATGCTCACCCTGTTATAAAAACTGAAAGCTCACAGAAAAAATGATTTGAAAAAAATTTATCATTTTAGTGATTTGTTAATTGACATTTACAGGGAATGTTAAAAAATAGCATTAAGTTTAAAGCTTTTTCAGTTTTGAGGCAAAAATGAATAACTAAATTATTTATCATAGCGTTTTTTTTTTTTAACTCTAATTATATTTTACTTTGCTTTTTTAAAATGTAATTTTAGTTTTTTAATAAACCCACTTTTCCTAGTTTTAACTTCGTTTAGGTGTTTTTGACTTTTTTTTTATCACCTGGACAGACTAGATTAACCCCCTGATTCTATACTTAAATTACACTTAAAAGTAAAAAATGTTTTTTTTTTTTTTTATGAAAATATGTCTGTTTCTAAAAAAAAAAAAAAAACAAGTGTGATTGGTTCTGCCCTAAAAACACACACCTACAGGCTTTGTAATGTTTTTATATTGATATGTATCCAGGATGATAAATATATGAATCATAAATATAAAAACACAAGAGGAAATAAGGTGAAAAGGGATTGTTTTTATAGATATTTAATGTCAACAAATCGTCTAATGAACTGTGCGTTTGAGCGTCAGCTGCCTCATAAGTAATTTATGGAATTTCCTTCATGCTGTGTTGGCCCAACAAAAAGAGTGTATGACAACAATGTCCACCGAAAACAGAGGATTAGTTCAGCAAGATTTAATGAGACAGAGCTGTCTCACCACCTGAAAAATGAACACAAATTAATACTCAAATATTTCAACATCAATCACTTTAAATCTTTTTCTTTCATTATCATCAAGTGATTTTTTTTCTGGCACGTCAGTTTTTTGAAATCTGAAATTACTGATTTAGTACCAACATTTTAAAATGCTTAAACTTGCATTTATTTTTTAAAATTTGAGAATATGATATTAGCCATTTTGTCTTTTTTTATTTGTTGCTGGAGAGTAATCAGTTTTATTTCTTCTATCTGGATGTTTTATATAAATTCATAAAATCAGGAAATATTTGTAGACCCTAAATTTCTCTTAATGTATATTTTTAACATATCTCTGTTGCTTTTCTAGCTTCTGGCTAATGGGATTCTATCTGGACTTATATCTTCTCTAACATCATTTATAAGATTACACATAAACTAAAACAAAAATAGGCTACATATAGAGCACGAGTTAGAGTTATAGTTTGATAGAAGAACTCTAAGTCTAAAATACTCATTGATTCTTAGTATTTCTGCTTTTGCAACGTAAGAAATACTTTGCTGTAAACTGTATAAAACAGACCACACGTTAACTTTTACTACAATCATGATTCTACAGCTACTTTCATGAGAACAGATTGCCTTTAATGGAGCATATTTCACCATTAAATTTGCTGTGCTTCTCTAAAACAAAGAATGAATGACTGACACACTCAGTCACACACACACAAACACACACAGCCAATAAACTGCAGTGTGGATTGTGTTTGTTTTAAATGAAAGAAAGGCAACACTATTCTGTTATGATAACTATTTGGAAGAGCACATGGTGGGGAAAATGAATAATTTGTAGATGTTAAAAACGATATTCAGTCTTGTTGCCTGTCAAATGTTAACAGAGATTTGTTGGAGATGCTCTTCAAGCTGAAATTCAATATTGTTCATCAAATGATTTAACGCATGGTGATCTGCACATTTCTTCCGTACGGTGGCTCCTGAGGTCAGTCCCTCCCTTTGCTGCTTTGTTTTGTTAATTTCACGTCGTTTTTATTGTAGATGCCAAAGGATCTATCAGAGAGATAATCCTGCCAAAGGGTTTGGATCTGGACCGACCTAAGAGGACTCGTACCTCCTTCACTGCAGAGCAACTGTACCGTCTGGAGATGGAGTTTCAGAGGTGTCAGTACGTGGTGGGGCGAGAGCGGACAGAGCTGGCCCGTCAGCTCAACCTGTCTGAAACACAGGTGTGTATGCATCATACACACACTGACCAACACTTAGAGAGGCAATACTACAGCATGGCAAGTGTGATAAAGTTTGACTGGGTACTCTAACGAAACAGCAGCACCAGGGTGATTCTTTTATTTATTTTATATGTATATTTGTACAGTAATGAATCATTTTACAAATATAAACAGCTGTGGTGGTACATATTTACTCATTTAGAGTGATTTTATTTGCTAACATTGAATTAGACAATTCACTATGTATGATGTATGTAACCTGTACGAGGAGTACAGCTGTAAATTAGCTGTGAGCTAACTCCAGAGCAAAACATCAAATGGCATTTATGGATCATTTTATATATATGGTGCCTTTACAAATAAACAAAATAATTGCATTGGTGCAATCACTGTAGAAATGTAAGAGCCCTCCTGTAAACAAACCCTTAATTAATCATTAATTACATTTATCAACAAAGCTGGTGGATTTCTGTTGTGTCGTTACTTACAGATCAGTTTTCTTTATTTTTGTGTGTTGGCAGGTTAGAAGTCAGTGGATCTCAGATGGTGGAGCTTTAAGTTTTCCCTACATAAAGTTTTCATTAAATATTGTTATTATAATTACAGTAGAGTGTTATACTTAATTAGATGTTTTAAGGGAACAATAATGATGGGGGACAGACTAACAAAGAAATTAAATCATGCAGTAAAGACTGTGCATGGATAAAGTATGTTGTGTCTCAGATTTTTGCTATATACTTGATTTTAGTTTGTAAACTGCTGGTTCAGTGTTTAAAACTTTAGATTTTTAACTATTATCTTTTGTTCATATTTATTTTAAAGGCTACACTTTGAATGTTTCCTTTAATAAAATCATTAATATGGTATGTATCAGTTAAAAATCCCTTTCCCCCAATCAGTTTCCTGCGTCGTAGTTGTAGCGTATGGAGTGTTAGCCCTTTTCGCCTGAGGCGGTAAATTGAAGGCTGCCGTTGTAATAGGCGCGGACTTCCTCCTCATGTCATATGTGTGGGGTCAGCAGTGGGTCAGCAGGGTCCGCTGTGTGTGAACTGTGTCTGCACTCTGTATTTGACAGGGGATTTAAACACTAGTCACCCGGTCACCCTGTGGCATTTAGACCTGAGAGAACCCCGGCCGTCTCCTGCTGCACGTTGGTGTTTCATTCATCTATTTATTTATTTTTGAAAATGTGCAAAGCGGTTAACAGCCCCATCAGCGTGGTCTTTGGTGCTAATGTGTTGTGGCTTTCAGTGCAGCTCAGGCAGAGCTCGACTCAAGGTTAACCTTTTGTCACATAATGACACCACAGCCCACAACTCTAATCTGTTTGTTGATCTACAACAAGGTCACGGTTTGTATGACAAACAGAAATGTAAATTTTTATATCCTCCCTCTGACTTTTACATTTAAAATGAATTAATGTTTTAAATTTCACAGTTTATAAGCAAATCATTATTTTCTTATGTTAGCATAAATTGGAGAAAATGTATTTATTTACTTCAATAAAGGTTAAAGACAAGCGAACAACCCTCACATGAGCAGAATCAACACCTCAGGGTTCACCTCCTCTGTCTGCTGTTTGTCCAGATAAACCTTTTTAAAAACATTGTGCTGATATTAACATTTTCTTCCACGGCACTCACAGGTTGTTATCTTGGGGCCATTTGCTATGAGCCCAGCCAACAACCTTTGTTTGAGCTTCTTATTTCACCTTTTGTTTTCTTTACCTTGAAAACGTAAAATGAGCTCTGTGCTCTGCGGTCTTTACATCACAGATAGACCATATTGTGTTTAGCGTGAGTGCTTCTTTACTCTTGTAGAATAATTGTAAATGATGGTGAAGAGTCAAACTGCCCTCTGAATTGAAGGAAAAAAAATATTTGGATGTGATTGGATGGACAGTGGTTTGAGCTGGAGGCTCGCTGCTGATTGGTACGTTCATGATTTTCTCCCATATGAGAGCAGTCAGGTGTTACTAAAGGGAGCTTTATGTGTTTAGCAGTAAAATGTGCATCTGTTTGGATTAATAATAAATTACATTATGATATGAGTATCAGAACAGTTGTCTTGACCGGATATCTTAGTGACGTGAATAAATAACTCAACACAGAAATGTCTGAAGGCAAAGTTGCTGCTTTTAGTCCATTAAATAAAAGTGACAGGAAGCAAACTGGAATATATTTCAACATTAACTATAAGAGACTGAAGCTCTTTTTAAATTGAATCCACAGAGAGACAGGAGAGGCAGGCGGGATAATTCACTTTAACTGTGTTAAGAATTTGAAGCAGCTCGACAACACATGGATTAGGATGTATTAAAATCATACAACTTCAACCATGTATATAATATGCTGAATTGATTTCATTTGATACACTTATAACATAATAAAATGATGAATTTATTATACTTTTTTCACAGTATAATTGGAAATTAGAGTTAGCTTCAGATGACCTTTTCTTCTTCCAGATTGACGTAATTTCTAACACTGTTCCAAACACTATTAAATTAGATTTTCTTGATTAAACATGAAAATTAAAAATCTAATTAGATGGCCTGCAGTTTCCTATCTATATTTATAATTATTTACAAAGCTTCCTCTTGAAAGCAAGATGATTTAAATTAATAAGAAAGCTAAACAATAAACTACAATAATTTATGGAGAAGGGTGGGAATAAAAAAGTAAATAAAGAAGCACTTCTTATCAACCCTTTTCGGAAATATAACCCTAATCATTAAATACTGTTCATTTTTCATGTTATTCTTCTTTTTTGTGGTATTTATCTTTTATGTCTGTTAATTGTTTTATGATCTACCTTTTTTTACATGTTAGAATTAAATGATATCCACACTCACTGTTTTACAGTCAGAAAACAAAAGCTTTTAAATCTTGTTAAAGGTGCCATATCTTATTTGATAAAAGAGAAAATAAGATGATATGGAAGGAAAGTGAACATCTGAGATGAATGTGTCATGAAGGGTTTTTCTAACTTCAATTTGTGAAGCGTGTCTGACAGCAGTGATTCTCAACAAGTGGGTCAGGACCAAAACGAAATTTCCTGAGTTGTGAAAAAGGGGGCAGAAGGTTCGTAATGTAAAGACAGACATCTACATGTTTTGTCCTACTCACATGATCAAAAAACTCATGTTGTTAAATCTTATCTTTTTATTTCTTGGGTTAACAGACCTGATAACTACATCAACACGAGCTTATTTCTTGAAATCAGAACAAAACAACCAAAATTAATGTGAAACTGAGTGACATCAAATGTGAGCTATGTCTTCTTGGGGCTTGTGTAAAAATGCACATTAAAACATTCTTGTTTTATTCAGAGAATTATCCAAACTTCAAGATTTCTTATTCAATTAATCCAAATTGCCGATTTTTAGGGGGATTTTGGGTCCCCATGTGGTGGGTCTTGAGGCTTGACCAGTTGTTTGGATTGACTGACGCTGATTTAAAGCTTTTTTTTATGTCATCCCACGGACTAAATTATGTTCTATTTATCACAAAACTTGATATCTTGTTTGATTTGATTTGTTTTCCCCTCAGAGGAAAGAAAACACCATAAGATGCTGAAATGAATAAAACAAGTTTTGCTTTAATGTTACCAATATTATGTCCGAGAGCTAAACTGAATAAGGTTGTGATTTTGTTATTAATGGTAAATTATGTAGTTTGGCAATAATCAGGCTTGTCACCATTGACACTGGAAGCTGAATTATTTTTTACAATATAATGACATGCAATTCTCTAATTGGTATTCATTCTAATTAAAAATAAATAATACAATCCGTAATATGTGAATAAAAATGGCAGGGCCTACCATTTTGAAACAATAAAAATTTTCTGTATTTATTCCTTCAAACATCAACCAACTATTTCAGAGTTTCTGATGGAAGGAAACTTGGGGAAGGATTTTAACTTTGGAAGTCCAGGGGACGCAAAATGAGGGGTTTTTATTTTCTTCTGCGACAAAAGATTTAAATAAATCCACTAAAACAATATATCTTCCCGCCCTATTTCATACACATACACAACAAATCACAATGGATGGCTAACACGACCGTAAACAGAACACTGTTGTCTTGTTTGCATGCTGCCCTTTGTTCAGAGGTTTCCAAAGGCAAACGGACACGTGAGAGCCGACTGTTAGGATGTTAGTCCATGCTTGAACCTTTTATAGACTGAGTGGCTGAGAAACTGATGCAGTGGTTTACATATGAAAGGAGATCTGTGAGCAACTTCTGATTGAATTAACCTCCTGCCTGTTAGCATCACACAGCAACCCCCCCAAACCACCATCACTAAATGAAATCACTGCAACTTTTGATCAATTACTGTTGACAATCATTACCTGACGACCCACGTGTCTCCCTCTCTCTCTGTTTGTGTGTGTAGGCATGCCTATGTACAGCCTCTATACATCCGCTGGTGTCTAAAGGGGAAAGAGCGATTGGCTGGGGGATTGACGGGCTCTTTGCTACTTTTGATTTGTGAACAAAAGTGTTGGCTAAAAGCAATCAGCGTAATCTTCGCAGACACACAGTTGTATGGCTCATAGTGCAATTATCTCAGAGTACTGAGATCATCAGATTATTTCTACACTGTGATCACTGGCCTTTTACAGCAAGTATCACTGAATGGGAATTATTAGAGGGCAGTTGTCTTAATGCCCACAAATGTTTTTTTAAAGGACTGCTGCTATGAGTTTCAGAAATGAATTAAAAATAATACATAATCCTAAGATTACACATTGCTTTCATTATGTGTCTCTACAGGCTCTCTCTGCTTTCTGTCTTCCTCCCCAGGTTAAAGTCTGGTTCCAGAACCGGCGCACTAAGCAGAAGAAGGATCAGGGGAAGGACTCTGAGCTGCGTTCTGTGGTTTCAGAGACAGCAGCGACCTGCAGCGTGCTCAGACTGCTGGAGCAGGGTCGACTCCTGACGCCTCCGGGCCTTCCGGGCCTGCTGCCCCACTGCGGCAGCGGCACGTTGGGCTCGGCCCTGCGCCCTCCCTCCATGGCCATGGCCAGCAATGGCAGCAGTAGCAGCAGCAGCACCGGCACGGCGGGTGGCAGCCCTCCTCTGCCAGTCGTCACCAGCTCAGGGACGGTGTCGGGCCTTCAGAGCTCGCCGGCCGCTCACGGCCTCTTCAGTTTCCCCATGCCCTCCTTACTCAGCGGCGTCGCCTCCCGCATTTCCTCCAACCCGCTGTCCATGGCCGGCTCCCTGGCCGGAAACCTGCAGGAACTCTCAGCCCGCTACCTGAGCTCCTCTGCTTTTGAGCCTTACTCGCGGACCAATGGCAAAGAGTCCATGGACAAGAAAATTCTGGAATGATGCCTTCTTTTCATAAACGGAAAACTGATTCTTCGAGACACATTTTGGGTTATTTCTTGGCTTTTTCTGTCTTTGTTCTGCCTGTTCTCTGTCATCATGTCTGTGTCATGTTCTGTAGCAGTTCATGTATTCTGGTTGCACATCTGGCGCCTTGTACAAGGAAGAAAACAAAGACCTACAAAAGCTCATCTAACAAAGACGGGGTGTGTGTGTCTCAGTGTGTGTGTGTGGCTGTGTGTGTAGTGTTGGTGGTGGGGGTTGAAAAGATTTTGCACAAAATGTTCATATAGGATTTTGTTACAGGAAGACGCTCTGAGGAGGTATTTCAGGTTTCTGTTAAACAATGTTTAGTCTTATTGATTCCTCCAAATAACAAATACACACAGAGGCACAGACAATATGGCCGCCTCGTACACAGAAGCTCTATCACGACAAGAAAAGGGGGAGATAATGCTTAGCAGGAAGTATATAGAAAGAGTGAAGTGATGTAGCCTTTCTGAATTGTGCTAATCATTCGACTGATTTGGAAGAAAAGTGTCATCACAGCGAGGAGATTTAGAGAGAGAGGGGAATTTCTGTCAGACGTCTGAGCAGCACTTGGCGAGATCCAATCAGAAAATAATGCAGCATTATGAATGGACAAGCAAGGCCGATTTCTCCACATAGAATTTGGGGATAAAAAAGAAGTGCATCAGTTTGAAGGTCACTGCAAGGCCAGAGTCGGCACCAAACCCAGTACATCTGACATGTGAATGTCATTTGCTTATGCAGATTATTTTCCAAGCAGATTTTCTTTTGTGTATCCGTTTGTGTTACATTTGGACCAGACCAAAACACAACCCAGGTGCAGACGGTGGCGTCACACAGCACGATGGTTTAATTGTTCTGTGTTTTTCTTTTTTCTTTACCGTTTGTTGGGGATTTCACGCCAGATCCTCACTTTGTGTCCTCATATAACAGTACCTGCCATCTTTTATTGTCTGTGATTTTAATATCACTGTGAGTTCTCAGAGTTTTAGCGTACAGTTTTTATTCCTCAGCACAGTAAGAAAAGCCTTTCAGCTGTACTAAACCACTTTCTTTGGAGACTACAAGGTAACAGGTTTTCGGTTATTAAGACGATGTAATAAGCTTTTTTCTCCTGTGTGACATTTTCTGAAATCCACGACCTTCATAAAAGATGTAGGCAGACTGGTGCATGTGGAGACTGAATGGAATTATTGTAGTATAAAAGTTCTGGAATTGAAAAATGTACCTTTAAATTGTTATTTTATTGTAAATTATTCACTTATGTAATTAATAGATTATTAGTCTATCTGGAAAATAATGAATGAATGAATGTATTAGCGGGGTTGAGGAATCAATCAAAAAGCTCTTTGGTGCTGTTGTTGTGAAATATCTTGAAATTTGTGAAACGTGTGGTACAAATGTGCATATATATTATGTATACGGCTACAGACAAAGACAAGTGTGTTTTTCATTTTCTTTCATACATGTTGCTATAAATCAAGTTGTGATAAAATTCATAACTGTTATACCTCATACATCACCGTCTGATGTGTTAGCTCGTCTGCATTTTTGGTTTTTTTGATGAGAGTTTGCAGTTGAGGATTTTGTTTGAAAGCCATCGTAGCAATATTTTACACTCTAATAAGAGGTTTCAAAATAAATTGCAGAATCGCTCACAGGTATGCCAATGTGATTAAGGAGGACTTTCAAATAAATCTAATCTGGACATTAACAAATAACCTCAAACAGACAGACGAATGGTCCAACAGCCCCAAAACCCAAATGTATGATATTTAGGAGCTTTAAAAACAGAAAAGCAGCAGGTACAGAGTGACCCACAGGTTTTCTACTAAAATCACAGAGCTGTATCAAATATCAAAATAATACATTTTTGTTTTATTGTATTCAGAATCAATTTTAGGATGTGTCTTTTAAAGGGGAAAAACTCTAAGAACTCATAAGAGACAAATTCTAAATAAGTGTTAGAAGCAATCCATCTTATGAACAACACATATTTTGGCCCATTAGACTTTTACTGACAGCGGTAATGGACACACGTGGTATCACAAGCTTACTGTAACATGTTTTGTATGATATTTTTTAGGACATTCTTTATTAATTTATTAATCATAGTATGTCACCTCAATGTTCAGACTTATCTAATACCCGTTCTTATGAAAAGTATTATTGCACTATAAATGGCACAATAATAGCAGAGACTTTAATCCTCGATTTTCGAGCTGTGCGTTATTAAAGGAAGGGAATTTTCTCTGCATCCTGACATCAAATTATAATTTGTAATCAGTGCTTTGCTTGGTAAATTATCCAAAAAACAAACTTGTGTTTATTTGTAGGGATACACAACAGCATTGGTATGATATATGCACTGAAAGATACAAACATCTGTGGCCATAAATACTGCTGACATTTTGGCCTTAATATAGCAATAAGTTTATATAATTTGTGCATGCTAATTCCAAGCTGCTCATACAAAGAGAAGTAAATTGGTTATTGTAGCTTTTAAGATGACAGTTAATTATGCATGAGTTAACTTTTTCTCTTAAAAATATCTGTGTACATCATTATTGGCCAAAACAAATTCTAAATATCAGCATGTCAGATATTTTCAAAATACAATATTGGAGTCCCTTTTGTTGTAACATTAAAAAATTGTGAGGTGTTTGACACAGCCTTTTATTATATGAGGGGGCTGAGATGAAATTCTTAAAGGCTGGAAACTGCCTCTGCTTACACTGAATTCTCAATCAAAGTTGAACCAGGGATGGGCAAACTGAGATACTCAAAAAGCTGAATTAGTTTATTCCCACAGTTCAGATATCCTGCTTTGTTACAACTGAAGGAAACTCTTAATGAGACAATCAAAATTACAAATTTATTGGCAATGAATAAATATAATACTTTCATTTGAATCTTTTTTAAATACACATTTAAACAGCAAAGCTGTAGGCTCATTGAATAAAACACTGAATTACAGTACATTAAAAGTACTAGTTAACACAATAACCCTGACTTTAAAGTTGTAAATGTATTTGGCTTGATTTTATTGAAATGATTTTAATTCTGCTTCATAACAATGTTGGACAATTACAGCCAGTTATACGTACATGTTTCTTGGATTTAGTTTTTGTTGATGGTGTTTTATGCTCCAGTATAAGCCCTTCATGACAGAATTCGTCATGTTTCCCTCATATTTACGGTTCACTGATATTTAAAATTGACTACAAATCTGCGCGAGAACGTGATGGGGGTAAAGTACTGCCCCCCTACTGCCCATCCCCGACTCATCCAGAGAGTGAAAAAAAATGGCTAACCTTCTACAAAAGTACATCCAGCATGTTGTACATAAAGAAAAGGCCAATTAATGCCAACATGTCATAAACCATACCCATAGTTTCAGTGTTGGACTTGAATATTCAATGAAAGTTGTGAAAAGTGGTTGAAACTGTAAAGAAATGATAAATATTGGAGTTATGATTTATGTTTAACTGCTATCAGATGGCAGAGGTCAAAACTGATCTTTCATACCTGCCATTTTCATCATTTTCCTTTTAAATGCCAGAAAATCAGACATACACCCTTGAACTAAGCATTATTCTACTCTACACACTAAACATTCACGCTTACTTGGTCAGAGCTGAGGAGCTGTACCAGGAAAGTCTGTGCTGAACTGAAAGGTGCCTGGTGAGCCCGTCGAGCCGTGGCCGAGGTTTGCAGCGGGGCAGCCTCACTTGTTACGCCTCCTCCTCTGGACCATAAAAGACACACTTGAGAGACATTTTACCTCACTAAAACCCAGAAAGTAGAGTCATTTAATAATTGAGTGATAAATTATGTGAGAGATGGTTGTCCTTATCAAGCGCCGTGGTGGATTACAGTGTGTATCTGCTGTTGCCAGTGTTGGAAGTGCTATAGTCAAGCATAATTTTGAGCTACTTCACTTTCAATTTATGCTACTTCAGATCAATTTTAGAGGCAAACATTGTGCTTTTTGCTCATTACAATTATCTGAAAACTATACTTAGTTTAGCAAATTAAAATTGTATCCTTGTAACATTTCATTAGCCAATAAAACATGACGTATTTTTGAAGATTTAAAAACCATATACTAATTGAAGTGGGTAAAAAATGCAACATGGGCTCTTTTTAACCTACTGTGCAACATTCTATGAGCCATAGCAAATGCTACTGCAGATACAAGCTTATTTGTAATATCTTGAAAATCTTGGGGTCTTTTCTTAGTTCAGTTCTTTTATTTTTTTCAGTAATCACAGTCTAACTGCAGGAAATGATAAAAGTGAGGCATTTTTGTGAGCATACCCAAAGAAACCAAAACCTTCCCACTGTGTCTTGGGAATCTCTCGAGAAAAAAAAAGGTCACATTTACCCCTCCTGCCCCCTCTCCACCCCCCACAGCCACCCCCACCCATTCTCTCCCTTTACCCTAAGTCCAATTAGAAGGAAGGTCAGGGAGGTTTTTGTAAGTGAGGGGTTTCGGAGGGGGGGAGTGTGTGTATGGACGTGCAGGGGCTGTCATAGCTGCGGACCACCAACACATTTTCTCCCATCACATGGTCCGCTCTTTAAGCTCGGGTCTTAGGAGGTGAAAGAAAGGCTACATCCTGTCCCGTTTTTTAGCAAAGTTTTCAGCCTTGTCCTTTTTGTGCCGTACTGTCGATCGGGGGATTAATGTGCTGACAAGTCCCACTGAAGAAGTAACCCTCTGATACTGTAGCACACTGATCCAGCAACTTACAACTCCGCAGTGGTGCCAACCTCTCCTAGGCATCCCGGGGCGGCAAAAGAGGAAAAAAAAAAAAACTCGCACAGCTTAGTCACTCTGCTTCCTCACAGAATAATTAATCCCATTAAGTAATCAAAGGAGCGAGGGGAGCGGAAACCCCTCAAAAGCAAGGGTTCCACTTGTGTATTCTGTAAAACACTTAGCATAAAGCCCTAAAAATATTATTTCCAAATGTGTTGAATTACTATGATGTTTAATTACAACTGCAGCGCCCTTGCTGCTGTATTACTCACACATTGCTGCAATACCAACATTTTTCATGTAGCTTTTACTATTGCTTTTAATGGCTGCATAGAAAACCTCAAAAATCCAAGTACATAATTAAATCCAGTCTGATATCAATGGTGGGGGAGCCTGGTACATGTGAGTAAAATTAGAAAAATTAATAGTCATTTAGCCTTGTCTCGTTTCTGTTTGATATTTATGAGACCGAGGAGCAGCACATTTTTATAATGACATTGGGTGGATGACTGTGAAACTCATAAAAAAGGTTGTTATGGACTCATGTTTTGATTCAAGTCCTGGACGGTCCTATTTTGATTCTCATGGTTCTCGTCAGCCTCGTCTCTAAATGTAATATTCAACAAGAAAATAAAGATAAAAAATAAACAAGAAAGGACCCAGGGCATTGAGCTGCTAAGTAGACAGATGTTTTTGTCAGGGTTTGATGAAGATCAAAACAAATTTTGGAAACGATAATGAATATTAGTCTGTTTACCACAAAACAGCCTCAGGCCTGAACATTGAGAAATAATAAAACTGTCTGAAGCAAGAGTGTGTGATGTATTGACAATAATCCGGCCATATAATTCATATCCTGATTCAGTAATGGCAAAACAATACCTAAAAACATTGTCAGGGCAACATATCACAATCAATATTACTTTCATTTACGAAGCAGTCTATTTGTGGACACATTAGGGATCTACAATTTCATATTTTACAATTGCCAAGAAATACAGTTTCCTTGCTTTGTAAATATACATGAAGCAAGCTCCCCACGACATGGAGAAACTTTGTGCAATGTTCCAATGACAAATGACTTCTAACTAAAGGAGCTACGACAGCACAAAACTCTGCAGAGACTTTTAATAACTGAGTTAAAAGCGCAACTTGGAAGACTGCTCTTCAACACAGTTTTAATGCATTGCTTACAAAATTTCTGGATCCACATCTGGATTCAGATCACCACCAAATTTCTAACCACTGCTTCCTTGTGCCAAGGCTAACATTCCCTGAACATTTCATGTAAATCTGTGGAGAACTGTTTGAGTTATCATTAGGGATGGGACGATACACTTAAACTCACGATATGCTGCACCTCGATATGCCCGGGTCACGATACGATACGTCACGTCACAATATCAAAAAAGTAAAAAAGAAAAAATATTACTGTGTAATTACAACTTGTTTATTTTTGTTTGAGTTGCACACAGGAAAACACAAGGCCTAACAGGCCAAACAGAAACAAGAACACTCTCTCTAACCCTAGAGAGGTTAGAGAGAGTGTACGCTAACGAACAGTAGGCTCGTTTTTGCCAGGGTCGACTTCACATTTTTATGGTGACGCTTAAGGTGGTGGTTCAGGTTTGTTGTGTTGGAGGCAGTGTACAGAATGACAGCATAGCAAAATTTACACACCTTCTTAGTCTTGTCAGTTACTCTATTGTCGTCTTCACCTTTTTAATGAGAAATTATTAACAAAATACTGCCAGACAGATGAATTGTATCCAGGTGGAGCGTCCTCAATTTCAACCTCATTCGACTCCATCATTCGGCTTTTTGGAGGCAAGGTAGTTGGTGCTAATGTTTGTTGTCGTCACTTCTGGTCACATGCTGTGTTACCGGACGAGACATCTTTATTTTGCGATCCATTTTTTTCAAACTTGATGCATTTCGTTACGTTCTGTATAGCGATATTTCGCCAAACGATATTTCATCCCATCCCTAGTTATCATCAAAGATGTGGAAAATATATCTTTCTCATAATGTTAACAAATACTTAAAAAAAGTATTTAAATAATTCTACTATATTTTTGTATATGTCTTCTTATCTGCTATAAAATGCTGCTGTTGGAATCTTAATTTCCATGAGGGAGTTTTCCCAAGGAATTAATCAAGTTTTATCCAATCTAATATAAAATTTCCTGGATTTACATCCATATTTGGATCACCACCAAATCTAATCGCTTCTTCCAAGTGCCATGATGATGAGCCTCTCAAAAGTTCATGAAAAGCTATTCAAAACCTTTTTAGTTTTTATAAAGTATGCAGAAAACTTCTCATTCTCATGATGTTGATAAATACTTTAAAAATTCCTGGATTCGCATCTGTATTCAGATCACCACTGAATTCGAGTCACTTCCTCCTTGTGTCGCAACCAACAATCCATGAAATTTTACCACAACCTGTTGAGAACACTTTTTGTTATCTCACTCACAGATGAATGGAAGGACAGACAGGCAAATAAACTAGAAGTATCACAAGAGCACAGACCTCTGATAAGGCATTCCCAACATTGTCTGGTGAATTGTTGTTAAAATATGAGAAAACTGCCTGATCTTGCACAGTTAAAAAGAATCTTCTGAAAAACGTATGCATCTGCCTCCAAATTCAAACCATTACCAAGCCACCATCTAATTACTTCTTCATTGTGCCATATCCAACATTCCCTTCAAACCTCACCAAAATCCAATCATAACTTTTTGATTTATCTGGCTAAAAGAAAAAAAGGGCAGGCAAAACTAAGGACTAAATGTTTTAATCTTCATCGTCATTATCACCTCCACTGAGGGCTGTTGTCTTCGGATCAGTTCTTTTGAGCAGGATTAACGGAAACTGCAGGCCTATTTACATGGAATTTGATCAAAAATTTGCAATGTTGATTTCAAACAAATCACCTGGCTATAATTGTGCTGTTATTCTTCGACAACAAATTGGAGAGACAGAGTCAAATGGCTGAAACCTTGCTGTCAACTATGGGCTGGAGGCTAAACTACAATTTAATACAAATGTCTCTGTTTCTACAAATAAATAAATAACTATAAGTGTTCATGAGACACAACCTTCCAGCAAGGCATTTCTGACACCATTTGCCCTACCTCAAAATGTTAAAAAATCCTTTAAAAAATCCTAGCACACTTCTTCCTTTTTCCTATGGCCAACTTTCCCTAAAGAGTAAAACAGAAAGACAAACAAGAGAAAAACACAACCTTCTCAGCAAAGGAAATAAAACACTGAAATTACAGGACTAAAGATTGATAAATTTTCCTGCAGCAAAATAGTGTGTTTCACTGGTGTGTAGAAACTTTCTTACGCTATTAATTTGAAGGATGATAATAAGAAATGTTGAAATTAAATATCAATGTTGAATGTCCATTGAAAACATCCAGGCACCTCACTGTAACCTGAAAATTACACGGACTGAATTGAATACAGAAGTCTTCATATGAACAAAAGTTAAAGAGAAGACCATCAACTAATTAAAAAATAAGAAAAATGTACATTTGTTGTGTTAGAACAGTGTGTGTATTTTTCTTGAAAACAAGCTAGGTTAATGACACCAATGTCAAGGTCAAACTGCATGATTTTCTGGTCCGTTATGATGGTCACTATGATACCATAGGCAATCATGAAGCCATAAAATTGTTAAAGAGTAGGCCAACAAGCGCAACAGACAACACGTTTTTATCTGACTGCTAATTAAAAATGATGAAGAGCCACACCAAAGGCAGTAAACAACCATCCTGTGTTTTTAGGTTGATGCTAAATGCTCGTATTTACTTACTAATGTACCATGATTAGCAATGCTGGTTATTTTGTTTAAAGGGATAACAACATACTTTTTGAGTCATACATGTCCACTAGTGCAGGAGTAAGAGGATTAAAGAAAAAAAGAAATCTGAATAATTAGGAAACATTCAGATGCAGTTGCCCATTTCCCTTTAAAGCCAGATGCCTGCCAGGTTCCAGCAAAAAACAGCCAATTTCCAGTCACTGGGAGTCCTCCACAGCTATCTGGTGATGTGCATACATTCAACACAAACAGACCATTATAAGTTTCTTATATGTATTTTTCAACTGAAATGTATTTCTTTGTCTTGAAAAGATCAGTCAATATGATCCCTATATTACTGCCACCCACATGAGCACTGGAGGTTTTTAGCCTTCTCCTTTCTTTTCTTTCATTTTTTCAATCACTGATTTTGACTTTTGATTTATTCTTTTCTCTGCTCCATTCTGACAAACAATGGCTTCCAAGAGTCCAAGCAAACACCAAGTCTTTCCGAAAAAAACTGTTTTAATAACACCTGTTTTGGTGGTCATGTTGGTCTATATAAGTTCTTGTAAACGAGATTAATTGAGTTACAGGGATGCAACAACAAAGAGGTACCCTCAGATCCACAAAAATGTTTCTATTTCACATTTTAAGAAAGTGTTAATACTCTGGAGGTCAGATAGGTTTTGGGGGCCACATCAGGTACCTCAGAGCAGCTCATCTATTAAAGATCACTGCTTTGTGTCTTATAGTATGTTTTACCTTACTACTTTACATGATTAAAATACTTCAATGGATTTGTACAATCTGCCAATATGACAGCCATATGGTAGTCAAGGTCAACACAGTATGTTGGGCCAAAATATTGGCTAAAACATTGCAAATAATGAACTTTTTAAGCAATTATCATCTGATAAAAATATTGTTCAGATGAAATTTATCCCTCATCATTTATGATTATTAGTTTTTTTTTCCATAGGTTAACCCATAAAGAAACGTCTTTCTCCACAATGCAACGAAACAGTAAAACTAAATTTCACACAACAAAAACTGACAAGTTTTTTCCTCAAGTAAACAGCAGTCACAGAATCTAAATAAGAACTGTCTAACATAGCACTTAGAGGTAATAATAGCAATGATTATAGGTAATAATGATATTATCAATGGTAACATGTAGAGGCCTTACATGATTGCATGAATCCATACAAATTGGATTAATGCTTTGACTTATGGTTGGTGACCCTCTAAAATTCCCAGGGCCTGCTGAGAACTTTGTAAAAGCTTTGTACATTTGTGCCTGAGAAAAAAACTCAGTTGTTTACAATTTTGCTTTTATATGTGAGAGGGATCAAAACTACAGTATGAAAAAAAAGTCTTATCTAAAGGTGCTCCAAGAGCAGAAACCTCCACCAAGACATCTTCAACACTGCTGGGCAAGTTGTTTATGAAAATTTGAGGAAACATCCTTAAAATGTCCTTAGAAAACTAAGGTATCCACATTCAGTTTCCAATGATTATCAAAATATCATCAAAACCTTTCCAGAAAATTTAATTTTGCAAAATTTCCATTGAGAACTATTTGAGTTATTTGCAAAAATGTGTGAAAACGGTCCAATCTTGCGATGTTTAAATATCATCAAAGTGTTCCTGGCTGCTCAGCCGTAATTGGATAACAACCAAAACTGAATCAATCAATAGAACAAACGATTCCAACAACTTAACATCTTTGGGCGAGGTGACAAAGTTTTAGAAAAGTCTTTTAGCGTGAGTCAGCCAAGACTCAGAGTTAAACTCAGTCTTTAGTAATGTTATTACAAGCATGAGAGAAACTTGTGTCAAAGGAGTGTTTTAAAGTTCTGTCAAAATGTGGAAAGTCTGAAGATGTAGCACGACAAACTTTGTCCATACAAACACTTTTTGACTAACACATTCACATAACTTCACAGTCTGACATTTTTTTTACTACCATGTACTGTTTCAGTAAAAAGGTGAATGCTTTAGCTGCATAAATAGTTTACCAGATAGTTTTCATGTGTGACAGTAAACTGTTTACTTCAGCTTGTTTGATCAAAGTCTGCAAAGGCAATTTTATACAGAATGTCTGCACGTAGCATTAATAATGCCTCATTTGATGCCTCTTACTTCTTTCTTACAGTAATCTTTTGAAGTTATTGTGGGTCCTCATTCCATCAGTCTTTAGAAAAGGGAATGCCTTTATATCCCATTGTATTATCTGCACCTGGCACACAAAACCAGAAATTTGTGAATCATTTAGCACTAGGTAAGTCGTGCAGCCTGTCTTATTGTACTTGGGGTCACAACCTACAGCTACAAGGCTTTTAAACCACACCAGCACCATCCTGTTATTATGTGCAAATGCTTTGGAGGGACTAATCTATTGTCCTACCTCAAACAGCACATTTGAAATCCCTTTTCTTATTCAGAAAAGGCCCTTGAACTTCTAACTTGAAATGAAAATCCTTTTCTCCAGGGAGTCACAAAGGCAGTCCCAGGTAACAATCAGACTGCAGTTAACAAGCCTTTAAGGCACAATAAACCTCAGGGCTTTAATATCTGATTAAAAATGGAATTAGACGACATGATTCAGTCTGACCACTGATTTTTAGACCGAGTCACTGGAGCTAACATAAATATTCAAGTCAAGGCTGCAATAAGACTTTTCTAAGAGCTGGATGGACTATTTCTGTATAATAGGTCTGGAAAAACTACCTGCTGCTGAACAGGAACTTTTAAGGGTCATAAATACTTAGGCATAAAGCACTGAGTAGCTCAAAATATAATATGTACTTTAAATGACATATTTCTCCCATTAAGTTGACTGCACTCTGGACCACGGGTGAGCAACTGGCAGGCTGAGGGCCACACCTTACCCACCCCTAAACTCTATTCACCCCACCGTTCTAGTTCAAATTTCCAAAAATGCAAACCACAAAGTATTTTAGTCTGATTTACCACTACAACACCACAGGCAAAACGCACTTTAACCTTGAATAACAGTTCCACATTAGTCTTTAGTAATTGGTTATAACCTAATTTCTAGAGGAATCTGTAGATATAATTTTCTAGAATGGTTCCCATAAAGGGTGCCTCACATCAAGAAGACTACTGGTTTGACTCACAGTGTTGACGAGGGGTCTTTCTGTGTTAAATTTGCATGGTCTCCTCATGCCTGTGTTGGTTTCTCCTGGTGCTCCATATCCTCCCACAGACCAAAACTAGGCCTTTAGGTTTGAGTGTGAGCATGAATAGTTGTCAGTCACTCTTCATGGCCATGTGATTGGCTGGCAACCAGGTCAGGGTGTACCCTGCTGTCAAGTATTCCTGATTGACTTTAATGATAATATCCTCGTATTTGTAAAAAGTGGCTCTCTGAAACTGGGAATAACAATGATGTCGCCCATCCATGGCGAAAGTACTTTATAAACCACTGTAACCAATACTAGATTAGATTACATTGAACTTTATTAATTACTATTATTTATTTGTTTAACTGTTATGATATGGATGATATATTCACTTTTTACCACAAGTGCAGCAGCCGTCATTACGAAATTCAGGCCCTCAACACCATTAATGATTTGCCACAATTACTGTGTCCTCAAGCTGCCATTTCTCAGCTCAAAACCTGTTTGATATACGTGTTAAAGCTGGGGTTGGCGATTTTGGAAAACTAGCATGAATTTGAAAGTTGCATCTCCTCAGGGCTCCGCCTAACCGCCCTCCTCCCCCACTCACATGCACGCGTGCGGCTGATATATCCAGAAGACTGATTCAACTCCAAACCCTCAGCACAACGTGTTTGTTTTGTACTACACCAAGTCATGTCTCAGTCAGTGGTAAGAAAACACCAAACAAACATGTAAAGTTAGTTAGTACTCACAGCCGATGTTGATCGGGGTATAGGTAGTTCCTCTGCCATTCTCCACATAGCTGTCAAATCTCCTGTTTTGGCCATGAAACTACCGTATTTTACGTATTTTATCCTCTTTCCCGCCGTCCTCCTGTATCAGTATTCTCCCGTAAATCTCCCGTGTGATGATATAATAATAAAAACATTCCTCTGCCTCTCCAAACTGAACTCTGTCTCTAGCCTGAATGGGGCGGTAATGCTCCAAAATGATGGATGCCAACCGCCATAAAACCGAAGAAGAAGAAAAAGCCTTGCGAGAACGTCCACCTGCAGTAGCCTGGGTGGCAGCTATCGCGAGATTAGAGCAGCAGAACAAACTTAGAAAAACAAAGAGTTTATTTTAGATTTCTTGTACATCTGTCTTAAAATGTGAGGGATACTGGAGCTTGGTTGGGGTTGTGGGACGGCTCACAGCGGGCTTCCCTTATTTCAAAGACAAAACTTGAAAAGTAAGCATTCTCCGGCGGACTCTGATACGTATGAGCTCGGCTACGTGCACCGAGTCTGTGCACGCCGGGAAAATGCACGCGCAGCAGGCAGGCAGAATGGCGACGGGATTTGATTGGTTTAAAAACAGGTGTCCTGGCATGATTATTGGTTGGGGTTTCCCCTGTTTTACTCCTGCTGTAGATAGGGGATATTTTTCGCTCTGTTTTAAGAACACATTATGAGTTGATTACCATCGGGTCATAAAGACCATTTTAACCAGTATTACAAAAAGTGTATCTAAATCAAATCGCCAACCCCAGCTTTAACATGGACAGGCTGGCAGACAGGCACATTATGTAATGATCTTGAAAACCTCTTAATAATTTATTTCAAGGAGCCTTTTTCATTGAATAAAGTTACAGGGGATGTTATGAATCTGTCCAAAAACGTGAAAGACAGCAAGAATGCACAAAACTTAGAGGTCACTGATCATCTGAACATTTTCGATTGGTTCTTATACAAAAGCTATGAGTGCTAAAAGAGTGCAAATTAGCAAAAATCAAGAAAACTGCCCTATCTTACAAATACTTTAAAAAATTCCTGTACCCGTCTGGATCACCATCAAGCAGGAATCACCCCATTCTTGTGTCATGGGTAACATTTCCTGGCCGTTTCCTCAAAGTCTGTCTTTATGGGTTATCTTGCCTGCATACAAACTGAGCAAGCAGACAACGGTGACAAAAACATGACCCCCTTGGAGAAGGTAAATATGTTCCCATGGTCTGTCTACAAATTTTCCCAAACATAAAAAAACATGATCTCTCTCTGTTTCTTGCTCTACCTTACAGAAAATGTGTTAAGTTTGTCTGAAAAAAATGCACCCTGGTAAAGCCATGAACAGGATGTCCCACCTCAGTGGCAAGACACTTAACCCCAGGTTGCTCCCACTGCTGCATCAGTGGTGTATAAATGGGCATTAAAGGGTGTAAATGTGTTAGAGATACTGATGGACAACTAACATAAAAACTCTGAACCATCAGTGAGTGAATGTGAGAGCGAATGGGTGTGAATGGGTAAATGTGACCTGTGGTGTAAGCAGCTTTGAGCAATCAAAGACTAGAAAAGCGCTATATAAGCTCAAGTCCATTGTCATCCCCAAGATGACAGCATGATGACTGCACCTCAGGGCAACCAAGTTTTTATTTATTCTTTTTCCCTCACCAGAGCCAAATAGCTGTAGGGAGGGAACATGCAGGGGGCAAGTCTATGCTGCCACCATAAACATTAGAGCACAGCTCTGGAAAGTCAAATCTAATCCACTTATTGAGAGGGGTGTGGTCAGCCACAGCTCATAAGCATTTTAAACTGTGGATGCAAACAGCCTGTTCTCAGCAGGGTTGAAACTGAGTGGTTCAAAGAGGTGCCAAAATCAACACCTGGGTGGATTTTCAGCAGGGATCTAACAAAGTATGCTCTGAAAACATCTTGGATCAATGTGAACTTTGGTAAAAAAATAAAAATAATGCAAAAAAAAAAATTTTATGTACATGGCCTGACTACAACCTTAACCCAACATGAAATATTTACCTTCCCTCATTTTCTTGCTTTACTTTCAGTAACGTGAGCTCAAACAGTCTTACAAAAGTCTGCTAATGATGTCATTAGTCTGTTTTCCATCTCACTCCCTTCCACACTTTGTTCAGCCCACAGGCAGATCCACTGAAAGGAACATGTTGTGTGACCACAGTAAACAAAGGAGCGCAGGCCTCCAAAGACAAAACCACATCCTCATATCAGCATGGTCAGACACAGTTCCTGAGCACTTACACTAAAACAGACTGTTCTGAGCAGGGCTGAAAATGTGGGGTTCATTGGCATGCCTCAACCAATGAGGACTTTGAAAATATTTTCCTGGGACATCTGGGACGAAAGTGAACCTTTTCAGCTGAAGATCACCTATGATGCTTATAGAGAGAGTTAGATATACCTGCAGAAATTCACCAAGAAACATAAAAAAATAGATAATTTCCACCAGGGAAATTAACTATTTTTTGAGGTTTCTTGGTGAAACTAGGGAATTCTGCTAATCGATCCAATTCTTTAACAATTCCCTTATCTATTTCTGCAGATTTTCCATTTGGGCAAATGTTGGCCTGATTTTCAGTGTCAACAATGTCAAACACACGTCACAGCATAGAAAACTGCTTCTGCAAGTTGCAGGTGTTTCCACTCACTTAAGGTTGTGTAGTAGGTGCAATTAAAATTAAGCCACAATTCTGACGCTTCTGAATCCTGTCAGTAGAAGGAATTGATAGGGGAATTGATTAGCAAAAAGATTCATGATATTGATTCTTTGATGGGGCTGTTAACGATTCTTAACTGGAATTGGTTTTTAATTCCCATCCCTAATTTCCACAATTATCATATAATTCAACCAAATTCAAACCATTAGATACAGCTCTCAATCCATCAATGTGAAGAGGCAGAGGATTAAAACAAAGAATCCATGGATTTCATTTTGACAACTTGCATGGACTCATTTTAGAAAAGAAAGCCCATGACCGTATGAGTTAAAACCCAAACAATTTTGAATATTTATTTTAAACTGATTGGTGGGGTGAAGTAAGGTGAGTTAAACTAAACTCTGACAAAGATCTTACACATCTAGTCTTAAAGATCTTTAAGAAAATTATTAAAGACCAGTAACTACCAGTAGATCAAGATCTCCAGGTCAGTGACCAGTAATTACTATCAAGACAAAAGGTCTGAACACCACAAGCTGCTCCAATGTCAGTTTAATGAGATTTATGCTCCATTAAATTTCTTTTTATTTAATATTTCAGATATAATGTATTGAATGGAATTATTCAATACACTGTCCAGAGCATCGGCTTGGGGTCATTTATAGCAACAGCAGCAGACATACAAAATAATTACATGAATATTATGATACCTATTCCCCTAGCTGGCTGAAGCGGAGGAGTCTGAGGGAAATCATATCCCTTTGAACTCATCATAAAAGACTAAGGGGACAAAACTGGTGTTTCTAAAATGAGGGCACTGCTCCTGTAGGCAGAAGCCCTTCACTTGCATTAATTTGCTATTTTTTGCATGCTGCCTGAAACGTTTGGATGAGCTCTCTAGGGGCTGCCGTCAGCCTCACCATGGCGGTGCTTACCACTTCAATCTGTAGTACTTTTCCACCGTCAGAGAGTGGTGCGTGCCTGCATGTAATGTGAGGCTGACGGTGTGTTGGTTGTGCGGGGGGCATGGTTCAAAATCATCTTCAAACAGTCGCTTTGTGCCGAACGCGCTGCGTCAAATGAGAATGGATCAGAGCTCTAAACCAGAAAACAGGAAACTAAGAGTTTTTAAGGGGAAAATGTGTGCAATCATGTCATTCTACCTGCCACTCAACTGTTCCCTCACCAGGACACTGTGGAGTCACTCAGCATTTCAGTCAGATTTAGAGTAATAATCATCATCCAAATTTTACAAAATTGTTATTTAGGTATTTCTAAACAAACAAAGAAAGTAATCCAATGACTTTGTTTATGTTTCCAATTTCAATAGAAGCTGTCTTTCATTCAGATCTTTTAAAAGTGTTAATGTTGCATTAAAATAATAATCAGTACCACATAGATAAAAAAAAAAAATCTGTTAGTGTTGTCACTTTATGTTCGATACTTGAATATCTTGATACTCCTTGATATGACTTGATATCATCTGAGCATGTGGGGTGGATCCATACTCGCACTGTAAATATACATTTAAAGGATAAGTTCGGTTTCTGCAGCTTTCACATTATTTATAGAATGAAGTAGAACAATATACTCACCCAGAAGGCTTTCCTGATCCAAACAGTGCTTCGGGAGATATTTAGATCCAAACTCGAGCGGCAGACGTCCGTATAATGAAAGCACATAGGGCATACAGCGCCGCTCCTAAAACTGCATTAATCGTCCAAAAACTCATTAGTTTCACCAATATTCCATCATGGTCCGCTCACGCTACTCCTCCATTACAGTCTGTGTCGCCCCAGACATGTTGTGTAACTGTGCTGACCTCTGAACTGAAGAAGAAGAGCGCTTGCCTCCGCGTATGCGCAGTACTCTCTGGAGCGCTGCCTCCGCGTCCTCCTGTTGATGAGCTCCTCATCTGTAAACTCTGGCTCGAAACTGTAAAGACAACCATCATATTCAAAGTTCTCCTCCACAACATCTTCATCCGATAGATATTCGTCCATTTTGCACAAAACTGGACGAAGAAAGTCGTTGTGTAGCCGGCTGTCTTCCCCTGAAACAATGAGCTGCTCTGCGCATGCGCGGAGCAAGCACTCTTCTTCTTCAGTTCAGAGGTCAGCACAGTCACAAAACATGTCTAGAGTGACACAGACTGTCGTGGAGGAGTAGCGCGAACGGACCATGATGAAATATTGGTGAAACTAAAGAGTTTTTGGACGATTAATGCAGTTTTAGGAGCAGCGCTGTATGCCCTATGTGCTACCATTATACGGATGTCCGCCGCTCGATTTTGGATCTAAATATCTCCCGAAGCACTATTTGGATCAGGAAAGCCTTCTGGGTGAGTATATTGTTCTACTTCATTCTATAAACAATGTGAGAGCTGTAGAAACCGAACTTATCCTTTAAAACTAACAGTGTCACACATTAGGATGAATGAGCTGAAGTGTGTTTTTGGTCTATGGGAGGAGGCCATAGTAACCTGAGAAAACCTTCACACAAGAACATATAAACTTCTGATCCAACAACCTGCTGAGAGGCCATGGCACTACTTGTTTCACCACTGTGTAGCCTGCTAAAGATACCACATAATAAAAATGGATACCTTTACTAGTGTAGTATTACATGAGTGAGTGGGGCAAGCATTGTTGTTGTAAAAATTTTACTTCAGTAATTAGAAAGGAGGGAGTCTAGCCATTTTAAATGACAGATTTGTGTCAAATCAAATGATGTTAGTCTAACATTTGAATAACTTTTACTTACAAATGTTTTCAGAACAAAAAGTTGTGGATGTGTCGATTAATGCTGATGGACAACTTAGGCAGAAACCCAGAAGCATTAATGAGTGAATGCAGTGTTAACTTTGTTGACTAATTATTTTCATCATAGTTTCCATTAACAAAGAAAACTAGAAAAACTAATAAAAACAAAGTGCACATCGCCAAAACTAAAGCTAAATTAACTGACATTTCCATTAACATATAAAAACCTGACAAAAAATGTTTAACAGAGACTTAATCCAATCAGACCTGATTTTATCAGATCAGTAACAGTACAGACAAGTTAGGAATCACAGCAACATTGGTTGTGAGGAAAGGTCGGATGAGTTAAGAGGGACATCCAGTCACACAGCTGCCTTAGCGATCCAATCAGAGCTGCTCTTTTTATGAATTGATATATTCATGTAGAGCAGGTTCACTGTTTGTTGTCAACTCTGGTATTGTAACTAAGATGATCTGCCAGGTTGCCTAAATAAAGGTGACTGCATTTAACATAAAAATATAATAAAGTTTAATATGTTTCTGTTAATCTATACATTCAAACTTTACTAGCTTTCAAAAAAGGGTTGTTAGATGTTTCATTTTATTTTTTTCAAGTATAAAACATGACTTCAGAAATTCAAGGAAACACAAAAATTTTCTTACCTATTACACTTCATGATTTAACATTTACAGTAGATTTTGACTACTAAAATGTTGTGAAATGTCATCAACTAAAATTAGTCCAAAATTTAAAAATTTCACATGACTAAATTGGGCCTTAAAGGGACTGTGAGGAGAATCTATTACCGGCAACATTAAGACTCTGCTACCCATGAGCACGCACGGCGACTGTGGTAATGCTGCGTTCCAGTAACCTCGGAACTGGGAGTGACAACATCTTCCAACTTATCGGCGTTCCAGTTAAAGTCGGAAAAAAACATGCTGATCTACCAGGGTATTGTTAGCTGTTGTTGGCACGCCCTGAGTTGTTGTTCACAAATATCACATGAAGAATGTGATTATCACTATGGCAGCATTTTTGTAAATATAAGTCTAACAATACTATGTAAACAGCTGATCTAGAGCGACACACCCCAGTCAGAAGTGCAAATAAATTGATTATTACAGGAGCTAAATAACTGTTCACACTGGGGGCATCCATCTTTGATTGTCAACTCGGGGGTGGCAAGGTTTCACCGAGTTCCCAGTAGGAAATTCCGACGTCAGGGGACGTTCCAGTTGCAGTTTCCTACTTGGAACGCGGAAATTCCTACTTCTGACTACAACTGGAACACAACAAAAGACGCGACCCAAGCCAAAGCGTGTGTTTGTTGTGATGCTAATGAATGCAGCTTGGACCTTCCTCAGAACTCTGCATTGCTGTACGACTTCTTTTTTCAACAACATACAGGATGCAAAGCGACGAGGTAATGTATCTCTTTCTAGCTATGTAGTGGTAGTTTTTGATGTGTGACAACAAGCAACTTTTGGAAAACTTAGTATCGTAGTTTTGTAGCCGGCTATAAATTGCTACTTACAGCCCGGTGCTCTAAGATGTGTAATATAAATAATAAAATAATATAAATTTGCTTTAGTTTTAAGTGTCTTGTTCCTGAAGTTCAGTATCCAGTCCAGTCCTGTCCGACCCGACCGGAAGGCTAAGGAATAGCATTTATAGATAACCTATTTTGATGCTATAAAACTCATCTTAAAGTGTGTTTTTCGATCAGGCATATAACTAAAAGTGAGATTTTTTTGTAATTACTTAGAAACTCCTCACAGTCCCTTTAAACTGAATGATATTTTAAGGAAAAAACTGAAACTAAATTAACACATGTTGTCAAGATTAAAATTGAGTAAATGCAAGCTGACCTGACACACCAGATGGACAGTTCCATGTATCCGCCACAGATATATTTTCACTCTTCCTGCAGGATTTCAGACAACGAATCAGGCAGGTCCATTTGCTCTGCAAGGTTTAATGTTAGCATGAATGGGTGTGAATGGGTACATTAACTTATGCAGCACATGTTTAGCACATACATTATGGTAATAAGACATAACAACCAATGTCAGAATAAAAGCAAACTACTGGCATGACGACTATCTCAATGGGCTCAATCACAAGTAATTGGGGGACACGTGTGCAATTTCAAAATAAAAGCCCTCTGAAATATGAATGAATATGCTTTGATTGTGGCAAATTCTTAAATGAAATTTTGAACAAAAATCATGTTAAATCCTGAGCAGACTGGTAGAGGGCCATGACATTTTGCCTGTTTGGTGGCAATCTAACATGGCATTTAAAAAAAACAAGCCTGGAGAAACGTTAATATCTGAATGTAAAGTTAGATTCTGCAAAGTGACTGCCTTTATAGCTGTAACAAGAATGCTGTAAACTCCTTTCTGTCCCTTACAAGACATATACAAATTATCTGGTTAGTATTTTTTCATTTAGGAGATACTTAGTTAAAAAAAAATAATTTAAGTATATTGAGACTAGATTTAATCTGTTTAAAATGTCCTGTTCCTTAGAGTTCTTTCACAGTCAAACATAAAATGTCTTGGACTAATTTAAAGAAAAGTGTTATTCCCTAACAACATTAATCGTAATTTTGTCCAGGCACTAAAGATATGTCCTGCTGATTATGATTTTCTCTGATTTTATTGTTGTTAAAGGAGCCTAAGGAGCACAAGAACATCACATCTTTTACCAAACTCTCAGTTCACAGAGAAAGGCGCATTGTCTCTTTAAAGAAAATGTCTCTTAAAATGCTCAGTTTTTTCTCTGGGGGGTTTGTGATGTAATAGCTATACAGCCTCCAACTACATGTGTATTTTCTGCACACCACAGGCACATACCAAGACTGTTCTGAAGGTTCCATCAGACATCATTTCGGCAGCCATTCAAAGAAGAGCTCATGTCCCGCCTGTGACCAGTTTGCGGAGTGCCTTCCCCTGCTCTCTCACCCCCTTTCACAGGCCTATCCACTGTCTCCCTCCCATCAATAAAGGCACAAAATGCCCAAAAATACATTAAAAAAAAAAGAAGAAGAGCTCATTATCATAGCCTCCCTGATCATCAAACCCAGGCGTTTCCAAAGGGAAGAGAAACCACCATGCTCTGTAACAACCACTATGGTGTATAACTTGCATTGGGAAATTAGCTTAAACTGGCTTGAATCTTGTGTTTAGCTCATTAAATTAAGTTTAAACTCTTTCATTTGAGTTTATGTATAAATGTTGATGAATTAAATTCTTATGACAGCTATGCGTATCTGTTGTTAGATCACAGGTAACCACTATTGTTACATTGAGAGTATCCTACAAATGCAACAATTTTGCCCTCTTTCAGATAGGACAAAATCAACGTGGCCCTGTTAGGAAGTGAAGTTGCCCATCCCTGATCTAGGCATATGCCTTTCTTTTAAACTCACCTAAATCAAATCCTTGCTTTTATAAACACCAAGCCATTATTTGAACCGTCAAACTAAGGCGGAAAAATATGGCCTAAAAATAAAATCCCTGATCCGTCAATACTCGATTTACAATTTTAATCAAGTTTTTCCATTAAAAAAATCCCAGTGACACAGAAATGAAACATTTTGTTAAACTGTTTTCCCAAACCAAGCAGGATTCTCCTCTTAAAGTTTAAGTGTGTCATAAAACATTGATTATGTAGTTCAAACGTAGGCAAATTTGTTTACAGAAACACTGAAGGCATGAAACTCTCTGATCAATATTTAAGCTAATTAAAAAAAAAAAGTCTATAAAAGTGCTTGTACAAAACCTGACAGCGTCTACCATCAAAAAACTGTAATTTTCTGGTATTTATATTTACAAACATTGCAACAACTTTAAATTTGTAGTAGGCTAAGTCAAGAAGAAAATCCCAATTCTTCATTTTAAGGTTTTCTGCAGAAATTTTATTCAAATAAATCGACTTAATTTATATATTGTCGTGCCATACTTTTAACACACCAGGTCAAAGACCTTTATGGCCATGACAAGAAAGCTGAAAGACAGCATGCGGTCTGAGGTTGTCTCTCCATCTCTGAATTCACTCATAAGTGTCTTCATTTCAGGTTTAGACACCAGTCTGCAGGAAGTTTCAGCTTCTATTCCTATTTTATTTATTGACACTTCAACAGATATTCTACCCACAGATTGGGGTTTGTCGAACTGTCACACATAGAAATTGCACAAAACACCCAACTTACCTGTTGAAGGTTTGTGAGCGTGCGCCACATGCGCGCTCCTGCGTCTGCTCCATCCCCTCTCCATCACACTTCCGGTTCCTCCATGTCATATGACCTGCGCTCTGCTGTCATCTCTGCTTCACGGCTCCAGTTAGCATAGCTCATCTTCCAACGCCAGATTCACCAAGTTCTTCTCTTAACGCGACGATGGCAACACTGGTGGCAAACAGGGCGATGGATGTGAATGGACTGGCAGCAGCTGCGAGGACTCACACCCAGGCCGTGACCAGAAACTACATCTCCCAACCGAGGCTGAGTAAGTGTCGTTAGCATGTAGCACAGCGAACTGCAGCCAGAGGTAGTGGCTAACTGTGATGCATTCATTGACAAGCAACAAATTGTAAATATACCATTATAGGTGCATTATTATGTTTCTAAACATGTTGTTAAAACACACTTATTGTATCTTGTACATTAAACATATATTCGCACTATGAAGGACTTGCCCATGTTTTAGGCTAACGTCCTTGCTAAGGGAACGAATATTTATACGACTGACTTTCAGGACAGAAGCCTTCATTTTATTTCAGTCTCTTAATTTGCCAGTGTGGTATTTGCGAATTTATCAAAAGTATGTCAGATTACTTTTGGTGATTCAAGAATAAATTACTATATAACAAGAGTATGTGTTCAGTATGCAACGTCCATTTTTCATAAAATAGCGTAAAATCCCAGGAAATCTAAACGCACCACTCAGGACCTGCTACATTGGTGCTAACTAGCTCTTGAGCTAAATGATGCTCACAGTCTCAGGTCACGATTGTACACATCTTCGCTGTCTTTACAAAAACAGTAAAATGCGGCATGCTTGTCAACTCTGGCAAAGGGTTACGTTAATTTGCCTACCAGTTTGTACATATAAAACTACTCACTTGCTTTAACTATATGTTAAATGGCCAGTTAGCCGAGCTAGCATGCTAGCTGCGGCTAACAGGGGTTCATTGAATGCAGAGTCGCCGCCAACCTTTTTGCTCAAGAAGCCTCATGTGACCATATTCATGTATGCATTTCCTTTGCAAGGTGTACCTGTGTTAAATTGAGTTTTTATGGTCTTGTCTTGCACTCGAATTGACGTGATTAACCCTGTTTTACACAGACCAGCTGAATGTCACAGCCGTGGAGGATTAGCTTCACAGCAGACTGTCAGCTGACTCTGATGTTAGCCACACGAATGAATGACGCATCTTAAAATGTAATTGTAATGTCTAAGGGAGGGGATATTAATCTAATGATAGATGTGCTGCCTTTAAAGGTGATATTACTACTGTTTTCCTGTTTTCCGCTATAAAGATGTGTATATTAAGATGTAGGAGTTGTCTTTAACGCGTTAAAGCCCAGAGCAGTGACAGATGGATGATCGCTCATGTGACGGGTCACATGATCACATGAGAGCTGCAGCCCTCACTTCAAAGATGGAGATATTTGGATGGTTGTTGGACTATTGTAGGTCTTTCTGTGTTTTACTGTATTGTTGTTTTTGTAGGATATATTATGAAAGAAGAATTCTAACATTAACAGAGGTTGATATTTTGTATTGGAATAATTTAATTGGGACTTACGTGTTTAAAGGGTATGCATCTAAAATGAAGGGTGGGTAAATGAAAGATTATGCAGTCTGCAGCTTTCAAAGACTTCTCAAGTAAAGTTGATTTTATCAAAGGAAAAAAGTCCCTTATGTTAAAAAAAGTAAATATATATACAAAAACCAGCATTGGACAAAATTTGTGAGAAACAAAAACCCATAAACCAAAATCAGCCAAAGAGTTGTAATTAATGCATCCCTATTACAAAGTGTTTTTTTCTTTGTGTGGAATGTCTCTCTGTCTGTCTATCCATTGGATCAGTCTGTGAGAATGATGACCCAAAAAATGCTCAATAGATTTTGATGAAATTTCAGAGTACGTTGGTCATGGTTCAAATGAAAGAATTGGATGAAGATCCAAATAGAAATGTGGATTCAGTAATTTTTTGAAGAATTCTTAACATTACAGCATGGTGGTTATCCAAATTTTCACTAATAATTAAAAAATGTTCTCGTCAGATTTTGATGGAAATTTTTCTGGCGTTTTTGTCGTTACGCTAGAAAGGAGTGAATACATTTTGGTGGGGATTCTAATCCAGATGTGGATTTGGGATTTTTTTTAAGTATTTGTTGACATAGCATGATGGGGCAGTTTCCCTGTTTTTGCTTTTAACTCTGCTGAAAATATTGGAATTGCCTTGGCAGAGGTTTGTGCTCTTAGAGCACTTCCATTTTCTTAAAAACTCTGTATCTATTTTATCTTCTTGTGTAGTAAAGAATTAAATAAGATATTTTAGAATGGCAGATGCTTTCACAACAAGTGTCTGAGAGTGGACTGTGACTAATAAGCAGTACCCCTACTGCTAATGTTAGCAGTAGGATGAAAGTATGCTTCAGTTGCCCTTTCAGTTTGCTGTCGCTCTCCTGTGCTGACCTGTGTGACTTGTCCAGTGCTGTGCCCATGTTGGCTCCCATTTAATGTTCAATGTTTCTCAGGTTTCAGGGAATTCTGGCTGAAAGGCAGCAGCCATTATGCAGAGCTTTAGTGGTGACGTGAGGCAGGTGGCTGCTTCACAGTCCAATGATTTGACTTTAATTTTTGGCCTTTACTATCATTTAAATACATGATTAGTTTCAGTAACTTGTAAACAGGGATGAAATTTAAAAAACAATCCCACATGAATAGATAACAATTCCCTCAGAGTACTGATATCATTATTCTTTTCACTTAACAGTTCGCTCATCAATTCTTTCTAATTTGTTCTGCATGCCATGGAAATCAAAGAGGTCACAATCTCATCAGAGACAGTTATCAGGTGTGATAAAGAAGTCAAGATGTGATCATGGCAGACAGTGGGAGGAAGTAGTTAAAAATGTGGCTTCATTTTCAACAGACCGGCACTTCCTGCACAATGCTTAGTCGATGAAAAGACATGCAACTTACAGATGCATAAATTAATGCAGCACAACATTTAATTTCAGAATTGACATATGTTTGACATTGTTACTAAAAATAAGTGTAGGCACGCGTATCACTGAACTGGTATCAATAAATCACAAGTCAATTCCCCTCACGACTGAATTTGAAGCTGTGTTAATCAAACATGTTGCAATTTATCTGAGAACATCCCTGGTTTAACTGAGTTTATAATCATGCAATTTGTTTTTTCCTTCGAGAAATCAAAGGATTTCAAATTAGTCTTAAAAAATTAAACTGTCTCTTGTCGCTTTTATTTATGACATGAGCCTTAACAATTTCACATTAATGACTTGCTTCATTAATCATACAGCAAAGATGCTAAAAATGTTCACATTTCTCTGTTAAAACTAAGGCTTTTAGCTAGCATTATCTCACTTTGTGACCACTCTGATTAGTTGTATTTATGTGATTGCTGTCGTGTAAATTATTTAAAAATTGTATTTGTAGGGGGTTGTAGAGTGTTCCCTGTGACTTTCACTGTGCTGTTAGATACAGTCTGAGCTGTGAATCCAGTGGGCCAAGGTGATGCTTTTTCATTTGTGCAAGTGTTAGAGAAGCAAGCATGGACTAAAAGCCTCTTACCAAACGAGAAGGAAATGACTTAATGGAGCTGGAGCCATTTGAGAGCTAAGCATAGAGGATGCAACATGTGATAAAACCCTCATCCTAAAAACATCTAACCGTCCTGTCTCTAAGATTGTCTAATTTTGTTATTGTACAATAGCCCTCGCCTTTCCTCTTATCTAATGCATTACTAAGCTGCACTGGTTGATTGTGATGAGGCAGCGAGTCAAATGACAACGTCAAATAACTCTTGAAAAATGTATGAGGTGCACCTCTGTTGCTGCTGGTGGTGCCTTTTCAGCAATTATTTTATTTAACAGAACTTGAACATTGCAAGAGTCTTTTATTTTTCATTTTGTATTAACATGTATTTTCCTCAGAGAGATATTTCTAAAGGCCAAAGTCTGCAGGTATAGTTTAATTTACTTAAACATCAGAAATAATACGATGGTAGTGCCCAGGCTCAGACAGACAACTGATCATAGACCAAAGACCATTCGCTGTTTAGGCACTCCCTTCTTCTCCCCAAAAGTAAAATTAATTCAAGACAATCTTTTAATAAGCATAACTAATAAATTCCATTTTAGAACCAGTTACAAGTAAGCATTTGTTTTTTACTTAATGATTTCCTTATCAATGCCTTCCACTTAATTCTGAGTGTTTTGGAAAACAACATCATGCTCTCATATAAGGGGTTGTTTACACAAGGCCTGAAACGCTCAAATCTGATAAGTTTTCATTGCATTTCGGCCTCCTGTTTACATGGGAACGGTACCTTGAGTGCTTAAATCTGCAAACTTTTGAAACCAGGCTCTAGAGTGGAGAGTTTTCAATATGCTCTCTCTTCAGTACGCTGTGTAAACCCATGTCAGAGCATTTCAGGGTGAAACGCTGTTTCTATCAAAGAATACAGCATGCTAGGGATGGGAATCATGGGGTTCGCAAAACATGATCCATAATAACAAAATAATAAGGAAGCAGATATTCTGCAATAATTTACATATTGAAAAAGATAATGTAACACTTCGTCTTACTTACAGATTTTGTCCGTCTCATTCATGTTGTAGAATCTGAAGTGTGTCCACCTCAGATTAATGAGTGGATAGGGCATCCTTCAGTGTACTTTTCTTCGTACTGATGCCCAACATTTCCGCTCTCTAAAGTATTTCTTATTGATAATTTCTGTCAAGTTTCACTCATTGAGTGCCCCCTAGTGTCCTGGGGAGATAACCCAACAGGGACATACAGCATGATATACAGCATTTAGAGTGCCATATTTTATTAATAAGATATCAATATTTGGTGCCAGCATTCATATCGCTTGAGGGAGGACAACAATTATCACCATGGAGACTCATCATGTTATGTTGAAGCACTGGGCGTATTGGCTGGCAGAGAGCTGTGCATTTATTCTCTGTACACAGTCGGTTTGAAACTCTGTCACATACAGATCATTTGGAGACAAAAGGTTTTTAGTCTTGAAAAGATGACCAGGTTCTATCCTGGCATATCTGCCTGTGAAGTTTGACATTGTGGACATTCCACACAGGGCATCTGACTCTGGCTGAGCTGAACTTTAGGTTAAACCTTCTGCTCATGCACTCCTCCACATGTGGTCTGGATGTAGTTGTGAACATACTGAATTCTGCACAATATGTGAATGGCAGTCAGGCACACGAGCGCTCAACTTCCTGCTATGGAAGGATTCAATTCAGAAGTAAGAACTAAGAAAATACCTTTATAAACAACACAAACTTGGACGTTGGAGTTGCCAAATGCATGAAGCACACATCTTCAGCATTCACTATTTTACAGTACTTCCATCTGCACTCTAAAGATGTCGTGGTTTACTTAGTTATTGTGTTAACCAGAGACATTCAGCCAACATAAGCAGTTCTCAAAATGTTAAGCTTTTGTTAAGCATTGCTAGACATAAAGGACAACTTAGGGGTAGGGATGGGTACGTTTCACATTTGAACCGATACCATACCGATGCCCGGTACCTGGGAATCAATATCGGTACTCAACGGTCTGCAATTTTCGATACTTTTGTGTGTGTTTATGGGGTAATGAATATTAATTTGTTTAATATTAAGATCTCAATTTTTTTCAATGTAAATTTATTTCTCAATACATAAAATTTGACCGATATATATCAAAACAACATTCAACTGTTTGTATTGTAACATTGTAGTTGTTCCAAAAATTTCTTCAACATGAAAACCAGTAACTAAAATGAACCACAACTTAATGAATTAACTGCAGCCCTCACTTTAACTTTAGGGCAGTTTAACAATGGGTCCGACAGAGCTGTAAATAAAAAAAGCATTTACAATAACGTTACAAAGTACGAGGGACCGACCTGATAATGATAACTGATGTTAAAATGCCAAGCTAATACCATCTTAAACTTGAGGCTTATTTACCTGGACCAGGTATCCTCATTTTCACATTTGCTGCCATCACCAAATGTTAAAGCCATTTCTTTTCCTGTGTTTCTGGCTGCAGACAACTGGTCGCCATTGGACACAGGCATGCTAACAGTGCCGAATGAATCCTTTGTGGTCGTAGATCTGAGGCTATCAAAAATTGTGCACTCTTCAGCTTTAAGGAAAATTTACGTCATTACGCTATTACTGTGCTGCGTTCAAGTCCGGCATGGAAATTCACTCTCTACCCAATAGTATGCCTGCTTCTTCCACTCCCTCAGAGTCACAAGGACGCGTTTACGTACTTAAACATGGCACCGTTTGATTTTACGTGAATTGGTACTCAGTAGTACCTACAGAATTCGGTCGGTATGTCTTAAAGTACTGAATTCAGTACCCATCCCTACTTAGGGGAAAGTAATGCAAATGTTAGCGAAAAGCTGATTTGTAAAATGTATTAAAATATGTGTCTTCCTTGGCATTTTACTCCCACTCCTCTGAATATGTGTATATTGTTCAGTCAAAGGGCTACTGTGTTATTCAAGTGGTTATGAGCTGGATTTTTAGTAAAGCAGTTCAGCTGTTCAATTGAAGTTTTAGCTAATGTTCCTGTAACAACACAGCATTTTCTGAAATATTGTTTTGAGTTTTCCAAAGCGTTCGATCTCAGAGGAGTAAAAAAAATATGCTGCATCATTTTTTCCAGTGTCATTCAGCTCCGGTTTTGTAGAGTGAGACACAAGCAGACACATGCACTGTTATCAGCCGAGATACTGAAAGATGTAGAAATTAAACTGGCCTTCAAATATCTCGTGTCTCGACCTACAGACTGAGTAGGAATTTGCATTTTGTGCAGTATAGCCGTTGCCATCAAACAGTCTATAAGATCACAATGTCGAGATGGTTTGTCACCACCTTATTGACTTGACAGAGCTCTTAGATAGGCCGCTATTGAAAAGCCCCTCGGAGACAAAGCAGGAAAATAAACAAATAAAAAGATTTCTCATCAGACCAAGTCTTTTCTTTAAAGAGGCCTTTGTCTCTCTCATGTCAAATGCGACAAAAGCTATTAGCCCACGAAATGGCTTGTCTTTGTTTTAGTGTTGCATTCTGTCATTTAGCGCCATGAAAAGACATGGAGCAAGGCGCTATACTTCTTTGTGAAGATTTAATTAATGGTAATAATGTAGTCACGATAAACAAATGTCTCATCTGTCACTATGAAAGTAATTTCTGTAAAATCAATGTTATTTCTGTAACAGTTCTATAATCCACATTCTAATTAGGCTTAAGCAGCTAGCTTGTCAGCTTGGGAAAGAAAGAAAATCCTGTGGGCGTTTGCCATTCTTCTCATGAAAGAACATTAAAATGTAAGCTAAGGCTTTGACACCGTCTCTGTCTGTTTTATGAACAGAAACTTCAAAAGCGTGCTTGTACTGCTGACCACTCATTTCTTTCATGGCGTTCTTCCTTAAAAACGGTGGGTCATTTAGAGAAGTAAGTTAATATTGTCCAACATAAGAAATTCCCCATGACAGTCAAGTGATTTCCACGTTGAGTGACGATGACTAAACCTGTGCTGTGTGAAGGAAAAGAGTGTTTCAGAGTCTGGGCCAGGGATCTCCAACCTTTCAGAGCCAGAGAGCTTCCAAACTGGTTCAGAGCATTATGGAGGGCTACTAATTTGATTTAATGTTTCCAGATAGTATACATTTTTGTAACTTACCTTAAAGTGTTTAATACTATACATGTAATAGGTTACATGTGACCTCTTTTTTTAACCATTTTTGCTAATTATTTATCACTTCAAGTATTATAATTGGTTAATAAACTATATAAGAACATTTGAGTAAAAAAAAAAAAAATCTGCTAAGCTTGACTGATGTGCACAACAGTCCGTTAGAGCTCCAGCTTGCACCAGTGGTGGGAGAGACTTGGGGTCAGCACAGTGCCAAAAACAGAACATTTAACCCTCTGCAGGTCAATGTACAAAATAGACAGTTAGAAAATGGGGCACACATTAAATTAGTTGTTTTTTTCGTATTGTTATTTGAATAATTTCCTTGTTAAACAAGAAATTAAAAACAAAAAGTAGCCATTTGTTTCAAGCTCTGTGGCGGCCCAGTGGGCAGCTCTACGAGCTAACGTGCTCATGGCAACCCTGTTGGCTACCCCTGGTCTAGGCATTATAAGGAGGCATCAGGTCATGCTCAAGTTTCTGTGATTGAAGTATTCTTTTTCTGTTCTGTCCCTTGTTTAAGATCAAATATTGTCCTTCAAATCATACAGGTGGACCTGTGTGCTGCTAAAATCTTCTTACAATTCTGTTTTGCTAGCTATCACCAGAGGCAGTTTAACATTGCATTTTATGTTTCAAATTTCATCGCCGAAAAAGTTTAACATGGTCATAGCTTACCCTAACTTAGTGTAACAGTTGGGCACAAGCTATATGCCTTTAAGATGTACTGTCTTGCTTGGCTATTATGTGAACTACGCCGCCAACGGGTACTTGGTTTTTGCCCCTGAAGTCGGTATATATATCTCTCTCTCTGCAAGGACCCCCACCTTTAGCAGAGCTCTTTGTTTTTTCACCTCTCAAATCAACAGTAACACTGAGATTCTTGTAACTACTGTTTTCAGGTCTGCTAAATTCGTAAGTAAACAACAGGGCTTTGCAAGGTAGATGTGTAGTTTGTAATAAATGAGGAGCATTGTGATTGGACATGTGATTGTGCACTTTTGGCTGACGAACACCGCTCTCAACAACTCCAGTAACCAACAAACAGGGACCCAAGCCACTACATGAAGTTCATATAATTAGTTATGATGGCTGCTAGAATATGTTCACAATCAATACTTTTCAAAAATCTTCAGTTTTTACATTCTGGGTACTCCTGATCCACCATTATTCTGTGAGAGGTGCTGTTTTTGACTTCCTGTTGCTCACCGCCTTCTCTTTTCTTTCTCCTATTCTGATTGGTTGACCTGTCTACTCTGTTAACTGATCTGTGCAGTGCCATGTTTTAAATGGCTCTCCATTCTTTCTCAAGTCAATGTCAATCATCCTATCGCAAACACCATAAAAACAAAACACAACTTTCATTATTTGTTCTCTTGTGGGGTCTCACAATTGAATTTTTTTAGGACAAAATCTATCACAATATTGATAGCACTGTGGTTTTCTAATATTTACAAAAAAAAACTTACCTTGGTTCAGAAATAATCTACAGCATTAATTTTATCTTTGTTTTGTCATAATGCTTTTTAAAGATGTAAATGGGGGTGGGCAGACTGTCTGCAATCCAAACTGTACAAAAAATGTTACAAGAAAATTATAATGATACTACGTACTCAGTGATAATGACAATATCTACCAAATGATGGTGCAGAGTAATGACCTTCATATCATATATCAGTTTCTTTGTCATTTACTCAGTTATGAATTTCCTTAGCTAATGCTTTCTGTTTCGATATTATATGACTGTAGTACACATATAAGAGAGCCTATGTGAGCCTATGAAATCACTTTAAAGAGCTTGTTACTCCTAAAAAGAAGTCCATAATTTCCACAGCAATTTATGCCTGTGCAAAAAAATCCCACATATGTGTTTGTAATTTGTCATTTAAAGTATTTTGGATCTGTAAGTGAGTTGTGTTAGACTGCTAATAAACCCAGACGGTTTCCTGTTTTGGTGAGTCAAATAATTTTAGAATAAAAGCCTTCACCGATAATGACTGAAAAGGCCTTTAATTGAGAGAATCTTTTTCGGACGTCTCATGTTGTTTATTAATTGAACCCTATATTATACAGACAACCAGCAAGAGATCAGGAAGTAGCATTTCTGATTTGACTAAAGCGAGGAAGACGCTGGTTTAAGCTCTCATCTGAGCTATTGTTTTATCAGTTTTAACAAAGATATAATGGCCACAGCCGTGGATCGAGCCACTCCACATCAACATATTACCTCACATAGCCAATGTCAGAGCAGTAGATGGACCATGGTGCTATGCAGGGTGACCACACTGACTTAGTTTTTTTTTTTTAGACATCAGAGTTAAGAGGAGGAAGATTTTATAAACAAACAAAGCAATCTCAGTACGTGAATGCAAAAGTGTGTCTTTGAACTTGGCTGCGATGTTTGTGTCAGAGAAATTCCTCAGTTGTGCTGCTATCTGCCCTTTTCCGTGGCAGTAAGGTTTGTGTCTCCCTCAGTAATTAACCAAGTAGACTCAATGTATGTCTGTATGCCTAATTATTTTCTCAGTATGACTATTACATTTTTTTTTTGTCCATACCTGAATATTGCAAAAGCCCGAGTGAATAGGGATGGGAATTGATACCAGTGCTATTAATGATCCTGTTAATTGATCCAGTTCTTTAACAATTCCCTTATTGATTCCTGCAGATTTTCTGTTTGGGATAATGTTGGCCTGAAGATTTTCAGTGTCAACAATGTCAAACACATGTCACAGCATAGATTACTGCTTCTGCAAGTTGCTGGTGTTTTCACTCACAAGTTGTGCAGTAGGCGCCTTTTGTAAAAAATTAAGCCACAATTCTGATGCTTCTGACCCCTGTCAGTTGAAGGAACTGCTAAGGGGATTGATTAACAAAAGACTCATGATATCGATACTTTGATGGAGCTGTTTACAATTCTCAACTGGAATTAGTTTAAATGTTAAAATCCAGCTCTCAAGACTCGAAACGATTCTTTTTTTAAGCCAACATATGAGGTATGGCTTTTAAAAAATTAGACAAATGCTGTCATATAATTTTATTAAACAAACATTTTTCAGTCTCCTCTTCTGCATTAACACTCTGCTGCATTCAGGTCTTTGCTAATCAGAGCAGTGCAGCAGGTCTTCTTCAGACAGTTGTCTCAGAGCCTTGGTCTTTCTGTTCCTAATTTCTGGCACAGACTCTAACCGTGTTCTTTTGAGAACAGATCTTATCCAAGGAAAATGTCACACAATGCTAGATGAATTTCCATCCCTACTTGCGAAAAAGCTTCAGTGTAATCTTCCTTTGTTAGAGTTCATGAAGCAAGACAGCCATATCCTGGGTATGGTGACCTTGCTTTACTGTACAGGCCTCTGATCATGATGAACAAACATGACAAAGGGCTTTGTTAAATGGTCAAGTCATCTGACGTATGTCATCAGAAGAATGTAAATATACTTACAGGACTAATGATTATAGGCTGCTGCTTCGCTAAAGTATTTGCTTCATGTTATTGTGGCTAAAACATCTATGTTAACGTACTGCCTCCCTGTACAGACAATGCTATCCTCTACTATTCTGCTGCAAGCAAAAAGGTCCAGCACAAAGAGGCCTCCCGACTCAGAAATGTTCTCCTGCCTCCAGCCTAATTACATTTCTCACAATCAGAGCAGTGAGTTACTGAGTCATATTTTATATGGAGCACCTGTGTGGGTTAAAAGCTTGTCTCATTTTGTCAAAAGCAGTAATGTTGGGGCATTGAACACACCAAAATACTCACAAGTTGTCAATCAGCTGGAAAGAGGTGTGTCTATTCTGTTAGAAGATGACTGATGTCCCTCAATGATTTAAAGTGTTTTCATCTGTTATAATAAACGTCTGTCAAAACATGTCTTCAACAGAACATCCAGCTTGGCCTTCATCAGTTTTTTATTGTTGATTTTAGTTGCACTTTTTTCTAATCTTAAAAGCACAAGGCACTCTCTGCCAGTTTAAAACTTAATCCTGGCTGTGCTTTGGTGCGTTAGTATCTGAAAACACAGCAATTATATTTTTTTCACCGCACAAACAAAAAGTACAAGATGTGGAAAATAGAACAGATTGTGCTGTCTCAAACTCTCAACGAAATAATTGTTAGAGTTACTGTACCACTGTAGGGAAAAGAGATATTTTCTTCCTTTTATTTATTGTGACCTTGGCGGAGGTTTATGTTCCATAGAAGGTTAACTCAGTTTCGTTCATCAGTCGGTTGTTGAAATGGTAAAGCTGTCTTAACAGTGGATAATGATGGGAAAGACATATAGAATTTTTTTTCCATTTTTATTGCTTCACAAAATACCTGGCAACTGAAGCTGTAGACAGTTTCAGCATTGTGTAGAGAATGAATGAGCGAAATGCAAAGAGTTCAACACTAAACATTGAATTTTTACCCTTCAAGCCAAAGGAAGCCTTTGTTGACCAACTTTATGTTATAAATTAGGTCTGATTGATTATGGTAAAAATCATAAACAAGGTTATTGTCATAGATATTGAGATCACTGTTATGTTGTAGGGATGTAACAATTTGACAATTTTGTATCACAGTTATTGTGACCAAAACTATCATGTTATCATTGTTATCGCAGTATTGTTGCTCAGAATGTTCAAAAAGTACTTTTACACACAGTTGAAATCATTTAACCCCTTTAGTATTATAATCATAACAGTTATTTTTTGTCAATAAATGTGGGAAGAAATGCCCTTTGAGTACATTTTTTTGCCCTTCTTTCATGAGACATAAAAGTAAACAATTCTAGCAAGGATATGTTGAAGCTGCAGACAGGACAATTAAGTCGACCAAGTTCACCATTAATTTTTTTTTTAAGTTGTATTGAGAAAATGTTGGTTATGGCAATACGGAGAAGTGATTGGATTTTTGTTTTAAATGTATTTTTTGGGCATTTTTGTAGGGGTGTCCCGATACAACTATTTCACCTCCAATACGATACCGATATTGCAGCCTTGAGTATTGGCCGATACCGATATCAATCCGATACGATATCAGCAGGAATCATACAGACTTTTATTACCTATTTTGTAATATGGACTGTAAGAAAAGGCTTGATCAGGTCAGATTACTCAAACAGAGAACAGTAGTCAGCAATAGTAGGTATGAGAAAAACTGACCCATTTGTTATTAACCACTAGGTTAAATAAATTTTAACCTTAAACATAAGAATATACTACAATTAAAACAACATGAATAAAAAATATTAGAAGACCCTGAAAAGTGACCTCAATAAATCAAACAAAAACATATTTCACCAATTGCAAAATAACCACTGTGTTGAACTTAAACATAAGCGTATTCTACAACTGAATAAAATAAAAAATAAATATATTAGAATGGACTGCTTGTATCGGAGTGCTGATATCGGAAATTTAGGATGCAGGCAGATATAATCCGATAATTCTTTTTTTGACCGATATCCAATATCAATATCGGATCGGGACATCCCTACATTTTTGTGCCGTTATTGATAGGAGACAGACAGTGGATAGGCTTGTGAAAGGGGGTGAGAGAGTAGGGGAAGACACTCTACAAACTGACCACAGGCCGGACTTGAACCTGGACCGGCAGAAGCAAGTACGTCGGGTGCCTGGTTGCTAACCACTCCGCCAAACCAGCACCCCAAAGTGATTGGATTTTGACAGGGATCTGAATTCTGAGGCAGATCCAGGAATTT
Organism: Scarus forsteni; assembly: GCA_036419115.1. NCBI lineage: Eukaryota > Metazoa > Chordata > Actinopteri > Labriformes > Labridae > Scarus > Scarus forsteni. Next base: position 1,953,067 of record JAZDUH010000060.1, read on the forward strand.
GTTATAGGATTTGTTTAACTTTTGAGATACTGGGCTCTTGTCAATCACTTTTACTTGTAACTTAATCACCTCTAAACTGATTTTGATTAAAATTTAAGTGGATTTTGGTCATGATACAAAGAAGTACTGATTTGATTTTCAGGATGATCCAAATCTAGATGTGAATCTTGGATTTTTTTTTCAAGGATTTGTTTACATTGCAAAATTGTGGAGTTTCCACATAATTTACAATTACTCAGCAACACTAGAGGTGCTTTGGCAGAGGTTTGTTTTATCAAACAAATCCCATAGATGTGTAAAACAGTCCATCTTGAGTGTTGTATCTTTAATTATGATCATTTTTAATTCAAAATGATGAGTAATAACATTAAATTGCAGAAATTGAATAACCAATCAGTCAGAATGATAGACAGGGGAAGAAAGGCCAGTGAAGTCTTAATCTGACAAGCTAGGCAGAATCCCACATGTAACAACTGCTTAATTTCTCCAGCTTCCTCAATTACACAGACGTCAACTCAGCCTTGTTGTCACTCCCACTGCAGGCGAGCATGCAGAACATCCACCCCTCATACCTTTGACACTGAACCACATTGTGTAACGCAGCATTCCCTCCTTGAACAGGCTGTTATAAAGGTGTTATTGATACTAGAGCACTGCTGCCTTCGACCAACAACTGTCAAGGGGAGGTGACAGGAAACAAAGGCTGTACAATGTGTCTGGGGATTATGAGTAATTTTATAATGTGTCTTTATTGACTCACTGTTGCGGGTTTTTGGCTGTGTGTGTGCATCTGTGTGTGTGGGGCGGGGGCGGAGGGGAGGGCTGGTTGTAGGTTTGAGGCAATTAGCATTCCCATGTCCAGTGGGGCTGTGGGAATCCCTTGAAGTAGAGGCTAAGACGTGATTGTGAGGCTGCACATCACAGCAGCGACTGCTTTGTAGCGCTCATTTATTGTCAGAACGATGATGCGCCCCCATCTCCATCCCAGCTCGGAGCCCCCTCCTCCCCTTGAGTTCCTCCCTCTTTCAGCTGGGAAATTGAATTGTGTTGGAATGCTCTGTGCCTCTTTTCTCTGGCACTTGAATGGGCTCTTTAGTATTTCACACCAAGGTGTCCTTCAGGGTGCGAGGTCAGGCTACCAAAACAGCTTCTAGTGGCGGATTAGGACCAATTAACATCTTTGTACACAAAGGGCTCTGGCAGCTGAACAGGCTGCAGGGTGACCCACACTGCCGTTGCATGCCAAGCCAGGGGACTGCTGCACTTGAGCTGAAGTAGCAAAAGAGGGGTGGAGAAAGTTTTCCAAACCTAATGGGAAATGTTGCTACTTCACACCTCATGAACGTATAGCCCATTGAGCCATCGTTATCTTGTGAAATGAGAGAGCAAGCCACTTTTTCTAATCATCCCAGTTATACGTAAGAGGGTACCATGAACTATCCGGTTTTCTTTTTCTTTCATAAAATGATGGGCGACCATATGGGGCCAGGGTTAGGCCTTTAATCTCTTTAGAAACTCCCTTTTCAAATAATATACACACTCCAGACTCGGTGTCACCAAATAAACCGATAACAATTTCTTCAAGTTTCTTAAAAAAATACTTTGAGGACTTTAAGGAAGTAGCTATTCAGATGAGCACAGATATTTTAATTTTCACAGAATAGTAGGTTTTTTATGTTTGAAGAAAAATCCAAGGATATTTATTCAGAAAAGATTCCATATTTTCAGTTTTTTAAAGACATTTAATGAAGTCCAGTAAATTAAAGAGGGACTGAGCTTTATGTGAGAGCTGTTTCCCTAGTAGCCATTTTAGAACTAAAGAAAAGAAGAGAAGCTAAGAAACTAAACCAGCATCTCGAAATTTATGGAACAATCAATTTTATTTAATATTGTTGTTTAAATAGTAAATTCAAGGATCTATTTCACAGTGTGTTTTGAAGTAAGATTGATCATTGCTTTAGCTTACACAAGTGCAGTGTGCCGTTCAGTTAGGGCTGGGTTTAAGAAATCAGTTTAATTGAATTTAATCGCGGGGTCAGCATTTAGCACTACTTTCCACTGAACAGTCAACAAACATGACGGAAGTGAGTAGCACTGTATGGGCACCATCAGCGAGTTCGGATTGACAAACACGAAGGAAAAGACTAGTTATACAAAAAGAAGTAATATGCAGAATATGCATTAATGTATATCGTTAATATGTGATTAATGTAAGTGCTGTGGGTTCAGTTCTTAATGTAAAAACATTTTTTAATAATGTAGCAGGTCAAAAAGTCACTTTTTAAAGTTACAGCATTATTTTAACTGAGATATCCCAGACTGAATAAATATCTTATTGAATTGTGAATTGAATCGGTTTGAAACTTTGTCATATCGAATCAAATTGACCCAGAAAATCTGAATCAATAGCCAGCCCTATGTTCAATTTGTTCAGCCAGAGATGTGCCTGCAGTTTTTCCTTGTATCATTTGGCATTCTGAGCATTTTTGTTCATCAACTTACCTGAGTGTGACACAAGTTACTGAAGCATACCACTAGAGGGCTCAACTACCTCCTGTGTTAAAGGTAAACTGCAAATATGGCAGTCATTCACATACTTTGAAAGCGTGTGTATGTAGGATCTGGGCCGACCAATGACACGCGCCCTCACACGCCAGCAGCAGAAGTGCAGCGCTATGGAGCGCCACAGCAAGAAACATAATCATCAGAGAAATTTGACATTGTGCAATAACAGCTAAATATAGATCGGAAGAGTAACATGTAAACAACTGGTTTTCCAGCCAGCCCACATTGGAAAATTACTTTTCAGTGATCACTTTTTTTATTTCTTTCAACATCCTTTGTTTATATATTATATATGTATTTTATTTATATATATAGGTATGGTGTACTGCCATTCAGCTAAATAAATAAAGATAACAAACAAACTTTAATGTCAACGGTGGTCAGAAAACATGATATATATATATTTTTTTAGGTAATCAGCTGCACCAGTGCATTTGAAATATTTAGAAGCCACAACTTGATGTAAAGCTCAGGTGTCGACAACATGAATACGTTTTTAATATCTGTGCTGATTTAAAAATGTTTGTGTTTTAAAGTGACCTTACAGCAAGTGCTTACAGAGCTGAGCCGTTCTGTGCCAATTTCAGGGATAGCTCATATGACCACTGCCGAGCTTTCAAAATCTCCTTCATAATTTCACGTTATGTCTCTAAAAGGACATTGCAGTTGTCAATTCCAACATGAAGGTCATAGAAATGACGAAGTGCAGAGTTGCCAAGAATTTCTCAAATACACACTTACCGTCTCTCGTCACTGTTGCCAAATATTCATGATGACTATGCAGCAGACTTATGGATTTCTAAGAGGTTTCTGTATAATTATGTTGCCCACTTTTCCCTGCATCATCATAATGATTATTATCATCACCCTTCAGTTAATAGCCATATGTATCTCTTTGGGATGTGTGGGCAATTTGTAGGCTAAGTGTAGCTTTTAAGTCCTTTTCATAAACATTACCATCATCGACAGTCTTCATTTTTTAAGGGGCAAAGAGAGGCCGACTGAAAGACGCATAATGTTGTGGAAATTTGACTGAGTTTTAATAAAAGGATGTATTTAGTGAGGAGTATGGAGGGATAAGAGAAGCTGTCTCAGACTTTTATATACATTTGTCAGTGATTGGCGACATTACCACAGTAATTATCTTAATTTACAGGGGAAGTTTTAAAAGCCACACTCTAATCTTCACTGTTTTGAGGGAATCAGTCAATATTTGTGTTTTTTCTGGACAGACGGACTCTGCTCTGTATGATGGAACACTGTTATTTTTTGTGAAACCATAACTTGATTGCAGTGGCTAACAGATGAGAATCTCCCTGTCAGCACTAAATGTTTTTGTGACTCATTGAAACATAATGACCTCCACAGATCAATGAAAGCAATCGTGATATAATAGCATATTAGTGATGGCCGTCCTCCTCTGTTCCCAGCAGCAGGATGTCTTAACTTGAGCACAAAAAGAAAATAGTGCACTGGATGGTTTTGCTCCGTTTTTAATGTTTTTCATGATTTATTTTTACATGATTGGCGTTGTGTTACAACAATATCCTTCTTCTCTATTCTATCTTCTCTCTCCTCTGCCCCTCTTTTTCTTATTTTATCCTTGTTTTCCAACTTCACCTCCCTCGATCTCATCCCAAACAAACTCTGACTGTTGTTATAAGGCATAACCAGCTTGCAGACTTGGACCTCTTCATTTTTTGTTTTGGCGAGTGGAAACAGGTGTAAAGGCTGCATTGCTGCCACCCCAGTGTAACTACCCCCTGAGAAAAAACACAATGGAAATTTTATTACAATCCTGTTTTGAGATCATTCAATCACCCAGCTTTAGTATACAGATATGAAAATTCTATATCACGGTTATTGTGACCAAAATGATCACGGTTATCATTTTTATCGCGGTATTGTTGCAGTGTGCTCCAAATGATCAAAAAGTACTTTTACACAAAATTTAAATCATTTAACCCCTTTAATATTATAATCATAACACTTCTTTTTTGTCAATAAATGTGGCAATGTGGTAAATACGCCACAAAAGAAGAAGAACACAAGAACACACTCCAGAATGATACTAATGCTGTTAATTACAAGATTTAGACATTATTTAGACAGAAAATACAGATAACCACCTGTTATTCACTCAGGTATGGCTCACTGAATCCTCTCTCTCTCTTCTCTCTACCTGTACAGCTCGGTCAGTTTATTTACTCGAGGAGTTATGGCAGTTTAACCGTGCACGTCTTTTTCTTTAGCCGCAGCGTCATGTTTAGACAGGGAGACTGTCTTCTATCAGTTTCCCCTCGGCATCCTTGTAAAATCCAAAACTCAACCAGACTTCAAAGTCTGTTTCGAGAGGGAAAAATCTCCACTGTAGTGTCTCTAACTTACGGTATAACGGTAATTTTAATAGGACACGGTAATGATTACAGTGGGAAATTTTACCGCGGTTTACCATTTTACCGGTAACCATTACATCCCTAGTATACAGTACAATACTCTACATTTTGTACTAATTTTTCTGCAGGCTACACCCTCCACAGCTTTAATGCTCAGCAGCTTTGCTACATTTTTTTAAAATAAATGAACAACTGAGTGATGCATGTCTTGCTAAGTGATGCCTCCATTGCTATGTTACCCCAAGCTTTACTTACTGCACAATATTTTTAGAGGGAAATGTTGTATTTTAACCCTGTCTTTATTTATGCTTTATGTTTTAAATCTTTTATGAGATTAACATGCCTCATTTGGGCAGCTGCATGTTGAATCTCCTTTTTTTGTATCTTATATTTTCAGGGTGTGCACAGGTTTTTGAAATCCGCGAAAGTGCTTGAATGCTAAAGCTGCATTTTCAAGGTTTGAAAAGGGCTTCACCTTGAGTAAGGATGAGAATTGATAGGATTTTATCGATACCAATACTATTAACAATCCTGCTAATAATTGCCTTATTGGTTCTTCTTTTCCATGTGGGCAAATGTTGGCCGGTAGATTTTCAGTGGCAACAATGTCAAACACGTCACAGCATTGATAACTGCTTGTGCAAGTTGCTGGTGTTTCCACTCACTGAAGGTTATGCGGTTGGCGCCTTCTGTAAAAAAAATGAAGCCACTATTCTGATCCTTCTGAACCCTGTCGGTGGAAGAACTTGTTAAGAGAACTGATTAGCAAAAAGACTCATGATATCAATACTTTGATGGAGCTGTTAACAATTCCCAACAGGAATTGTTTTTTGATTCCCATCCCTAAACGTCGGGCCTTTAAATTTTAACCATATTCTGTTGTTATGGTTCATACAATGAACATTTCCCCTTAATTGCTGATAGAGAAATTAACTAAGTCAAACAACTCCATGCAAGCCTTGCCTGAAAGTCATGCTCTCTTTATCGTGAGATTGTGACTTACACCTGTCAGTCTGTTGTTTGAGCCTGTCCCCAAACACATTGCGAGAATCATGAAAACATGTTTGAGATACATTTTTAATGTGCTTTGGATGGGCATGAAAGTTTCCTGACTCTTGACAAAAGTTATTTCTCTATTGATTTGTCATCAACTATTACACTTATGCATAACAGGCCAAATCTGGCCCCTTGAATTGACCATCGGGGCCAAAAGGATCACCACCACCTCTTCAGAGGTTCTCATGTGCCATAAACAGAAATTTTAGTTAGTATGACCAATGCAGATGTATCTGATTCATTCAGCTCATACAGCTGCGTATCGTAGTTGCAAGGAAGCCATCAATAAGCTAAAAAGACCACAATAACCATTAATAGTTTGTACAATTGAAAAAGGATAAAACTTACAGTTTGCCCTGCATTTGGGTCTGTTGGCATCATGAGCATTTCTGTTCATACAAGAAATGGACATTGAATAATGGGACTTTGTTTCTTAATGTGTTTATGTAAGTGTTATATGTTAAAGTAGGGGTGGGCGATATGGCAAAAATATCATATCACGATTTTTTAAATATAAAATCACGATCATGATTTTATCACGATTCTTTTTTACGTTGATTTTTCTAGACTAATTTGCATGTTTGACCATTTTTTCCCTATGCTTAACATATAAAACATATAAAACCCTAAAAGGAAAAAAATATGACAATTTAAGCCAAAGAAACTTTCTGAACAGGTTTAACTTTAAACAGTGCAGTTTTTATAAAAATATGTAATAAATGTAAACATTAAAGGTAATGAACATCAATAAAGTGCACTTTTGTAACATAAAAACTCAACACACCAAATAGCTTATTGAAAAGGATCAAATATAAATGCAAACTTAAGTAATTGCTTATCTCTTAAAGTGCAACAATGTAGAACAAATGTTATGTAACTGCAATGTCTATAACCTGAGTGAACAATACAGCTGCTTTAGAACAGATTTTTGTTCAGACGTCTTCACGCTTTTATCTCTTTTTCTCTTTCATGGCTTCACGCTTCATAACCAAACAGGAGATCCCACCATGCACTGCGCGTAATGTGCTACGATTGGTTAGTTGGGTGTATATCAAAGTCTCTGTTCCCACACAGACGATCTGACGATCTTTCTGCTTTATGAGATCATCCCCACGTTATAATCCTTAAAGGATAACTTCGGTTCCTGCAGCTTTTACATTGTTTATAGAATGAAGAAGAACAATATACTCACCCAGAAGGCTTTCCTGACCCAAACGGTGCTATGGGAGATATTTAGATCCAAAATCGAGCAGCGGACACCGATATAATGGTTGCACGTAGAGCATAGATCGCCGCTCCTAAAACTGCATTAATTGTCCAAAAACTTGTGTTTTTCACCAATATTCCATCATGATTCGCTCCGGCTAGTCCTCTATTGCAGTCTGTGTCTCTCTACACAGCGCTGTGTGGATGTAACCTCTGAACTGAAGAGTTTGTTTACGTGCCTCCGCGCATGCGCAGTACTCTCTGGAGCGCTGCCTCCGCTTTCTCCTTTCTATGAGCTCCTCATCTGTAAACTCTGGCTCGAAACTGTAAGGACACCCATCATATTCAAAGTTCTCCACCACAACATCTTCATCCGATAGATATTCGTCCATTTTGCACAAAACTGGAAGAAGAAAGTCAATTTGTAGCCACCTGTCTTCCCCTGAAACAATGAGCCGCACTGCGCATGCGCGGAGGCACGTAAACAAACTCTTCAGTTCAGAGGACAGTGCAGCCACACAGCGCTGTGTGGAGTGACACAGACTGCAATGGAGGACTAGCCGGAACGGATCATGATGGAATATTGGTGAAAAACATGAGTTTTTGGACTATTAATGCAGTTTTAGGAGCGGCAATCTATGCCCTTCGGGCTACCATTATACGGATGTCCGCCGCTCGATTTTGGATCTAAATATCTCCCGAAGCACTGTTTGGATCAGGAAAGCCTTCTGGGTGAGTATATTGTTCTTCTTCATTCTATAAACAATGTAAAAGCTGCAGGAACCGAAGTTATCCTTTAACAATTTAATATCGTCCTATCGCACACCCCTATATTAAAGGTTTTTTTTTTTACACGCCACTGCTGTAAGTTTCTGTTAAATGATGTCTTGACTTCAGTGCTAGCTACTGGTTAAAGTGCACATATTTTTCTAAGAGGTTGGAAAATTATTTGCTTAAAGTTGAGCATTGCTTTCACTTGATATGTATTTATGAAATTAAAGAAAAACAGCAGCTCGGTCTTTTCATACATTAACTGGTGTGTATAAGGAACATTAAATGTCACATGCACATGTGTTTTGTCATCAAAGATTTTGTTCAGGCAGATAGGATGCTCAAGACGATAAACTTTTTGGGCACCTAGCACATGAAAAACTCCTGAAAACATTTGACTAATTCAACAAGTCTTTTAAAAATGATCAACAAGTCAGCTTAAGAATGAAAGCAGAAATGGTCTCCATTGAAACGGAGAAAGCTCTGCAGAGTGTGAATGAAAAATCAAACATGATGAAAGTGTGCCAGAGTTGTCCCAAAACTTTGGATTCAAGAAGGAAAAATCAAAAAATACAAATTGGTGGAGACATTTTGGAGCAAATTGAAGGAAGTCTGAATTTCCTTGTGATTTCTTTCAGTGAAACTTTAATCTTCCAGTACTGAGAAATTTAAAGAGTCAGTGCTTTGGAAAACACCTTCATCACCAGGAGAAGGAAAGCATGACAAAGCTAGTCCAAATTCAAGGCCATGTTGATTGTTTTCTTTGAGATTATGGGTGAAATGTTGGAGAAGTGGGTTCCAGAGGGGTCAGTGGTGAATCAACACTTTTACAATTAGCCCCTAAAAACTGAGAAAATTCAAAAGAAAGGGACCCCAGGTGTGAAAAAAATGCTTGTTTTCTTAATTAAGACAACGTGCCAGCTCACGCTGCGCTCAAGATGAAGAAGTTTACCCTCCCCCTGCACCTGATCCAGCACCATGTGACTTTTGTCCTTTTTCCTGAGATCAGATCTGTGCTCAAAGGAACAAGTTTTGAGAAGTAAGGAAAAGAATGACAGAGGTGCCGAGACAATCTGTCCCTTTAGTCGTAAATCGTGTTTTTTTCTTTGTGTAAATGCATTATAATACTACAAAATGATTTGAATAAAGCAATGATTATTCATAAAGCACCTTTTGCTATCTACCCAGCCCTCAGCCATCCCGCCTCAGAGCAAGGTCTCTCAGAACAAACAGAAAAATGTGTCTGAGAACTTGAAACATTCAGCTGAATCTGGGCCATGAGGGAGGAAGTGAGATAAAGGCTATTTGGAGTAAAAATTCATTTTATTTTGGAGAGCAAAATGTATTTTTTTGTATCTGTGGTGCCCTTGGTTTTATCATCACACTTGAGCTATCTTTTCTCTTTCCCTCTCAATAGTCTCTGCCCCACCCTCCCACCACCATCTCACACTGCACCCTCAGTAACACACGTACACACACACACACACACACGCTGGGCCTGTCTGGCTAATAGAGGGTGAAATGCAGGTGTGTGGGGAAATGGCTGCAATATTGTAGCGCATTGACAGGTTATTTTGTTGGCCTCTGCCTAATTAGTGGCATAGTGGGTGCACCCCGCTAGGCTTTAGTGCTTTATGTTCCTACCAGTCTGCTCTAATTTCCTCGCGCCTTTGATATCAGCCCCAAGATTGACGGTTCTCTCATAAAGAGGAACACCAGACGGATAGAAAAACACAGCGGAAACAATGCCACCACCTTCAGTCCCCCCGTCCCCTCTCCCCTTGTCCCATCTTTGCATTTACCCCCCTACCCCCCAAATCTCTGCAGATGTACAGCGGGATGGTGAAGGATGGGGGTTTAAGGATTTCTTGCAAAGTCAACGTAGAATGGCACCGGTGTCACAGAGCAAACATTTTTGATTTGTTTAATCAAAGGGAGGATCTGAATCAGGACCCTGCTCTCCTCTGGTAACCTGTTCATCTAACTGTGATTAGTAGGGTTTGATCTGTGATACACGTTTATTTGGTTTTATGGGGCCTGGAAGTGGCTCTGGTATTATCAACCCTTCCCTATAGAAACTCGCACATGTTAAACAGTGAACATGTCTGTAGTTTTGTTGATCAACGTGCTGATATCTAAATAATAAACCTTCAGTCTTCCTCCTCTTCAAACCTCCTTGTGTGAAATTTCAATGAAAACTCAAAGCCGGAGTAGAAGTTGTTTCAGTCAGATATTCTAGTCTATGCCCACAGACATGAAACACAAACACTGGTGTATTTACATAAACTGTATTTCTGAAAGCTACTTTATTCCCTAAAAAGTTGGCCATCACACGATATGTGATGTGATGCCACTGATATTTTCCTCCTCTTCCTGGGGAACTGCAAGGGACTAGTTTGCTGCTCAAAGTGACACAGATCAGGCTAGCAGGGCCACTTTCAACAGCTCTGCTTCCTCATTTGGTTAAAACATTTTAAAGGTATTACTGGCACATTATTGCTCGTTACATAAATGTCAAGAGAAATAAGTAAAAAGTAAGTGAACAGACAGGTGTCAGATGGGGCTTTGCATTGACAATTTGCATGTTAAGTCACATTTCCGTTTATGCTGGGTGTCAAAAATATGCCATCCAGCATGTAGCTAATGCTACGTTCCATTAAGTTTGGAACTGGGAAGAGGGAAGTGGAAGTGACGTTATCTCCGAGTTATCAGCGTTCCAGTTACAAAGTCAGAAAAAAAATGCAGATCTACTAGGCTATTGTTAGCCGTTGTTAGCACGCCCTGTGTTGTAGTTCACAAATACCCCACGAAGAATGTAGATAACACAATGACATAGGGCTGAAAGATTTGAGAATATTATCTAATTGCAATATTTTTCCCCAATATTGCAATTGCGATCTACTCTGCGATTGTTTTAATGTTCCTCATCTTATGTATTCTTGAACAAACATAAGCAGTAGATCATTTTATAGTATAACCAATATGACATTAAATCAATCTAAGGATAAAAGATTTGAGAAAACGTGAAGAAGTGAAGAACAGGTGCAAAATAGGTATGAAATTGGAAAAAAAAACTGGCAAAAAATTTCAAAAGTGACTAAGGAAAATTGATTACAGCAGCAAAATTGGGATTAAATTTCAAAAACCATGTAAAAATTCCAAACATGGTCTGACAGTGGCCAAAAAAAAAAAAGATGAATGGGAGTAAGATAGGCATAATGTTGTAAAAACTGGGTTAAAAAGGGTTAAAATAGACATGAAATTGCAAGAAACTACATCACAGTGTCAAAATGTTCAACACATTTTGGGTTAAAAATATTGCTCTGTCTGCGATTTGAAAATTGCAACAAGCCATATTGTGATTTAATCTAATTTGCAATTAATTGTTCAGCCCTACTATGACAGCATTTCTATAACTATAAGTCAAACAATACTATGTATGCGGCTAATTTAGTGCGACATACCAGTCAGAAGTGCTCGAGAGCGTTTTATTACAGGAACTTAATTACTGTTACACTGGGGGCAGCCATCTTTGATTGTAAACTGGTTGGTGAGGATCCCCCGAGTTCCCAGTAGCAAATTCCAACCTCCGGAGTCGTTCCAGTTGCAGTTTCCTTCTCGGAACTCAAAAATTCCGACTTCCGACTACAACTGTAACGCACAATTAACGAACATTTGCACTCCCTTTGCACAGCCAATCCATACACTTGTTTTTCTGTTCATGAGTCTTCAGGTGATGAGACTCGTCTGACAGCCCCAGTGACATTTTAGTTCAGTATTAATGATACTGTTACTTCATTGGCACAAAAAGACTCTCCTAACATGCATTATAGTTGATTGACCGTTTACATGGGTCAAAAAATCCTATTTACAATCAGATTGAAAGGTCAATCAGATTAGAAATGTCTCATGTAAACACCTTAGCCAATCGGATTCACCCGGATCGGATTGTATTTCGGATCGGATTGTAAGAGGTAGCCTACGCCCCGATTGATCATCCACTCCATGCTTCATGTAAACAGCTGAGTGGAGCGGATTGGGTTGATAGAGAGGATTGTTCGGTCTACGCAGGCGCTCTGTAGTACATAAGAGGCACGTAGTGACGTACACAGAGCGTGCCCAAACAAACATGGCGAACAAACAGAAGAACTGGACGGTGGAGGAAACAAACGTTTTAATAGAAACCCTGCGAGAGTTAAAAATTGTTGATGTAAATGTAACCATAACACAATAAGCGTCCCCAACAAAACATGAAATGGATCCATCTTTCTAGAGGTAAACAGGAAGCAGGAAGTGCACCTCTTCTTCTCTTACACATTTGCAGGTAGTGGCAGAGTGACCTTCTGCGCACGAAAAAAAAAAACAATACAATCAGATTCAGCTGGGGCCATGCAAACGCGGATTAAACGTGGATTTATTTACTCAAAGTTAATGTATACAGATCAAATCAGATTCACTTAGTCTGATTGATTTCAATCAGATTGAGGAAAACTACCCATGTAAACGGGGCCACTGATGGACAGCTTGCATTGAAACTCAAATATTCTGTGAGTGAATTGATGTAAATGGGTAGATGTGCGCTGCAGTGTAAGAGTGCACCAGAAAGACTAAAAAACATGTAATATGTGCTCATGTCTATTCACCATACTGACAGAGGCTGCATTTCAAATGACTTAAAGGAAGAGTAACCTTTCTAACATTTCATGATGTGATCAAGTTTTAACCTCCTGTTTGGTTATCTTAATCCTTTATGTGATGTGATTGTTTCATTTGCCAAGATTCTGTGTCATATTTATTTTAGTTAGTTTTTATGAGTAATTAAAGAAACAGCTTCTGGAGTTTATGAAGCCTTTAATGAGTTAGGATGCCATTGTGTCTTGATATCGGGAAAGGCCATAGATTATTCCCACTCTGTGGCATCCAGACCAACCCATGTGACTGTAATTGTGGCAACTATACATTACGTGAATGGGTTAATTTCATGTATTTTTCCCTGACATTTGTCGTCTGCTGACATTTAGGCCAGGAGGTGCATAAAGGCTATTTAAAACGCACATTGAAAGGTCAGCGTGTGATTATTAACCGTGTTGGCAGAGCAGAAGTGTATTTATTCCTTTGCCTTTTTGTGGCTTTCAGCCAAAGTAACGGAAATGTTTCCTTATGTGCTCTGTTATTTTCATGTCCTGAAGTGGAAAAACTGGAATGAATAAACTTAAACTCTTCTTCCTTTGTTTTTTTAGCCTACTCCACTGTGTCAGGTGTAAATGGACCTCTGGTGATCCTGGATAATGTAAAGGTAAGGCTGCCAGGAGGTTATTTTATTCATATCACTGAGGGAGTGCTTCCATTAAAGATCTTAATACTGTTTTGTTACTCAGCTTTACATTACATGAAATCCTTTCTATTATGTATTAATGAGGTCCGCACAACATCTCTCAACAAAACTTAATACAACTGGTTTACATGTTAAGTGCCACTTACATTTTCCAATGTCCTTGCTGTAGTAAATTGTAGGTAAACCTGTATTATTTTTTTTTATTTAGTTTCCCAGGTATGCTGAGATTGTTCACCTTACCCTGCCTGATGGCACCAAGAGGAGTGGGCAGGTCCTGGAGGTGATCGGAAGCAAGGCAGTTGTCCAGGTGAGAGACCCAATCTTTGTATTTCATTTATAAATATATATGCAAATGATTTGATTTTCACACTGTTATTTTTATTCTCAAGCTTAACTTTGAGAAATAAAAGGACCTCAAGAAAAATCTAATTATATATGAAAATCTCAAAAGAACAGCAAATTCAATAAAAGATGCCCAAAGCTATTTCAGATGTTAAAAATGGTGGTACCACACATTTGTAACAAATCTGTCTCATACTCTACAGCTATGGTTTATGAACTTATGATTCAACTTTAGGTGTGATTGATGCAAAGTATTAAATGCTCAAGCAGCATTCATGGTATTTTTTTCCATCCACAGTAACCTCTTTAACATCTGTAACATAATTTTATCATCCACTGCTTTATTTGTATCCACTTTTTTGCCAAATTTTATTAAGAATAACTGAATTATTATATTTTTTTAATGTATTTTTTGGGCATTTTGTGCCTTTATTGATTGGAGGAACACAGTGGATAGGCTTCTGAAAGGGGATGAGAGAGTAGGGGAAGACACTCTGCAAACTGGTCAAGCAAGTACATGGGGTGCCTGGTTGCTAACCACTCCGCCAAACCAGCCCCCCGAATAACTGAATTATTTGACATATTTATCAACAGAATTACTGAAGAAGTATTTTGAAACCTTTTTTTTTTACTTTATAACTCACAAACATATTTTAGCTTGACAGGTCACACTTATGATGCTTTTCCATTTGTAATATCCATCCAACCTCGGGCTCATTTTTGACAGCTGTTTTACTTTTGCCAAACAGATTGACAATGTGGTCAGAACAAGTTTTTATCAACTACGTCTTTTATCCAGAGTGAAGCCTTTTTTAAATCGTGCTGACCTTGAAAGGACCGTTCATGCTTTTCTAAGCTCATGTATTGATTATTGTAATGCCCTTTATGTCAGTGTTTCCCAGTCTGCCCTTAGCCGCCTTCAGTTGGTTCAAAATGCGGCAGCCCATTTCCTGACCAACACCCCAAGGTGCCAACACATCACCCCAGTCCTCTTTTCCCTCCACAGTTTCTGCAAGGATAGATTTTAAAGTTTAACTTTTTGTTTTTAAAGCCCTTAATGGCCTTGCGCCTATTTATTTGAGTGAGCTTCTCTCTGTTCGAAACCCCACCAGCGAGTTAAGGTCTTCTCATCAGCTGCTTTTAGAAGTTCCTAGCACCAGGTACAAGCACTGGGGTGATCAGGCTTTTTCAGTCGCTGGACCCAGACTCTGGAACAAACTCCCCCCCCAACATACGCACCATTACAGACTTTGGCCTTTTCAAAGCCCAGCGTAAAACATATTTTTTCAGACTGGCTTTTAATACACAGTAATGTGGTGACATGTTATTTTATTTTATTTTGTCTTGTTTTACCTGTTTTTATTTTCCTGAAGTGTTCCATTGTTGCTTTCTTTTAATCTGCTTTTCTTTCTTTTTTTCTTTTTTTAAACTCAAGTTTTTATTTGATGCATGACAGTTAATATGGTATTATATAATTACATTGATATTGATATTGAGCAGGGCCTTCATATACAAATATAAAATAAGAGGTGTCAATAATATTACATGATCTTACACGAAAGGTGTGGAAGTGTTTACTGGTAGGTAAAGGTTAATAAATAAATTCATAAATAATAGATAGTAATAATAATAAATAATAACTAGCTCATGAGTAGATGAAATAGTATGGATATTTAGGTTAAATACATAAATTGATCTGCTTTTATTTCTTATCTTTTTTTCTAATTTTATCTGGAAAGCACTTTGGTCACCTCGAGTGTTGTAAAGTGCTCTATAAATTTTGATTGATTAATTGATTGATCCTCCTCAGCTCAGCCCTCCATGGTTTGGTCACTGCCTGCTTTGTTTTCCCATCGCAAAACAGAAAGATAGTACTTCTTTGGGATAGGTGCCTGTGTCAATAGTGGATAACATGATTAAAATGTTCTTGATATCTTTAATGTTATCGGCATGAAAGACATTTGAGCTAGATCCCATTCTGGTTGGTCTTGGCATTTAGATCTTTAAACAGCTCTGCAGTGGATATGAAAACATGGATTCATAAACACTTAAAAAAATCCCTTTCTGAATACAGATCATCACTACATCCATGAAGAAGCCATGTATACAACAGATCAAGGTTGTGACATCTGCAGTGGTAACAGTAGAGACCCTGATCTGACTGTGACCTTGTCTTTTTTGAGTACAGATAAAAATGTGGACCTCCTCTGCTGCCAGTGATGGCATGGCCAAATTGTCCTGAGGCTTTTTTATCTTAATGGCTCGTCACGTTTTTGTTTACTCAGGTGTTCGAGGGAACTTCAGGTATCGATGCTAAGAAGACGGCCTGCGAGTTCACCGGTGATATCCTGCGTACCCCGGTGTCAGAGGACATGCTGGGTATGATCAACCTTTTAGAGCTCCCCTCTCTCATCACGACTCAGGAATAACACTCCACTCAGTAAAGTTAAATAAATGCCTGTTTTTCCACATATCTGGTTTTAATTTATAACACAAAACAAGGAAAACTGGAAATCATTTGAATGCTCTTTAGATTTAAAAACTAGAAATTCTTTATTTGCTTATTTTACTTACTTTTTCTTTCTGCCCAGTAAAATGTTGAGAGAAAATCAGCAGTGAATCAAAGCCTTTTTTCTCCATGTTGTTGAATGTCTCAATCAGTGTGATTATCTCAGTACAGCACAAGGTAACATATATTTGAAAAGCAGTTGAAAGTAAAACTGCCTTTGTTTTTGAAGTATCATTAATCACGTCCATGAATTTATAATTACTTCTACTTGTTACTTGTAGACTCGACAAGAGCCATCAGAGCCACTCTCAAATGTTTAGAGTCTGACTCAAAACAGAATGGATCAGATGTGGCTGGAAGTCTCATCTAATGAATTTTTTTATCCCTATTTCCTCTTAATTATATTTCAATTCAACTGGTAGATAAACCAAATAGTAGTTTTTTTGTATCAAATGATATACTTGGATTCTGCTCGGCTCTAAAGAACAAAATCCTTTTTCAGGGCGTGTGTTCAACGGCTCAGGCAAACCCATTGACCGTGGACCCAGCGTGCTGGCTGAGGACTACTTGGACATCATGGGTACGTGCCAAATAATCTGACAAGCTCTTTCATAGTATTTCATCATTTGAAAGGCAAATGGATGATTAATAAAAGTGGGTAATTGGTTAACATTTTTTTAATCAAGGTTAAATACCAAATACTGTTAAAATTGTGCTCTTTCTTAATAGATTTATTTAAATTTAGCTTGTTTGCACTAAGTACTCATCCAAAGCAAAACATCCAGCCCTAATCACCATGCACTTTCTCCTCCCATTTGTCCAACCTTAGATAGTAGGGGTGTAACGAAATGGTCAACTCATGAAACGATAGGAAATACGAAACAGGGCTCACAATATGAAATACACACGATACAAAATATAGATTATAGAAAATCTCCAACAGTATGAAGTTGTGCAAAAATCTCATTTCCTTAATTTCGTCCTGATGCAGACGTACAAAAATATTGCTGCATCAATACAAAATAAATTCTCCTTGAAAAAAAAAAACAAAATTGTATTTTTTTCCCCATATTTAGACTACAGTGCAAATACAAACATAAAATTTCAGTAAAAAGTGCTTTGTTGTTGTAACAATCAGGATAAGTACATTCTAGAATGAAAAGGAAAACAAATAGCAGCTTCAGAGCTGCAGTTTAGACCTATAAATGTCTGAACTGTGAACTATAATATTTAGCCTATAACAGTGCATTTGTCCGCAGTTTTGTCCGCAATCTTCTCACCGTTCTCTCGTCTTTTAAATGGAAGCCAAAATAGGTCCACTCAACTGATTTATTTGACAGAGGAGCGTCAGCTAGTTCCTCGACCTCGTCTTCCTCCATATTGAAGCGAGTGTTTTGCTAGGATAGGCGAGGAGGGTAAACATCACTAGTCGTGTGCGCACCCCTTCGTGTTTTTTATTTCGTGCTTTTATTTCATGCGTCTTTGATTTTTATTTAGTCATTTTTTTAATTTTGCGAAATTTCGTTTCACCCCTGTTAGATAGTATAAAGAACTGCTTGTTGCATCGTTATGCCCAACTTATGTAAACATATGGTCATGTATGCTTCATGATAACCTAAGTTGATCATTAATTGTAAGTGTAAAATTTGTTAAAAAATGTCTCTATATATAAAAGGGTGTTTTGCCTGCTTTATAGAAATTGTGCTTTCAGATTATTTCCTTTTTAGCTAAAGTTCTTGTACTTCGTCTTCTGTAGGTTTCTGTCTGTTGCACTTTGTAAAGCTCTGTTTGTAAAAGTGCTGCACAAATAAAGTTATTAAGTCAGTCCTATTTTTTAATTATTATATTAACAATATGTTCTATAGCAACAACATGTTAGAACATGGTATCTTATCTTGAAAGAGTTATTTTAAGACAACAAGGGATGTACAAAATTATTTGCACAAGGTCAGCAGATGATGACTTTTTGAAGCACTTTGAGTTACATATGTTATCGGAAAAGTGCTGTATAAATAAAGTTTGATTGATTGATTGACTCAGAGGTTTGGTTATTGGTATCTGCAGATATGAAAACCTCTGCTGATAGTTACGGCCAATATATCTGTTATACATAGCAGCAATATGTACATGTGCACATATGATGGACATAACATTAAAACAATTGTACTGATTTACTCGAACACTTCACTTTATCTAAATATCTACATTGAAATGGAACAGTATTATTTTCTACAGAATGAAATGTTCAGTACGTACTTAGTTGAGTAGAGACTTGGTTTTGGTTAAAGTGAAGTTATCAGTATGCAGGGTTATGAGTTCAGAGATATTTACATATCAAATATATCTGCACAAGTCCATTACCTTACATCTTTACAAACAAATTTACAGTCACAAGAACAGAAATCTGGAGTCCTGAGTGTAATCTGATTTAAAAAAAAATGCATTTTTTTTGCATTTTATCCATTCTGCTGACAAACAATTAGAAATAAAACCTCTCTTTGTATTACAGTTTGCAACAGATTAGATACTGTACTTTAATGTAATTCTGGCCTATTTGTATTGCATTTTTCCTTGTTTTTTTATGCTTGCTTCTTTGTTATTCAGAAATTATTTCAGGTTTGAAGTTGTCATGCAACTTTAGTTTTCATCTAGAATATCCTCAGGAGATATTGTTACGAATTATAATTTTGTTTTGTCAAATATTGTAACACATGGTCAGCAATCGTCCACATAATGTTTTACAAGCCCAGAGTGCATCTTATGGCAACTTTACTAGCTAAAGTAAAAGCAGACAAGCTAATGCTGTGTTAGCTGATTACTCAGTAGTTTGCCTTGGTTTCCCTCTTGGCCTTTTATTGCCACTAGGGATGTATATCGTTATGATTTTATCGATACCGATACTCTTATTGATACTCCTTATCGGTATCGATACTTGTCGATACTCTTATCGATGCTACAACACGTAATTTTGTGTGAAAAATAAAGACTTTACAAGATATTATAAGATTCAGCCTTTTTTATTACCACAAAGTGATAATAAAGCTTCAACAGAATAGAAGTAATGTATTACAAATGCTTCTCAGAGTCAAAAAAAATGCTAAGGAGATGGCAAAACCCCTTCATGCTGCCCAACAGACCTCATGTACAGACAGACCCAGATATCTTGTGCTGCTAAAACTGATGCTGTAAAGATGACTACTAGGGCTCTCACTTTATATTAGATAGTGATATAACCGTGTGAATATGGGGATAAATATCCGTAACCGAATAGTAAATAAATATTCAAATGTAAAATATTGAGTGTAGCAGCACATCAGGGCGCCTGGAGCAGTGGACCGTTTCATCCAACAGAGGGCGCTGTGAGCGCAGCCTGACCGTCAGTCACATCCGGTGCTCTCTTGACCTCATTAAACAAAGAGTTTCCGCTCCGAGCGGACATTAACAGCTCCGAATTATCTGAGGAGAGCTGTGCCGTCTGCTTTTCATCCAAGTTATATACGACCGAGTGCAGCGTCAAGAGTTTAACCCGTGTGACTGTGTTGTTTTCGGCAGGGATTTTACCCTGTGTTTGGTTATGTATTTCACGCCTTGGACGCAATTTCTCCCTGACAAAGAGAGTTTTCATTAGCTTTGCTAAAGTGAGCTCAAACCTTCGAGCGCTTAGCCCTCATCGACATGCTTGAGCTGGGCGGCAGTAGTGTCATAACTACGTGACAGTTGAAGAGACGTTTAAGTACCGATAACGGTACCGTTTTTCCAGATTCTTAACGGTCTTCGGGTACTGACCCAAGTGTGGACCAGTACATGAAAGTACCGGTCCACGGTATACATCCCTAGTAGCCACTGTAAGTTTGACCCCAGTTTCTTCACCAAAAAGGAGCACAAAAGAGAGACGATACTTGACAATGTAAATAAGGATGTGTTAAATGTCACAAGAATGGTTATTTTAATCAGAAATGTAAAACAGATGGCACTTTAATGTTGGTACTGTTGCAGTTTGTATGGTGTTGGGATAAAATGGCCTATGGCTCCTACTTTAACCACTAATAATACAATAATGCGTCTTTATGCATGCATATGACTTTCAGGTCAGCCCATTAATCCTCAGTGCCGAATCTACCCCGAGGAGATGATCCAGACTGGCATCTCAGCTATCGATGGCATGAACAGCATTGCCAGAGGACAGAAGATCCCCATTTTCTCTGCTGCTGGACTGCCCCACAATGAGGTGAGACCACCAAAAAAGATACTCAGTGCTGTGAAGAATCGGACATGTCAGAGCAGAGTTTGGTTGCACGGGAGTTAAATACAGTCTTCTGTTTATTTATCAGTTACAGTTACAGCATTTTTTTTCTGAAGTACGCTCAGCCTCCGTCTCAGAGCTTCTTGCAACAATTGATGTCTGTGTCTCAGTAATGCACTTTTTATATCCATCAAATATAACCCAGAATACATCAACACAGAGTCAATAAATCATGTGATAGAAGATAAAGGCCAGGCAGTAGTTTCTTTGTAAATACAAGGCATCTCATTTTTTTCAACCATTGTCATTTTTAATGTATTTATTATTCAGTTTATTTTTATAGGGAAAGTATGAAGCAAAACAACATTTCCACACACCTGAGCCTGATTTGAAATGACTGTCCGTAGTTGGGCCTTTATATACATAAAAAAATAATTAACAACAGTTACAAACAGGACTATACAAAACAAATACATACAATGCAAAAAAACAGTTAAACCAGAAGCACTGTGACTTACAGAGTGACCAGCAGAAATCCTGTCCATTTTCATTTTGCTTGACCAGTGAGGGAGAAGTGACAATGACGAGTGCTGCGTTCTCTCAGTAAATGAGCTGTTTTCAGCTGGAAGTGCAGCAACAAAGTTGAGCTGATGCTGAGGGAACTTTTCAGCCTCGTGCACTTGGCTTACTGAACTACGTTGGTTTTGAATTGAAGACCTGCACTTTCAACAACATATACTGTGATCATAGGCCCAACACTGTCATCCATATCACTTTATCAACAAGTCTGAAAGTGAAACCTGACCTCATTATTTATTCTCTAATGATTTAAGCAAATGACAAACTATAAAAAGAGTCCGTGAACTCAAACTCTGGATAGAAAAGCTGCTGAGTAGTTCAGGGTTTATTTCCTGGTCACCCTCACAATGGAAACGTTAAGCTTTCATGAGTCTGGTCTTTATGTGTGTCAGCTTTTTCCTTCACAGTCACAGGACTCTCAGAAGTTGGAGTTCTGCTTTCTCTGCTGCTTATTAATGTCTGTCAGTGAAAATAAGTCCAAGTTATCCTTTTCAAGTGTCAGTAACATAGTTTAGGTGAATTGAAATTCTTGGCAGGAGATCCACTGTAGCTGCTACTTGACATGATTTATTGTCCATAATAGTGTTAAGGAGCACACAAAAGAATCTCCAGCTTTTATAAAGAAATCAAAACCTCAACAGAAATCAATTGCCTGCCATGACTTCATTTAACATTTGCTCAAGAGGTTTTTTTTTATCATTTTGATTGTCAGCTGTGAGGTACACACACTTCTATTGTAGCAGAGTAGAAGTTATACCAACAAAAACATAATATTCAGAAGAGCCAAGTGATCTTTTATACTTGAGGCCAGCTAGAGTGTTTTTATACAGAATTCTGAAGCTTAAGTGGGATGTCTTTGGAAAAGTCCCAAAGCAAAATATGTTTATTTATTTAAGTTAAGTCAGCTAACAAAGGCAACTTGGATAACTCTATTGTAATAAGAGAAATACAAGAGATGATTAAATCTGAAGAAAAACTCAAGTATAACTGAAGTTTAGTGAGTGAATACCATGAGTTGTTCTTATTGCTCTCCTGCTAAAAGAGATTTAGAAACCAATTTTGACCCCTGTGGTCTTCCTCACTCATACAGTCCTTAACACAGGAATGGTCAGGGACAAAATTGAACGTTATTACTGTTTAACAATGGCAAGTCTCTGTCAGACACAAATGACAATGTATTTGTACATTGGAACATTTTTTGATTACTGCTATAATGCCTTATTTTTGTGTTACTTAAGTACAAAATGTTGAGCCTTTACACAAAGAGAGACTTTTATTTGACTCCTCAGAGAAACTGAATGATTCCTTTATCTCATTACAAAGCCAGGTTTTACCCAGCAACAAGTTAAAGTCAAATGAAATGTGTAAAGGAGTTTTCTGTAGGTACTCATAATTTGTACTCCTTCTAACTATGCATTGAGGTGAAATGAACTGGAACAGTTTTGCCTTTCACATTTTTTGTTGTCAATTGTGAATTGTTTTAATTATGGGAGTTGTCACTGAACAAACCTAATCGATCTTCATTTTCCTCTGAGCAAAGGAAGCACCTAACCTTGTACAGCAGCTGCATTCACCTGATTTGTTGTCTGTGATCAAAAAGATTAATTTTGTCAGGCTCCATCTACAATAAAATCGACCTACAGCAGCAAGATCCAGTCTTTTAAAGCAGGACGAGGGGGAAGACGTGAGCGAGACAACAGCAGGGAGTGACTGCTGGGATCTGGACCATATTTCTGATTAAAAAAAACAGCAGCACGAATAGAGGGTTTTCACCTCACAGCGACAAGAAGCAAGAAGATCTTACATAGAGACCTTGTGCCATAAGTCAGTATGGCAAGTTAGTGTGTATGGGTAAATGTGGCCTGTAGTGTAAAAGCACTTTGAGTGGTTAGAAAGACCAGAAAAGCGCAACATAAGCTGAAGTCAATGTACCATTTAGGGTACTACTATATGAAACAAAGCATTATTTTGATAAAGTAAGCACAACAATGCATGTCAATATACAAAGTAGTTGTTCTCCGCTGGCTCTGTAACTGATATTGTGG
The DNA here is from genome assembly GCA_036419115.1 of Scarus forsteni. NCBI lineage: Eukaryota > Metazoa > Chordata > Actinopteri > Labriformes > Labridae > Scarus > Scarus forsteni. Next base: position 1,976,114 of record JAZDUH010000060.1, read on the forward strand.
AGTGACTGACAGCAATATTCTGGGTTTCCTCTCTGGGATTGGGCTCCATAAAAGTATATTTTAGGCTGGACAATTGGTGCATCTACATGAAAAGTAATTGTCTCTTGTCAAGAAGAAGAGATCAGGCTAAAATATGTGATTGGCAATTAAGACTACATTTTTTCTCTTGGTTTTCCTCAGAGATCATGATGAATATGAACCTGAAGTGTATTATTTTAGATTTCACAAGCAGGTAGTTTGCTGTCTTTGGTTAGGTATGACACTCTGGCCAAAATTATCAAATATACAAACAGACTGTACGACAACTGCTCCCACGCAGCCCTGTCCATGGTGCTCTAAAGGCATTTTGTTTTAAAAGCACAGAGTGGATGATCTGTAGCAAAAATTCAGCTAAATTACAAGTAAGCATTGTTATGTCACACTGCTGTTCTGCTTTTGTGATGACGCATTCACAAAATAATAGATTTGCTAATCTATTATGCCCTACATTAGGGATGCACAATATTATCAGGTTATCCATATCGGCCGATATCAGCTCAAAAGGTTAAGTATCGGCTTTGGCTGCTGTTGAAATTTGTGCAAATATTTAAAGATGCTATATATGACACACTTATCAGCCATATATCAACTGGAATATTGGCAATTTACACAAATGTGCAATGTTGATGCACCGTCTCATCACTGCATGGGTACATTTAACAATCAAGGGTTTCATGTGTACAAGAGTTAAATGCTTTTTTTCTTGTTTTACATCTTTTCCTCACAAAACCAACAGTGGAAAATACTCCATTTTTGTTAGATACAGAGCTTTTTTCTGGAACAGAAATATCTGTATGAGTATCAGAGGTTATGACTTGAAAATATTGACATATCAGCAAAAATCCAATATTGTGCATTAGGGCTGGGTATTTCCAGCAATCCTACGATACGATATGTATCCCGATACACATAAATTGTGAACATTGACTGCGCTTTTAACAGAATTCCCAGCAACTTTTGTTTGTATTGGACAAAGAAAAAGAACAAGCATGAGTTTTAAATAATTCTTCAACTTAAGAACTTTAATTCATGTACCCAAAGATAGTAGACAAGTTGAAATTTGGAACATCTGTTTTATCATGTAGCTTGGCTTCTACTTTGAACTGTGCCATTTTTGACATTACCCATATGTTGTATTTACAACATCTTTCCAAACATTGAGGCTGGATCGACTCTGTAGAATCCGTATCGATACACGTATCCCCAAGAAGCGCATGATGATATTTTACTGTATCGGTATTTTGAGCACAGGCCTGCCGTGCATCCCTACTCTACATAGCATGTCTGAAATACAAGTTAAAACATGATATGTAAAAAGGAGAAATGAAAGAGGGAAGGTGGTGAGAGGTTTAATTTCTTGTTTTATCTATTAATTTACCTCAGTTTAACTATGATTTTTTATGTTTTGAGAGAAAAAACAATTGCACAGTAGTTGTAGTTTAATGAAAAAAAATATGTGGAAAGACTGTTATAGGTTTGTCTGCTGCAAATGTTTTATTTTTGTTTCAATTTTAAGACCATCTTAAGTCCCCTTCAGATTTACTCAACTCCAAACACACAAAAGGCAAGTTTCTTTTGGGTTGTAAGACATAAAGGAATGGCTAACTAAGCATAAAAATTCTTGCTGAACAAATCTGTCATAGCATCACTTTCTTCTATCATTAAACGTGTTGTGGGAACAAATACAGCAGTCAACTCCAAATCCCGTCCGCACTTTGAAAAAACATGATCATTAGGGTCCCACTGTAGAGCAGGCCAAACAAATGTGGCTTGTGTTGTCAGCCTAATGATGTGCCGCTTGTCGTGCCATGGGATGGTGTGAAAACTTTGCTTGTTGTTTCATTAAGCACATGTCACAGAGGTCACTCATGTGGTGGTTTCCTCTATGGGCCAGGTGCCTGAAGCCGGGGTGCACGGGGAGGTCAGGCTCGATCAACACAGCGGCCGTGACATAATGTGATGAGCGTGAAATTCCTCTTTCATTCCACAAATTATCACAAAGACTCTTCACTCGGCTCAATTAATCAGTTTTAGTTAAGAAATTGGATGTGATTTGTTGTGCAACAAACTATTGAAACAACAGCAGAAAAGGTAAATTATCTGTTTGAAGCCTTTAAACTGAAAACTTTTGAACACATGGAGTGAGACCCCGCTTTCTCCTAATTAATTATTTTCTCCATATCGGAAAAAATAGCTCCTTCTTGTTGTAAAGTTAACAATAAGGCTGCCTCAAGATGTCCAGAAAACTATCTATAATTTAAATTCAAATGGTTTTCACATATGTACAAAAGAGTAGAAAGTTACTTCTGTCTTCACTAAATGTCGTCAGTAAATCAAAATAATCAACTGGTATCATGGGCTGCACAGGGGTGCAGATGGTGCCTCACAGCAGGAGGGTTGTTGGATCCCATCCACAGTCAGTCAGGGCTTTTCTGTTGAGATGTTCCTGTGTGTGATATTTTTTGGGGGGGTTGGGGAGTACACTGGTGTCCCCCCACAGACCAAAATCTAGCTTGTTGGGTTAATTAGTGACTGTTAACTGATGAAGATGTGAGTGTGTTTGTGAGTAGTTGAGTGTATCTAATGTATGTACCCAAACTTTTGTCCAATATCAGCTACGGCTACAACCAACCCATGACCCTGAATGGGACAAGAGTGGTAATAGATGAATAGATTCATGAATGTACTTCATGATGATGCACAATACAGGCATATCACTAAATCCCTATTTACACTTTTTCACCAGGATAAAGATTTTTCCTTTGCGTTTTCAAAAAAGATCTGTGCCCACATGGAGATGCAAGAATGACTGAAAACGCTGTGGCATGCATGCCAGGACAGTAAGGCTGTCACTTTTCCAAAAAATCAAAGTCGAACGGTTTTCGGACATGCACCCAAATAATCGAAGATATTCAATTATTCCTCGTGCTCCTGCACCCCATGTACTTGCTTCTGCTGGTCCAGGTTCTAATCCCACCTGTGACCAGTTTGCAGAATGTCTTCCCCTACTCTCTCTCCCCCTCCCCATCTACACAGAGCTGGACACTGATCTGTTTCCAAATCTCTCTGCTCTGGACCCTGGTTTCAAAAGTTTGCAGATTCAGGTCTTCGGGCACCGTTCTCGTGTAAACAGGAGGTGAAAACTCAATGAAAACTCAGTATTTGACTGTTTTCATTGTCGTGTAAACAGGGCATAAGTCACTGTCACAGTTAAAATACTTTTCTTTCAAAACTTCCTCCAGCAGATGCCCCCCTACCCTGTTTACATTTTGCATTAAGGTCCACTTGGTCCATGGCCAAGTGTCAAAGAGTGTAATTTCACGAGTGTCCACTTGAGGCTGGCTGTAGGAACTCTGGAGGTTTAGGGTGCTTTCCCACTCGGGCCCGGCGTGATTCAAGAGGACTCGGTTCGGTTAAGATGGGAATATAAGTGCGCCAGGATACGGGACAGAAATCAAGGGGCAGTATCACAGAGCACAGGATTCCCTACGTAAGTCCGGCAGCTCAACTGATGAAAAGAAAACGTTTCCTTGGTGTGATGCAGTTCGTAATATCATCAGTCACAAACCAACAAGTCAGCCTAAAGTACTGTAGTCGGAACCCCGTTCTCCACCAAAACGTCTACATCCCCTCCATCATCTGATCCGGTGAGCTCAGCAGGCAACTGGTAGCCTCTTCTTCGTCATCTTTTGTAGCAGGTTTGGTAACCAGTTACTAGATATCGCCCCCTGCTGTTTCATACTGAGTAAATACTCAAGTGGACCCGGGACAGTTTGTTATTGCAAGTGTGGGGTTTGAAGCAAGTGGACCGAATGTGAAAGTGCCCCAAATGATTGTGTGCAGGGAAGAGACATTTTTTACAGCCTGAAAACACATTTAAAGCCAGGTTAATAAAACAGCTTTGGCCTGAATACAGAATACATCTAAGAGCTCTCGTTTTTTGGAAATACCTTTTTGTCTTTGGTTGTTGTTTGATAAATTGAGTAAATTTTGAGGATTGTTCCAATGTTTTATTTTGGAGACTGAGAGGTGGCATCCCTTTCTACCTTTTTTTCCACTTTAATATGTTATGAACCTTTACCCTAGATGAGTGCGTGACACCATGCATCACATCTATATTGTGTATGTGCCACTGTGAAACATCATATTCCACCAGCACAATGTTTCTCTCTGCTTTAGATATACTGACCCATGTTGCATTCATCAAAATTGACCCTGCGAATGTTCTTCCTCCAAAATTATGACAGTGCATTAATGTTGGTCAGCATCAACAAACATACGTTGATATTTGAATCTGTCAATAGTTGCCTGGAACTGTCTTGATTTCCCAATAAAACTTAAACTGTAATATGCAAACTTTAATCTTCTTTTTTGAATCATACAAGATAAAAAAGAATAAACTTCAGTTCATGTGGTGATAAGAAAAAGGTATTAGTGCTGCTTTGGCTAGACTTGTTACACATTTCTTCACCAGTCTGTTGTTTACACCCTGACCATTCTTCTCATTCTTATTCCTCTTTTGTCTTTCCTCTCAGATTGCTGCTCAGATCTGTCGTCAGGCCGGCCTTGTGCAGAAATCCAAGGATGTGATGGACTACAGTGCTGAAAACTTTGCCATTGTCTTCGCAGCCATGGGAGTAAGTAGGCAAATTGCAGCATTTAGTGGACACTTGTTCAGCCCCCTCACCCTCCCCACCCTCACCCCCATCTGTGACTCTAATCCCCCTCTTAACCCTGACTTGACACCCTGTCCCCTCTCTCCGGCACCGCTTTCTGTCTTTTATTCACCAGGTGTGAGGTGATTTAACCTTTAAGTCCCTCTTGTTACTTCTGCACCTCTGAGCATATCCCCCGGCCATGTAGACAGGTTACTAATTCAGAGGGCCCCTTTAGAGCTGTCAGCCTCGCAGTATCAAGTTCTCTCCTCCTCAGCTGCTCCTCCTGTCTGCTGTAATGCCCCGACTGTGACAGGATGACCTCTACTGAACACACACACATATATTCCCTCACACACACACTTGCTTCACTTGCTAGATGCTAATCCTTCCCTCTCACATGCGATCGTGGTTGGCCTGGCAGGGGAGTGGAGAGTGTTGTGAATAGGGATTCATTCCAGTCAATACATGCATTTTTAAAGAAGATAAGGCACACGCTGTAAAAGCAATGCAACAAAAACATGTGTCCAAGTCCACAGCGTAGATTTGACTGAAAACTGACTTTGTTCATGTTATTGCTTTTCAGAAGAAGAGATGTTGAAAATGTTTGATAGTGTTCCCCTATTTGGCTGAAATTGTTAAGATGAATTTTAGTCTATTTCGCCTTCCCTAGGCCCATGAATGTGAGTCTCCCTTAATCGAAAAAATAAATGAATTTTGTGTCTTTTCAGATTTTGCTGCATTATGAGGCTCTAGAGTCTGATTTAATCGTTAATATTGTGAAACATTATTTCTAAAAGGGCTCATGATTCAGTTCTTATCTGGCTGGCCGAACATCATTCACATGAAGTAGTGTTTTTAATGACAAACTGTACCATTTATTTTTTAGGTCAACATGGAAACTGCTCGTTTTTTCAAATCTGACTTTGAAGAGAACGGCTCGATGGACAACGTCTGTCTCTTCCTGAACCTGGCCAACGACCCCACGTAAGATACCTTTGACCAAAAGTCACTGGAGAAAACACTTTTGGTTGTCAGTCCTATTTTTATGATTTTCTTTGTCAGGTTTCAGTCACGCTCTACATAAAAAAAGGAATTTCTAAGGCTTAAAATGTCAAATAAGGGGCGGCATGGTGGTGCAGCTGGCAGAGCACGTGCCTCACAGCAAGAAGGTTCCCGGTTCCATTCCTGGATCGGGAGGGCCTTTCTGTGTGAAGTTTGCATGTTCTTCCTGTGCATGCGTGGGTTCTCTCCGGGAATCCCGGCTTCCCCCCACAGACCAAAAACATGCTCATTAGGTTAATTGATGACTCTAAATTGCCCTCAGGTATAAGTGTGAGCGTGAATGGTTGTCTGTCTCTATGTGGCCCTGCGATCGATGATAGCTGGGATAGGCTCCAGCGCCCCGCAACCCCGAAAGGGATAGCCGGGTATAGAAAATGAATGAATGAAAATGTCAAATAATAATGTAAATGGTAACTATGTGGCATCTTAAAGAAGTGGAAGTAGAAGACCTGAAATACTGCATTCACTAGACCGTAGTCTCTTTCTTTTTAACCAATCAGCATTGAGCGTATCATCACCCCTCGCCTGGCGCTGACCTCAGCAGAGTACCTGGCTTACCAGTGTGAGAAGCACGTCCTGGTTATTCTGACTGACATGAGCTCCTACGCTGAAGCTCTGAGAGAGGTATGGAAAAAAAAAATACAGAAGGTGCATGATGCTAACTGTCAATTTAAAAATACTTGATAAAACTGTTAGAATTTTGATTAATGTCTGATGCATGTGATGTTAGCAAAAGTTTTCTGTCTTCCTGCAGCACATCAGTAAATTTCTTGTTCAGTTTAAAAAGAATAAACTGCATTGAAACATTTGAACACACAGTAGTTATATATACAGATTTGCTTTAACAGACCAATTAAAATTATACAGGTAATACTGAAGTACTTGTTAATATAGCACAATATATTTTCTTTCCATATTTTCACTAATAACTTCATTGACAATGTCAGAAGGTCCTTGGCAGAGATTTGTGCAATCTGAACTAGGAATGCACAATAATGGATTTTTGCCGATATCTGTTATGGTAATATTTTTCAACTCATTATTGCCGATACAGATACAGATATTTCTGCTTAAGAGCACAAACTCAGTACTTAACAAAAACAGGCTTGTTTCTTTTAGTGTTGCAGTATATTTTTATGAGGAACAGAGTCAAAACAATAAAAGCAGCATTTAAGTCTTGCAAAAATAAAACCCAGGTGGTACAATGGCACAGCAGGTAGCAACGTGCCTCACAGCAAGAAGGTCCCAGTTCGATATGCGGGTCAGACAGGGCCTTTCTTTGTGAAGTTTGCATGTTCTTCCCGTGCATGCGTGGGTTCTCTCCAGGCACTCTGGCTTCCTCCCACAGACCAAAAACATGCTCATTAGGTTCCTTGGTGACTCTAAATTGCCCTTAGGGATGAGTGTGATAGGGGTGTCCCGATACAACTATTTCACCTCCGATACGATACCGATATTGCAGCCTTGAGTATTGGCCAATACCGATATCAATCCGATACGATATCAGCAGGAATCATACAGACTTTTATTACCTATTTTGTAGTATGAACTGTAAGAAAAGGCTTGATCAGGTCAGATTACTCAAACAGAGAACAGTAGTCAGCAATAGTAGGTATGAGAAAAACTGACCCATTTGTTATTAACCAATAGGTTAAATAAATTTTAACCTTAAACATAAGAATATACTACAATTAAAACAACATGAATAAAAAATATTAGAAGACCCTGAAAAGTGACCTCAATAAATCAAACAAAAACATATTTCACCAACTGCAAAATAACCACTGTGTTGAACTTAAACATAAGCATATTCTACAACTGAATAAAATAAAAAATAAATATATTAGAATGGACTGCTTGTATCGGAGTGCTGATATCGGAGATTTAGGGTGCAGGCAGATATAATCCGATATTTGTTTTTTTGACCGATATCCAATATCAATATCGGATCGGGACATCCCTAGAGTGTGAGTGGTTACCTTTTTTATGAGGCCCTGTGATTGTCTTGATGACCGGTACAGAGTGTACTCGGCTGGGATTGGCTACCCCCCCAACCCCAAAAGGGATAGCCAGCGTAGAAAATGAATATAGAATGAATGAAAATCAAACCCTTGATTTTTATATATACCCATGCTGTGATGGGAAGATGCATCAGTATTGTACATTTGTTTAATTTGGCAATATTTAAAGGTGCAGTGTGTAGACCAATTACCTGGAATGCAGGCAAAGAAGAGGAGAGGATGGCAGTGGATGCATAGAAAGTTGTTACTCTGTCCTAGGGATTCAAACTGTGTGTATAAACACACACAACATAAATTGTTTGCTGTGTTCAGGATTCTTTTTGGTCTTCACAGGATTTTAGGCTAATATCTGCCGATACCGATTTCAAAACAGTAAAATCGTGCATTCCTACTCTGAACACTCCTAGTTTAAGTCTGCAACAGACTTGTCTTTTAGCCATGGGTCTGAGTGCAAACCCTTTCTCTTAACATTCTTATTATTTTTGTATTGAAAAAAATAGGGACTATTTGTCAAGCGTGTGTTTAATAAGCTTTTAAGATCATCGGTACCTTAATGGAAGAAAAGACCCCCACCACTTTTCCCCTGTTCTAAAAAAAGCATGGCACTGTCAACATAACAAGCCCATGTAAAATATGGTAGCTGCATTAGCACAGAGGTGATAGTCTCTGTAAAGCCGTGTGCTCTTTGCTGAAAGAGATGATAATATGTCCTTCGCTCTTATAGAAAGTAGCCCCCCCCTCCTTTCCCACTTTTCTCCTTGTGGTGAAGAGTCACGCTCTCTTGACTCTCTCTGTTGTGGGCCTGTAATAATCTCTGAATGTTTTACAGTATGCCATCTCAATGTGGCAGCAGCACAATGCAGGGTTTAGATGGTGCATATGTGTTTACCCTCCTTGTATGTGCAGTCTTTAACCTTGGTCTGTGCACGCTGCAACAATAGTTGGCTAGGGATGTTTGAGAATACACAAAGATTCAGGAGGACACAGACATTTAACTTCTGTTCCCATTCATGCACAGATGTTTAGTTTTGCATTGAACCCACAGCTCATAAGTGCATAGCTTACCCATCAACCTTTGCACTATGAGATGAGTAGGATGTATCCTCCTTTTAAACTCTTGCATAGAGGTCACTCAACTTCAGGAGGAAAGATTAACTTTTGATCACATATTTTGAGGGTTAAGGAGGTTGGCGCATGATTTTCTCGACTACAATTTCACGTTGTTTTTGCTGTGTTTAGGATTATTGCTTAGAAAAAGGTCTATAGCAAGCCAAAAATTTTAAAACTCAGTTTTGCTTATTTTCGATACTATAGACAAACAAACCTACATTTCACAGTAGCTTAAACACAATGATGAACATGAGAAGCTATTAATCAAGCTGCTATGGAACTACAACATTTGGTTTGACCTAAAGGCAGCTAAAGTATTCCCAATGTATAATCAAATAACCCGATTAGGTTGCCTCTAATTTCTGTGACGGTCGTATAATGTATGTATTACTGTTTTAAAAAAAAACTGTCAAAATGCTTGCAGTAAAGTCTATTTTTGTCATTCTTCTAAGCAGTTTATTAGCAATCATCCTTTAAAATCACTTTGAAATGCAAAAAAGCCTGCATTTCAAAGCGTACACCACAAGCCATATTAGGCATTAATCCAAAACTGTTATTCTGAATCTCATATTTTAGCCTTGGCAACCAGGAAGTGATTAAAGGAATATTACACCCAAACAACGATTTGGCCTCATTTTCTACTCACCCTCATGCTGAACAAGAAATCCCACATTCTGCTGTGAGCGACTGAATGGCAGACACAAGAGGGGACTCTCAGAATGTGGGATTTCTTGTGTTCATTTGATTTGTTAATTACTTCGCCGATTAGATTGCAGAGCGTTATTAGTTTGTTTGTTTGTTCTCTGTTAGCAACTAACTCAAAAAGTTAGGATATTTCGCATAAATTTTCAGGAAATGTCTGGATTGGGACAAGGAACAAATTATTAATGGGAGTGCTGGATCACTGTGGATCCGCCATGACTAAAAATGCGATTTTTGTCATAAATGAACATGCTGACTTTTTGTACCACTAGGACACTTCTACTCGGACACTTATCTACAGTCAGCCTCCGTGCATGTGCTGACTGCTTTGAATTTTGCTGCACAACAATTGTGGCTTCCAAAACTACTCCACAGTGTTGTTGGAGCACTGAGGGTGAGAAAATGAGGCCAAATCGTTGTTTGGGTATTCCAGAATCCAACTTCAATTCCACAATTTGTTGACCTCAGTAGCCCCATACCCTCCTCTTGCTTACAACATGATTTACCAAAAATTGTTTGATCTAGTGAAAACCTGAATGAGTAATTTAAGAAGAGAATATCTCTCTCAAATTGATCCAGGCAGCTTTAAAATATTCTCTCATTTGATAAAAATAAAATGTTAATTACCTTCGCTGAGGACTGTTATTGCTGGCCCTGACTGTTTTTGTTATTAGTTTGTCCTTTTGTTTGTTAGCTCTTGTGCCTTAGCAAACATGTTTTCAGGAAATGTCTGATTGGGGACAAGGAACAAATTATGGAGATTTTGGGGAAATTTTCCAAAAGATGTCTGGATTGGGACAAGGAAAAATGCGATTTTTGGGAGTGATCCGCCATCACTGTTTTTTCCGCCATACTAAAAATCCAATGATGCGCATAATAAACACTTTAACTTTTTTCCTAGCCTCGGTCAAGCTTTGTCTGGTTTCAGTAGTGTACTGCTTTTCCGCTTATGATGATCAGTCGCCTGCCAAACGGGATGGTGCTTTCAGCTTGTTTTGTTGGTAAACATCTTTTAATCAAGGAATCTAAATATTTAGATGAAATGAAGGTAGGACTAATATTTATGGTGAAAATCACAATACGGGTGAGGACTGTGGCGCTGGCGATCGTCTGCGCTCTCTGACTGCTTTTCTAGTTTGTGACATCCTTTTGTCCTTTAGCTGTTTGATCGTAAAGCTCTTGTGCTGCATGCCCACTCACTGCCATATCCCCACATGTAGGTCTCTGCAGCCCGAGAGGAGGTGCCTGGACGTCGAGGCTTCCCCGGTTACATGTACACTGATCTGGCCACCATCTATGAGCGTGCCGGCCGAGTAGAGGGCAGGAACGGCTCCATCACCCAGATCCCCATTCTTACTATGCCCAATGATGGTGAGAGCAACAGCACCAAACAAACACCTCTGACTGCTAGTGGAAGACCATGACCGACAGTAAAGCACATCTTCACGCTTGTCAGCCCCACATATATTTGATATTTTCAGTCTTGTTTCTCCTCCTGGTTTATCTGTTGTTTCAGTGCAGTCATGCAGATAACACTTTTCTTTCTTCTGTTGTAAAACTCTGGAAATATCTCTGAAAATCATTATTTGAATTACTGTAGTAGGTACCTTAAATGGATCATGGAGACATTTTTGATGCCTGCAGTTACCATAGCAACACATCTGAAGAGCCTACTCGTATCTAGTCGTGCCGGAGTCCCCCCATTACAGCATCGCAGGGAGGTGATTGTGTCGGCTTTTACTAAACACCGCCGGTGTTTCCAAGGGCTCTCGGGCTCTTGATTTGGAGTAAAGGTCTTTAAAATGGGAAGCTAACAGAAATACTGTCTTTTTCTGTCCTACGTCTGACATTATATTTAGGACTGAAAATCAGGAAAGAGACTCAGCCGTACATACCCCTTACTGTGAATGCTGACTTCACTGAGGCTGATTCTGCTGGTCTGTGTAACATGCATTTTTTTGTTGGATGTATATTGACTGTAATACATTTGTGCCTTTCCCAGACATCACCCATCCAATTCCTGATCTGACTGGATATATCACAGAGGGCCAGGTGTATGTGGACAGACAGCTGCACAACAGACAGGTACCCATCTGCTTTCTATGTCAGCAAAGTCCCACCAGTCTGAGACTAAAGCTAGTGTTATCATTGTGTGTTTTCTCCTTGTTGGCTTTGACCCCTATAAAAAAGTCATATGCCCTCTGGCATATTCAACAAAAGGAACAATTGTTTCCTGCACATTTAATAATATCATGTCAGACACTGTGTCCATAGTTTCTTTTTTAAAATCAAACAAACTATATACTGTATGTTGATTCCAGACCTAATGCTCAGTATCACTATATTACACTGAGAACCAGTAACAGGAACATGCTTATCGGATACTTTAAATGTTTAGTCTATTGATTTATTAACTGATGGTTCTTTATCTTTCATGCACACCAACTCTGATCGTTAAAATCTAGATAAAATGGGCCTCCACACAAATTCTTGTGCAAAATACCCTTTAAGAAAGCATTCTTTTGTGTTTTTTAACCTTTTTCTAAGCCAAATTTTTTATTTTAGCCAAATTATGTTAGTCACATTTCGACCACTCTTCTACTACCTTTATTACAGAGGTTAAGCTCTGTCTGTGGACAGGGACTGTTGTGAAACACAAACTCAGTCTGTGAGAGTGTGCTGTCCACCTCCCCTTTTTTTAACCAAAAGCCTGAAAAAATCTGTACAAAAATATTTTTACTGCATGATATAACAGCGCTTTATTAAAATGCATGATTATAACGTAATGATGGAGAAATACTGTTAGAAAGTCGTGCCAGCCCTCACCACCTCAGTCTCGCTGTAAGTCCCAGAACATTTAGAGCAGTGATGCCACCACTTGCATTGAGGTACAGTGTGGTTGGAAGCATTTACATTGTGAGCTGTGTGTGATTGTAGAAGCTGCGTTGGAAGTCATAACAATGTAGGTAATTGTGTAGGTCTCAGCATTTTTTTACTTGGGAAGTTGTTGCATTAGTATGTAAACAGCAGTCAAATATTTGATAAAATAATGGGCAGTAAAAGTGCATTTATTTCTCCAGTGATCTTACATTTTCATCTTTGTATTTGTTTTCAGCTTTCACACCCTTTTTATTGCCATTTCCTTTTCTCACATTTTATGTTGCAGTTTTTGTATTGTCAGGGTTCACTTCACAAATTTCACTTGCTAGTGTCTATTATGTCTTCTGTGTTTGTCTGTAAGGGTTCTTTGATTTCTTTTTGTGCTTAAGCTCTTGTGCTTTGCTGTCTGTTTGTTCCAGCCTGTTTGTCAAAGCACTTTGTAAACCTCTGTTTTAAACGTGCTATATAATTAGGTTATCATCATTATTATTATTAGGATTAGGATTATCAAGATGCCTAACTTTTGACACATCCCATCGTAAATTAATGGAGATTTTAACATTTTGAAAGTAAAGAAAATTTTGACATCCTTGTTGTAAATACATGTTGCTAATTTTTCTGTAAATTAAGCATGTACCAGTTTTGCGTGCATTTGTCAGCAATTAAAAACAAAACCATCCAGACATTTGACATCTGGAACTTTGTTTAATCGCAAAACTCCAAAGATAGAGAGATCAGAAACATGTCAAATGATATTTAAACCCTCTAATAGTGTTTCCCTCAATCAATAATGAATCAATATTTTGGGTATTTTTAATCGAATTCTCTTTTTTCAGATCTACCCCCCCATCAATGTGTTGCCTTCACTGTCCCGTCTGATGAAGTCTGCCATCGGTGAAGGCATGACCAGAAAGGACCATGCTGATGTCTCCAACCAGCTGGTAATTCATCTGCCTCCACACGCACCTTTAGTCTGACATTATGACAACCATGATGATGTTTGAAGAAGAGTCTTCTGCTGTGAGTTGGATCATAATGAAGCCTTTTTCTGTCTTCAGTATGCCTGCTATGCCATTGGGAAGGATGTCCAGGCTATGAAGGCTGTGGTTGGAGAAGAAGCCCTCACCTCTGATGATCTGCTCTACCTGGAGTTCCTTCAGAAGTTTGAGAAGAATTTTATTGCTCAGGGTAAGAAGACACTTGAGAAAAATCCGATTTTTAAAGAAGTTTTATGTGCATCTGTTTTACAGTGATAGAGGGGAGGATTTCTATTTTTGATTTATTTTAAAGAGACATCCAATCCCTAATATCCTTTGGTTTGTATTTTAATTGAAAGAGACTACAACCTCTGATTTATGTGTTTATAAAAAATCATCATCATCAAAAGTATTAATCACACTTTAAATTTCTGCTTCAGGAACATTAAATGAAGCTGCTTTTCTACCTGTGCAATAAAAATGAAATACTCTTATGTAGGGATTTATGATATGTGATTTTTAACCATTTCTTATCATTCACTTTCTCCAATCTCATTTTAGACAATACAGATCCACATTTGCCTTTCTTATTGTAATTAATTATTTCCGTCTTACTCTTATCGTCATATGGAGCTAGACAAATGACATTTGCTGATACAATACATGTTTGATTCTTATGGCTTTGAAGAGGTTACATAATGCTTTTTGAGCTTTACATGCCTTTTGGTAAGTTTCACATGTCTCCTCTGCTTTAAGGAGCACTCCTATGCTCAGGACAATGAAATCTGCTGGGGCTATGTATTTGGCATAACTAGAATGGTAGACTTAGTGTTTGGACTGTCACTTCAAAAAATCAAATATGAAGATTTGTCATGGATGAGGAGCAGGCCAGATGCTTTGCACATAATTGACACTCAGCCCGTTTTTTTTTACTTTGCCACTGGTGTTGTGGAGCCCATATTGCTGCCTTGCATCTCTCCTTCAATGTTGCTGTTGTCTGCTCGAAGTGGCTTTGCCTGTCCTCCATTTTCTCGAGGTGTGACAGCAACGGTTGGGCCCTATAAAATCGGTGTTATTTTTTCCCATATTCCGTTTTATTTATCAGTTTTTTTTCCATTTTAATTTTTTCAGAATTAGTTTTTTTTAGTACTTTACACACATTTAACCCCGAGACACAGCATAAAGTAATGAAATATAATCACTCACCCTTCAGGTGGTCCTCACACATATCTTTGTGTGTCCAGTCAACAGTATGTTGATAAAATTTACAGAACATTTGATCTCCTGACACATAATAATCACTGGCAAACTGCTCTGCCCTGGACACTCGACTTAGCTGGGAGTTTCATAGATTCCTGCTAACTTGCGTGCTGCTCGAGGTTGCTCGCATCGCGCTGCTTGTCGCTCCACAACGCCAGTGATCATTGAAAATGAATGGCAGCTTGAAGCAGAGGATGCTCAGATCTCTTCTGGCGTGACCGCAGGGTCAGTCGGTGTCTCAGATGGCTGCTGTGACATGTTGACATGTAATGAGGTTGGGAGGAAGAGGAAGTGAAGTGTGCATTGTCTGCACAGTCGGTGACCTCCTATGGGCATTTTCCCGCTTTTACGTAAAATGTCGTCCATTTCCGTGATAGTCGTGTTTATATAAAATTCCGCGTTTAGTGTCTAATACCATCATTGCAGATTTTATAGGGCCCTACAACAGATGTTGGGCCAGTAGGATCATCAATTGGATTGGGCGGTTCACTCCAGTCTACCTAATGTGAACGTGTCAGGATTTTTCCTTTTACAGTCTTAAGATTGCTCAGTAGCGCTTTCGATGTTCGTACCAACACCTGACATAAGAAGCAGCTGGATGCAATCAGATGGAATTTTACTTGCAGCAAGGAGAACAACAATACAGAGTGTCAAACAGTATAAGATGTTGAACTGAAGCTAATACAAAGTCTTCTCTCTTTTTTTAAGAAAGTGTGTGTGTATGTAATATGTGGGGAGTGTGAGGTGGAGTGACCGTCACACAGGCTCCTCTTCCTGTGCCGGTAAAAGCTGGTCTTAAAGATGCGACAAGTTATGCACACAGGTGATAAGCGGGAACAAGGAGTGGGCTGCGCAAGGTCATAAGAGCGTGTGTGTGTGTGTAAATAATGCAGTCACTAAGCAATGATTACACAGGGATTCAGGATAGAGAGAGAAAAAGATGTTCAAGTACATGAAAAGACTACCGGTATATACAATATATACAAGAGTCAAATTATTCTTAACAGAGGTTCACTCCAGTCTGCCTAATGTGAACACTCATTTCGAATGTATACATATGGTTGGAGTAACTATTTTTACCCTCCATTTCGAACAGTTACTTAAATATCCAGTATAAGGTGACAGCCTTAGTGTGTGTTTTAGTACTGTTCATTGTAACAGTACTTGACATCATTCAGTGTCCTTTGTTATTTAAATGTATAACCTCATATTTTTATCAGCTCAGGGATGCTAAAAAATAAAAATGATATAATTTTAGTGAGTTCATCAAGGAATTTTAAATATTTTCAGCTGATAAATGGAAAACCAATACGAAGGTTAGTATAAGCCCAAGGCTCAGTGCAGAGTAAGAGGTTCAAGCCTTTGCATGATTTGTCAGATGCAGTGAAAAGCCGCTAAAAGATGGATGGACAGATGGACGCTCTGCAGCCTGTGTTGCTGTAATTGAATACATAAAGGCACACGACAGGCTCTGAGTACCTGTACTCGAAGCTGTGAGTCCAACATTGAGAACCTCATGCAAAACACTGCAGTTTCATTTCAGCAGTGTGGGAGCAGAGGACCTCTGATCTGAGGCCCGTGTAGTGGTTAGTCACTGTGCCACATATAGACCTGAAAACACGGCAGTCTGTTCACTGCAATCATTAAGTTACCAGTTAAACCTTCATTTAAATTGAGGGAACATTTAGTGTACAATGAATAAGTAAGGAAAATGAGTGTGAGTTATTGTGGTTCTCTGGAGGATATTATTGCCTTGTGAAACTGTGTGGGATTCAGTTTACCTGCTTTGTTTGTATGACCTGTAACCCAAAATGTGTTCTTAATGCAGTTGCTCTTCTGTATAGTTTTATGTTGTTTTCTAAAGTATTCACAGTCAAGATGCAGGTTAATCGACTGAATGCAGATAGTCCATATGCCTCTTATTGTTGTTTTGCTGTTTCAAGTGTCATTCCTTGTTTTACTTTATTACAGTATAAGATCAGCATCTATGCTAAAGTGCTGGTCTAAAACAATCATTACATTAACCAACAGTAGGAACAGTGCACCAGGTTATTGAATTCTTTGGCTCGTGTTTTAATGTGCATTGGTTTGAAAATGCTTTTGAAGTGGCAGTCTTTGAATATGAGTTTACACATGTCCCTGAAAAATATTGATCTGTTTTAGATTCCTTCTTTGTGACAGAGGCATATCTGACTTTTTCCCTCGCTCTCTCTCTCTGTTATTTCCTTTTATTTGGAGTGATATGACATAGCTTAGTGCTTTAATTTTCTTGGTACAAACAGAATGCACAGAGCTGTATTTCCTCTTTTGACTGTGATGGATTCCGAAGGAGAAAAGTTGTCATAGCAAGACAAGATACTGGAAATATGACAAAGATATTCCTTTCTGTGTGCTGCTTTTTCCCCAGTGACTCAAAAAGTTTCTGCACTCCAGTCAAAGCTCTGAACAGCTTAGATATCTGTTGCATCAGGTCTGACAATAGCACACTTTTTTTTTTTTTTAACATTCAACTCAGTCAATTTGAACCTTTGTGGCAGGAATGCAAAAGACAGTAGAGTTGATGTGTCAAAGTAAGAGGAAACAAGTTAAGTAAGATTGAATAAACCCAGAGAAACAGGAAGTTAATTAAAGTTTGATTTTAATAACATTAAATGAGAGACCCACAGACACAACTGTGAAGCCTTTTCCATTGTACGTTTATGCAGAGGTGCCAAAACAAAGCTCTTCCATCATTACACTTAGTATGTTTTACATGTCTGCTCCATGTCAAAGATAGGGCTGGACTTCGTTTGAATTTTAACAAATCCGGTTCCTTGTTTCCATTCTGTTTCTTAACGATTCTCGATTCCAAATCTTTCAAGAGGCAGGGTCAAAAAGAAGTTTGTTTTAAATGAGCTAACCAGAGATCTTTCTTAAAGAAATAGTCTGAGCTTCTCCATGCATTTTAATTATATGAGCTTTCTACTTTAAATGAACTTTTCGATGAATTTCTCACAGGGCTGTTTATGGCTACTATATAAATAACAAATCTATGAACTTGAATATAAATATAAATTTTCTTTTCACAGGGGTACGCTTTTCACAAGAGAGCTTTATTTTTGAAAACCTCACTGTGAAACCAACTTTACACTCATCCTCAGTGTCTGATGCTGCAAGTATTTAAACCCAGTGCAGAATATAAACTGTAAAGTCCATATTAGCAGCAGTTATGAAATCAGGAACAGTTCTTGTTTAGGAAAATGATCATATCTGCCTTCTCAGGCAGTATGTGTGAGCGTTCTGGACAGATGGTATCTCCTGCAGTGGAGAACACACATTCACTGGGTGTAGAAGAAGCTTGAACATAAATATGAGAAAGCAAGATCTGATAGCAAAGGATAAGTCTTTCGTTGGTTCCACCACCATGCAGCAGGGTCCTCTGACATAATGGCCGGTGGAATTTCCTTGTACTACTTACCGGATTTTGACTGGTGTTCAGTGTTAGGCTGAGGGTCGGAGCTGGAGCCAGAGGAAGAGGCCGAAGTTTTTGGTAAAGTGAAGCCACACTTTGGACCGCTGCCAGGCATTGTCATGGTTACACGGTAGCGCAAACACTTCCGGCAGATTCTTCCTTGTTGGTGTTTGCCGGCTTCTTCCTCTGGTCAGCGGACTAGGAATCGAAACTAGGATTCGAAATTTTAAAAAATGAACAGTTCTGGGAGAATCGGAAAGTTAGTCCCGGTTCCAATCGATGCTCAATACCTAATCCTAGTTATATAGCACTTCTACGCACAAGACAAATGTCTTTGGCACCAGGACTTCTCCCTCTCCCCCTCACTTGAAACAGCTTGTTCCCACAGCCCTTCCAAGTAGACCTACCACTGTGACCTTCTACCGTTGTTTCATCTGGAGTGAAAGCCCATTGGCTCATCATTTTCAGAGCAGAGGCATTCAAATGACTGCAAAGTTGTAAACAAAATGGTGCAAAGCAGTGCTGTACTGACCAATTACCACAGAGTTGACCAGTCAACCAGTCAGATCGCTTGGCCGACGTGGGGAAGGAAACCTTAAGGGGCAGAGAGATGGAGCTGGATCAGGAGAACTCTTTAAATAGCTCTTTTTTTTAGCATTGATTGTTAAATTTTTTCTTGCAGTCATCAAAACTTGCATACATAAACTCAAGTTTAGGCTCTTTTGCAAATTGAAGGTGCTCATGATCTGACATTCTGATTCCAATCTGTCTCCCTTCTCAGGCCCGTACGACAACAGGACGGTGTACGAAACTCTGGACATCGGCTGGCAGCTGCTGCGAATCTTCCCCAAGGAGATGCTCAAGAGGATTCCTCAGAGCACCCTGGCTGAGTTTTACCCCAGGGAGTCTGCTGCCCGTCACTGAGAGTTGCTCTGAATCCTGCCCCGCTCACATCTCTACCATCATCCCCCTTTTTATTCTTCTCTGTCATCTCACTCAAACAGCCCTGCGCCTCAGAAGTCTAGGAGACCCATGTTTTCCAGTCTTTACCCATCCCCACTTTACCTCCTACTTCTCCACCGTTCCACCAGCCCCCACCCCCACCCCTTGTTTAGTGAGATGAGGGCAATAATTCCCCCCATCTGTAGATGTACTGTAGCGTATCTGTGTCCAGAAGTCGTGTATGGAAAGTGTCTGTGGTTGTTCTGTCCTCCCTTGATTGCAAAGCGTGAACATATCTTTAAAATGATAGACGAGTCTTTATTTATTGGGGGGTTTACCTGCTGGATCCTCCTCTTCTTCTTCTTCTTCTTCTTCTTCTTCTTCTTTCTTTTTTTTTTTTTACAAATGCTGTTATATCCATATCTCTCTAAACAAGATGTTACCAACGGATGAAGGTAGTAATCGTGTAGGGGAGTGGTAAAATATCGATTTGTGGAGGTCACAAGGTTGGGTTTGTCAGAAATATTCATTCAACTCGATTGTCATTTTCTAAACTGAAACTTTGAATGAATATTAACTGAACAACAAAAACTTAGTGTCACAGATTCAGCAATGTTGTGCACCTGAAGGAGATTTTATAATCTAATGTTTGTCTGATTTTACCTTTTCCCTGTGTAGAGTCAATAACAAACATCAGCTGTATTATTTTAATGCTTCAGCTCTCTCATGTAATCATTGATAATATGATGAGGAAAGCACTGTCAGGAGACACACTTTGGGAAATCTGCCGAGTTCTTCCCTCTTTTGGCCCTTCTTGCTTCCTCGATCGACTCTGGAAACACTTCACTTGATGTTTACATGATTTGTGTTTTGCTGTTGGACTTGTGTTGCAAAGGTGATTATATGAAAGTATATAAAACATTCCCATCTGTGCGCAGAAAAAGTATTTGTTGTGCATCAATAATGGTTTTTGTGAGTTTGTGTCCATGAATAAATTAAATTATATGATAAGTGATGTTGTGTGGTTCCTAAACAAACTTTACATGCACTTGTTGGAAAGATAACCTCTTACCAACGATCCACATTGATTGTTGATCGAAGTCAGAGCTGCAAGAAGTCCGTTATTGTTTAAGGGGAAACATAATGCTTTTACATGAAAATAATTGTAATCTCTTGTTTTTTGCCATTTAATCTGATACCAGTTTAAGTGCTCTTAGGTGTACTTAATAAAATGCTTATAATTAGCACAATAATAACTTACAGCATGATGTTAGCCCCTCATATAGATAGGCCAAGTCAGAGCTCCCAGTTTGGTGATAGATCAATGTTTCAATAGAAGTTTTAATGACTAAGCATTTAAAACAGGCTAGGTGCTTAATAAAGCTTTCATTAAAAAAATGTAATCGGTACTATTGGTTCCCATTCAACGGTGTTAATTTTGACAGTGCTTTTCAATTTAGTTTTAGTTTTTTGCCTAAAATATCTTTAAGTTTAGTGATAGTATAGTCATCTAACTATTTTAATGTTGGTCTAGTTAAAGTTGATGAAATTTCACATTTTTGTTGACTAATTTTACAGTAGAGTTTGTCGATTTTTGTTGAAAATTTAAAGTCTAAGGCATTTTTGTTTCCTTGAATTTCTGAAGTCCCACTTGGATAAAACAAAACATCTAATAATCCTTTATTAAATGCAAGTAGAGTTTGAATGGATAAATTAACCATAACAAAATTGGACTTTTGTGTTTAATGCAGTAACTTTTATTTGGCATCTCAGTTACAATACCAGAACTGACAACAAACACTGAACCTGCTTTACATGAATATATCAATTCTTAAAGAGAGCAGCTCTGATTGGATCACTCACAAACTTATCCCTGCACCACGATGAAGCTAAGGCAGCTGTGATTGGATGTCCCTCTGAACTGATCCAAACTTAACACACAACCAAAGTAGCTGTGATTGGATATATTCCTAACTTGTTCCTACTTCCTACATGACAAAATAAAGTCTGATTGGATTGAGTCTCTGACAAGAATTTTAGTCCAGTTTTTATCTGTTGATGAAATGTCAATTTAGTTTTAATTTTTGTCCATGTGCACTTGTTTTATCAGTTACTGTCTAGTTTTCATCAGGGGACAAATTGTTGGCAAAAACTATGACTAAAATAATTAGTCAACAAAATGAACAATGCTGATCATGTTGGTTGTGAGCTTCATAAAGATTTTACCAAATTGAAATACAACAGTAATTTGTTGATAAGGTCAACAAAATATTTGTTTGATTTGGTTCTTTTTTTCCATTTCTTGATAACTTGATAGCATGAAGATAGACTTGTGCCAAACGGCAATGTTGTGTTTAGGGATGGGTACCAAATCAGGTACTTTAAGAGGTACCGACCGAATTCTGTAGGTACTACCGAGTACCGATTCACGTAAAATCAAAAGGTGCCATGTTTAGGTACCTAAACGCATCCTTGTGACTGTGAGGGAGTGGAAGAAGCAGGCATACTATTGGGTAGAGTAGGTGAATTTCCGTACCGGACTTGAACACATGCATCAGTTATCATTATCAGGTCGGTTCCTCATACTTTGTAACGTTATTTTAAATATTTTTATGTAAAGCTTTATCGGACCCATTGTTAAACTAAAACGAGGGCTGCAGTTAATTTATTGAGTTGTGGTTCATTTTAGTTACTAGTTTCATGTTGAAGAAATTTTTGGGACAACTACAGTGTTACAATACAAACAGTTGAATGTTATTTTGATATATATATATCTGTTCAATTTTATATATTGAGAAATAAATTCACATTGAAAAAATTTGAGATCTTAATGTTAAACAAATTAATATTTATCACCCCATAAACACACGCAAAAATAGCGAAAATTGGTACCGTTGAGTACCGATTCCCAGGTACCGGGCATCGGTACGGTATCGGTTCAAATGTGAAAGGTACACATCCCTAGTTGTGTTAAACAAACTGAGGAAATACAACCACAAACATTAAAGATTTTATTCTGCATGGAGATGAATTTTGGTTTAGTATTAGGTATGTCCTGGTACTTTCGTGTGAAAATCACTGATTAGCTCTCTTCTTGATAAATAACTGACAAAAGACTATTTAGATTGCAGGAACCCTCAAAACATTACGAGTATTTCATTTAGCTCTTCTCTCTTGGCATTACTGCTGAGGTTAATGCTCTGAAACAAAGGGCTGCTTGTATTGTTTGTCTGTCAGAACAGGTATGGCTTTATAAATTCTTTTGAGTCTGAGAGTCTTGTACATAACTGAGTGATCTGAAAAACTACCTCCTTTCAGACAATGTGAACAGCACAAGGTCGTATGGCAATTGACATGTTGGATTCAAATCAGATAATCTAAATAATCTCCTGATAGTCCAACCACAGGTTACTACAACTGTTTATCTGCAGACTTGTCTGATTGCTGTCGTCTTCATCGTCATCGACAACAGCACTGCCTGCACGCGAGCTAATAATCAACTGTACCTGGCAGGTGTGTCACGTGGCGACACTTCCTGCTGAACTTCGGTTCAAGAGTTTTTCGCTATGGCTGCAGAGCTGGATAAAATCAGTGTTGTTGCAGACCTGTCTGACAAAGGTAAGTGTGTTTAAAACGTTTTAAAGCGTCAATATATTTGATATTTGTCGACTTTTATGACTCAGGTTTTGCCACATCCTGACATTCACTACCTGCAGAGGGACGTTTCTGCATCATAAATTCATTGAATGAATCATGGCTGTGGTGTAGTTAATCTTGCTATAGGTGCTTTGAATACATGGATTAGGTTATTTCAATAAAACAATATCACTGCAGCAAATGCTATTATCCGGTGTGACAGGCGGTTTTTTACATCAGAGGAGGGCAATAAAAACTACTGCCCCTTAGTTTTGTTACATAACTTTTTTATTATTATTATTTATTAAGCCTTTTTTAGTTATGCATGCTATCGATAACCCCCATTGCAAATGGCGTAGCTGCTATAATGATGACTAACTATTTTTTGCTTACCACATTTAGTTAATTTCTTTGACAGAAGGCGCTGTCACCAACTTTAATTGCTGTTGTTTCGGTCAAAGTCCATGGGTCTAAAAGACTTTTGGTCCACTAGGTTTACATCTTTCAGGGACCAGGGCCGCACTGAACAGCTTGTGACCAAAGGGCAGAGGTGACCCCCTTCTCCTCTTATGCTTCAATATGTTTAAATGGCCTGGGAACACTGCAGTGTATAATTAGAACACAATGTAACTTGGAAAATATTAAATGTAAGCATTAGACTGATTTATGTTTTTCTTTTTACTAGACTGCACAGTGTTTAGGCTTAAGGCTCTTTTTGTGTTAACAGGGCCTCAGTGTATGTGTGATTCCAAGCACATGGAAACGCCAGAAACTCACTCAGCATTTGTCTGCATTTCTTCATATTTGACTGTGCTGTTTTGTTTTTTTGTTTGTTTGTTTGTTTGCTTTTTTGCATATTTTATCATCTCAGGTTTATTGTGAGAATATTTTGCTCTGAAAGTTTGATAATTGCAGTCAGTCTTTGTTTTTGACTTGTTGTCTGTTGTGGTTTTTGTTTTTGCAATCTTAACATGTTAGGGCTGGACAATATGGCCTAAAACAAATCCCTGATTTTTTATCCACAAAACTAGATTATGATTTTAGGGTTTTTTTTCTCTCTCAATTAAGAAAAACTCCAGGTGACACAAAAATGAAATTAATTGGGTTTCACCTTGATGCTATCAAAATATATTCCCAAACCAAGAATTTACCTCTTTAAAAAGTGTGTGCCATAATTGCTGATTATGTAGTTGAAACATAAGCAGGTTTAAACACAGAAAGCCGAGATATTTTCACAGAATAGTAGCATGAAACAAAATTTAATCTAATTTGAAAAAACAAATACATGCCTTTAAAAGTTCTTGTGTAAAACCTGACAGGGCCTTTCATCATGAAAACTGTAAGTTTTTAGTATTGATTTTTCTTAACATTGCAACAACTTTCATTGGAGTAAATAAAACAAATCTTGATTTTTTTTATTTTTAGATCTTCTCCAGAAAATACTTTGAATTAATCAATTGAATCGATTTATTGCTCAGCCCTAGTTACACTGTTTGAGCCAATGCTTTGTGAGAATTGTGCTTTATGAATAAAGCTGAGTAATACTTAAGGAATGCCGCATTACAACCCCTGTGACTGAGGGAAACAGATCATGTCTTTGTTGTACACGATCGAGACAGTTTGTAAACCTTTTGCAGAAGCACTTAACTCTTGTCTGTTTGACATGAATGCTAGAGAAAAAATAAGTCATTGTTATCTGCTTAAACTTGTGGCTATTTCTGGGCCGCGACCATAAAGATCATGTACAGTAAAAATACTTTTAATGGCAGCAATTCCCCTAACAGTGGCAGGAAAATCCGGGGTCTATCTTCAGACAAGCACAGTGTTCCCTGATTCAACATCCCCACATCTCAGAGTCAGATGACCCTGAGTGAGAAGTTCTCACATGATGGAGAAGTTTCCACTTTTATCACACATGATGATGTGAATTTGATGTTCCTTCCTGACATTTTCTTTTTTGTTTTCCTGATGAGATGGCTAACTGGCACCCTTTACTCCCCACAGCCATTCAGGAGTATGAAGGCCTGCAGAAGAAGCATGAAAATGCCACAATGGAGGTAAGTCCACGACTCTTCCCTTCAGCTTTGCTCTGAGAAAAGTCACACACTGCATACATTAATATTTCTTATAATTGTGTAGTTATTTGTTAATGAGTTTTAAAAGGGTAGTGCTCTAAAAGCTGTCAACCTGAGGCTCAAGTTGTTACCCCCGCCAAGGAGGTGATGTTATTGTGGGGTTTTTTGTCTGCTCGTCTGTATGCAAGATAACTCAAAAGGTTATGAGTGGAATTTGATGACATTTTCCAGGAATGTTGGTCATGGTACAAAGACGAAGCGATGTGATTTTGGTGGTGATCCAAGTCTGGAAATAGATCAAGGACTTTTTATGCAAAGCTAACACTGCAGGGTTTAACATTTCCTCTGAAACTCATTGAGCTTTAGTTGTTATAAAATGCGAATTGTGTGGTTTATTTGGTCTTATGTTTTAAGGAGGGGCTGCCAGGGTTTATTTTTAGATCTGTTTGCCCCTACACCCAAAAGATAGTGAGTGAGTTTGATCCTAGGCTGCTGCAACCACATTTTAATGTGTTAAAAAATCCTACCAAAATCTGCTCCCATGCTGCAGGCATCACTGTCCTGTTAAATTTGTAGGAGCTGGATCAGGAAATACTGGAGACCACCTGACAAGGTAGCCTCCATCATCAGTGTGTAAGTGAAGTGCAGATGTATGGCTGGGTGATTTATCACTGAAGTTGATTATTTTGGATTTTTTTGTTTCCTTCCTAACTGACACACCATATGCACCATTTCATTTATTTCACTGCTCAGTCCAGGAAAAAACCCTTAGAAAGAGTTTGACAAGGGCAGAGACTTTCAAAAGCATATTTAGCAGGGAATTGGATGACCATTCCATTGATCACATTTAAAGGACAGAGCCTGAGCCACTTCATAAACAAACTTAAAGGTGCAGTGTATAGAAGTTGGCATCATTTCACTGAATAAAAACGATCAATATAGGATATAATGTTTCTGTTTGTATGAAAGGTCTGTTGAGATAGGTGTACAATCATCCTCATGAAACTTTTGTTTTCTTTTTATTACCCCCGCCAGGAGGTTATGTCATTGCCAGCGTCTGTTTGTTTGTTTGTTTGTTTCTCCATTAGCAACAGATCTTAAAAAGTTATGTCCTGTTTTTATTTGTTTTCAGTTACTAAAGAAATGCTTTGATTGCTGCTTTGGGCCAAGCACAGCCATTGTAGATTGGAGCTTGGCAGGATGGATCTGCCTGATTACAGACATTAAATCAGACTGATTTATTTATTGCTGATTTTACTCATAGTCATTTCCTTCGAACAGAATCATGCACAACAATTTTATTTCAGTGATGATAAGCCCCTACACCTTTTCACAGTCTCATTTAAAGGTTAACATTTGTAATCTTTGCCAGTAGGTTGTGTTATTGCTGAAGTCTCTTTGTTTGTTTTTAGTTAGTTAGTTTGTTTGTTTCTCTGTTAGCAACATAACTCAAAAAGCTAAGGACAAGGAACAAATTATTAGATTTTGGGAGTGTTCTGAATAACCGTCTGGATCCGCCATGACGAAAAATACGATTTTCGTGAATAATTACTGAACTAAAATAGATATCATTATGAATCCAATTGCTTATGATATGTTTCATGGTCAAGGACTCTAAATATTTAGATTAAATCAAGGTTGGACTAATATTTATAGTAAAAATCACAATATTGGGTGAGGACTGTGGTGCTGGCAGAGGTCTGTGCTCTCTGAGTGCTTTCTAGTTTTTTAATGGGATTTAATAATGAAAATTCATTTTACTTTTGTGATATATTTCGATCAAGTTAAGGCAGGAATGGTTGGAGCTTTTGTCATGAAAATTAGCACAATGCTAACATTGAAGTTAGCATGCAAAGCGTCATCATCCCTGTAGCTGCAGTGTTTGAAGCTGGGGAGAGAGAGTGGAGAATGCCATGCTCAAAAGAGACCACAAGCTAAAATTGAACTTAGGTCCCTCTTGGTAAGGGCAGTAACCTTTGTACATAAGCCATAAAAACATAAAACCAACATACCATCCAAACCCCAGACCATTGTTCCGACAGAGCAATCATCCATTGACCTATTGCCTCTGGAGTCACAGGACTGGAGCTTATCCCTACTGGGGAAGAGGTGGACCCTGAACCATTGGCCAGCAAATCACAGGGCCACATACACTCAATCACACCAAAGGCCAATTCAGAATCACTAATTAACCTAACAAGCACGTCTGTTGGAGGAATTCAAAGTGCCCACAACAAAACCCATGCAGACTCATGGAGAGCATACAAACTCCACACAGAAAAACCTCGGTCAACATGGGGAGTCGAACCAGCAATCCTCTTGCTGCGAGGCACACAAACTAACTCATCGTGCCACAGCGCTGCCCAGAGTTATCATACTCTTCAGAAACATAGGCAATCCTTCAGCCAATGCGATTGAAAGGCCATACTTAAACCATCTAGACACGTAGGTCTTCCTTTTCTTTTAAACACATTTTTTAAGTTTCTAGTCAAAGATGTACTCATTGATTGTGTTTGTACATGTCTATAAAACCTGTGTTTTAGGTCTGCTAAGAGCAGGAAGTTCAAATCCTCCTGAGTTTGTCTGACTATGCCCCTCAGGGGAAGTGGATGTGGGTCCCAATTTTTGGCATTTTGCTCTAATGTTTACTGTGGCAGCACATATATTCCAAGACATGTTCTTCCATCTAGCTGTCTGTGGGACAAATTCACTTAAAGCTCAAGAGTGTCTTCCACTGGCCCATCCTCAATGACATTATCAGGGAAAAAATTTCAGCACCCAACTTGAAAACATTTTCTGAGCAAACGTGTAAGTGACAGAGAGAAAAGATAGGATTTATCTTATGTTGTTGAGGGAGGATTTACAGGCCATGGACAGGTGTTTTTCTATCAAAAGAAACAAATAAATAAAGTGTATTTTTCATAATATATAACCTTTGACTAACTGTCTTAACATTTTTTTCTTTGCTTTAATCTCTGATCTGCACTGCTGTAGAGTCATAACGTCACAATTTTGATATGAACAGCAGTGACTCTGTGTTAAGACCTCTGTCTGTCTCTCTCTCATCATAGTGCAAGAGGCTGGAGGAGGAAAGAGATGAGGCCATCAAGAAGCTCAGTGAGCTCCATCAAGGTGAGTTCATCCCTCTAAGGCCAGTAGAGGATCAGAAAATCAGATTAGGGAAGCTTTCTGTAGATCGTTCCTCAGCCAACTTCACTGGTGTTGTAAAGATACATCTTCTAATGCTAGCTAGGGCACATCATCAGTGATGCAACCTGAGATCACTGGATGTTACGGGTCTTACAAACATCAGACACCCTCACCCAGCTGAGGTCGATCAGTTCTGCCCTAGCAGCGTTCGACCACGGACCTGCCCTCTTTATCCAGAGCTATGTAGCGGCTTTCTCTGCTCCCCCTGTGCTGTTATAGGTGGCTTTTCTCCTCCTCTCACCTGTGATGCAGAGTGCTGTGTAAGTTCAGCAGAGGGACTGTCCTGCAAAACCTCTGCACCCAACCTCCACAGGCATGCACCTTGTCTTCCAGCCTTGTCCGTGGCAGTCGCTCACCAGGCTGGCGTGTTTTTCCCTCTTCCGCTCAAAGGCCTCTTCCATGCGCTCTTCCTAAGGCACAGTGAACTCCAGCAAGGGGATGTTCCTTGTTGCCTCTGACACCAGTACGATGTCAGGTCTGAGGGTGGTCTTGCTGGGGGAACTTGAGGGTGCTGCCGAGATCGACTAGCAGCTGCCAGTCCTGTGTGGTGTTGAGAAGCCCTGGTGCTGGTCTTGGTGTAGTTCTTGGCTTCTCCCCAGCTCTGATGAAGTTGATGTTGTGCTTCATGGGTCTTGATTTCCAGCAGATATCGATGGCGCTGCTAATGCTCTCTGCAATGGTCTTCAGCGCCTGGTCATGACACCATCGATATCGACCTTCCCCCTGAGCTTTTGGGCAGCAACTCAGAATATGCTCCAGGGTCCCCTTCTTTGAGCAAAGTAGGCAAGCTGGTGTGGTGTCAGCCAAGCCCCAGCAGTGTAGGTTGGATGAGCTGGGAAGGATATTGTAGACAGCCTGGATCAGGAATTTGATGTGGTGTGGCTCTGGCTGCCAAAGATCAGTCCATGTGATCTTCCTCTTCACAGCTTGTCCAGGCCCCTTGCTGCCTCATTCCCACTGCTCTGCTGGACTGCTCCTCCTCAACTGCTGCTCTCACCTCGTTTTGAACAAGCTGCCTCTGTTCCTTCCTTCGGGCCTTGTCAAAACGAGGGGCTTTGCTGGTCCCCAGTCCAGCCCTTCCTCTAGCCACCGTGCCCACTAGGACTTCATGGCGTAGCCGTGACTCTGCCTGCTCCACTGCAGCCTCTACTCTCCACTTCCTGTCGGTCTTGACTGCTACTCCTGCTCTAGAGACCTTGGGGACAGTTGACTCTCGAAGTTGCAGCACCTCACTTGCTCGCAAGACTTTGAACTCCTCCTCAATGGATTTTAAGGAGAGTGCCAGCTTGCAGGTGTTTTCAGAGAGGGCGATATTGCTCAAACTCTTCGGCAGTCCTAATCATCTCCTCAGGAAGCGGCTGACTGCTTTCCAGATCTGTGATGCTGGTGATTGGAAACTCATAGAGGAGCAGCGGCCACAGTATCCTTGGCAGAATCCCAAGGATACTGTGTAAAGAATGATTCCCACATCTTGAGAACCCTGCTCCCTGTGAACTGATACTGAACAACATGTTTATGAAATGGCGATACTTAGGTGTATCGATTTTTTCTCCCACTCCTACCAATCACACACACCCACACCTAAAGGCAACTTAGAGTCACAATTAACCTAACAATGTTTAGGTCTTTAAACAAGCTGATTGAACCTGCACATAAAAAAACCCAAACATGCACAGGGAAAACTCCAGTAACTCCACACAAAACAACCCCCTGGTTGACACGAGATTCAACATTATTGACAGACTGACTAAAATGATTAATTTAATCCACTGTGCTAAACAGTGCGATACATATAACAATAAAGCCCATGAAAGCATATTACTCGTGTTGCCTCTGTTTAGCGCTCTGATAAGCTTTTATCCTTTTGGTCTCAGTGTGAATTCAACATATTCATTGTACAAAGGCTGAAAACACATCTGTTACTGACTGATAAATGATTCCTTACAAATCCATCTGTCCTCAGGGCAAATCTTGTACCTTGAGGATCTGTACCTATTTCAGCTGATGCTGGGCGAGAGGCAGTGGACACTCAACTGACACTTGTGGCCACACACACACCTGCTGCTTTGCTGTCCACTGAAAGCATGTAGACATGGAAGCAGATTTACAATACCCAGTGAAGTTGGAGCGTTGTGTAAATCTTAATAAAAAGAATACAATGATTTGCAAATCCTTTTCAAAATATTCACTGTATATTCAACTGAATACACATGCAAAGACAAGATATTTAATGTGTTGAACTGAGAAACTTTATTTTCTTTTGCATATAATCATCAACTTAGAATTTAATGGCAGCAACACGTTGCAAAAAGTTAGGGCATTTTTACCACGAGGCATATGTTTAAATCTGACCACTATCCTTTTAACAACACTCAGTAACACAGCGTTTGGGAACGTGATGTGGCACAGTTGTTAAACAGTGAAGTTCAGGTGGTATTCTTGAATCCCATGATTTGCAAATTGATGTGTCAGCTTAAGTTGTTCAGCAGTCCAGTCTCTGTTGTTGTACTTTATTTTCTTGCATAATGCATCACACATTTTTAATGGGGACAGGTCTGCAAAAAGACTACAGGCAGACCATTGTTACATCACCTTGCCTTTAACAACATTGTTTGGAATGGGAGCAATTGTCTTGCTGAAGCCAGGGGCGCCCATTCTTGCTTGGATGTACATTAAGTTGCCTTCACAGTCCGAGCTGTATGTATTACCCATAATGCCTTCACAGTTGGGGGCAGTTACACACCCACTATACAGCATCACAGATGCTGGCTTTTGAACTTTGTAACACTATAACAGTCCGGCTGGTTCTTTTCTTCTTTGGTCTTGCAGGGATAACAGCCAAAAAACATTTTTTTTTTGAAATGTGGCCTTTGTTGCATAGAACTCCCATTTTTTTTGCATTTACTTTGGTGCATCATCAACCAGTTCCTGAGCCCATGTTTTGCGTGGCAGCCAGTCTTATGTGTTGATTGATGTTGTACACTTTGCATAGTAGAGTTTGCACGCACTTACAGATCGAATCCACTTTAGTTACTACGTAATTTCTCCAGATTCTCTGAACCTTTTGATGATATTACGGACCGTTGATGATGAAATCCTTAAATTTCTTGCAATAGCTGGTTGAGAAATGTTGTTCTTAAACTGTTGGACAATTTGCTCACGCATTTGTTCACAAAGTGGTGACCCTCGCCCCATCCTTGTTTGTGAATGACTGAGCATTTCAGGGAAGCTACTTTTATACCCAATCATGGCACCCACCTGTTCCCAATTAGCCTGTTCACCTGTGGGATGTTCCAAATAAATGTTTGATGAGCATTCCTCAACTTTCTCAGTCTTTTTTGCCACTTGCGCCAGCTTTTTTGAAACATGTTGCAGACATCAAATTCCAAATGAGCTAATATTTGCAAAAAATAACAAAGTTTACCAATTTTAACATTAAGTATCTTGTCTTTGCTGTGTATTCAATTGAGTATAAGTTGAAAGGGATTTGGAAATCATTGTATTCTGTTTTTATTTACAATTCATGCAAGAAGAGAAAAGGGAGGGGCAGAAAGAGGACAGCCCACTGACTAAACGGCTGAACGTATCCGAAGTGTGGGATCACTGCAAGTTTAAACAAGTAGAGAACAAAGTGCAGTGTGCCTGTTGTTATACAGAGTTAGCTAAGTTTAATAGCATTTTGTCAATGCTGCAGCTCCTCAGCAGTAAACATCTGATGTGTGCATGAAGTCCACAGACCAGACACAACAAGATAACACTCGTGACACATTGTCTAGTAAAGAGTGTACTTTGATAATGACTCTGTGTAAAGGCTGGTTCAGAACGTAAATCAATGTGAGGCTACTTGCCCTGAATTATGTCTATTTTGTTCACATACTTTTCTCATCCAATAGCTTTCCTTTTAATTTGATTGCAGTGAGTAGGACAGAAAACACTGACAGTGAGTAGAGGGAGCAAGTGTAGGGCATCCTTTCATATATTAAATACATGTACATTAGCTAGCTCAATTATCTTATTATCTATGTCTGATATTATTTTCACCTAGTCATGAAATAAGCTAAATATGGTAAATAGCTTTGCTACAGCAGTGAGGGCAAAAATACAGCAAAAAGAGGCAAGTAAAAATAAAAACAAATAAAATGAAAAAACTAAACTAAAAAAAGTACTAAAAAGGAAGACATGATCTGGAAAAACAAAACTGCAAGAATATATAAACAAAACATATTTAAAGGTTCACAAATATTGACACATAGGTCAGTATCAATACCATTTGATTAGCTGTAACTGGTTTACTGCTCACTGCAGAGACAGTTATCATTACGACTAAAAGGCTCTGATTAAGGGTTTACTGTATGTATGAGTTGTACATTTTTGAGATATCAGCTGTAGAGATGTCTGCCTTCACTCTGGTGTAACTTGACAAAACTGCAAAATTCCTGTCATGCTCAAAGCAGCAAAAATAAATGTAAAAAATTCAAAGCCAGTGTCTCTTTCTATAAAATATGACCCGGTTGCTCAAAATAATCTGCAGACCTTGTTGCGAGCAGTTTTTATACTTTTGCCAATAGAAACATATTTTTTGATTTTGGGATCCTGTTTATGCTCAAAATGTTCAAAGAAGAAAATGAGTTCAGTCAGTCAACTCACGTTCAATTGTTTTATTGTAGCTGCATATACATGTTACAGGTTTGGCGTCCAGGCTCCAGTCTCATCACTCCTTTGCAGAAATGTTACATGAAGGCATGGAGGAGTGATGAGCAAAACATATGAGAACACCCCTGGAGCCTGCAGGTGGATGCTGGGGTGGAGGTGGGGGTGAAGAACACGCAGCAAATCAGTGTCTGGCAGCATAGACGTTTGCCGAGCAGAGGATGGGTAAACTCCCAGTTTAAATACACCGCCAAATTGAGAGGTGGAGAGTGTGATTGGAGGATTGATGTAAGGAGTGTGGCGTATGATATGTGAATGTGACATGTGAATAGCGCTGCTTCGAGTTATCTGCCTGTTGAACTAGTCAAAGCTTGCTTTCTTAAGAGACATGGCCTATTTTCTGTTTTGTATGTTACTGATGCTTTTCATAAAACTGAAGTGATTCAGTGTAAAAAATTGCAGTGTATGATATGTACCTGTTATCTGATTACTACATTAATTGCCAAAATACTCCATAGAGTACTCGATTACCAAAAGAATCAATAGTTGCAAACATCGATTCAGGACTTTATTCACAAATTTTTCAACAAAGGGCTGTAAACAAAATTTGGGATAGTTTTAAAGTTTTTTTTAAGAGTGACATCCGCAGGTGAGCATGTGGTTAATCTACATGATCACTGACTGCAGGCCTTAAGTCTGATCAAAGATCATGTTGTTATTAATAACATATATTTCATTATTATTTTTTTTTAATGTGGGGGCATTTTGTGCCTTTATTGATAAGAGAGAGACAGTGGATAGGCTTGTGAAAAGGGGTGAGAGAGTAGGGGAAGACACTCTGCAAACTGGTCACAGGCTGGACTCGAACCCGAACCAGCAGAAGTATGTATATGGGACGTGCCTGGTTGCCAACCACTCCACCGAACCAGCACCCCACATATATTACATTATTAACATATATTATATACATATTAGGGATGTAACGGTTACCGGTAAAATGGTAAACCGCGGTAAAATTTCCCACGGTAATCATTACTGTGTCTTTTTAAAATTACCGTTTTACCGTGTTTAATCACCACCCTGTGTCAATAACTCACGGTGATGCTGCTGTTTGCCTGGAAAAGCCTGAACTATGTATCTGTCCTCGATTAAGCAGCTTAAACCAATGCGCGCATGTGCAGTTTGCATTGTTTGGCCTCTGAGTCTGAGAGCGAAAGTTCGAGCCACAGCGGAGTTTTCTCAAAACAGACTCTGAAGTCTGGTTGAATTTTGGATTTTTACAAGGATGCTGAGGAGAAACTGATAGAAGACGATTTCAACGGCAGGAACTCTTCGAGTAAATGAACTGACGGAGCCGCAGGGAGAGAGAGAGTGAGAGAGAGAGAGAGAGAGAGAGAACTCAGTGAGCCATACCTGAGAGAATAACAGGTAGCTTTTCAGTAATTATATCCAAAAATGTATACATCTTATGAATAACAGAATTAGTATCATTCTGGAGAGTGTTCCTGCCTTTGTTTTGCCGTGTATTCGCCGTATTTTGAAATGGATCGTCTTTTTCATCAAAGTTCGTGTTTTATGGATTTCATCGATCGTTATTTGGAAATATTTAGAGGAGAAAATACCTAGGAGATCTGCCAGGGAGAGGGTAGACCAGAGGAGAAACATGATGGGGGTTAATTCCTTCAGGGACTATCGCCATTTAAAAAAAAGTCCTGGACATGGTCTAATATAAGGAGCTGTAACATGGACACTAATGCTGCAGGCAAACTAAAATGTGTGAGTGTATACAAAATAGTTTAAGCTCATTTTTTGTCATCCCAAAACTTTGATCATGTTCATTTACAACTGTTTATAAAGAGAATCCTGTTTGAAGTTGAAATCAGTTGTTTTCTTTTCTTGTAATCACACCGTTTATAACATAATAATGACAAATACTTTCCAGGATTGTTTATTTTTATTTCTCATGAAAGAAGGGTAAAAAAATCTACTCAAAGGGTATTTCTTGTCACATTATTGAAAAAAAAGACAAAAAAGAACCGTTATGATAATAATATTGAAGGGGTTAAGTGATTAAATTGTGTGTTAAAGTACTTTTTGAACATTTTGAGCACACTGCAACAATACCATGATAATAACAATAACCATGATAATTTTGGTCACAATAACCGTGACACAAAATTTTCATATCGTTACATCCCTAATACATATATGTTATTATCATGCATCAGCCAATTTTGATCAGTGTTTGCTTGATCGAGGCAGCTTGAATATTAGATATGTAAAGAGCACACATTTGGCTAGTAGGAGGAAAAATAACGTACTGGTTTGGAAAAGATGATATCGTTTGTCCACTTGGTACTACACTGCCCTGGGCAGATGCAGACAAAGTATGTTAAGTCAAAATTTAAGAGTTTGGTTTCTCATAATTTACCAACATTGTCAAATATGTTAAGTTTTTTGTCCTAAGATTAATGGATCCTTTCAGTTAAAAAAAAATCTTCAGAGTTACCCTAAAATGCCAAGTCAGCAAAAAATTGGTCATATTTTTCATCAGCAAAATCCAAATTTTGTTTTAATAACCAAAAATTCTTGCAAAATTGAAAAGAAAGGAAGGAGAAAATATAACGCTTTATCTTAACTCACGTGGGGGACTGGATATTAAGATGTGTTACCCCTCCTGAGATCTGAATGCCAATTAGCATTGATACATTACAATAAAAATATTAACTTTTGATTTTTATAGAAGTGCACTAACTCAGGACAGGCTTTGCTGCTCCAACTGTTTTGATCTTGATGGGACGATCGATGCATGGAAGAGCATGTGTCACTGCTCTTGCTTTTGTCACCGATGTGTTTCCAAACACTGAAATATGGGTTTCACGTGTATTGGCCCACCATTCACTTTTCCAAAATTATCATCCCACAGGTTGAATGCTTTGCTGTGACCACTTGAGTGAAGACAGAATTTGAAATGGGGCATGGCATGTCAAAGGATGGAGCAAATAGTTTGTCTTTGTAACGGGTGACAGTTGTGTGGCTTTTCATCTGAATAAATCTGGCCTGTGCTCCTATATTCAGCGATTCTCCAGCCAAAACACATATTGTGTTTGACTTCCGCACTAATAGAGGCTGCCTCACTGTGCCAAGCAGCTGCATATTAGGACCTATTACGTGATTTCATAGCTCTTAGAAAATTGCTCCTATTCACAACGAAACGGCTGGGGATGGGGCGGCAGGGCTGGTGAGGGGGGAAGAGGGAGGACGGGAGAAAAAGCCCCCAACACACAATCATGCCTTTTCAATTGCCGATGGCAAGGTTGATGACAACATGACCATTGTGTTATAATGATAACACCACAAAGGCATCTGCCCCCCTCATCAAGGCTTCACAGCGGCTGCAGATACAATTTAATTCACTGCTCCGTTGGCGGCGCTGATACCATTATGCAGCATGTCGGCACAGGGGTAATCACTGTCTTTCCTGAGAGGACGATGAAAAACGACAGGCACAAAAAAGAGGGGGGAAAAGATGGAGTGATGATGATGGGGAGGCCGAAACTTACAATTAAGACTGCCAGTTCTGACGTGTCAGAGCCCCCTGTCGACTCGTGCTCATACACTTTCAACACTTCCACCGCTGTTTATTTACCATGGCTACCAGTAATTATAATTAACATGTCATTTAGTTCAAGGCGTCCCTTCGTAGGTTGCCGAGTGTGGCCACGGCATGATGGAGACAGGCAGGAGGAACGAAGAAGAGGCCGAGGATGAGAACTGGCAGCTAAGTGCTATTGAATGACTGATGTGGAGGGTGCCGCAGGAACGTAGATATCGCCCATCGTTGTCTTTCATCAGGGTCTTAATTAGGTGTCACTATGGAAGGAATTGCCCACAGCAATGGCACTAATGCTTAATTTCTCCCTCGCTCAGCCACAATGTTTAATTAGATAAGTGTAAGAGCTTTTTTTAGGGGCGTTCTTTCTGTACTGACGTGTGATTGCAGCTTAAACAACATCACAAGTTGTGATTTGGAATCATACCTGATTTTTTTAACTACCTATTTGAAGCTGCACCAATCAGTGTTTTTCATACTAACAATGACTGCGTAATGTGAAATGTGAATATAATAAGCAGACAGTCATCACAAAAACAAAAAAAATCAGCAGGTGCCCGTTGCTGGATAAAGCATTACTGGTACTTAAAATCTTTTTCAGATAAGAAAAATAAATTGCACCTTTTACAACTCCACAGCCAGAGTTTAGGCAAAAAATCCAGCTCAAGCCTGCCTGAGCCTATGGACATTTTAATTTTTTAATATTTTGAATATTTTTTTAAGTTCAGTGTTCCAGTTGTTTATTTGCAGAAATCTCACTTTCACCCACAGCTTATTACCTGCTCGTTGGCAAACTGCATCATAGCAAAATAAGCAACTAGAAAGTGAACTTAGAATTGAAATTAACAGTACAAAGACAATAGGCCTGTGCTCAAAATATGGATATGACAAAATATTGTCATGCACACCTTGGGGATACGTGTATCAATACAGATTCTACAGAATCGATACGGCCTCAATGTTTGGACAGTTATTGTAAATACTCTTTGGGTAATGTTAACAATGGCACAGTTCAAAGTTGAAGCCAATCTACATCATGAAACTCATGTTCCAAATTTAAACTTAGGTGTCTACCATCTTTGGGGATCTGAATGAGAGTTCTTAAGTTGTAGAGCCATTTAAAATTCATCCTTGTTCTTTTTCTTCTTGTAATAAAAAACAAAAGTTGCTGGGAATTCTGTTAAAAGCGCAGTCAATGTTCACAGTTTATGTGTATCAGGATACATATTGTATCGGGGATATGTATGGCATTGTGGGGTTGATGGAAATACGCAGCCCAAAAACAAAAATGGTATTCTAATTTTTGAGTAATTGTATTTTTTTACACACTCTAGGGGTTCTCTTAAGCCCTGTGGATAACTTAAATAAACATTTATGAAAGATGCCATGTTTTTATACCCAGAATAAATGTTAATTACAGTGTCCTTAGCATTTACCATCAGCTATACTGGACCAAGTATAAGGTCAACCAATGTAACAGCAGGGGGTGCTAAACCTTTAAGTCCAAATTTAAATCTGAATTACCCCTGAGGATGTCATTAGGGGACATGCCACCTCCCCCAGATATGCCACCTCCCCCAGATGGAAGACACAATGTTGGTTTAGTCCAGTAGCGGCTCCAGTGTCTGGGTATGTCTGTGCAGTTTGCACTGGTCAGACAAAGCTTATGAAGACTTGTGAAACAGCTCCTTCTGATCGGGCTGACACAGATTTAAAATCCAATATCTGATTGGAGTTTTGCAGGGCCGTTTGATTTTGACTTTTGTGCCCCTCACACACGACGACATCAACAGCCCTCCCCACTTGCCCTCAGTGAATTGCCAAGGCTATTTGCTGTTGTTGTCACACTTGACATTACCCAGGTAAATTCTAGGTTTACATGATCAGCTGACTTGGGCAAATTCCAGATAATTTCAAGTTTTTTCTGGAAGTGTAAACAGGGCTAAAAGGAGCATTTCTTGACCATCGCGGGGTCTCAGCCTCACTAAAGAGGCCATTATGCTGCTGAAACCAGCACCTGTAGCCAAGCTAGGACTGTTGTCATACCAAAAATGCTTCTTCGAACTAACTTTTTGAAGTGGACTATAAATGAGACGCTTGAGCACTGACTTGTAATCACATCAACCATGTCCCCATTTTAACTTATCTTGTATTCTAATTGAAACCAAAACAAAGAAGTTAAAAAACGCCAACTCACAGGATGAGCCTATCCAGAAATAAATCATTCCATCCTAAGTTGTTTTGAAAGAAAGTTTATTTCTACTGTAGACATAACAGCAAGGTGTTTCTGTAACCCTCTGAACCTCCAGCCTCAAAGTGGACGCTCACACAATGATCAGTGAGTTAACAAAGTGGGTTTCTGTTTTCTATAGAATAGGATAGAACAAACCTTTATTCGTCTCACACAGGCTGAGACACGAGGTGTGAGTTCATCTTATTCCTGTGACCTTTACACAAGCATTAAGGCAGTTTAACATGAATTTGTCAACAAGTTTAAATCTCAATACACATTGCAGATTTATTACACTGAATAGGTTTTTACAGATTATATAAGGGCAGACGTCAATGCCATCTGTCTTAGTTTATAATCAAATATTTCAACCACTGTCCAGTTACATGAAATGGCTTTAATTTAATGCATTTCAGTGTTCATAAATTAAAAGTCACCTGGCTTTCACATTTATCTTTTTCAGTGCAGCCTCTCTAGAGTACATGCAAAGGCAATTTACCAAATAATTAAAAGGTTAAAGGTAAATGTTTCTGCTCACCCGGGGTTAAGTGCAACATCAAATGTATGATTCTTAACAAAAATCTCCCTCTCTTGATAAGGCATTGTCGTCATTCATATTGTAATTTCCAAAGTTGCTTCTTGGAGGTATTCAGCCCACAGTCAATGCGCCTTGGTCCTGGCTACGGAAAATTGAAAGATAGGGTAAATTATCCAAATAAAAGATACATCTGCGACAACATTAGTTCACTTGCTTTTGAAATCCAATCAAAAAGATGCACATAGGTCACCCACCATCGAGGCTACTTAGATAGTAGACACAATGGCAAGGAGAAATATACTTCAGTGTCAAGTGTTTCTGCGCTCTTATCTCAATTAACTGTGCGATGAAATGAGAAGTCAGTGGTATGCACCCATTCATTTCAAAAAATCCCAGTCATGCTCTTTGCTCATCATGCTCTGTGTTTCTTTGATGGCATTTTGATCGGTTTGAATGGCCATGAGTTGACTTTTTATAATTGTATTGAAATTAATGCAGTCATTCAGGGTAATTTGAAATACATTTTTTCACGTTTATTGAGCATTGTTCCTTTAGAGGAGCACACTGATTTGAGGGCTGCTTTGCTATGAGGCACAAATTTTAAAATGAACCTGTTTTGTGTTCTTCGTTAGATGTAAGTCTACCATGAAATTCTCAAAAACTAGAGAAGCCAGTAAAGTATTAATTATAAAATTAAAGATTATTACAGTTTAAAATGCTTTACATAATATAGTTTTTTTAAGTAATAGCACGGAAAGCTAAGTAAGTTTTTAAATGATAAACTGAAGTTGCTTCTTTTCATTACAGTCAAAGGGGGTATTTTTTTTAAAGTTTTTAAATCCAATGAGCAGAGTGGCTTGATTATGGCAAAAATCAAGATCATGATTATTCTGATTGATATTGAGATTGTAAATATTAAGCTCAATAATGATAACTCATTGTTAAACCTAGGGTTGGCAATCTGATTTAGATACACTTCTTGTAATACTGGTTAAAATGATCTTTATGACCCAATGGCAATCAATTCATAATGTGTTCTTAAAACAGAGCGAAAAATAGCCGCTATCTACAGCAGGAGTGAAACAGGGAAAACACCAACCAATAAAACCTTTGGAACCCATATTTTAAACCAATCAAATCCTGTCGCCATTCTGCCCGCCTCCTGCTCGTACATTTTGCCGGCGTGCACAGACTCTGATTCAGTGCGTGTAGCCGAGCTGAGAGGGATCCACGTCTGCTGGAGAATGCATACCTGTCAAGTTTTGTCTTTGAGAATAAGGGAAGCTCGCTATGAGCCGTCCCACAACCCCAACCAAGCCCCAGTATCCCTCACATTTTAAGACAGATGTACAAGAAATCTAAAATAAACACTTTGTTTTACTTGGTTTGTTCTGCTGTTGGCTCTAATCTCCCGACAGCCGCCACCCAGGCTACTGCAGGTAGTTCTCACGAGGCTTTTTCTTCTTTGGTTGTACGGCAGTTGGCATCCATCATTTTGTAACTCTGTCACTAGCCCCATTCAGGCTAGTGTCATTTTTGAGGGGTGGGAGGGGTTAGACAGAGTCCTGAGGAGATGCTACACCCAAATTCATGCTAGTTTTCCAAAATTACTGACCTCAGCTTTAAAAACTCATTGCACTCCTTACACTTGAACATTGTCAAAACCACAAACTTTAAACACAATAAAATGCATTTTTAGGTTTTGGTGAACTCCTGTAGTCAAAAAATAAACAACATTAAACATTACCTCAAAAGGCAGATCACACAGACAGGAGTGGTCTGGGCACATTAATCTTTTTATCTTTTGTAATTACAGTATTATTATTACTATTATTATTATTATTATTATTATTATTATTATTATTATTATTATTATTATTATCATTACAAAATTATTTTATTGATGTCATTTATTAGTGGTGGTTGTTCTAAATTGGTGTTTGATAACTCTATTTTTGTCTTGAAGATATTTTCTAATTAATCGAATTCCAAAAAAACACTCTCAAAACTGTATAAACTTGCACCACTGACAAAACAAACTACATTCCAATAAGTAAATGGGAAAAAGATCTCAACATCACCACCGATATCCAATTCTGGAACAACATTTGCAGTCACATCTTCAGTATGCCCAGGAGCACCAACATAAGACTAATACAATATAAGATCATCCATAGAACACACATTACACAGCACAAAACGCATTGAATGGGATTAACTGACTCAGATATGTACACTCATTGTATACTTAATTCAACAGATAACTACATCCATGCACTCTGGACCTGACCACCAATATACC
Organism: Scarus forsteni; assembly: GCA_036419115.1. NCBI lineage: Eukaryota > Metazoa > Chordata > Actinopteri > Labriformes > Labridae > Scarus > Scarus forsteni. The sequence goes on from JAZDUH010000060.1 coordinate 2,017,470, forward strand.
AATTCTGGAAAGAAGTAACCCCCACATTATCCCAGTTTACAGGCTGTAATATCCCACTCCCCCATTCCATATGCATACTCGAAAATCTGGACATACTCAACACAGACTCAAAACAAGTCATAACCCCTCTACTAGTAGCCCTAACTTTTGCCAAGAAAATCATACTACAAAACTGGAAAAATAGGAAGAAAGTCAACCTCACACAATGGCTGGACGTAATTTAGTAACATATACCCAACTATCCTGAGCCAATTTCTCCCACCCATGAACTGATGCCCCAACACCAATCCAAATATACCCATAAACATAACTTTCATGTTCTTCTATTTATCCCTGCCTGTGTACCAAAACCATCCTGTTATCCACTCTAAAATTAAACATAAACAAACCATGAAACCTACTTGTTTTTTATTTGTTAGTTTGTTGTTGTTTTATTTTTTGTGTTTCTGTTTTTTCTTATTTACTTATTTATCTATTTTTTTTACGTATTTACTTATTACCCGCAGTAGTAGTATGTTTTGTATGTAACTGTTTGTTTCTATGTCTTTGTATGTGTGCATAAAAAAAATCTTGATTATCTTGCTTTGATAGTAAGAAACCATGATTGTATGCAAAAATGAAACTGAAAGAAATGTCGGCTCCATCCAACTTTCTTTTCTGTTGATAATGAATTAGAATAAAGTAGAGTCAAAACATTCATCCATCCACTATCAGTAACACTTTATCCTTTGCAAGGTCAGGAGGGCTGGAGCATGTCCCCGCTGACATTGGGCCACAGGAACTGGCCATCAGCCATTTACAGGGCTGAAAAATAGGCAACTATTCACACTCACACTTATGCTGAGGTCAGACTACAGGATTTTTTTGGTAAGGGCAGTCAGTACATGAGATTAGGCTACGAGGGAGCCATGAATTGACTCACCAGACGAGCATGACTGACTACATGACTGAAATCGACTGCACGAAACATCGGATGTGATGATGGTGGAAGGAAAAGGGGCAACACAGAAGACAGCAAATTATCACCCTGTATTAAGAGTACAGTACTTCTGTTTGTATTTACTGTTTGATATGTTAGTTTGTTGATAAATGTCAGCAGCGACTCACCATGCTGAATCTGATGTTTCTTTCTGTTTACAGTCTTTGGTAGCTCCTCTTCATTAAGGGCAGAGATGTTCTTTTTTTTTACAGCTTTGCAACCTTACATCTTTCTCATAGTTCTCAAGATGCTCTCAAGGCATCAACCTTGGTTTGTTTACATCTGTGATTGTTGCTCATGCAGAGCTTCCTGTGCTCTTATTGGTCAATGTTACGGTGGCCGACAAGGGCACACGCGCTGCAAACAAAAAAACGCGACATAAACGGCCAAAACGCAATACAAACGATCAAAACGCTGCAAACACAGGAACGATGCAAACTCAAAAACACACAAACACATAAAACAAATGCAACAGAGAAATGCTGCACCAAAAAAACACGATGCATTCACAGAAACGCTGCAAAAGCCAAAACATACAAACCGACAAAACAAATGCAAAAGGGAGACGCTGCAAATTCACGGAAAGTCGGCAGGCCACTAGGGGGAGCTGACCATAGATATTATATACGTAGATGCCTCATTGACTGGCGCTTCCACTGGCCGCCATCTTGGAGGGGTCTCACATACCCCCCCCCCCCAGTGAGTTAATTATACCGAGAAAGGTGTATAATGCCCAACTATTATGAGCATACCTCAGCGAATTTTTACCAAATTTTCACACGGATAAGTTTGTTACAAACGGAAGAGATGCACTTATAATACATGACGTTGTCACACATTTAAATACATTCTTTCAAATTAAAATGCTTTTTATTATGCTGGGATTCACAATGCCGACTTCACACAGTTTGTAATATAATGATGATAATAATAATTATAATAATTATTATTATTGTTATTATTTTAATCATAGTAAAATTAATCATAACAATAGCAACATCAGCCACAATAATAATTAAAATAAATTAAACTGCAGTATGGATGTTTACGAAAAAACAAAGATTTAAAGTAGATAAGTAGATCACGAGTAATATCAATAGTTTGTTATAAAAGGGAGGAAAGTCATTTAACACTAGCTGCAGAGTAATGATAGTCATTGTAAAGGTAATACATAAATATATCATAGTAAATAAAATAAAATAGAAGGCATCAAAGAGAAATACAATTAAACAAAGGGTGGAGTATTAACAAGCAGAGGAGGAACAACAACATTAGCAGCAGGTGATATGATGGTAGGGGCAGGGAGGGGAACTTGTCACTATGGTTGTGTGGAGAGAAACTTTAAAGGGGGCAATAAATAAAATGTAGTACAATATGGATAGAATGATGTAAAGGAATGAAGAATAGATAAATGAAAAGGAGAAAAAGTGAGTATGAAGATGATGAAATAAGGAAAATAATTTCAATAAGAAGAGGATCAAGAAAATAAATGAGTAAGTCTGATCAATAAGTAATAATGGTAATATAGTATTGGTAAAAGTAATAACAATAATATATAATATTATTAATATATATATATATATATATATAATAATATTTTTTTTTTCGTATTTTTGTTTTTGTGTGCTGTGAGAATATTCAATGCAACAATTTCAGATACAGGCACATGTACGTTCGCTCGCACACACAAACCAGACATTAAATCATGTTGACATGACATGTGTATTAAATAATTTTACTCAGCTGTGTTGAAATAAAACTAAATAAAGCCATCTGCTTTCAATATTGCGCCATTTACTGTCACTTTAGGCTGCACAAAATACGAGCATAAATTTATGCTCGTAATGCGTTCACTCCACTTCTGGTGCCAGACCGGAGTGAAGAGACCTCTCCAATATGGCGGCGACGCTGGAATACGCTCCAGACCGTAATGAAGCGTCTAGGTATATAATATCTATGGTCAGCTCCCCCTAGTGGCCTGCCGACTTTCCGTGAATTTGCAGCGTCTCCCTCTTGCAGTTGTTTTGGGGTTTGTATGCAGCATTTCCCTTTTGCAATTGTTTTGTCGGTTTGTATGTTTTTGCTTTTGCAGCGTTTCTTTGAATGCATCATGTTTTTTTGGTGCAGCATTTCTCTGCTGCATTTGTTTTATGTGTTTGTGTGTTTTTGAGTTTGCATCGTTCCTGTGTTTGCAGCGTTTTGATCGTTTGTATTGCGTTTTGGCCGTTTATGTCGCGTTTTTTTGTTTGCAGCACGTGTGCCCTTGTCGGCCACCGTACAATGTCTCTGACCTGAAAGAGCAGATCGCTGGAGGCAGGACAAAAATCAGATCTGCTGGACTTTCTCTTACAGAGTCGTGAGGTGTCTCTGACTGGTCTGTTGTTGTCGGTCTTGATGACTCAAAAAATGACTGAATGACTGATTTTCGTGGCGTCTTGTAGCCTGACCTCAGGATTCAGGGCACATTTCAGTCAATAATTAAGCTAACCAGCATGTTTTTGTTTTTTGGGAAGCCTGAGTGCACTGAGAAAACCCACATGAGCACAAGGACTACATCCACACAGAAAGGCCCCTTCCAACCGGGGAGTCAATCCACCAACCATCCTGCTGTAAGGCACCAGCTCTACCTGCTGCACAGGGACAAAGCAGTTTCTCTAAACTGGGATGTAGCAACTACTTGGAGGAGGGGATTAGGGGGGCCTTGTCTGGGCAGAGCGTGTACTAACTGGGACCTTCTTTTGTTTTGTTGGCCATATCAGGTGGCAGTCTGAAATTTGAGATTGTGATCTGTTAATTCTTTGGTCAAGACTAGTTTGAGACTGATCAGGCCTAACTTTGTGATGACACTGATGATGTCTTCATCTTGGCACCTGTTACTGGGTGAGTCATATTCGGCAGCAAGTGAATATTTTGGCCTCAAAGTTGATTTTAGAAGCAGGAAAAATAGACAAGGATAAGGATTTGAGTTTAAGGAGGGCCTAAGTGTGATGGCTAGACTTGGTCAAAGCATCTCCACTGCAGCTCATGTGGGCTGTTCCTAATCTGCAGTGGCCAGTATCTAAAGTGTTTCAAAGAAGGAAAAGGGATGAACCATCCATGGGGTCTTGAATAGCCAAGACTCATTGATGCACATAGGGAACAGAGACTGGCTAGCATGGTCTGATCTAACAGACGAGTTATTGTTGCTTAAATTACTGACGAAGTGAATGTTGGCTCTGATGGAGGATATCAGAATAGACATGAGTCAGGGTGGCAGGTGGTCATAGTGTTTTGCCTGATTGGTGTTTGTTATGACAGATTCCCATTGAGCAGGTGTTACCGTCACCTAAAAGCTTTAGCACTATAGAGTCACTGGTTTATTTCACGTTGTTCACAAAAACAAACGCAAGTGTGTTTTGGCTCCTGACTGTAGAAAGAATTGGACAAAGTCACATGACATCAGCTTTTTGTCAACAGAGCCTTTGGAACAGTGTTTACTGCCATTCTGTGTACTCTGCCGTCCTGTACACACCATCTCAACCAAACTTTAGATCAGCCTACTAAAAGACAGAGGCCAAGTTGAGGTGAGACAGAAGGCCATCTGACCAATAGTGATTTTGCACAGACTTGTATTTTCAATAAAATAAAAAGGGCATAACGTAAAAAACATTTATTCCCAATGCAGATAGGGCATTTAGATAAATTATATTCATATACTGAGACTGAAGCCTTGTGCTAAACTATCTTTATTTAGGCTGTTTGAGTTTGTTTGAGTTTGTTTTATATAAAATATAAATCCTCCATTGGTGGAGTTTTAAGCAGAATTTCGGGAGCAGGACCACACCTCAACCACACCTCTTCTTGCATTCCTATAAATTCTAACCGACCATTTCCCTCTTTCGTTTTGCACACTCAACGCACCCCTCCCTCCCTCCCCTTTCTTAAAAAAAAATCGTCCTTCCTTCTTTCCTCAGGGCGTAATAAAGGGGGTTTGTTGTACCCAGGAGCTACAGTGGATTCCCCAATGAAGTTTCCACAAACCCTTATCCGCTTCACATTCCTGCTATGTTGCTTGTTATCCATTGTACGCAATAAAAAATTGTCAAATTCATCCTGTTTCTTCCTCTTTTCCTTTTTTTAGATGAATAAACGTATGAAAACTCATGAACCAAGGCGGCTTACACAGTATACTAACAGAAAAAAAATATATAATGAGATTAGTTATAGTTGCTACACTCATTTTGTCAGGGACACAAATTTGATCCATTTTGCCCAAATATGGTCGAACTTAACTTTTTGAATTCTCAGGCAATAAGTCAATTTTTCCATTTTGTAAATCTCAAAAATAATTTCAAACCACTCCTTCAGTGTTGGAGGTGATGGATTCAACCACCTACTTGTGATTGCTTTTTTACTAGCTGCAAGAAGAGCCTGTTCTAGTTTTACATCTTTCCTTAAAATCATTAGTTGAGTTAGACCAAGATATAAAGTCTCAAAGTTCATAGGTAGATGGATTTTAAACACATTAATCAATGCTTTATGTATCTCCCTCCAGCATGATGTTAGCTTAGGATATTCCCACACATGAAAGTGGTTTGCCTCCCTTGTTTATTTGTTTTTAGTACTTATTTATTACACTGCTTATTCTGACAGTTTTGTCCTAAATTAGTGACACTTTTTGGTTCTGTCATAAAATTTGATCAACATCATGCTTTATATTTTGTTTTACTTTTTCTGCCAGTTTCTCAGATGGTCATTGAAGAGGTCAGTGCCATCCAGGAAGACCTCGAGATCGAGAGGACATGTAGGGAAAGTGCTGAAGCCCTGGCTACCAAGGTAAGCTCCATATCACAGCTTTTTGAGGCGCGTGTATTTTCAGAGCAAATAATATTTCTGTTTTAGCTTGCATTGACGATTGAGTTAAGCCTTCCAAAATGTGATCATGGTATTAAATGAAAGAAGAGAATGTTAATCAGAATTGTTGATCAAGGTCAGCATCAATTCGCCATTTAAGACGTCTGTTTGATTGGTGTATTCAGTCAACAGTCACTCTGACACTTTCATTTTGTATGCTGCAATCAAAAGCACTCTGTGGTCTTCCAGTGCTGCTGCTGTCCCCATATCTCAGAGACTAAAATTGCATTGGATTCTTTTGATTCAGAGCACACTTTTTTGGAGTCCTTGCTAAAATGTGAGTTGTGATTGAGAGTGAGGGAGCCTGGCACATAGTCATTTTGCAGCCCACTGGTGTTGAGCTTATCACTGTAATCATTTCTCATTCAATTTCTGGACAAAAGCTCTCAGAGTCCACCTGGTTGGACCAGATTTTGGGCAGTGGGAGGCTGAGGGAGAATTACGGTGAAGGTCAACTTTTAGTCCCCCTGTTTTTCGTTCTGTTTCTTAGCCTTCAGTCCTCATTGTTCCATTTTTACCCTCATCTTCCAGGGAGTTTAATGTCTAAAATCACATGTGTCTTGACTGGATGGATGATCAATACTGTTTTCTGATGGTGCAACACATCACAAATCAAACTGTTTTGATCAAGTCAGAGATTTTTTCTAAAATATCAAATCCCTTTTTTAGATTGGCCAAAATATTTACATTTAAATCTAAAGACTTTTCTACCCCCAGTCAGCCAGACTCAAACACTTCATTAATCTGCAAATGGGAATCCTTTTTTTAAAAAAACAAAAAACTATAAGCTTGCATCACATCCTGAATACATCTCTCTGAGCACTCATAGTACACAGCTTTTATGTAAAAGGAAAAAAAAATTAAAAGAACATGTACAAAAAGCTGAACCATTTCAGTAACCATTTTTTTTAGCGCCCAACTATGTTGTCCAAAATGACGAAAACAAAAGTAAACCTCATCGTAAATGGAAAATGCTTGGTGGACAATGTTTAACATGTTAAAGCCGCATTAACACAGTGATGCTTTGGCTAACTTTTCTGGTGAATATGGAACTGCGAGCTGCGTAGAGCTAGGTCAGGCCATGCAGAACTTGCTGAATGTAAGTTTGGCACTGCTGAAATTTGTCTGGTATGTTACAAAATTTCATGCATGTGTAAGTGGAGGTTTTTTTTCCTCCTGACCACTGTTGGCACTGTGTCAGGCTTGCCGTGGTGAGTTTGGAAAGCCATGTGGGTCTAGAAGTGCTCTCTTTCCACTCTCATCCATTCCCTGAGGTGGTTCGGTGTCTTGTTGGGCGTGTGGTTTGGCAGGTGGGATCATGGAGCTTGCATGGTTGCTGTCATGGCTCTGTTTATATCAATCCAGTGTAACCATCCAGTGGGCTGGGCTGTTGCTGCCTTGGTGGACGGGTTACTCTGCAGGAGGCTCTGCTGGTGTGTGGCATCTCTGGAGCAGGGCGCCTTTCACTCGGCTCTTCCTTTGACCTTGGCTGCATGACCTAACACACATGTTCTGATCACGGGCGCAAACCATCACAAGAGGTTCAGATCATACAACAGGACGCCATCATTCTGATCGTTGTTTTGGGACTTTTATCTCCCCTGCAAGAACAGATACTGTCTGCAGTTTTGGCACAGCTGTTGTCTCCCTACGGAGGCTCATGTTTGCCACAGCAGCATTTACACGATGTTCTGCAGGCTGCATACAGATTATTTTATTAATTTAACATAGTTTATTGTTTTCTTTTTTGGGGGTTGGATTGTGTGTACAGTTCATATTGTGTTGGATTATTTGTTTACTTTTTTCATAATTTAGGTATTCTGTCGTATCTGTTTAGTCTTTTGTGAATCATATTTTCTTTATTCACATGAATTTGGTTATATTCATTTATTATTTTTGCATCCAGTTTATTTGTTTCAGTTTTTTGTTTGCATGAGTGTTTGTTTTCATTGCTTTTATTGGCCTACTATACGATTGTTTGCTTTGATTTAGTTGAATAGGTTTATCTACTTAGAATTGTTTTCTCTTGTTTTTTTATGGTTTATTAAATTGTGTTTTGAAAGTCATGTCTTAAAATAAACTAAGACTTAGTATTGTTACCTGTCTCTGCCCAGTGGTCTCACGAACCCATGTAGTGAAAATCACTTGAGTGAAGTTGTCGATTTGAATACTCATCACCTGCTCCCAGCCCCAACGTCACATATCCTCTGTCCTCTAGGAATAGTGTCAAAATGCTGAGACCAGTTGCAGCTGTATGTTGTGATATGCCATACTTCTGCTATATATGGCATTCGTGTGTTAAGTGACATCTTGGTGCATTACATCTACATCAGTAAACTTTTAAAATATGTCTTTATTTAGTCAGGAGGTTGAAAGAAAGCGTCACACTCCATCAACTCTCTCTTTGTATAAGTTGACCTCTGCTGAACACTACAAAAATTGACCCTTGAAGGTACTGTCACTGAAATTTTGAGTATTTGTCAATGATATTCATTTGAGCTACTATACACTGATATACAAATTGGACTAAAAATGTAACACTCCATTCATTCAGCTATTACACCTGTACCTGAGCACTGAGGAGTTTGTGTTAGAATCAGGGGTGGAAAGAGTACATAAATACTGTAATCAAGTAAAGCTATTCTGATGACATTTTACTCAAGTACAAGTGAAAAAGAAAAGTAAATTATTAAGTATACTTGAAATACTAATTTTTTTAAGTACATTTTTTGAATTTTTTTAATGAAAAATAGAGGATGGTTAATCAATCAATCTTTATTTGTATATTTCAGGACAAGTGTTATCTCAAGACACACATATACGTGCATCCATGCATATATAAAACATAGACATACACATATACAGTTACAAGAAAAAGTATGTGAACCCTTTGGGATTACTTGGATTTCTGCTTAAGTTGGTCACAAAATATGTTCTGATCTTCATCTAAGTCACATCACTAGACAAACACAGTCTCCTTAAACTAATCCGGCACAAAAAATTTGAAGTTTTCTTGTTATTATTCAACACAATATGTAAACAGTCACAGTGCAAGGTGGAAAAAGTATGTGAACCTTTGGATTTAATAACTGGTTGACCCTCCTTTGGCAACAGTAACCTTAACCAAACGTTTCCCGTAGTTGTAGATCAGACCTGCACAACGGTCAGGAGGAATTTTGGACCATTCATCTGTATAGAACTGTTTCAGTTCAGCAATATTCCTGGGAATGTCTGGTGTGAATTTGAGGTCATGCCACAGCAATTGGGTTGAGGTCAGGACTCTGGCTGGGCCACTCCAGAAGCCGTTTTTTCTTCTGTTGAAGCCATTTCATTGTTGATTTACTTCTATGCTTTGGGTCATTGTCCTGTTGCATCACCCATCCTCTGTTGAGCTTCAGTTGGCAGACAGATGGTCTTAAGTTTTCCTGCACAATGTCTTGATTAACTTGGGAATTCATTTTTCCGTCGATGACAGCAATCCGTCCAGGCCCTTAGGCAGCAAAGCAGCCCCAAACCATAATGCTCCCTCCACCATATTTCACAGTTGGGATGAGGTTTTGATGTTGGTGGGCTGTGCCTTTTTTTGTCCACACATAGCATTGTGTGTTCCTTCCAAACAACTCAATTTTGGTTTCATCTGTCCACAGAATATTTTGCCAGTAGTGCTGTGGAACACCCAGGTGCAATGCCTCTTGAGAACAGCAAACTCACAACTGGTGTGTGTATTTTATAGGGCGGGCAGCTTTAACCAACACATCCTATCTAATCACATTGATTAGACCCCAGTTTGGCTGACTCCTAGCTCCAGTTAGCTCTTGGAGAAGTAATTTTGTAATTAGCCTAGGGGTTCACATACTTTTTCCACCCTGCACTGTGATTGTTTATATTGTGTTGAATAAAAACATGATAACTTATAATTTTTTGTGCTGTATTAGTTAAAGCAGACTGTTTGATGTAACTTAGATGAAGATCAGAGCATATTTTATGGCCAATTTAAGCAGAAATCCAACTATCCAAGAAATCCAAAGGTGGTCCAGGCCTGAGTCCGTGAGTATACCCAATGCCTGTTTCAGTATAATAGCACAGTATATAAACATTTGATCAAAATAATAAAATATATCCACAGAGTGGCATTAGCTCTGATACAGGGCTGGGACTGAAATGTATCGAGAATTTGGAAAGTATTGATACATTTTCAAGAAATGTATATATGTTATGCCCTGTTTACTGCAGGTGGCAGTGCAACAACCTCGACCCAAACAGGGGCAGGCACACCTAATCAAACTGACACACCACACATACACACACTGTTACATAAAGAGCACGCAGACAGGACCCTCCAGACACAACCAATATAAATACGAAGAAATACACAATACAATACAAAATATAACCAGCTACACAGAAGAGCTACTCAATTACAGTAACTTGAGTCGTCATATTTAGTAACTTTCCACCCTTGATTAAGATTTCAAATGTGTTATAAATGTTATATTTGCCTCTATGTATAGATTTCAAATGAGAAAGAAATGATTGTATTACCTTGAGGGGCAGCATCACAATCAAAAACACTGTGTGGTTACTCTACATCATGTCAGGTTTATAACTCATGCATTTGTTAATGTAGGTCAAAGGAAACATATTTATTATGTTTTGTCCCATTATGTTTCAAAGGAAAAGAACACAAAACATTTAAATTCTGAGACTGATCATATATGTAACTAAAAGGTTCTGGATGATCCAGTAACCATCTTAACCATAAGACTACTTATTTTTTTTTATTCAAGGGCTTAAAAAGTCTTAACAATCTGTGTAGGAGGTCTTGAAATTGAAGGCACTTTATTAAAACAATATTTAAAGATCTGTTTTAAACAATTTTTAAAATTAAATGTACAAAACTCAAGAAACTAAACGTTTGCAGCAAAATGATGCTTGAACAGTGAGCAAAAAAAGTCTATAGTCCATAATCATGCTCTCTCTCTATCCTCCTCTTTCTCTCTCTTAGGAGATGAACGAGCCTTGATAATCTATATTATTTGGCCCCTAACTTGCTACAGTATTGTAAAATAACAATCCCAAATGAACAAATTGGCATTTTGACATACTACATAAGAAAAAAGGTTTAAAATACCACACCCATGTTGATTGCAGATAGTCCTACAGTGCCCGTGTTTTCCTCTTTTGGGGCCTCAGAAAATATTGAATTTTATTTTAGAAACTGTGTTTGAATATTTACTGTTGACACTACGTTTTATTCAGACTTTAGCGAAGGTTCATTGCAAAGGCTGACATTACTGTATTGCAGTGGTTCCCAACCTTTTTGGTACATGACGCTATTTTGACTTCAGGCTGAAAATTAAAATAGAAAAAACAATCTCTCATATTAGTTTTTAGTTTTTAAGTTTCTTCTCCCCACACATTGTTTTTTTTTCTCCATTTAGATGGTAGCTGGCAAAATTGATGTCTCAGCAATGGCGTTCAGCTTAATAGCCCAAGCCATGAGATAGCTCACCTCCACCTTTCAGTGCCCGCCCACTAACCGTCACAGTCTTTTTGAAGTTCGCTGCGTATTCAGCTCAGCAAATTTCTTTTTTCGACAAAGGTCTTGGATTTCTGATATGTTCTTTGTGTGAATTCTCAGGGTGTCTTTTGAGCTTTGTTGGGTTTCATACTGTTGGCAGACAGGATGTTACCACACAGCTGACATTTCGGCTTCTCCACATTGTCTTCAATGAGACTAGTAAATCCATATAGAAGGAAACCTTAGTCATTTTTTCTTTTGGTGTCTGTGTCTCCGTTCCTCTTGGAGCTGTCTTTCAGGGGTCAGGTGATTGAAGAAATCTTTTCATTTTGATTTCTGAGTGTTTTGTTCTACTGACCGCAAGTTTGTGTGTTAAGTTGAAGTTAGGCAGCAGTAACTGTTAAGTCATGTGATCGCTGCCTTCAATCAAGCTGCAGATATTTTTAAATGTTGCATTTTATGTGAACTACATTTATATTTGAGAAAGTTAAAGTAAAAATACATTTGGTTAAGATTGTGTGTGGTGTCTTGATTTAAAAAAGACTAATAATTACTTTTAAAATATTTTATCAGTAGCCTCATTTTTTTAATCAATTGCTGGACATTTCAGGAAACCCCTACTGAATTCCAGGGGTTGCTTGGGGTCCTGACCCCAGGGTTGACAAACATTGCTATAATGTCTATCTATCTATCGATCTATCGATCTATCTATCTATCTATCTATCTATCTATCTATCTATCTATCTATCTATCTATCTATCTATCTGACTCTGCCTTGTGTCAAAACTTACATTACAGGAAAAGAACCACATGGACCTTTTTAAATGAAAACATGGGAGACTTTCTGAGCCCACCAAAGACGTTAAATTTCTTTTGTCCAAATATTTACTTCTGGACAAAATGGGCATGTTTTGAAATTTCAGGTTTTGCGAAGTGAATATTCAGCAGCTGATGGCACAGAATCAGATGTGATGAATTGTCATTGCCTTGAAGTGTGGGAGAGAGATAATTTTCTGTTGCATTTCTGTCTCACTGACTCAGTGTGAGAGGTGGCCTCAGAAACTATAATGTATCAGACTATGTGTTGTGAGGAGAGCCACTAAGAGGCAGCAATAAAACCCCTCCTGCTTTGGGCCGACAGCAGGAATCTTAATCTATTTCTTTTTAAGAATATTCTGTCTAAAAGCTTGCTTTGGGGCAGTCTAAGTCACTTTTCTCTTTCTTGTTTTATTTGATGTATTTGGTCTCATCTCTCCCTCTGTCCTTCGCGTTCTCCTTGATATAAAACATTATCCATAACCAGGCACTCAGTGTACCTGTGGTGCTCATATATCAGGGTGTATCAGCACTCTGTGTGGAGCAGACAGACACAGCCACTGCGTTTTCATATCTGGGAGCACATCCATACACTAACCTACTTTAGATTAAGCAACTTCATCTGTTCACCATTGATCTATAAACACTGTAAGTGATGTAAATGAGACATTTACTTAAAGTCTGTGAGATGTTGTGGAGGTATAGCAAAGTTTGAGAGTCAAAAAAAGGAAAAGAAATCCTCCTCTATAAGCAGTGAGGTCCCCATAGGATGCAGGATTAAAAACACAAACATCCTCTGCTACAAACTGTTTGGGGTCCACAGGTGAAGAGCTGCTGTTGTGAGGAATGGTCTCACTCATGTGTGCTTTTGGATGAGCAAGGATGCCATGCCAAAGCCCACCTCCCTCTACTGTGCCAGGGCCAGGGAAGTGACCTGGAGAGCTGGACCCAGACAAACTTGTTGATGTTAAGGGGCAGGCCGTGCTCATGCACAGAGCGTAATGGCAAGTGTGAGAGCATTCTAATTTTTTTTTTTACAACTAACAGTCAAAAGATGAGACTCAGTCACCTTGAATTTAAATATCCACTGCATTTTAAAGGGACATTTCTGCAAAGACAATGCAAAACCTTTGAAGTGTCCTCTGATAAATGATACTTAGATTTCCTAAGAACAAATTAGTTTACCTAAGTGGATAAAGTTTGGCAAAAGTTTTAAGTTCTATTTATTCATAATTAACCTTTATTTAACCAGATAAATCCCATTGAGATCAGGATCTCATTTACAAGGGCGACCTGGCCAAGAGGTCAGCAGCACACACCAGATATCAATAAAAATGAAAAATGAAATAAAATAGGTTCAGGCAATAAGTTACATTCAATAAATAAATCAGAAACAACAACTTGACAATGGATGAGCAGTAATTTTTTAGGACAGCTACGATTAAAAGCACAGGCATTGTTCATAGGATTCTCGCTGTTTGGTGAGCAAGATGGAACAAAAAGCTCTGAGTGACACCAGTTCAGCCATTTTCAGTTCAGTCAGTATCGTGTTCCAGGCTGTGGGGGCAGCATAAGAAAAAGCTCTTTTTCCAAAGTCAGTTCGGACTCTCGGTACGTGTCAATGAGAGACTGCACAAGAGCGTAAGGCATAGGTGCTCCTCGACTTCTGCAGCAGTGAGCATAGATAGGATGGTAATAATCCCAGAAGAGATTTATAGTTATCTTTTTACAGTGTGTTCTAGAAATATTGGGTAAGCAATAGTGTTTTCACGAGCAAATGAGAATTACAGGACTTCATGAGTCAACCATCGACTTGTTACCTGTATAACATGAAAGATGAGGCTCGTACCTTTGTCCGTTGATCTATGACTGTGTAAAATCTAATCACTTAATTTTGGAGAAAAGTTGGCATTTTTGCATCACATAAACTGAAGTTTAGAAGTTGCACTTACAGCCAAAGGTTGACTTAAAGTCCTCATGACCTCGACTTATAACCTGTGACCTCGAAAATTTAGTTCTGTGATTCTTTTTAGATTTATTCTCCTTAAAACTACCTTTGATATGACCTCCAAAATCAAATCAGTGCATCCTTGAATCCAGTTTGACATTTGGTCAGTGTCCAAAAACAAATCCTGACACTTTCTTTTTTTCTATAAGAAGTAAATCGGGCATGAAGTGTAAACTTTGCTTCATTTTTTTTTCAGATTTATAATATTAATTACGTAAGGTGGTTTTAATACACTTTTGAGATAATAATAAGTAATAAGTAATTTTTAGAAGTTGATTAGATTCACAATTTCACTGGTACAGTGTCAGTATTGGCAAATAACTGACTAAAAAGTTGATTATCAGTATCAATTGATCTGAACATTTTTGATGATATTTATAGCCATTATTATCCACTCTAAAAATCAGAAGTACTATTTATTTAAGAACTGGAAGTGCTCAGACAGCACAAAATATAATTCTGTTATTCTTCAATGAGATCCTGTTGAAAATGTGGAAAACTGCCCAACTGCACAGTGCTAAAAAAGCATCTAAAAAACTCCTGGATCACATTTGGATTTGGATCACCAAAATAAAATAAAATCACTACTTCATGTTGTGTACTTGATTTATACAACATCATTCTACAAGAACTTTTTGATTTATCAGTCAAGCAAATAACCAAATGAAAAAACACCAGGAAAACAAAACCTTTTTGTCAGAGGTGATATAATGTTGTTTTGTTTGTGTCACATCCTTTTTTTAGTGTGTCACCTCAACGGAACAGTTTCAGTGGAGGTGCTCATGATGTGCTCTTAACCAAAAATTACAGTACTGGTAAAATTACTGAAACTAATGGCTGCATCCCAAGTAAGGATGTATACCGTGGACCGGTACATGAAAGTACCGGTCCCTAATTGGGTCGGTACCTGAATATCATTAAGAATCTGGAAAAACTGTACTGTTATCGGTACTTAAACGTCTCTTCAACTGTCATGTAGTTATGACACTACCGCCGTCCGGCTCAAGCATGTCGGTGAGGGCTAAGCGATCAAAGGTTTGGACTCAATTTAGTAAAGTTAATGAAAACTCAGCCCGATGCAATCTTTGTCAGAGAGAAGTTGCGTCCAAGGGGGGAAATACTAGCAACATCACCAAACACTTGGAGCGCGCGCATAGTATAAAGCTAAAGGAGTGCTGGCTGTTTGATTGCTATAGCAACACGAGTAGAGTTAGCAGCCCGGCTAACACTAAAGACTGCAGCACCGACAGAGACAGAGACTCTATTATCCGCCCCTTCGGTAAAAACCCTGCCGAAAACAACACAGTCACACTGGGATAAACTCTTGACTCTCGGCCGTATAATTTGGATGAAAAGCCAATGGCACAGCTCACCTCAGATGATTCGGAGCTGTTAATGTCTGCTCTGAGCGGAAACTCTTTGTTTAATGAGGTCAAGAGAGCACCGGATGTGACTGATGGTCAAGCTGTGTTCACAGCGCCCTCTGTTGGATGAAACGGTCCACTGCTCCAGGCGCCCTGGTGTGCTGCGACACTCAATATTTTACATTCAAATATTTATTCACTATTCGGTTACGGATATTTATCCCTATATTCGAACGGTTATATGAATATCGAATATGAAGTGAGAGCCCTAGTAGTCATCATTACAGTGTCAATTTTAGCGCCACAAAATATATGGGTCTGTCTGTACATGCAGTCTGTTGGGTGGCATGAAGGGGTTTTGCCATCTCCTTAGCTTTCTTTTTGCCTCTGAGAAGCATTTGTAATACATTACTTCTATTTTGTTGAAGCTTTATTATTACCTTGTGGTAATAAAAAATGTTGAATCTTTTAATATCTTGTGAAGTCTTTATTTTTTTACACAAAATTACGTGTTGTAGTATCGATACCAATAAGGAGTATCGGTATCTGTATCGGTATTGATAAAATCATAACGATATACATCCCTAATCCCAAGTCATTATTTTAACCCTGTGGGTCTTTGGGTCTTTCCTCGAAGTGGATTAACTTTCTTACCTGCCACGTTAAAGACCTTACCATGTTGCTGAAATTGCTTGGAGAAGCCACACCTGATGACTGAGGACCAGTGAGACACAACAGACCAGACTCTGTGGAAGTGAAATTACTGACAGACATGCCCTTGTATATCACTCACAATAAAAGAGTTTAATAACAGAGATGAAACAGACTGGACAGATATTTAACCTAAATAAGTCTAAATAAATCTGTACAGATGAGAAGAAGAGAAGAGATGACTGATAAAGAATAAAATTTAATCTTAAATGTAATTAGGGATGTAACGGTAACCAGTAAAATGGTAAACCGCGGTAAAATTTCCCACGGTAATCATTACCGTGTCCGATTAAAATTATCGTTATACCGTGTTTGATCACCACACTGTGTCAATAACTCACAGTGATGCTGCTCTTTGACTGAAAGCTGCTGTAACTCCTCGAGTTAACGAGCAGAGAGAGAGAGAGGATTCAGAGAGCCAATTATAGGCAGTTTATCAATATTTTCTGTGTAAATAATGAATAAAGTTTGTAAATAACAGCATTAGTATCAATCTGGAGTGTGTTCCTGTTGCTCTTGCGCCGTTTGTTTGCTGTGTTTTGCTTTGTCGTAATAGATCGTCTTTTTCTGTCATAGTTCGTGTTTTATGGATTTAATCCATCATAATTTGGAAATATTAAAGAAGGAGATGTCGAGGACATCTGCCATAGAAAAGGGAGGCCAGAGAAGAGTCATGAAGGGGGCTAACTGCTTTAGGGACTATCTTTAGTAAAACAAAAAATAAAAAAAGGCCTGGACATGGTCTAATATAACGAGCTGTAACATGGACACTAATGCTGCAGGCAAACTAAAATGTATGAGTATATGGAAAATAGGTTAAATTTAGTTTTTGGCTGTCTCAAAACTTTGGACATGTTCATGTACAATTGTTTATGAAGAGAAACCTGTTTAAAGTACAAATTTGTTTTTTTCTGTTCTTGTAATTACACACAGTTTAAAAACATTTATTACATAATAATGACAAACATTTGCCAGAATTGTTTACTTTTATTTCTAATGAAACAAGTTGAAACAAATTTTCTTATAGAACATTTCCTGACACAATTATTGACAAAAAGGCAAAAGAACTGTTAAAACTATAATATTAAAGGGGTTGAATGATTTCAAGACTGTGTTAAAGTACTTCTTTAACATTTTGAGCACACTGCATCAATACCGCGATAATAATGATAACCGTGATAATTTTGGCCACAATAATCGTGATATGAAATTTTCATACCGTTACATCCCTAAATGTAATTTAAAAACATTATATGTGTATCACATCAAAGTTTAGCATTTTCTGATTCCCTATCAAACCAGATTATTTAAACTGTTAAACTTCATGTCATCACAGAGAACTTCATCTTAGTCCATATTAATTATATTGTGCTCTTATATTTCTCATGTCTAAGCTCAGACAGTGGGGATTAGAGAAAAATGTGTTGAACACATTTAACATAAACATAAACTTTTAAATTAAGGATGACCCTCCTAGAAGCATTGTGTTTGTATTTTTCTGATTTTCATTTTTTTTTTTTTTACAAATACAAACTAAATAAATATTAAAAATATTCTTGACCCCTGAAAATAAGATATCTATCTAAAAACAATTAATCTGCTTATTATATCTTGGCAAAAATTCCATATCATCAACCCTAATTTTGAATTACAAGCTCTACACTGCAGAAGAGTATCAGGTCAATTCTTTTTCAGGAGACACTTAGTGTGCTTGACTAAGAAAAAATGAGCTTATTGATATTGGTATCAGCTTCAGTGGGTTTGGAAATGTTGCATATTGGCAAACATCTTATATCATGCTCCCTCAAGACTGCGAATGAGTCAAAATCAATTTTCTGTCCTATTTATATTTAAATTAGACCAAAAATGCATGAGAAGGTGTTGCCATGGGAGGAGCGACAAATGGAAATGTTTGTTAATTTCTTTGTCCCGATGATAGTTATTCTGCTAAACAAATCTTTGTCAAATCCGCTCTGAAAGAAGCTCAATTTCACAGTGATACTTTGACTGTTAACATATTGAATTAAAAAGGCAGATTTCACAATTTTAAACCAGTCCAGCCAGAATGTGATTTTGATGTTTAATGTTTTTGTTGATAGTTGATCGAGAAAGTAAAATAAAGGGGCCCACACTTTTTAATGGTGACCTCCACAGAGTGCTAGCCCTGTGCTACACCAGCCTTGATTTATCTTAGGATGTCATTTTCCACGCACATCTCTCATGAATTGTAGATTATTATCCGAAGAATGTGTGTTATGTATTGTTGATTGCATTTCAGAAAGAAAGATGCAGTCTGAAGGGCATCATCAAAAGATGGAATTGCTGCAATCTGCTCCCGCCGGGATGCCATTAATAAATGTTTCTTTTATGGCTCGCCTTTTCTACTTTTCTTCTTTTTTTTCTCCTCTATCCTGGCACTTTTCTCCCTTCAGATGACATCAAGAACTGTGCATAATTGGCATCCATCTCTCCCCCATAGGCTTCATTTATGTTTTACTTAGTGACTTCCTCCTTAATTGATACATACATGGGCAGCGATTGAACATTTAGAAATGGATTGGCCATTGTAGCTGTTTAGTGTGCGCTTAATGCAGAATTTCTTTAGAGATGCAAAGAAAACAGCACATAAGAACAAGTCTTAGCAGTGATAATCACACAGAAAAACATGATGCACAGAAATCCAGGATGCAAATGCACCTCACATCAAAAAACTGTGATTACATCTAAAAGGAGAGATATTCACTGCCTTTTCTTCGGCCGCTGATGCTTCTCTAATGATGTTTTTTTTCACACCTTATCATTGCTTTTGCATGAGTCCTTCCATTATGACTGATTGCAGGGCCAAAGAAACGAGGAAATCAACAACATCTCATCTGCCCCGTCTGTCGCTCTGCTACCTTATTTCAATGCCTGTTTTCCACTCGCTTAATACAAAGCATGCTTGTCACTCTATGCAGATTTTTAAAAAATGAATGCAATGTAAGATGCGGACTCTATCATTTTTGCTGGATTCATGTCATCACTCAGAAATGTGTACTGAATATGCTATGAAATGAACATTCATAAGTTGTTTACTCGCTGCTTCACCATAAACTCTGGTATTTGGATGTGTTAGCCATTTTCGAAAGTAACACTATGTATCCTGAGGAGTGATTTTCACAACTGCTTTTTTAATGACTGTAGTTAATCAACTTTGAAGTGATTTTCATTGGTTTAATTCAGTAAATAAATAATTAAAATGAGACCTTTCTTTTGACAGATATATAATGCCACCTCTGACTTGTTTCAATGTGCTGCTCATGCTTCTCATGGCAGAAAACACTTTGATGCATTTTAGAAGAAACTGTTGTCCTTTTGCTAGTTTGGGTTTTTGTACTGTATGAACCAGTTTTGATCTTCTGTGAAATTTAAACAACATATTACACATTCTGCTATCAATTGACCTGCTTACTTATTGACCACTGTATTTTCAATCTTTAGTTTAAAGAGGCTGTGAGGAGTTTCTAGGTAATTACAAAAAAGTCTCACTTTTAGATGTATGCCTGATCAAAATATACACTTTAAGATGAGTTTTATAGCATCAAAATAGGTTATCTATAAATGCTATTCCGTAGCTAAGTGGTCAGGTCGGACAACCAGCTACAAAACTATGATGCTAAGTTTTCCAAAAATCGCATGTTGTCACACATCAAAAACTACCACTACATAACTACAAAGAGATACATTACCTCGTCGCTTTGCATCCTGTAAGTTGTTGAAAGAAGAAGTTGTAAAGCAATGCAGAGTTCTGAGGAAGGTCTGAGCTGCATTTATTAGCATCATAACAAACACACGCTTTGGCTAGGGTCACGTCTTTTGGTGCGTTTCAGTTGTAGTCAGAAGTAGGAATTTCCGGGTTCCAAGTAGGAAACTGCAACTGGAATGTCCCCCGAAGTCAGAATTTCCTACTAGGAATTCGGTGAAACCTCGCCACCCCTGAGTTGACAATCGAAGATGGATGCCCCCAGTGTAAACACTTATTTAGCTCCTATAATAATGAATTTATTTGCACTTCTGACTGGGGTGTGTCGATCTAGATCAGCTGTATACATAGTACTGTTAGACTTATATTTACAAAAATGCTGCCATAGTGATAGTCACATTCTTCATGGGATATTTGTGAACAACAACGCAGGGCGAGCTAACAACAGCTAACAATAGCCTGGTAGATCAGCATGTTTTTTTCCGACTTCAACTGGAACGCCGATAAGTTGGAGATGACGTCACTCCCAGTTTCGAGGTTACTGATCGCAGCAGTACGACAGTCGCTGCGCATGCTCATGGGTAGCAGAGTCTTTATGTCTTTGGAAATAGATTCTCCTCATAGTCCCTTTCAGTAAAGTTTTGTAAAGCATAAATTAAAAGAGAATCTATCCATCCATCATCTTGTCCCTTCCAGGATCACAGGGACCTGAACTTTCCCAGCTAAAAGGGTGCACCCTTGACTGGTTGACAACTGATCACAGCACAAACCTAAGGGAAATTTGGATTCAGCAGTTGGCCTAATAAACATTTTTTTGTTCAGTGGGATGTGGCTGAAGTGCCCAGAGAGAACCCACGCATGCACAGGGCTTGAGCCAGCAAACTTTTTGCCATTAGGCACACACTTTATTTACTGTGACACCATGCTGCCAAATTAGAGTACACTGGGCTGCACATCCTTTTCCATTTATATTTAATTTAAGGCTATGTTTTCCAGCGTTTGTGTGACTGTCTGTTTGGTTTTAGCAGGATAACTTCAAAGATTTGGATTATTTAAAGGGCATGTTGCTCATGGTACAATGAAGAAGTGATAAGTTGTTGGTGGTCTGTATCTGAATGAGGAATAAGGATTTTTTTTGTTTGTAAGATTTGTTAACAGCAAAGATAGGACAGTTTTCCACCTTTTCAACAATAACTTTCCCAGCAGTGTTGGAAGTACCTTGGCTGAGGTTTGTTGTCTCTGAGCACTTCCAGTCAGGGCTTGTGGAACCATTCCACGCTTTGTAATGGCAACACTCCATCTGGGTGAGACCGAAATGAGCTTATGAGCTTATACAATAAAAAATGTTCGAGTTGCTCCGGATGTAACGGTATGATATTTTCATATCACGGTTATTGTGACCAAAATTATCATGTTATTTTATCATTACTTATCACGGTATTGTTCCAGTGAGCTCAAAATGTTCAAAAAGACCTTTTACACACTCTTGAAATCATTTAATCCATTTTGTATTATAAGTTTAACTGTTTCTTTTGTCTTTTATATCAAAAACTTTGTCAGGAAATGTCCAATAAGTAAATTTGTTTGAACTTTTGTAATGAGACTTTTATCATTTGTTATAAGTGCTTTAAACAGTGTGTAATTACAAGAAAAGCAAAAAACTGATTTGAACTTTAAACAGTTTTCTCTAAATAAACAATTGTAAATGAACATGTTCAAAATTTTGAGACAACCAAAAATAATCTTAACCTATTTTACATACACTTACACATTTTTGTTTGCCTACAGCATTCGTGTCCATGTTACAGCTCATTATATTAGACCATGTCCAGGTGTTTTTTTGTTTGTTTGTTTGTTTAACCAACGATAGTCCCTGAAGCAATTAACCCCATTCATGACTCTTTTCTGCTCTCTCCTTTACAAGGCAGATCTCCTCGACATGTCCTCCTTTAATATTTACAAATTACAAATGATTAAATCCATAAAACACGAAATGTAATGGAAAAAGACAATCTATTACGGCGAAACATGGCAAATAAACAGCAAAAGAACGGCAAAAATCCACTCTGTCATGATACTAATGCTATTATTTACAACCTTTTCACATTATTTACACAGAAAACCCTGATAAACCGCCTATAATTCACTCAGGTATGGCTCACTGAATCCTCTCTCTCTCTGCTCGTTTACTTGAGGGGTTACAGCAGTTTTAATCACGCGCATTTTTGTCTTTCACTGCAGCTTTGTGTTTTAGACAGGGTGACTGTCCTCGAAATCCTTGTAAAATCCAAACTTCGACAAGACTTTAGACTTTGTCCATTTTGAGTGGGAAAACCTGTGAGTCTGAGCAGGGCTCCAACTGCTGTACTTTACTTCTCAGAGGCCAAACATTGTAAACTGTGCATGCACGCCTCTGCCTGTGTCAGACGGCTGCTTCACCGAGGAACAGTTCAAGCTTTTCCAGGCAAAGAGCAGCATCACTATACGTTATTGTCATGGTGTGGTGATCAAACACAGTATAACGGTAATTCTACTAGGACACGGCAATGATTACTGTTGAATTTTGCCATGGTTTACCATTTTACCAGTAATCGTTACATCCCTAGGTGCTCCATACCTCCGTCTTTTTTCATACTTGAATAGCATTCATAATCCAGATAAGAGCTTTCTTTTTCCATCCTCAAGACCTATTTTCTTCTGTGCACTGTGCTGCTCAAAACTGCCAAATATTCAATGATTTTCAGGATTTATACTCTTTAAATGCCAGTTTGAACACATGTAGCCACATGTTTAACTGATAAGAGATTTATGCAATAAAAGCAGGGAAATGCTGATGATGGTTTTGTTGTAGTTTTTTTCATGTACGTGTTTGCCTTGAGGTTCCCCAGAAGGTGCACATAAAAATACTGATGCATTAAAATCAATGTTGTTGCCATTTTTTTTTTGCATATTCATGACTTTCATCACCAGCAATGCCCCATCCTCCATCCATTAATTATATCAGAAATATCTCATTGTTTGTGTATTTTTCTTTTTTCCTTTTTTCTTCATTTCAGTAAAAGTAGTGGTGGTAACATGAATTGAAAATGGCATTTAAAGGGTTAAAAACCAGAATATTTGATAACTTTGTGAAGAGTTGAAGTGGTATCAGAGATTTATGCATAAAAGCAGAAACAGCTTTTTTGCACTTTTTTTTCCTGCACATTCTTGTCTTGAGTGGCCCTATGGGACTTTACTTATGTGTGCAATTAGAGGCACACAAGGGTTAAATAAACCTCTGGCTCATACAAACTGACTCAAAAACTATTAGAAGGTCGGGGGATACTTTGATTCTTGTAAGACTTCCCATCCTCATAAGGACAGTGCCATTTGGGGCAGGACAAAGGACTTCATTTTGTTACCAAAACATTATTTGGTAGCCACAGATACCTTTTAGATTAATCCTCATACATTTATACCATACCTTCTTGTTTTAGCTTAACCGTCAGAATCGCTCTCTGAAGAGGAAGAGCGTGATGCTGCTTTCCCATCTCAGTCCAGAGACCATCGCAGAGATCAACCTCGCAGATGAAGAGGATGAAGATGAGGAGTCTAGCAACGTCTCCCTCTCCCCCCAGAGCCAGACCACTATCTCAGGTAAACACATCTAAAACTCCTCATTTTGAAGTTTACTCTGAATCAAAGACATGAGCCGTCAGTGGCTTGGTCTGGGAAGTGTGCACAACCATCAAATAAAAGGTCGAGGGTTTGAGCCCAGCTCCAACTGTGACATATCCATGTGTGCCTGGGCAAAACCTGAAGCTGCTCCCACTGCTCTGCTGTCATGGGTAAAGGGTATTAAAGGGTGTGAATGTGTTAGCCACTATGATGGACAACTAGCTCATTAATAAATGGTTAGTGAGTTAGTTGGGGAGTGAATGGGTGTAAAAGGATCGACATGACCTGTGCTGTAAAAGTTCTTAAGGAAAAAGGGTGCTATCACATAGTGTTGGTTTAATGCCAGAATGCAAATATAGAGGCCTGAGGTGCACATTTTTATTTATATTTATTCATACAGTTAATGTGGACATACAGTGGCATTGGGACTGGAGCATTCAGCAATATACTAACCCTAATTCCAATGTTTGGACATTGTATAAAACATAAGAAAACAACTTGCCAATCCCTTTTCACCTATATTCAATTGAATACTCTACAAAGACAAAATATTTAATGCTCAAACTGATAAAAACTGATAGGCTTCATTGTTTTGCAAATGATCATTTTAATTTCATGCCTGCAGCATGTCCTAAAATATCTGGGACAGGGGCATGTGCAGCACTCTAACATCACCTTTCCTTTAAACAACACTAAAACTGAGGACTTATAGTTGAGGCTCTGTTGCTTGAGTTCCTACTCATTCTTTCTTTACGTAAGGCTTCAGCTGCTCAATAATTCAAAGTCTTTGTTGTCACAATTTGCTCTTTATAATGTGCCACACATTTTCGACTGCAGGCAGGACAGTCTAGTATCTGCACTCGCTGCTGAAACTGGCAGAAATCCTCGAAAAAGGCATCACATGTAAGGCAGCATGTTACCCCAATACAGTATCTGTTTGTACGGCCTCCACACACACAGAAAGGCAGAGACACTCACTGGCAGCAGTCCTGTCTCCGTCTGAGTCCACTTCCCTCCCTCTCTCTTCTAACTCACCGCTGTGACCACCTCTGGAGTCGGAACAATTGGGGAATTATTCATTCCCCTCATTCAGTCTTCACAACATTCTCCGTTGAGGCAGAACATCACAGGAGCGTCAGTTTCTCTTAACTTCACAGGACAGACTGTCCATGATTTCCAAAAACAGCGTAAAATGTGGACTCACCAGACCAAAGCTTACTTTTCCAGTTTGTGTCAGTCCATCTCAGGTGAGCTCAGGGAGGACCTTCTGGCTGTTGTTGATGTACAGCTCTTTAATGGTACATTATTTTTTACTGATTTTTTAATTATTTTGTACTTTAGCAGTTAAAGTGTCAGGGCAGAACAGATTTATTTCATTCATTAATCCCCCTCATATCAATGTCCTCATTGTCCAGTGAAAGTGGTGGTGTCCTCTTCTGTCCTCCTGAATTCAGTCCGTCTTTCCTACTTTTCTTTAAATTGCATTTCCTGTAATCATAATTTGTACTTGAGTTTCTCCATTAAAAATATTTATTCAACAGTGCACACCCACAGCTCTTCGGTCAATGATTCTACTTTGTACCACAATCTGGTAATTACTTTTTTACTTGCCTTTAATAGTATTTTTACAAGGTGCTCATCTTTCTTTGTAATATATAATGTGAATAATTCAACAAAGACAATATATTCAATGTTTTGGGTATCTGATAGGCTATTGTTTTTTGCAAACTTTGACATATTTCATCCCAAAACCCTTTTAATTTTCAGCAAGACCAAAATATGTGAGTGTTTGCTCTGCCTGAGTGTGTTCACATGATCCCCAGCACAGCTGTTGTGTAGATACCAATTTCTTCCTAATCTTAACAGTTATAAAAAATCAGATATTTTTCAGTTAAATTCTCTCCAAGCTCTGGATCTAATGACTGTGCACTTTGATTTACACATAATGAACCACTCATCTCTGTTTTTGTTGTTTCATCTCTTTTTCCCAATTTTTCTCTGATATATAAGAATGAAAAGTCCCTGGATGACATCAAACTTTTATAGAAAGTGAAGATTACTCTGCTCCTATTCTTCTTTTCATAGGCTCTCTGAAATACCCCACAATTCCACCATCAGTGTCGGCCTTTATTTCCGCCTCAAAATAATTTTGACCCCTTAACTGTTCAAAATTCTGCAGCTTACCCCGCTCCACCATTGTGCATATGGCTGTGATTCCCTTGTTTGCCCATTGCAATTTTCTATGGTATAAACCTGGAACTGAACACAAACCAGCTCAACATCCCGATCTTTTTCTCCAGTTTATACCTTCAACTCTTTTGCTCCATATTTAAACTGTGGTTTAGTTATCAGAGGTGGGAGAAAGTCACTGTTTTGCAAGTCTTAAGTAAGTCTCAAGTCTTTAAACCCAAGTCTCGAGTCAAGTCTCAAGTAAAGACGTGCAAGTCCAAGTCGAGTCTCAAGTAAAGACAAGTCAAGTCAAGTCTGAAGGCATAGGCTTAATTTTCAAGTCCTTCCAAGTCATAAGCACCGTTGACCAAATTAAAAAAAAAAACAGTAAAAACCAGGACAGTTTCGTCACTTTATAAAAAACAACCAGGACAGTCAGGGCAGGACATGAAAACAGGACATGTCATGGGAAAATAGGACACTTGATCAACCTGGACCTTAACTTTACAATTATTTTCAGCTGACATCAGTCTCAGTTTTAGCCAGTTTTAGGCTTCAGGTGCCGAACAAAGTTTGACTTCGTCACCTCTTCGTCTGTTATTCTCACGCTGCATGTTTTGCAAACAGCAATTCTTTTTTTGTTTTTCACATTGTAGTTTGTGAATGCAAATGAAATTATCCTCAGTAGCATGGTTCCACATCTCTGGGTTGCTCCTGCACTCCTAGGGCTCTAATTTCGTGGCGCAGCGCAGGAGGCGCAAGCCTGGCGCACCCCGCGCAGTGTTAATTTTGTCCGGCGCACCGCTGTGCGCTGCCAATTTGACAATTTGGTAGACCGTCTGTGCAGAGATGGGTGTGACGGCGCACCAGCGGGAGTCGACGGCGCGACCAGGGGGAGGTGTCGGCAGATTCATGTTGGCACAGTGACAATTTCGTACCAAAAACAGTGCAGAAAGTGCGCTGAAAGCTCGCCAGCTCCAACCTGGTCTATTCTCGGCGCAAGGCGAAGCGCACCCTCCGCAGCTGTAATTTGGTTACAGCCGCACATGTGCGCACGTCAACAAAGCCTCAGAGGCACGTTTCCAGAGAGTCAGGCACATTTTAAACCAATAAACAATCACAGCAATCACTATTTAATGTAACCGTCTGAACCAGCATAAACATTTGTATCTATTTTAATTGTCCCGTCACATCTGATGTCAGATTAAAGCCGTTTGTCAAAATGGAAACTTAACCTGACGGCATCTGGAAGTTTGATGCACATCTTACAAGTCAACAGTATAAACACCCTTAAGATCTGATAATGAGTATATATCTGGCTTCTTTCATTTCATTAAATTCAAAGAAAAGAGGGGAAAAAAAGATGAAGAAAAAGGAGATAAAATAAATGTATGTCACTCAGGATTTTCCTGTGATTTCCCATATACAGTACAGTTTTTATACAGTTTTTACAATTTCATACCTATTTTGCTTCTGTTCTTCACTTCTCCACTTTTTCTCAAATCTTTTCTCCTTAGATTGATTTAATGTCATATTGGTTATACTATAAAACGATCTACTGCTTATGTTTGTTTAGGTATACATAAGATGAGGAACACTAAAACTATCGCAGAGTAAATCACAATAGCAATATTGGGGAAAAATATCGCAATTACATTATTTTCTCAAATTGTTCAGCCCTATTGTCTAATCATTTGGGTTAATGGCTAATGATCCAGCGCAAAGAGACTTGGAGAGATGTTACATCCTTTCTTGTCCCCCTTTCTGAACTAATTTTGTCAAACTGCCATTTATTTTGATCCTTGCTTTTGGCTCCTTTTACATTGATTTAACACAGATTGTTCACTGAGTCCATATCTTTCCAATACTCTGTACAGAAAACTCAAATTTCCTCTGTCGAAAGCCTTTTCAGTATCTGCATACCTCCCTTTGGATCTCATGATAGATTTTAACTTGCACTTGTACATGTCGCCATGACCCGTGTTAACTGACAGTAGCTTCTTGAAGAGTTCCTGGGCCCATGTAGGAAAATCCTTTACACAATGATGCCAGTTTTTAAGGTTTAAGGTCACAGGCATTCAGTGTTGGTTTTCAGCCTCACCACGTATGTGTAAAGGTTTCTCTGGATTCTCTGAATACTTTTATGATATTATGGATGGTAGTTCAAATTCCAGAGTTCCTTCCTTTAAGGATTCAGTTTTTCACAAAGTAGTGAACCTCACCCCATCCTTGAGCACAAGGAAGAGGCCTCAGCCTTTAAGGGAAGTTTCTTTTATACTCAATTATGACTCTCACCTGTTTCAAATTAACCTGCTCATCTGTGGAAGAGCAGTTTTCTGTTATACATTTTTTTGTTATCCCTGTCCCAGCTTCTGTGGAATTTCTTCTTCTTTTTTTCTGATTCTCTAGAAAGGGGGTCCCAACCTTCTTGAGTCTGAGAGCTTCTTAAAAGATGACAAGTTCATGGAGGGCTAAATGTTTGATTTCATATTTCTAAACAATACAAATTTGTACAGTTTACCTTGAAATAATTTTCTTTAAAGACTGAAAACGCAAATTATAGCTAGAAAAGTTTACTCACTTTCTACTGAAATCCCCCAAAATAAACATTTCCATAAAATTTAGCATATATATTTTTTGTATCTCATTTGACACATTAGGTGTTTTTGGCAACTGATAATCCACTTAAGGACATTTTTAAGATCATTTTTCCGATTGAATTCAGCTTTTTTTTAAGTGATTTGTTGATCATGTTAATTAGGAGGTACCATAACAGTATGTGTCAAATATGATGCAACAGGCTGTAAGGGGTCAGCATAGTGCATTTAATAATACTGTATGTTTACTTTAATAATGTCTTCATCTGTTAGACTTCACTGTTATTTAGAAAAGTCACACTTTTGCCATTTTATTTCTAAAAACAAAACTGTAAGGGCTCTAGCGGGCAGCAATTCTGTTTGAGGTGTGGCATCATCCAGTTTTGTATTGATGAAAGTATCATTTCTTGGCAAAAATGTAAAATAAAATAGCTTTTTATTTGAAGCTCTGTGGTGGTAAACTGGACTATCTTTATAATTTCCTACACACAGTCCCCACTGTTGGTATTGAAGTGGGAAAATGATTCTATCTGCTAAATTATATGCAGTGTTGGAAGAAAAGCAACCTGGATTATACCTACTCTTATTGTATTTTATACAGCATACTCTGCAAGTCTTAAACTGTCAGCAGTTATGTACTAAGAAACGACTTTCTTTCCCATTCATCAGTCCATGTTAAAAGTCACGGTCAGTTCCAGTAATTACTCCACAGCTGATAATGGACTCATGCTCTCTGACGCCTCTCATCATGCTGCTCAAGGCTGTTTGCATTTAAAGAGCGAGATAATCCTGTCATTTACAAATAATATACCTCGATGTATGTGGTGATTGAATACAGACATAAGGTGACTTTTTGGCTTAATGTGAAAATTCATAATCGGTGTTAATGGACAGCTAGTAAACCAGGTTGTGTTCGGGGACCTATTTAATAATTTTATATGTTTTTCACAGTATTACGTTTTCCCTGAATATATTCAAAGAAAGTCAAAGAAGGTTGTGCTATTGTTATAATTCCTTTATCTATTCTTACATTTAAAGTAGGAGTTGAGGTCTATCAGAATACTTCATCTTCTTAACAAAAGGCATTTCATTTCTCCTCAAAAACAATTTTGCATGTCAGTGACCTTTTTCTGCATAAATACCCTCCTAAATGTCTCCGGCTTGTCCTGCTGTGAGCTGCTTTTTACTAACAGATTAAATCTCTCTGTGATTTCTAAAAACTCTTAACAAAAGGATATAAAAAAATTCATAACTCAGAAATTCTTGGTATCAGACAGCACTTGTTCCAACAACTGTCAGTCGATGCAGCTTTTCTTTTCGAATGTCAGTGTGTTAATACAGAGTTCCATACCTTTATAGGGTATCTTATCATGAAGCAAAAATAATAAAAAGTAATTATTAGGACAGCGTGCCCACTTGTGTTTTCACTGTTTTCCACAGAAATTCGATAACACTGAATAGAAGAATCGTAAAGTCAATCAAGTCTGATATTTGACCACATGCTGCACATTTTAGCCTCACATTAATCAAGGATGGACACGCTGGTCTTGGGTTTGTGTTGGATTTTAATGCACTTGCATGGTGAAATGACATTAAGATCTATGTAATGTAACAGTGCTGCATTGATTCTGTTTCAGACCTTCAAAATAAGTTGGAATTCATAATAAAGGAGAAAAATCAGGTCGTGCAGGATCTTGAGATGGTGCGAGATGAACTAAAGCAAACAAGAGACGAGGTATGTTTTTTTTTCAAATTATTTTAGATTAAATGTTGCTGATTGTTCTCACTAAGGTTCCCGAAGAAAAAAAATACTTCTGCTTTTTAATGCAACATTTGTAAATGATTCGATACCATCCATTTTTAACAAAAAGTTGAAAATATTGATGCTTCAAAAATGTATTTATTCCCAAAAGAAGAAAAATCATTAAGTAAAAGCATTGACATGAATTTTTCTCTGTCATTAACATGTTTTTTGTCATTTGTACCTGATTTGTAGAATCAAGTCTGATCACGTTTTAAAGAATAAAAAGACCACTTAGACAATTATTTATGACAAGGACTGTGTTTGTTTACAAAAAAAACACCTTTAAAAATGCACTGCAGATGTACGTATCTATGAAAAAAACAGATATTAATACAGATATTAAGTTTTGAACTTTAAGGTGTAGTCAGCGATGTGGGAGAAAACGAGAGGAGAGGTTTTTTTCTTTTTAAGTTATTTTTTGGGGCTTTTTATGGCCTTTATTGGATAGGACAGCTGAAGTTGTGACAGGAAAGCGGGTGAAGAGAGGGGGGATGACATGCAGCACAGGGCTGAGGCCGGGATTCGAACCTACAGCCGCTGCTGGGGGTTGGCAGCCCCCGTACATGGGGCGAACACTCTACCAACTGAGCAAATGTCCACCCCGGAGAGGTTGTTGATAAACGACTTTAGACCCTCCCTCCGAAAGCTGATGGACGCATATCGTCATGGAAACGGCCGTAGAAACTGCGTAGCTGACCAACGTAGCTAAGGTAACCCCGACTCGTCAGACAACTCGACTGCTGTTATTGATAACATCACAACAACAGTACATTCTGGCAGATTAGACAATAAGATGAATGCCCGACGGCTGTTACTGTTATGTGAAGCACCACAAAGCTAATGTTGCTTACCTATCCAGCAGACAGACGGCGACATCCGCGTCCGTTTTCAGGTCTTTAAATTGGCGGAGTTCCCTCCACCGTTGGAAAGCAACACCAATGTTGACCCGGGTCTTTGCTCTTTCATGGTCATAGCCCTTCTTTTTCACTTTCTGCTCCTCTGACCTTTTTCTTTTGGGCTGTTTTTCAGCCATTGCTACTGCACATATTGTATCTCTCTCTTACGCTAACTGCGCACGCTACGCAACCTACAACTCCCTCTCCCCCTTCCATCTGATCTGCGCATGAGTATGATCGCCCCCTGGATGTGGGGGGTGTACTCTGTTTTGGTAACTTGACCTGAGCCACAGTATTTACCTGCTGAAATTCAGAGCCAAGGCTGTGTATTGGAACCGGACTTTTTTTCAACATGCTGTCAGTGGTGACATCTTGTGGATGGAGAGGAGAAATACGGTGAATTTGACAAATAGTGCATTAGATTAGAAGATTAGAAGATCGCTGACTACACCTTTAAGCACTGGTGTTGTATAGAGGTTTAAACTCTGTACCCACATCTTCAGTACCATGTCATGTCAATTTCCAGTAATCTAGAAGGGAATGAAACAAGGTTTGATGAGGGAGGATTCTCCTGCATGTTTTGCTTTTCCTTTTCAGTATTAACAATAATGAGCTGCAAACCTTTGGTCTTGGTTCCTCACTTAAACCTTTAGCATAAAAATATGAACCAGAAGAAAAACGTCTAATAAGGAATCTGATATGACATAATTTTTTTTTGTAAATGCAAGGAAAAGCTTTTGTGTCAGCTTTTTTTCCTGTCACAGAAAATAAGTGCTGTGAAACAGAGCTATTGAAGCAAACCTGTGTACATGGCCCCTATTTTTTTAGATTGTTTTTTTTATGTTGTCTTTTTACTCTTCTTTATTTGCAGCTGCTGAGGGAGAAGCATGATAACACGGTTTTGATTGCTGAGACATTGCAGCAGAAGAAGCTCCTGGGCAAATATAACCGAGGTATGAAGGACTAAGTTTTGAATGCAGTTGTTATTTCTATCCTGTGTCCTACTAAAAAGCACAAATGACATCAAGTTGAAACAATTCTGCAGTTTCTTCGTTTGCTGTGGAGGAATTTGAGGCTTTACAAGACACACTAAACCTGGAGCGGGACCTGAGGACTGAGGCAGAAAAGTTTGCCAGAGCGGTAACTTTTCTCTCTTAACCTCTGGAGTTGTGTCTGCGTTTCTTATGTCTGTTTTGTCTTCCAGCAATGTACAAATGTAATGTAATCCTCTGTTTAGATGATGGTTGAGCAAAAGCAGTTGAAGAGACAGAGCCAGCTCCTGATGCAGAGCACCTCACCTAGTCAAGCCCTGCAAGATGCACTGAGCCAAATCACCAGACTGACACAAGAGCTGGAGTCCAAGAAGCTGGAGCACCAAGAGCAGGTCTGTACAGAACAGATGTAACATAGTCACAGCTAGAACATCCAAAATGGGACACATGAGGGCATTACTTTTTTATTGATGCCATCCAAATGTGTGCTCTCCTAAATGCAAAAATGAGATCATAAACATTGTATCTATAATGGCGCTCTGGGCCCTATCGCAAGCCCGGCAGGAAATGTTTTAGTATGAAGGCAGGTATCTTCTGTAGTTTCATGTCATCTTCACACCCAGTGCTCACATGGTTTAAAGAGCAAATGATCATGCGCTCTTGTTTGCTCCTGAGGGGGATTGCCTGAAAATTGTGAGTGGTCCGATGCAAAGCTGGATTGTTCTGTTATTTTGGGGACACATTAAAGAGACTGACACACATCTGTAAGATCAAAACAAAGTCTATACTGAGGTTGCTTCACTTACACTGGATGCACAACAGCACACCTCTATCATTCAATAGCAGCATTTGTTGACAAATTCAGTTAAAAGTTTATAATGGGAAAGAGAACTGAGAGACCACCTGACTTTTTCTGCACAACCCTCACTGTGCAATTCCCATGTGATTCATACTCCTGGAAAAAAAGAAAATCTCACACACAATTAAAGATTTTCATGCATAGTGAAGCTGCTTTTATAATACTTTTGTACATTTAAATAGGGGTGGGAGAAAAATCGATTTACATAAGTATAGGGATTTTGGTTAAAAAATATGCCTGAAAAATCCTTAAAACAGACTCACATGTGATGTGTATTTTTCCTGGTATGTTCTGTAGACATCATCGGTGGTCATCTTTTTGGCTGGTGTTAAAAAAGCTAACTCAAGACTGCAAAAATGGACAATATCTTGAATCACAATTCTCATCGAATCGGCACCTATAAAATTAGTAAACAATTGAATCGGGAGAAAAGGATATCATCCCAGCCCTAATACTAAATAATCTCATCCATGATTACGCTCACAGATACTATGTAGTCTGTCCAGTGTGTTTTACACATGCAGGAGCATGCAGAGCCAATGATTTCTGTACAGGTGAGAAACTAAATTACTTGCATGTTATTAGATGTTCAGTAAATTGCTGATCCTGTATGTTTTTTTATAAAATATTTTAATGAACCAGTTTAAAGCAGGAAAAAACTGTAATCAGTGCAATAATCAAGATACATGCCTGCTACATCATCATAAATCACGGGCTTTTTCATGATACTTTTTTGGATTCAAAACCTGCTGTTGAATCTCAATATTTCCATCATCATCTGCTTGTTTAGCTCATTTATTTTCCTCAATCTCTGGTTTTCAAAGGCAGCTGTCATCCAGAACGTAGCACTTCACCTCTAAATTTTAGCTATAGCCACAATTGCCATGCTAATTTAACAATACCATGAAAAAACCTGATCATAATACTTATCTACACAGTCATCCCATCCACTAACATTAGCCTGCAGCCTGACCGCCACTCAGTAGTCCTGTACCTCTTCTCCACTGACCTTAACAATGTTCCAAAAATGTCTTGCTGAGCTCACAACAGGTCTGTAAAGTCAAAGCACATATATGTCTCATATATATGTCTTAACAGGTCCAAATGGGTTAATAAAGAAACCTGATAAAAGGGCTTTGTTTTCAAATCAAAGTTCTTGGAGCCAACACATGGATAATTCAGTTGTACATGGCAGGATGACTTTTTTTTCAAATCAATATTGTTGCCCACAACTATCGATGAGTATGACTGAGTTTGCCCTAAAATATCTTAGCCGAACATGACAAACATAAAACACACTGCTAACTCAAAGCACAACAAAGCTAAAATATGAAAAATTACACATGTTATCAGTCCTCTACTTAACCACTGTAATATTTCTAATTCATGTGCTTCTAAATAAGAATTATTTATCTGGTTAATTGCATAGAGAGGGAATGGGTGCTGAATAATCACAGGTCATGCCAGTGAAACCTCGGGGCTCTGACCTCCCAGATTAATAATTAAAAGCAGCAGCATTGGCGCCAGCCCCCTCCCACATTCTCGGGCTCTGATGGAAAACAATTAGAGCTGAGTGGGATCACTGATCTCTGCTGGTGCAGGGGTGGAGGTGAGCCATACCCTTCATTTGAGGAACAATTAAAACACTGGTTAAGGAACTCGGATTGGGAACAGATGAGTGGATGTCAGCTGGCAGCCACCCAACACGATTTATCAGAAATCATCACAGCAGGAGCGGGAGCCAACAAAATGCTGCTGAGGCTTTTTTTAGGTGGCGAGCAGAGTACAACAAATGTAACATAATTGTATGGATTGGCATTTGTTGTATTTGCATATCAGTTTGATTTTTTCAGCTTTAGTTTAGTTAAAATTGTTTTTTAAAGCTGATTTGTGAACTTAATAAGTTTTGATTTTGTAAAAACTATAGCTTTAACTTAGGTGTATTGATCTTTGTACCTGTGTCATTTATATTTCAAAACTTTGTCACATGTACTGTAGGCAGAGTTGGTCAAAACCATGTGAAGTCAGTTGTTTGATTACAAAGTTGACTTCTACCTACAAAGAGGCCTTGTGGAGGTGGGATTTAAGGCTGTCTGTACGATGGGGAGCCTGTATGGTAATATAGCCATATCAGTCATGTCAATACATGTAAAACCCAACTCTGCAATACAAGGAATCCAACCCTTGTGTACAGTGAGAACTCATAGATGTATTATAGTGCAGTAAGGTTTTTATTTAGGCCATAACAAATGTCCATATCCTGCACATGACAGCAACACCTCCAGGGTCCCTGCAGCCATTCTCAAGTGGAGTCTCATGGAACTAGAGCTGACACCTCAGAGGTTGCCACCTGCTTTTTAAAAATACACTCTTTTAATGCATGCCTAAAATAGAATGTACATTCTTGAGGTAGTTAGGTATAAGCTGTCTATGACTCAGAAAGCTCAGGACTTAGGACTAAATGTCCTTATTTTATTGCATTTTTAAGGTTCACTTTGCAAGCACTCAGATCAGTTTTGGTTCATCATTGTTTTCTAGTAAAGCCTAGTTGGTAGTTGATAAAATTTCAGTGAAGTTTCTTTCAGCGTAGTTTTTGTTTTTAGTAAACATAGCAGTTGTAGTCATACCCACATTTTCCTTTTCAAGTTTAAAAGAAAGCTGGGAAAGTTTCTACACACCTCACTCCTCTTTATTGCCACTTTGTGACCCAAATTAATACATTATCTACTGTAACTCCTGTGTTAGACTCTACTGTTTATCATTAAACTTCTTGTACGGACATTACCAGCTTATATTTAATACATGAATATTATCATTATTATCTTATAGGTAGCAACTCTCTCCAGTCAATACTATTGTACAAAGTACATTAATTGGGTGTGTGGAGTATGTATACAAATATACATGATATGTTTCTTGTACTTTGTGGTGAAGGTTTGACAAATATTTCATAAACTGATATGCCGTGTAAAATCCTTCCGGTCAGTTAATCATAAATTTAGATAGATAGATAGATAGATAGATAGATAGATAGATAGATAGATAGATAGATAGATAGATAGATAGACAGACAGACAGACAGACAGACAGACAGACAGACAGACAGACAGTCTGGTAATACGCCCTACCAACAACTGGATGGTTGAGGGTTGGAGCCCACTACATGCCAATGTGTCCTTTGGCTAAAGACTGAACCCCAGGTTGCTCCCACTGTTTGAAGAGTATGGCTTCGGCCTGTTCTGTTGTTAAGTGTCCTGAGGTAACACTCATGATTTGGCTCTATACAAATAAAGATTGATTGATTGGTCGATTGAATGATTGACTGCTGCATCAGGGGTGCGTATATGGGGATGAAATGTTGTGGATGTGTAAGCTAATATGACTCGACATTAACTAACTGGTGGTCAAAACTCGACCATCAGTGAGTCAGTGTGGAAGTAATTGGATGTTATTGGTTAGATTTGACTTGCAGTTTTTTAAGAAGTCAGAAAAATTGTAAAGAACTGTATCGGCTGGAATAGATTTGCAGTATATTTTGACCATATGTATCCATATATTAGCTGTTTTAGAATGTCTGAAAGTACCATAAAGCTTCACTGAAAATCTGCATTCAGAAACAGTGCAGTGTTATCATGGGCCTCGGTCAACCCAGCTTCAAAAAAATCCCAAGCCAACCCTTTAAGGGACACATAATATACTTAAAGTTTGTTGCGACATTTGTTTATTTCTTAGCCCAATCATGGCAGGTATTTTCAGGTGAAATGATCAATATTGTTCTTCTTGCATCCGCAGATGAAGCAGATGGAGCAGCGGCTGAAGAGCTCTGAGGCTGAGAAGGAGTTGGCAGCTTTGAGACGTAAACTAGAACTCCTGGAGGAGGAGAAGACAGAATACCACGACAAATGCTCCAAGGCTGAAGTGGAGGTCAAAGATCTGCGCTTTACAGGTGAAAACATGTTATGAGCTATAAGGAAAAGGCACTCCTTGGGTCCTCCACTCTGTTTACTCCAGAGGACAAAGCAGAATTACTACTGTGTAAGAGGCACTGTGTATCTGTAGGTTTCAACAACCCAAACAGGCTCCATCAGCTTGAAGATGTGACCATGAGAGTCTTTTCAGCTCTTTTGTCATCCTCAAAGACTGTTTGCTGTTCTAAAGAGTTAGAGCAATACCAGGCTCCATCCTTGTTCTTGAAGATTTTCGTGTTTATTTACTCCATCTTTTATGATTAAATTATAGTTGAGGAGCTCCAGAAGAAACTGCAGGCAGCTTCCAACCCTCACCCAGCTCCTGCACCTCCTCCTCCCCCACCACCACCTCCTCCTCCTCCTCCAACCTCTTCGGCCTCCAACCCTCTCAGGTTTGATCTTGTTCAATCACCAGTCTTCATCATTATTCAACTCCTCAGTTTTTGTTTCACTTTGTACAAGCTGAAAGACTTCATCAGAGTTCATTTGTAAGTTGGTCTCATGGTGGTAAAAAAAGAGCACTGATTTATTTGTACTTGTTTTTTGTTTACAAGAATGCCAATTAGCTTCAGCATTGGTGAGAGCTGTTTTCCTGGGGTCCAGAGTGTGATCTTGATATATTTTCCTATGTTCATCAATATCGATAACCTACAGTATTTTCTGGTCATTGATTGATGCCATTTCCAAGAATATCAGGTCATCAACTGATGAATTTCCTACTGGGAACTCAGTGAAACCTCACCACCCCAGAGTTAACGATTGAAGATGGATGCCCCCAGTGTGAACAGTTATTTAGCTCCTGTAATAATCCATTTATTTGCACTTCTGACTGGGATGTGTCGCTCTAGATCAGCTGTATACATTGTATTGTTAAACTTATATCCACAAACATGCTGCCATAGTGATAATCACATTCTTCATGTGATATTTGTGAACAACAACGCAGGGCGTGCTAACAACAGCTAACAATAACCTGGTAGATCAGCATGTTTTTTTCCGACTTCAACTGGAACGCCGATAAATCTGAGATGATGTCACTCCCAGTTCCGAGGTTACTGGAACGTAGCATTACGACAGTCGCCGCGTGTGCTCATGGGTAGCAAAGTCTTAATGTCGCCGGTAATAGATTCTCCTCACAGCACCTTTAAACTTGTTAAAAGAATGAAACCCTAAAAAAAAGTGATCAAAACAGTTTCAGCAGGAATAACTTCATGTTTAACAGGTTTTACAGTAATCTGTCCATAAAAATGTATATTACAGTCAAACCCAGTGATGGAAAACCTGACTGTCCCTAAAAGAGGTGGTTAAAATACCACAACTGCTCCCTATGGCAGGTTAGAAAGTCATTGGAAGCCAGTGCAAAGACACAAGGGTACGGGGTAACATGAAACCTTTTCAGAGATTTTACCCAAAGCTTGTTAGCAGCATTTGAACCTCCTGTAGGTGGCTCAATGATGTGTTGCCTTGAGAAATAAACAGAATTAAAGTCTCAACAAAACAAAGGCAGGAATGATCATGTCTAGCTCACTTTTTGACACAGCTGGTCTGAGTTTTATTATGTTTCTTAAATGATAAAATAAGCAGGACAAAGAGTTCACATGCTGGTCCAAACTCAGAGCCTTTGAGAGCCATTTGGACACTCAAATTCTGAAGAACAGGTTTAAGAGCTGGGGCTAAAAATCCAGGACTATGCTTCACCTCAGGTAAGGCATGATCAGGGGCTGATATAACAATCTCTGTTTTTTCTGTGCTGAACTGGAGGAAGTTGTCAGCCATCCAAGGTGTGATTGAGTTAACACAGTCAAGCAGAATGGACAGCTTAGAAACATTACAAGGTTTAAAAGACATTTAAAAGTTTTTACAAGATGCCCCAAAGGACTCAAACACAGAGACAACAACAGATAAGACATTTCTTACCAAATAAAGGACAGTTCTGTGTTTTTTTTGCCACAGCTTTATTTATTAGAACACTTTTGTGAGCCTTTAGAAACAGCTCTAAGACCCAACTTTGGTCCTTACAAGCAGTGAAGAACCATGACTGCAGCTGCTTGCACTCACTTTTCTCTAATCGATCAGTTTGGCTATTCAGTTTGAACTCATTGCAGTTGTTGAATTAGAAACTGTGGCCTGCAGCTTTGCAGTTACTGTGCATACCTTGGTCTGAATTTAGATGTTTAATTTTTATTACAGATGCTCAAAGCATTTTATGACATTAATGGATAAAGTGAAAGCAGCTACACTAACTGCAACCAAATGATCTCCTGTTTCTATTTAGTTCGTTGTTGTCAATGATACGGAAGAGAAGAGATGTTAGCACGGACATCCCACTGGAGGTCAAAGACTCTACTAAAACACCAGGTATGAGCACCCTCAGACATCCACACACTGTAAACACACATAATTTACTGCCTTCTCTTTTTTTTGTTAACTATGGCCTTATATTTGTACAGTGGCATTTCTTTGGCTCCAGCAGTTTAAGTGTAACAAATACTGGAAACAGCCAACAAATAATCCAATGAAATAAAACTGTTTATCTGCCTGTTTGGATTCGGATACGATGCAAAGCTGTGTAGGGGAACAAATCACAAGAAAGAACTGAACATGGAATATTTGCAAGCACAGCCGCTTGAGATGAATCATTGTGTTTTTAAAGAGGTTATTATTTCGTAAAAAAAAAAAAACAGTACAAGATATACATTTTCAAAAATAATATTTAGGCATACACAGACAGCTCCTTCAACTCACTCTCCTATCAGCCTATTAAGAGTAGAGATACACCCATAGCTTATCATTATCATTACCTTTATGTCACGACCCATTACATTGGGTTTATAATCTGTAACAAGACAAGCATGTTTTTGTGTTTATTATTTTTTATTACTATTATTGTGATCGCTTTGTGATTATTTATTTTGTTTGTGTTGTTTTACGAGTTTTTGTGTTTCTTTAATGCAGATATGAAATTTATGTTGTATTAAGTTGTACACACACAAAAAAAAAGGTACCACCGCTGTTAGACTACCTTTCACATTTTTTTACATATTGCTCTTTAAGAGCTAAGTCTTAGAAAAACACAACAACATTTGTGATATTAGCCAGTTTTTATGTTTCTTTCATTCAAGTTTGATTGAATGTGTGGTTCAACTTATTTTTGTTTTCTGTGAAGGACAGTTTTAAGTAATTCTGTCCTTTTTTTCAGTAAAACTATGCATAGGCAGAATATCAAGAATTAATAAGCTTTATAAATGATTAATTAAGTATTAAGTAATGCTTTACTAATGTTTACTAGAATAATGCTATAATAGAGCACCCATAATAATGCGGTGTTAGCCTAAATCAAATGTCTCTTTTTTGCTATGTTTGGCAACGGATCTATGAGAAATGACATATGGCCATAGCTCGGCCATACATGTCAAAATTGTTTGAGTTACAATCATCTTATGCTGCTGTAAAATTCAAATAAAGATATTGTTGGAAAAAAAAGAGTAGAGATATACGGTACAGGCCACACCTTCTCATTCAATGTGTTTTCTTTATTTTTTATCACTAATTACATTGTAGATTCTCACTGAAGTAATGATGGCCACTTGTTTCTCTCAATTTAGCTGATTGGTTCTTGCCATAATATTAATTTTAAAAGTGTCTAATAGGGCTAATAGGAAACCCTCCAGCAAGACTTTGACAGACTACAGCATTCACTCCTCAATCTGAAATTAGTTCTTAATGAGGACGAGACCAAATACATGATATTCTCAAGATCCAGTAATATTACAGCTGACTGCTTACATCACATCACCACTTTAACAGGACACAACATTGAAAGGGTTTCTGAATATAAATATCTGGGCATCTGGTTGGATCAGAAACTAACATTTAAATTCCATGTCAACACTCTAGCAAGTAAACTGAAAGTTTACAGAAACAAATTCAATTTTCCTTTGCTTTGTAGGAAACAGATCATTGAGGCTGTGTTTTTATCTGTCTTAGATTACGGTGATGTTATCTACAGAAATGCTTCTGCC
Organism: Scarus forsteni; assembly: GCA_036419115.1. Lineage (NCBI taxonomy): Eukaryota > Metazoa > Chordata > Actinopteri > Labriformes > Labridae > Scarus > Scarus forsteni. The sequence goes on from JAZDUH010000060.1 coordinate 2,058,468, forward strand.
TCCACTTTCACTTCTTTGGACTCTGTTTATCACTCTGCACTCAGATTCATCACCAGTTCAAGTTACTCCACCCATCACTTTGTCTTATATGAGAAAGTGGGACGGGCACCTTTGTCTGTAAGAAGACAAAAGCATTGGCTGCTGTTTATTGATAAAGTTTTGAATGGCAACATGCCACCATACCTCAGCACTTTATTGAACTGGTCAAATAATAAGTATTCCACACGTTCAACAGATTTTCTGATGCTTGATGCTCCTCGGACTAAAACTGAATTTGGTAAAGCTGCTTTTAGTTCCTCTGCAGCATCCTCCTGGAACATCTTGCAACGTACACTGAAACTCAACAAAATGGTTTCTATTGGTCAGTTTAAAACTATGATTAGCAACTACTGTACCTTTGAATGTAACTGCTTTTAATGGGGTTTTATCAAATGTTTATTGGCTGTTTTTCTTGTGATTTTATATTGTTGTTGTGCTCTCGACATCATTGTAAATGAGAGCTCTCCCTCAATGATTTCTCGAGATTTAAATAAAGGTTAAATGAAATGAAATGAGGGCTGTCGGCTGTGCATCAGCCTGACTTCTGAACTACACAAATGAAGGTCCCAACCCCATTAAAAAGGCAAGAAATTCCATTAACTAACCCTGGAAAGGCACACCTGAGAAGTGAAAACCGTTTCAGGTGACTACCTCTTGAAGCACATAAAGAGAATGCCAAGAGTCTGTAAAGCAGTAATCAGAGCAAAGGATGGCTACTTTGAAGAAACTAGTATAAAAGACATGTTTTCATTTATTTCACACTTGTTAAGTACATAATTCCACACATGTACATTCATCGTTTTGAAACCTTCAGTGAGAATCTACAATGTAAATAGTGACGAAAATACAGAAAACACATCGAATGAGAAGGTGTGTCCAAACTTTTGGCCTGTAGTGTAGATACCCATTGTGGAAGATAAATAAACAAAACTAGATGTAAACACATTTTACATATACATTTCAAACAGAGAAAATGTCCTCTCATCAACATCAACAAGCTAAAAGCTGGAAAACAGTGTGTGGATAAGAAGACAAGGTGATCTAATTGATATGGGCAGACTGTTCCACTCAAAAGTGGCTTAAAACCATAATGCAGGTCTTTTTTTATTCATCAGAAACCCATTGCAAAAACAAAACAATTATCTCAATATTTATAGCAGAAAAACAATGTGACATTTAATCCCCACCACAGCTGCCTGGGGACATAAACAAAAGGTCTTATGATACTATTTTGGGCCTGCAAGGACAACAGAACTATTTTGGTTTTGATACTGTTGTCAGTTTTTTATTTCAGCACCACCATGGCCATTTATAAGACTTCACAATTTTTAAGTGGCAAAATTTGTAGTACTTTAGACAATAAAAAAGCCAACATACATGAATTTACAATCAAGATGAATAAACAAATAGGAAAAAAAACTACTTTTTGGCTCATAGGCCCATAATAGAATTTGTTTGGTCTGTTTTAATGATGTGATAAACAGACAAGCTCTGTGCTGTATTGTGGGTTTTCTTATGTCACAACTTAATCTTGGCATACGTAAGCTTAAATCTTTTTTTCTTCTGTTAAAAACATCAGTTAAAAATGTGTCCAAAAATATTCTTACTCTTAAAAAGATATATAAAGTTTTGAGGCCACGGTCTTGTGATTTAGTGCCGCCTTACACTCTTTCTAAGATGTTTGTGACATGTTTAAATACATTATTGCAGTCCTATAGATCTATTTTTTGTGTTAGGACAACAAGGGAGGTGTCCTAATGTAGGTTAATGGGACTCAAATAAGACAAATTGTAGTTTTATACGTAAATAATTGACTGAATTTTGTTGGTAAATGATCATTTGTGTTCTGGAAATACTTTAAATCTCACAGTTGTATCTTTTCTGTCCTTTTTTTGTTTTTTATTTCAATGTTTAGGACACAATGTACAATTATTAGAATTATAATCAACTCCAGGTCTGAGTAAACAAAGGCAGGTTGCTCATTTTATTCAGGATCAAAACATGGGCAATGCAGGGTTCAGACTACACAACTCTCTGCCTGTTACAATGGTAGCTGGGTCAGATCGGGCCATCACTGAGCCATACAAGTCCATCATGTCTTGACCAACAGACATAAAAAGCATGAGATGGCATTTGAAGGACAGAGGCAGGGCTAAAATTACCAAAAGAAGACAGTAAATGGAGAGGTGCAGGAATGAGTTCAGAAACACAGAGGTGTGTTAGCATTCAGCACTTCCAAGTTACTAATAATAGCTCTTTCAGATAAATATATGAACTAGTGTATATAAGACTTTAACATTTAATGTTAGGTTTAAAATGCATCAAACCTTGAATTTAATGATTTTTTGTGTTTTAAGAAGGTTAACAAACTGCTAATAAGGGCTACAAAAACAGCTGGGGACTCTAATGTAAGCCTCTTTGATCATTTTTCAATAGCACAAAGACAAAGCAATACTTAAAATGTAGAAACAAACTCTTAAGTGCTAAACTTTTTTATGGAGTTCCTCAGGCATCCAAGATGTCACCTTGATTTGAGATTATTTTGGCAAACTACATCAGACAAAATGATTGATTTCTGGGCCCGAGAGATTTTAAAACTATTAGAATTGTGAAATTGTACTGAAATTGTGCCTGAAACTGATCTGATCTGGGCATCAGTCAAATTTAGGTAAAAAAAAAAAGAACAGCATACTGAGAAAAAAAAGCACACAGTAGAGGGCATAATACAAAAAGATAAAAAACTAAAGTAAAAATATTTTGTATCTGGAGGACTGAGAAAAGGGAATATAACAGAACTTAACGTAAATGACGTTACTGCGGTTATATTCTGCCTTTAATGTTGAATGAATGAATGAATAAATAAAATTATTTGGATACAGTTGCAAACAAACAACTTAGAAGATCTTAGTAAAAATTCGAAGTTTTCAAGCTGACTAAAAGGGTGTAGACAGAAGCCAAAGCTTTAAGTCTGTCCCTTCAACAAAAAAATAACTATCGCAGAAAAAAAGATTAGAGCAAAAACAATGCTGATGCATTGTTGAGGGGCCGCCCCTGGTGGCCACCGTGTGCCTTATCTGATCAGACAGCTTTCCCTTGGCCCTTCTCCTGACATCACTGAAGCATCTTTTTACATTGGGCAGCGGTTCTCTGTCAGTATCTGTGAAAGCTTGATTGACAATATTAAGAACTTCCTCCCAGGCTGTTTCTGCATCTATGGAGGTCTGTTCACATTATAATATATTCTGGTACTGTGAGCTTGGGTCTCTCGGACCAACACATCATTTTCCTCCTGGGAGGAGTTTGGCTGCCTGGAGATGCTGCTACTGTTGTCACCGTCCATAATGAGGTGAAATTGTCACTGCACCTCGCCCCCCCTGTATCTAAAGGCAATGAGAGGCATTCATTTGATTGGTGTAGACAACACTCGGTGTTAGACCCATTCATGCCTTTTCTCCTCCCCCTGTGGCACAAGCGCGGAGGGGCAGGGGCGGAGGCGAGGGTGTGCATCATTGCTCCTGGAGTGCGCCTCTCTGCGCAATGCAGGAAACTTGCAAAATGTGTTAAACATTAACACACCCTATGTGTGCGCCGTGCCTGCTCCTGGTCTACAAAATTAAAGCCCTTTGACTGTAACATGGCTTATATGAGATTTCCAATTAAATTTATTGTTGATAACATCTAAAAAAGAATTTTCAGACACATTTTCAATTTTAGCTTCTTTTACTTTGATCTTATGGCCAAAGTTTGAAGCCCAGTTCCCAAAAATCGTATGTTTATTTTTGATGATGGTTTGTGATTATGGTCACAGTCAAAAATGTTCAAAAACCTTTCAGATTCCATATGCTGAATGACGCTGATACAGATGTATTTTTTGTCTGAGAGGCTCTGTTAAATCCTCTACCTTAAGGCTCTCCTCTCAGGCCCACTCCCCTCTGATTGGTGGCTCCAAATTGTTAATAACTCTGCATTTATTTGGCTGTCTATGGCCTGCCAGAGTCCTCTCTTGACAATGCTGTGCCCTGTCCTGGGCTTGCTACTTTGAGTCAGTGGGCTCCAGTGTTGGGCAAATTACTTTAAAAAAGTAATTAGTTATAGTTACTAGTTAGTCAACCAAAAAAGTAACTGAGTTACTAATGGAATTACTCATTCATAAATGTACTTAGTTACCAGGGAGAGTAATTGATGTGTTACTTTTTTGAAAAAGCTTTTGGTGCTTGAACTTTGTGTCTCTGTGTCCTTCCTTGTTGTAACCTGCTGCAGCAGCTCTGACATCATCAGTCATCATCTTGGTGTTTTTGGTCACTAGATTTTAGATTTACTAACAACAGGCAAACACTTTGCTTTAGGACATAATGTACACTTCACATGTGTATTCTTGCCTTTTACTTTTTGTATTTCCATCCTCATAACGCCAGTTTTAACTCCACAGACCACTCTAGACTCTCCGCTGGTGCAGCTAACCACGTTGCCAGATTTTGCAATTGAAATAAACATTTTTAAAGAGTGTTTAATTCTTATCCACGTTACATTTCAATTTCAAAGTCATATTCCCTCTTTTTTTTCTCTTAATTTACTTTATTCAACATCCCTTGGAGGTGGAACATCCTTTACTTTATACAGAGGTGAAGGGAGGGGCTGCTGTTATATGTAACTCCATTATTGCTTAACAGACTGTCGAACCTTGATTTTTGTACCCAAAAAGACATGCTAGGGTTTTATCTAAGTGTTATCGTAATCATCTACAGCTTTATCATAGTGAAAAACAGTCCTAGCCACATTAGAAACTAGAAAAGCACTCGGAGAGCGCGGACCTCCGCCAGCTCCACAGTCCTCAGCCATATTGTCATTTATAGCATAAATATTAGTCCTACATTTATTTCATTGAAATATTTAGATTCCTTGACCATGAAAACATACCATTAGCAACTGGATTCATAATGATATCTATTTTAGTTCAGTAGCTATTCACAGAAATCACATTTTTCACCATGGTGGCCAGACGCTGATCCAGATCAACACCAAAATCGAATCAGTTCTTCCTTTTCCCATGCTGAACATTTCCTGAAAATTTCATCAAAACCCATCCATTACTTTTTGAGTTATTTTGTTCACAGATGGACAGACAAACAAACTCTCCTGAAAACAAAACCTCCTTGGCGGAGGTAATACATTAAATTCTGGCTTTAAAGAATTACATTAAATCTAAGGATCTATTTTAGCTTGAAACATCATTTTTGCAGTAAAATTTAAATTTGTTTTAGACTGGGATAAAATAATTTTAATAACTTCTGAATTTGGTTTATATTGATGGTAGATGATGCACCAGATTCTTCCTGGGTTTGGGGGCACAACAAGTCCAAATAAACAACTGCAACATTGGAACAAGCCCAAAAAACTTCAACCTACAACCCCCAATTTACACATGCAAGTTAGAATAAAACAAAGCTGAAAGTTGCTTATAATAAGCTAACCTGGCAACTCTGGCATCAAGTTTTCTCGTGTGTCTGTTAGCGGTGCAGCTCCTGTCTGTGTCTGGCTGAGTGAGGCAGGTTGGACAACAGCTGCTTGACATCGGTGCAAAGTTAACGTGCCACATTTCACTGTTGATAACGGTAAACTTATAACATTTTAAATAGTAATTAATTACATCACCAGTTACTGAGAAAGAGTAGTGGCTTTAGTAGCGCCCTTATTTGTAATACCGTTAGTCCGAACACTGGTGAGCTCAAACTACAGTAGGATGTCACACTGGTATGTTTTAGGCACCTGCTAGCGTGGTACACAGGGGAGAGAGAAAGGTCTTGTTTTCTTCACTAAAATGCACGATAAACCTGAAGAGACACTTTAAACACACTGAATGGCTTTTGAACTGAAACACATAATGTATGATTTAATCCTTAAACTTCAACACAAACCTCGCGTGAGGCAGCTTTACAGGTCATGTCAGTTTGTTGAATTTGAAAGTCTATTCTCTTTAAAACTATTTTTCATAATAACCATTAAAAGCTGTGAATCAGATTTATCCTGTCTCTTGTCTTCTACAAACGGGACATTCCTTTTGTGTAAGAGGACAAATGTTTGTAGCAAATGGTGCATCAGAAATCCAAACGCAGACGTCCGGCCCAGTAGGTCAACATGTTAAATTCTTCATTATGTGCAAACAAAGAGGAGCCTTGACTCTCTGAAGCAGGTAAGGTTTTCATGTTGACTAAACGACTGATGCTGAATCCTCAATTTATTTCAGAGTTTTTGAATTTATGACGCTGAATTGAGCATTATGCACAAGTTATTTGTTGGAATAACATACAATGCTGAATGAGGGCAACCCAAGGGTCTTTGAGTCTGACACCAGAAGAATAATCTTTTACTATTTCTTTATATGACTTATATTTGTGCAACATCTAAAGACATTGTGCTGAGAATAGCTCTATTATGTCTGCTGCTAAGTTTACTGTGTTAGAAAATTAAACTATTCACATTTCTTTGCCAGTGGGCTGCTTTTCTGCAGAATATCTTTTTTACATCACCTGCAAACTTTGAATCCCACCTGCTTCCCAGATCTTTGCAATTTAAACTAACTAAAGGTATTTGTGTTTTTATAAAGAGAAACTCCATTCAGTAACAAATATCTGAGGTGACCTTACACTCTTTAAAGGTTTAGAACCCTGCTGGTGCGTTTTAATGCCAAAAAAGTAGCAGTATTTTTTTTTCATTACATACACTAGCCCACCCTACCCTGTGCTGTTTATTAATGCTATTGTAATTTTCAAGTCCCTTTTTATTGATCATGTTTGTTTAATTGAATACTGATTTTTCTGAGGCAAATGCACTTTGTTTCATTGTTTTCTCTTAACCAGGGTTCACATTAAAACGGATCCTTAAATTCGTCAAGTTTTAAAGAACATACACAACCATCAGAATGGCCAACAATGAAATATCTGCATTATCTATCCTGCTTATTTTGGTTTTGGGGTCACAGAAGCTGAATCCTGTCCCAGCCAGAGATCCAAGAGAGAAGCCACACATCCACAGGGGAACAGCCAAACTCAACACAAAAAGGCTCAGATCAAGTTCTGAATCAATAACTCTCTCTTGGTGGCAACCATATTATTAACTACAGCCAAAAAAAGTCCCTTGGGTAAAAGGTTTTCTCTCCTTGTTATAACTTAATTTGTAAAGTAATATATAATATAAAATTATTATGTAATTATATTTTAACAAATTTGAATGCAACTTCAATGCTTTAATTAATTTATCTGTGTAAGCTGCTGATATTTCTTGAATGAAGGACCTTTATTTGTAGTGAACTTTTTTCTGGATTTATTTATTTTTTGGATCCTCATTTGCAGCCCATTTCATGGCCACTAGTCTTTTTGGGGTCCTTTAAAATATTTCATTGACAAAATTTGCAATAAAAATTGTGTAAAAATGCACAAAATTACACAAATAACACAATACAATTAAGAAAAGTAGCAATGATTCCAACATGATGAAACTTGAAAAGCAGACCTCCACCAGCACCACAGTCCTCACCCATAGTGAGATTTTCACCGTAAATATTAGTGATATCTTTATTTCATCTAAGTATTTTGAATCATTGACCATGAAAAGATACAAATATGCACAAATGCCAAAGAATCCTTTAAAAAAATCCTGGATCCAGACGGTGATCTGGATCACTCCAAAAGTCTAATCATTTTTTCCTTTTCCCAATCCGGACATTTCCTGAAAATGTCATCGAAATCCTGAATTCAATTTTGAGTTATGTTGCTAAGGGAGAAACAAACAAACAAAAAACATACAAAGTGATATCGGCAAAAACATGACCTCCTTGGTGGAGGTGATTATTACATAATTTCGTGATAGAAATGATACAAAAATTTGAATGTGAGCAGATGTAGTTTTCACATGGTCGTCTGCAGTAACTCAGTTGTACATATATTTCTAAATGTGTATGTACGTTGTATTCTGCGTGAGCTGACGGAGAGCTTATTCCAGTTAAATATTGCTCTGTAAAACACTGTGGACTTCAGAAAAAGTTGTTTTCGGGCAAGGAAGTTTAAAATTCGCCCCCTCGTGCCCGTCTTGTGGTAGATGTTGTGGATTAATTGGTCTTTACACATGTATTACTCCTTTTGTGTTTGGGTCCTTCTTATATCCTCAATACTTTAATAATGTGAAAGTATTTGGTGAAAAATAATTGAAGTGATTGTACAACTGCTTGTATTGGTAAGAAAACTAAACTAATTTCTCCTCAGAAGCACTCAAATACGAATATTTCAGTTTTGTTCTGCGGATAAGTCAACAAAGCCAAAGTCACATTAGTTGGTAATTAATGCCACATGTGCAGGACAAGCAGAAAAATCAATAAAATGTTTTTGTTCACCCACAAAAACCCACATGAAAAGTATCAATATGAAAAAATGTACAAAATTGAGATGCACATATTTAAGCTATCATCTGAACAGCTCATACTGTATCATATTAACACAGACTTTCTGTTGTTTTCCTACGCATATTCGTTTTATTTTTTATCATTTATTTTTTTTTTCCATTTCTTTGCTTGTCATTGAAAAAGTGACCTGACATGCCTGATGGACTGTCCAAATAATCAACAGGATGTATTTCACCGGTTCATAGAAAGTGTTTGCTCTTTACAAGCTTGCAGATACTTTCTGATGCCTGCAGCTCCTGCCTCTGTTTGCAAAGGATGTTGATTGGTCAGCATCTCTGTAGACCAGGCTTAAGCAAAATCCCCCCCCATTGACAGGGTCCTTTGGAACTTTAGCTTTTTTCTGAGCACACGTTAACAGCATTTTAGATCACCAAAAACATATCGTTTGGACAACTTCTGCCAAAATAAAGATTTTGAAAAACTTTGTTTAGGTTTCTCTATGTGGACAGAGAGAAAAAAAAAGAGTTGGGCTCAAAACATCATTCATGTTTTAAGTGTTGATAACTTGAACTTTGACATGCTAACACATATTTTCTGTTGCTCCCTCTCGATGATTCTGCTTTAAAAATGCTGCAGACACTTTGAATGAGACCTGATGCCATTGCTTCAAAAGGGACTGTGATGACTGGTAACCCATGGACATTTATGTCTGTGGTTGCCATGGTTACAACAGATGTTTTAACAAACAAAAATACCCATGAAACTTTTTAAATACAGGATTTGATCAAGATTATCAGGTATGTCTCTAACTGAAAAATAAAAAATGAATTATTCACTCAATATGGCTGCTTACGCCACTTAACAAAGCCAAAAATTCAACCATAACACCAGTCAGATTTGTGGTTGTAACAGATATGAAGATAAACCTGCATTTAAACAGAAATGGCAAAAAAGGTTTTTATAAGACAGACATTGTTACAAGGTCATTGATAGTATTCAACAGCGCTCTTTAGGGTTGGATGGGATGTTACTGTTTTATTTTTAAACTTCAAGTGCATAGACAAGATCATTTTTTAAAAACAGGAATTTGAAGCACGGCTTGACGGGTCAGTTTGATTATCGAGATTTATTCAGGCAGATCCAGTTGCACCGCAATGTTTGAAAAAAAAGTTAACCTTAGTCTCATATATATGTCACAAATAAACACTGGTCCACACATTTCATAAACACAAGCTGCTGTCCTCAAAGTCATCCAGGAACGATGCCCGGCTTCTGATTCCCCACATTATACCCTGTCTTTACAATAAACAGAAAAATAATTAAATCAGGAAAATAGTCTCTGGTTTGTCAAAGAGGGGAGTCAGGAGATTCTCAAAAAAACTTGATGAATTGGTCCCACGGGCTTGTGTCATTTTGAAGCTTTTACGTCCAAATGAGCTTTATTTCAAGTGCAGGTCTAATGACGCCTGTGAATTAGACGGCACTGACTACCTCTCAGAATAATTTAGTCACTGAGGTTCTTGGCACAGTTTCCCCGGCCGACCGTCTCCCATTTAAAGTCAGTGAGGCTGCTGAATATGTGTCACTGTGTTAGACAGCTGAAGCCTTAAGTTTGTCTTCTCTGCTCACAGGGGTGGACATAAGGCAGCAGGCTGTGGAAGAAATGATGCAGAGGATCAAGAAAGGTGTTCAGCTTCGACCTGTCAATCACGCACATACCATGCCTGTACGACGGGTACGTTGACTCTTCAAATATCTCTAACTTCATTTGAAAGCATGCCTTTGATTTGATTGTCTTTTAATGTGTATTGTATTTTTATTCTGGTTTGTACTGTACTTTTCTTCTAACCGTTGAAGGATTATCTTTGTATTAACCACACGTTTGTTTGTTTGCACTCAAAAAGGTGATCTGATTAGATTTTGGAAATTATAGATCAGGGGCAGCTGCCCTTTCCTTATGAGTGTGATGTCTCTAAAACATCTCAAAAGGAACAGTTGCTGGTTTATTTTTTAGGAATTTGTCCATCTTGAATGAAATAATCTGATATCGATTTTCAGGTCCCTTTGTTTCATTCCTTTGTTTATATGATTTAATCACTGTTTTGCAAAGCTCTGTAAAAGTAGAGCTTGTGAACTCTGTTAGGACTTGGTATAATCAGGTAAAAATGTTCTCATTTAATACAAGCACCAACATTGTACTTGTTACTGGCTTGGTTCTGCAGACAACATCTGCCTTTTTAGTCTTTGAAAAAAACATTCTGGGGAGATATACACTAATAAACTTAGCTATACCTAAATCAACCTCATAGCCACTTTATTATGTATGTCAGTTTAACTGCGTGTTTATACAAATAGTTAATTAGCCAATCAAATGGTAATAACCCAACGCATTTAGACATATGAAATAAATGTGAGTAAGTTGCTTTGAGATTGGCATGGCTGTCGGTGTCAGATGGGCTGGTCTGAATTTTTTAGTATCTGCTGATGATGTTGTTAATGGGTTGGAGAACAGTGGCCAGAGTGGTTCACTAACAATTCAAGTCAACAGTATATCTTAACCAAGATATGCAGAAGACCATTTTCCTAAAGGTGCAGTGTGTAGAAATTGGCATTTAGTGACATCTAGTGTTCAGATTTTGGAATGAGCCCGCCCGTTACAGTACGAAGCGACGAGAGCAGGTAAAGACCAAAAAGGATCATGAACAGGGCATGGTTTACTGCAGTTACCAGGTGAGGGTTTTTTCATTACCTCCGCCAAGGAGGTTATGTTTTCGGGAGAGTTTGTTTGTTTGTCTGTGAACAAAATAACTCAAAAAATTATGGATGGATTTTGATGATATTTTCAGGAAATGTTCAACATAGGAAAAGGATGAAGTGATTCAATTTTGGTGTTGATCCAGATCACCGTCTGGATCCAGGAATTGTTCAATGGATTCTTCATCATTGGGAGATAGGGAACTGTGCTGGTTGGCGGAGGTCTGTGCTCTCCGAGTGCTTTTCTAGTTCATATTTGTAACTATTATTTTTATACATTAAAGGTCAGTTAAAATGAATCCGTGTATGGTTCGTTCTTTCGTTATTCTGTTTCAAAACAAAATCAAAAAAACAAAAAAACAGACTTGTTTTTTGTTTTTCTGTTTTAAAACCAAAACAGAAAAACAGAATAACAGAAAAACAGAAAAACGACGTTTTTCTGTTCTGGTTTTAAAAAATGGAAAAACGAAAAATAAAAAAAATTAAAAGATTTATTTTGTTCATATTCTTTCTTTTTGTGAATTTTGGCTATTGCAGTATTGAGGAAAATTAATGAAGGCGGCTTTTAACAGCTTTATATAAAAATTAGACAAATAACTCACACTGAAGGTTTATACAGACACGTTCCTGAGCTTTTTTATAAGAAACAGGTCGCTGACGATCCACTGCACTCCATCTCATCCGCGCGCATTTGCGCACTCCCGTGAGTGTATGAGACAGCATCAGTCAGTGCACAGTCTGGTGTCTGATCTGCTCACAGATAAACCAAGAAATATCAGAACAGATGATGAAAATAAGCTTTTTTCCTCTCGCTTTTCACCTGTTCCGCGCGCTATGACTCATTTCATGCGTAACGGCTTTGCGCCTTTCTCTTCCGCAGGGCTCTCTCATCAGTAAAGAGGTATTTAGAATTATCAGAAATAAAATAGCCCTTACCCATAATTACTTCAGTGTCAGCTCACTTAATGTGACATCAGGTGTAAAAACACCAGATTGTGCTATGGGAACTTATCCAACATTGCGCAGCATGTTTTTGGTTTCTTGTTATTTGGACCCTCGTCACGTCTGCCTTGAAACTCTTTCACCACCACAGAAGGACTTTGATTAATCAGATGTGCACTGATTAGTTTAATAACTTAAAGAAAAAAACTCATCCATGTTTAAAATCTAAATATCCCACAAAGAATTTAAACAAAATCTTATATGTTTATTTTTCGTTTTTCCATTTTTAAAACCAGAACAGGAAAAACATCATTTTTCTGTTTTCTGTTATTCTGTTTTTCTGTTTTGGTTTTAAAATAGAAAAACAAAAAAACAAGACCGTTTTTTCTTTTTTTTAATTTTGTTTTGAAACAGAATAACGAAAGAACGAACGATACACGGATTAAAATGCCACATGACATTCAGGTAGATTTCAGGACCGGCAGCCAGACTTGTATTCAAAAATAGCTTTTCTCTCTTTTTGTCCCCAAAACCCATCCGTAGACAACATGGCTGATTGTTATGTCAGCTTCCACAACCTGCAGTACATAAATATGAAAAGCTTTTTCTAACTTAATAAAAGAAAACTAAAGTTTTATGGTGATGATTGTACACCTATTTTGGCGGACTTTACATACAAACAGAAACATTATATCCTATATTCACAGTTTCTGTTCACTGAAATGCTGCCAACTTCTACACTCTACACCTTTACTGAACAGCAGGTCAGGTCTTAAAGCAGGTGGCCGACAGCAGTTTAGGACCAAACTGGGTGCCACTCATGACATCTAAGAACAGGTAACTGAGGCTACAATCCACACGGGCTCAGCAGCATTGGACAACAGAAGATATGAATAACGTCTGATGAGTCTTCAGGATCAGATTTTGGCATGTACAACATGGCTTTTGCTGGTGGTTTACTGGTGTCTGGAATCTTTTCTTGGCACACATTGGACCCCGTGGTACCAGCTGAGTATAGGTTAGACCCCACAGCCTACCTGTGAATTGTTGAGGACCCTGTCCATCCCTTAACCACGGCAGTGTGCACATCCTCTGAAGACTACTTCCAGCAGGATAACGCAGCATGTCACAAAGCTCAAATCATATCAAACTTGAACGTGACAATAAGTTCACTGTAGACTCTAGTGGCCTCCACACCAGATTGTAATCCAACAGAGCATCTTTGGGATGTGGTGTAACAGGAGATTTGCATCAGGCATGTGCAGCAGATAAAACTGCAACACTGTGTGAGGTTATCATGTCAATTTGGGCCAAAATCTCAGAGAAATTTAACCAGCACCTTGTTGAATTGATGCCACAGAGGCAAGCGTTGAAGCGTCTTCTCCTGAGTCATCCCTTAAAGACAGTAGCCTGGTTTGGCCAGCAAGGGTGACAATAAAGATAAAGCTTTTTATTAATTAAGGTCAGTAAGTCACAGAAAGCTCATCCATCAAACCATGGGCTCAGTAAAGTATTTGTTGTGATTCTTTGGAAGTTTTGTTGGGCCACCTCTCCTGAGAAATGTTATAATTGTCCCTAACTGACACTGATGAAGGTTTGTATAGGATAATGACTTAGGCCCTCCTCACACGAGGACGGCACCATATTGTCTTGGCGTCAGCATCAAACATGTATCGCTGTTTACACCAGTGGCGGTTGCTCTAAGACTGCAAGGGAAGCTCAGCTTCCCCTAAAATGTCTCCAAAAAAGTGGTGATATGTCCTGGTGTGTGTACATTTCATTCACTAAATATGCGCTAGAATACCTTCATCTTTTGTTCAGCATCAGCTACTTATCACAGGTAACTGTTGGACTTCCTTCTCATTCATCCCCGCAGTGTCTCAGTGCTTTAACACAGCCGGACGCTGAGCATCTTCTGACTTCGATGGGGAAGCATAGAGTGGGTTGTTCCACTGTGGAAACTGAACGGTCATTGGATAAACGCTGGGCTTTGTCTCGCCCATCGGACGCTCGACGCTCGGCTTCTGCATGATGATTGGATGATCTGTCTGAGGCCGAATCTTTTTTTGATTGACAGTGAAATGAGCCAATCAGCGATCTTGAAGTATAACCCTCCACCGGAGCATCTTCTAAGTTTTACATTCAGTTGTTCTGGAGAGGAGCTTCTCTTGTTTAAAGCAGCTCAAGTCTTACACCCGCAACACAATGGGCCAAGGCCGTTTAAGCAGTCTAGCTCTGCAGGCCATTGAGAGAACACTGGTAAAATCCCTGGAAAAGACACCTAGTTGGTACGACAGGGTCACAGATCATTTTCTTGAAAAGGAACTGAGGCTAGAATTTACATTTAAATAAACAAATTTATGATGTAGGCCTGAATAAAAATGAGCTTCCCCTCCTTGACTGACCAGCAGCCGCCACTGGTTTACACATCGTATTGTACAGAGGCTTGTTCATTTACATGACAACGCAAAATCCACGCAAGATGCTGTCAGGTTGCCCGTCTGGTTCTGCTCCGAGGTGGATTCCACGTCAACAAGTGCTCATGCGTGCGTAACATGCTGCGTCTCTGTATGAGCACTTGTTGCTGTTGTTGTCGTAGCTGGTGTTGTTGGTGTTCTGTGAGCAAATGTTGGTCTAGAAGTCAAAGCAATATTTGTAGCTGCTGGAACAAGATCAGAATCAGCCCAGCTGCCACCATTGTTGTTGTTGTTGTTGTGTGACAGCGTGGGTTGGGGGGCGGGGAGGAGGAGAGGTGCTATGAGGTCACCGTCTTTCTCGGACTTATCTGTTTATACCAACTATGGCATGAAGACGAATACCCAGATATCCACCTGCAGACCCGTTTTCAAAAAAGATGCAGAGTCATGGACAAATACGCGTCTCCGTGTGTCAACATCACCAGATCGGTAGATTATTTTACCGGAGTCTTACAAATTCGTACTCGTGTAAAGCCCACCTTAGATGTGACTTCATTTTTTTCCTTATCTTTTCCAAATTTGAGTCTGTAACTTTGAGATACATTCTCATCTCTGTAGCACCCTGCAGCTGTTGTAAGTGGGCTCTATAAAATCGGATGCTATGTGTGTAACATTCACTGATTAACAGCCAAATTAGAGGGCTTCACTCACAGGATGTACGGAGGAAAGTAACAGAAATGAAAACATGGGACTGGGGTGTCATTAAAGAAAGTGCATGTGTGTGATTTTGGCCATGATTGTGGCAGAAAATGTGTTGTCATCTTTGCTGAAATGGCCAAACTAAACCACTGTGTGCAGACAAAAGCACGTATTGTTCAGTGCTCTTAAATCCATCAGTGTGTGGGATTATCTGCGAGCTGCTTGTTTTGATAAAACATGACATATGGCCAAGACATCTTTTAGTCTGTGCGCTCCTCCGCCGCAACAACTCAGCCAAATTAGATAGCATTAGGACCTGCTCTGCGAGGTAATTATAAATAATGAGGATGGGAAAATTGATGTGACTCAAAATGATTGTGTGTTTACACATTTGCGTCTTGTAGAAAGCATACATCCGCGTGCTTGCCTACAGTGTCTCGTCTCTGTGGTAAGAGGTGCAGTTTAGCGTCTAAGTGCTGAATGAGGAAAAATAAGTATAATGTGTCAGACTGCTGCTTATTTACCAGAGCCATCTCTTTTCTCCTATTTTCCTTTTATCAGATGGAGAGGCTGCCCTCTAATTCTGCCTATCAGGAACTTAAAGGAATCATGGTAATGGGACTTTAAAACAATCAAATGTCCTTACTAACCGTCTTTTACTGGCTGAACTTTTAGTGTGTTTACTTGGCTCTGTTTGTACTTTTACATAGATGTGCTCACATTAGGATTTAATATTAAGGTAAAATCAAATCAAATCTGACAAAGGTTGGAGAAGTACTCATATTTTACTAAAGAGAGAGTGAGCAATTCAAGAGCTTACACCAGTATCATGCTCTTTTATGAGATAAACAAAAGCAGATTAAATAAGTATGTACATAGCATTATTGTAATTATAAATATCTTACACTTGAAGTTCAGCTGGAGCAGTGAAACAGCAGTAATGGAAGGCCTCTCTGCCACTCTCTTGTATCTGAACACGCTCTGTGTGTGTTTTGGTTTCCTTTTTTTGTTCCAACTGTCCAGGAGAGTTTCAGTAGAACCTCCCCCAAACCAAAAACAACGTCTCCTCCAGCAGACGGCCAAGATGATGAGCTGCAGAAGATCCTGCTGAGACAGCGCAGTAAACTGGACCTCTGACATGTTTTCAGTAAGTGTTTTTTTCTGTCTTCATTATCAACTCTTTGTGGGCTGCAGCCTCAGTGGTTTTCTACATTATCCTACCTGTTGATCCATATGTTTGTTGTAACAGTAGTGAATCAAAATTAAAGCATTTAAGGTCATGAACTACTTTTACGTTTTGTTTTCATTTTAAAGTCTTAAACTGTAATCGATTTTTAACTAGCTTGAAAGGGAAAGAGGATGGGAAATGCAAGCTCAGGAATGTTTGACTTTAAGACAGAACAAAACTGAGAGCATGAAGATAACTTGAAGGAAAATCCATAAAACCTTTAAAAGTTTTGACAACAAGACTAAATGCTGGATAAAGGGTTCAACAACACCAAGTAGATTTTATTTTTAATTATTTGACTTGAAATCTTAAAGACCTGAGTTCTGAAGGCCTACAACAACTTAGTGTTTTTGTCTTTGCCAAGGACATTATGTTTGTGCCGGCATTTGTCAGTTTATTTTGTGAATAGGATTAATTAAAAGAGTAGAGAATGGATTTTGGTGACATTTTCTGAAAATTTTAGTGCACAAGGAAGAGGCCATTAGCCATGAGTGGTGATCTAAATCCAGATCTGGATCCAGGAATTTTGTAAAGTATTTGTTGACATTGGCTGATAGGTCAGTTTTCCAGTCATGACAATAGTAGGGTTTTAATGTAATGTAATTTCCCAAAACTTTTTATGGGCAGTTAAACTGGGGTACTGTGGTAATATTTCAAACTGGAAACTTTCCAGTGGAATTATGGGAATCAATTTTGAATTGGGATTAATTTAAACAAACTTTATCAAATCCAAACATAATTATAAATATTTTGCTTTGTCATAGGCAGACGTCCATGAAAAATAATAAAATTGAAAAAACTTAGTATTTCACCAGATTATTTAATCGAATAACCAGTTCAGCTTCACTTATGCCCACTGGCTCAAATGTGAAGCTTCAGTTGTCTTGAGGTCTGCACTAAAAATGAGTCCTAAATAGTCCAGGGTTCAAGAGTCATCTGTGCATGTGATGGAGGAGCACATGGTACATAAAGGGGGCGTGGCCTTAAACCCCTGCAGTAAGCATTGTGCTTTGTGATTGAGAAATAGCAAAGATATTGTTATGTATGTTTTGATGAAATCTGGTTGTTTAAATCAAGATAATGCTAAAATATATTTTTGCTCATCTATATGTGCATGTATATGTATTCCTGCTAACGACCAACCCTCATTTTTTTAAATTCAGGTTTGTTCCCATCACATCCCACAAAAGTTTCCATATTTGAAAATTCACAGAATTTTGTAACTCTGGGCCAAAGAGCGAAGGGATTTGATTCTGGTTATGAGATGAATCCAGACATGGATCCAGGATTATTTAAGGATTTGTTTAACGGTGTGAGATTGAGCAGAGCTCCGTACTACCCGACAGTGTTGGTAATGCCTTGGTGGAGGTTTGTGCTCTGGAAGCATTTTTAGTTCTTCATTTGTTTTTATTGTTCGTTTTCATCCAACAGGTTGACAGTTTAGCATGTTGATCCTTTTTTTAAAAAATTATATGACGCTAACTTACAGATCCAGCATGTTTTATTGATAATATTGAGCTTTACAAAAAGACAGTTATACAGACATGAGTCATTACAGAATGTAAGTTGGATTCTCCCAAACTTGGCCCTTTGTTGGCATGATGGGTTGTCCTGTGACTTTGGTAACATTGAGCTGTGGCCTCAATCACAGCGTCAGTGTGTTTATGTATATCTGCTGTTGTTAGACATAAATAGTAACAATGGTTGTTTGAATGACTGTTTGTCCTTCTCTGCAGGTCACATCCCTTCCTCTGTTCCTCTGTCTTCCTCTGTGAAACTGCCCCCCCACCCCCACCCTTCCTGAAATGCCACCTGTTAGGATTGAATGTAGGCAGAAGAAGATCACGTGTCGCCAAATGAAGTTGAAGATTTAATTTTACACATTTTGTAAACAATCACTGGACAGGACTGTGTGGAGGCAGCCATGCAGCCACATGGAGCCTGTGTGGTTTTCCCAGAGGTAAAGTAAAATGGGAGCAGACACTGTGGATGTGAATCCATCTGGAGATTACACAGCACGAGTGTATCACTGAATTATATTGAGGCCATTTAATTTCAGTGAAATGAAAGACGTGCATCCCACACCGCCTTTTCAGGGTTCATTCAGCTCTTTTTGTAATACCGAAGGTGAAGCCCAAATTATTGTTTGCACGGCGAGGAACAGCTCCGCAGGTTCTGCAGCCTTGAGCCGCTGCCAAAGCAAAGTATGTCTCTGAATTGTTCTGTCTGAGCCAGTGTTAACCTTGTAGCCCCCCAGTGAGCAATTACAGGCCGCCGCCACACACTTTGTTTCCAGTGTTCAGCCGGCACACCCCTATCTTCTCGGGACAACATTTCGTGTGGAGCTCTGCCTCCCAGCCTGCAGACATGTCAATTCAAGGAGAGAAGACAAATCAGGGGACAGACATTTTAATCAGAGCTTGGGTTTAGGGGGGATTCAAACCAAGACTGCTTAAGAACAAAATACAGACAGGGTATGTGTTAGTGTGATTGTGAGGGGGCAGTTTCAACTAAAATAATCAGATTTTTGGATTTAATGTATTTCAGTTTATGCAGATGCTAAGCTGTCATTGATACAATTTTTATTATCATGCTCATGAGACATTTTAAGGAATAAATAAGATGAGATGAACTTATTAAGTTCATTTTTGGGGATCTTTTGTTGTTACTGCAGCTCATAAGAAAGAGCACCATTTATTCAAATAACAAGTGCTTACAGGATTAAAAAAAAGACATTGTGAGCATGACTTAAAATCAGCCACAGTAGAACAATAAAATATGAAAAGGAAAATTTTAAGGCTAAAATAAGAAATAAAATATTAAAAAATGAATATAAAATGAATTAAAAGGATAGAGGAGCCAAAAAAGAGCAGAACAGAAGCTGGCCTTATGAGAAGGCAATGGTTAAAAAAAAAAAAAAAAAAGTTTTAAGATCAGTTTTAAAAAGATTTATAGATGCAGCAAAATATTTGACAGCAGTCATATCAGTGAGCAGACAAATATTAAAATATATAACTAATATTTGACATTTTATACAGTTAATCATTCTGCTGTTTTCATGAAATATTTACATATCTATAACAGCACTGCACTATACAGAAGCCTCAAGAGGAAACTTATAAAATTAAAAATAACTCTGATTGCATCTTTTTTTAAACTCTAATTTAATTATTTCATCTTGTCCATGTATGACTCAAGGTAATGTGCCAAAAATAAAAAATATATAAGCAAAAATTGATCATGTTCATTGATTTTTATTTGAATTGTGAATAAACTTGTTGATGAATGTTTAGCTGGTTAGAAAAATGCCAGTAGCCTATTATATTTTAATTAATTAAATTGTTCTTTGTTCTTTATTGCTGTTGTTTGCTGTTTATCAGTGAATAAAAACAAATCAGTTAGTCCACTTTCTAACTGAGGGCTCAAACAAGAGGGCAGCTCTGCTGAATTACAGTTCTGATCTTTAGAATTCAAACTCAACTTGACCTCTGTCAGAAATGCTTTAAGAGGTTGAAATGTTTTGAATTTATTCAAAATACTTAACTTCACTTTATTCATAAAAAATCTTTTCAACATTATGCTAAACTACATTCATTTGATAAGCTTTACCTTGTTTTTGAATTTAGTCTTTCAAATGTATTTACATTCAGACTTTTAATGTATCTTAGCTTTATTATCAACATTTCGATTTCAACTTTTTTCTTCTTAATTTTCTTTAACATTAATATTGACCTCTGCACTTCAGGCTCTTCATTATTGTCTTCTTTCCATAAAGTCATTATTTAACAAATAGTCTTACTCTTTCATTTTCCCTTTTTCACTGGCCCAATGCTCCTCTTTAAAAATGTAAAAGTTGAATGCTGCAGTTTTCCCCTAATAATTTTATTTATACATATAATTATTTTACTTTGTATTTAACTGTTATTCAGCCAAGTTAGTCCCATTGATCTCCTCTCTAGGGGAGATTTGTGGAAGAATGGCAGCTACATACAATCACTACATCAAAACCTCACACTAGGATCAATCGTAACACGTCATCAGTTAAACCAGAAACGCACTAAAAGACTTGATTCAAGGCTTTACACCAAGGATTTGAAAAGTTTCACGGTAACTTAAAAACAGTCTGAGTGTGAAAATCTAAAATCTTAGTTTCCAAACTCACATTAGAGTTTGGGAACAACAAATTTAGTCACAAAAACTATCAGTATAAAGACGTCATTACTAGAAGACCAGTTTGTTATTCGTGTTCATTTAGACCCACAGTCTCTTTTACTGAACTTCAGGAAGAAGCCTTTTCATACCATCAAATCAGAAGACCAAAGAAAAGAAAGAAAGTCCATCAATTATTAAAGCTGGGAGGTGATGTAGCAGGAGAATTAGGGTTAACACAGCCTGAAGGTGTTGTTATAGATCTCTTAAGCATCTCCACGAGAGGCATCTTTTTACAGAGTGTCATATTTCTGTCTTTTTCCTGACATTCTCTTTTATATGATAAAAAAGGCAGGCAGCTGTAATCTTTTTGGCGTTGTCAGAAGACTCCAGAAACGCGGGACATTTCCACCCAGGCTGAATTGTTACAGTTTTTGAAGCGTCTTACGGTGGATTTTACCTTTAAGCTTCACTCAGCGGTGTGTTAGTCAGCCTGTGCCCTTTGAAAAATCACAATGGCTGTGCCGCTGATTCTATCACAATGGAGGGCTGCTTGCGTGTTATTTTGTTTTCCTTCGACACCTGCCCAAATTTCCCAGACACTTCCTTTGGCGAGGCAGGATTGAAACACGAGAGCTGTGAACTGTGGGTAATGTCCGTCACCTTTTGTGTTGCTGCTGTTAATTAAAGCTCAGGCTTCGTTTAGCACTAAGGTGCAATTTCCAGCTCCCCAATCCCCTCCCGAACAGAGAGTGGAGGAAATGTCATTATGGCTCAAAGTCTCCCCTCTCTAACCTGATTCATCTGCAGCAGCTTCAAAGACTGCTCTCCATCTTCTGCACCTTTATTCACTCCTCGCTGCGCTGGAGCAAATGTCGCACAGGAAGTCACACTCTAATTTTATTTAACGGCAGATTAAGGCATAACAGACGCCGCGGCGAGACAGAAAATGGTCTGTTAGGAAATTCAGCCAAGTAATTGGTTTCACTGAGAGCAAATTTGGCTTTTTTCCTCCATTTTCTCACGACAAAAGTACTGTGAGGACATGTGAAATTTGGACGATATCTTAAGAGTAAAGCCAAAAAGAGGAGAAGGCCTTTGAATTGATTTATGTCTCGCTCATATCCTCCACATCTAATGAGGTTCTCCTTGCTGAGGCCGTCCTGGCACAGCTCAATAGTTTGCCAACATGCATTCTTTGATTCGGAGAAGTGCCCTTTGGATCTGTTGTCTCCCTCTTTCCTTCCTTCGCAGAGGCAAAGTCAATGACCAGCTCATTCCTTCCTCCGCCATCTGCTCCAGCGACGGCCGGGCTGATGTTGATTGATGGACGGTGCACACACTGCAGATGGAGGCAAAACATATAATTACAGCCAGCATGCTGTGTCCTTTTCTTCCCCTCAGCCTGTCCTCCTTTTCTCAGCTCTCCGTCTTCTCCCTCGTCACCGGCCGATACAATATGATGTTTTGTTGTTTTTGTATTTTTGCGCCTTCAGGGACCAGCAATTAGGGAGGTTCTTCTGGTGTGTCTGAGGAAACACTTAATTTGACCTATTTTGTTAGTCATTTCATTTATTTTCCCCAAACACAGTAATTGCCTGCTGGGGAGCCTCGGACGAGACGCTGCTGCTGCTGCTGCTGCTGTGTGTGTGTCCGGCCTGCACGCTTCATTGATTAGAGGTTGTCTTCAGTCAAGACACTTAGAGTAGCTCTGAGCGTGAGCTCCTGCAAACCCACAAAACAATGTGAGTGGAGGAACCAGTGGTTGACGAACATTTGGCAGAACTTTGTAGCCGTGCAGCGTTAGGCATCAGGACAACATTCGTAAATATCCTCTTTAAAGCTTTATTAATACATTTATGTCCCTCATAGACCCGACTACAAATGCTTCAACTGGTAACTTTTACACACAGTGATGTGATGAAGTACCTTTTTTGGCAGCTTCTTTCACTCCAGTAAATTTCTGTGAAGTGTTGTACTTCCACAAGACAGTCAACTTATAGTAAAAGCAAGGATAAAAGGTTTCTTCCTCCTAACATTTTTATGTTATTCTTATCTCTTTTCTCTTGTTCCAGTTAACCAAGCTAAATTCCTTGCATTCATTAATGTATTGGCATTAAATACCATTCCTAATTCTAATTCTGACATTAAATCGAAGTATTGATAAGTTAGTTTCACAATATTCAATACTGAAGTAAGACTTGAACATAAAGAAAACACACATACATACACATATATGAACGATGACACTGAAGCACAAACAGGAGGGCTGACGTGCTGCACATAAAGTGAATAACATCATCCGATCACTAACTCTGGTCCTGTATGATACTCAGAACCTCATGGATCAGAAACAGGACTTCCACAAAGGTTTGCCATTTTTACACATCTTGTTTTTTTTAGTTTAGTTCATTCTATCAGTATTTTCCTTCTGTCCCATTTGTGTTAAGACACAAAGTATTCACAATTAAAACCTACTGATGGCTGAAGCTTCACCTTTAACCTGATTTGATCAGTATTCAGACAAATTGTTTTACTCATTTATGGCGTAATGTTCTTGGCCAAAACACCATTTTTATGTAAACCAATGATACTCTAAGCTTTTAAAGTATGACCTACAGAGTGTTCAAAATACATTTTTCACTTATATCTTTACCTAGATCTCTTCTATATTTGTAGTTTAGCTGATAAGACTGGAGCCACGCACAGCTCAAGTGTTTGTAGTTAGCTCATTTAGCTCATTTACATATTTGTTCCTGTGAAGGAAGTCTAAATTATCAACAACAAACAATTAAAACAAATAAGTCAAATAATAAATACTTAAACACCAGGTAACAATAAGCAGCACAACACATTCAAATCACTGCTTCATTAAAATGTCCGGAGCAAACATCATTTCTGAGGTTTTATTATTTCTGTCAAACAATCTGATAAAAAATATTTGACTTACTAAAACAAAGAACTGCTGGAGCCAACACTCTTCTGCTGTCTCTTTTAGTCAAGAGCAAATCACAGACAAACATTCCCCAAATACTTGATATGAAGTAGATTTTAAATAAAGTTGTTTATTTTTACAGGAGAACTTTTACTCGAGTAAACATTTTATTGGAGGAACTGTACTTTTACTGATCTGATCTTTTTCTGATCGTTTACCCCCGTGCTAAATGAAACAGTAGAAATATATTAGTTGTTATTTTAGAGCATAATTATTAATAAATAAGTCCCTTGTTATTTCAGCTATAATAATACAGTGCAAGAGAACAGAATAAGAGTAAATAAACAAAGTTACATCCAAACAGTCATCCAAACAAAAATCAGGGTTATTTTTGATTTGATTGTTCATCTTAGATTTAAATTCATTTTTATAGTCTAAACATTTAATAGGTCAACACATTATAACAGACGGTTTAATAATCAATTAACTATTTTCAATGAAATTTCAAAAGAATTGTTCTTTATTGTTATTAAGCATTAACTAATGCTGTACTAATAGATCAGAAAGGCCTTTTTGTTGTAATAGAATATATTTATTCACAGGGAATGTTTTAGAAGGAACTGCTTTGACACTAATGTGTAAAAATGTGATTTTATTTACATGTTAATGAACACAAGTATTATGGGTAAGACTCTAATGACTACAAACTACTAAGCATTAGTTAAGCCACTATAAATTATTTTTAAAAAATCTATAAAGCCATTTCTGATTCTTGATTGATAATTCAAGATCAATTTTCAAAGCTTTAATGGCAGTTTAAGTGTTAATAAACACAAAAGCATCACTTGTAACACATCATAATATATATACATTTCTTAACTCTTAATCTGTAAAGCAGTGATTGTGATATAAAGATCATTTCAAAATGTCACTTGTAAACAAACACCTTCATAAGACTTTTGATGATATACTGTAAACTGAACAAAGACTCCATTAAAAAGAGATTAATAAATAATACTCTTCTGACCTTGGTCCTCTTGAGCGTCAGTGAAACCCTGTTTATGACGTACAAACACAAACCGTGTGGAAAAACAACGGACATGGTGAGATACATAAAGAACAGGGACGTAAATATTTAACTGTGCGGTTTGTATGAGTGACAAACAGAGCATCTGTCCTCTAAATGTTTATTTCCAGCCTGTGACAGTGAAGCGGCTTGTGTTTGGTGTCAGCGGGGCCGTGTGGGCCAGATTCTGTGTGTTTGAACAGAGCGGAGCGCTGAATGAGGGATAACTCACTTGACAGGCCCATTGATGCAGCTGTATGTGGCTGCTACACAAAGCACTCGTGAAGCTCCTCCATTTCTCACTGTATACAAGCAGCCGGGTGGAGAGATGCTCCTCCAGCCTCTGCGCTCCGTCTTTACATGCTGACAGAATCACTTCCTGCAGGAACTGAGGAGTGATGAGAGGGGTCAGCGAGGGGGGTGACCACAGATGAAGAGGCCTTTGCCTCGCCACGTCCCTAACAGACAGGAGGCAGGCTTTGTTGGACAACACGGACGCGGCTCTTTCTGCGTGTTTGTGTGAGACTGAAAGTGTTTTCTGGTGTTTATCCTCCCGCAGCTCACAGTCTTTTCTTCACTACTTTAGTTAAAGTGCTGCGCTGCAAAGGCACAAATTCCCCAGATGTGTCTGAAACTTTATGTGTTTAATCGAGTTTTACTGAATGGCTTCAGGTAAAAAGGAAACAGAAACAGAGCAGAGAGGTACGCATGAGGCCACAGTCAGCCAGCTGTTAGGGCTGGGGAGGTTCATCCAGTTTTAAGATTCATCTTCATGTTTTTGAAAGAGTGAAGACAATGATATGAACAATAACAGAGTTTATTTTTCATAAAAGAACACCTTGGCTCCTGTGGGTATTTAAAATGTCTTTAGTTAGTTTTATTACATTTACAGCTATACGCTTTGGGCGGTCTTAAACTTTAGATGGACCTCTAATGAGAAATGTCTGCGCGGAAATACAACCTTGTCTAAATAGTATTGGGTTTATTCTTTTTTTTGGATTTGCTTGTTTACATTTATAGCAGCTTTAAGTGTACGGTAGAATTATTACAAGAGCATCAAACATTCGACAAAAAGAGGAGACGAGAAATTAAGGTTTGAAGAAAATTGCTCCAGCGATAAAAAATTGCCTTCAGTGAATCACTATGAGCTGACATACAAAAATCTGCATCAAAAAATCAAATCTTAAGAGGCATTGGAGGTCACTGCTGCAGAAAACCACAGAAAATCAGAGACGCACAGATGCTGCAGTCCAGTGTTAAGGTTCTTGAACTATTATTTTCATAGTTTTAGTGAGCAACCTTTTTCCCCTGATGAAATGTGGACAGTAACTAATACAAACAAGTGCACATGGACAAAAACTAAAACTAAATTAAATGACATTTTCATCAACAAATAAAAACTAGACTACGATGTTTGTCAGAGACTTAATCCAATCAGAGCTAATTTGGTCATGTTGAAAGTAGAGACAAGTTAGGAACATATTCAATCACAGCTACTTTGGTTGTGTTAAAGGTTGGATGAGTTAAGAGGGACATCCAGTCACAGCTGCTTTAGCTTCATGGTGGTTGGATAATCTGTGGAGCGATCCAATCAGAGCTGCTCTCTTTATGAATTGATATATTCATGTTGGGCAGGTTCACTGTTTGTTGTCAGTTCTGGTATTGTAACTGAGATGCTAATTTATTAATTCCAACTTTACTAGCGTTCAATAAAGGGTTATTAGGTGTTTCAATTCATTCAAGTGTTTTACAGGACTTCAGAAATTCAAGAAAACATAAAAATTGCCTTAAACTCTATATTTTAGTCAACTAAATTTACAGTAGATTTCATCGACTTAAATGTTTTGAAATTCCATCAACTAAACTAGACTACAATTAAAACAATTTGATGACCAATTATGGAAAAACTTTTTAAAAATTAGGCAAAAGACTAAAACTAAATAAAAAGAGCTCTCAAAATTATCACTGCTCTAGTCAAAAAAAGCTTTATCTGTCTTGTTTTTATTTTTTTAATATTTAGATAGTCTTAACTTTGACTTTGTGAAATACCTGGTTTGTGTTTTTTTGCTTAACCTGTGCTTTTACAGATTCCACAACATTGAAAATGCAGATCTGAGAAAAATGCTCAATAAAATGATCGACTGCTGTAAGACTGTCTCGCTTGTGGACCAAATGATAATGAACTTAAAATTCTTGGTTTAATTACTTTTGCTTTTTCTGCATTTGGATGAGTGGTTCTCGAATAGTCAGCCAAGGCTTAAGTCCAGCTGTGTGTGACTTACAGCTGTTTCAAAACCTGATACATGAGTGTTTCACTTCTTCCATCATTTATTTTTCAACATCAGTTTTGTCATTCAACTGCAAATCATTTGATTTAACAAAAAAAAATGAAGTACTGGTAGTTTTTAGAAGTGTTTGTGGCAGGTAAAATAATGTATGTGTTATGTTTCATTTATTTGTTCACATGTTTTTAACATTGTGACGTCTTAGGTTTTACTTTGTTTGCTGGATTTGTAAATTGAAATAAATTTTGTATTGATTCATTTCTACATAAATATTTTGAGAGAAGTATAGTCGTTGGTCATATTTGATCAGGCCCTGATAGACAGTCAGAAGCATTCTGCCAAGATACCTTAACATGACGTCAGAGGCCATCTTTCATATTTTTTAATGTAGTCAGCCTCGATAACTTTAAAAACCACAGATTTAGCCAATTTAAAATTATGACAGATCAATCATGTTTTTGTACAATTTGATCCTTCCAGTCATTTCATCATTTTTGACCCTATGGCATAAAACTGTAAACTGTTGTGACAAACTTGGAAAATACTAAAAGATTTTAATGTTTTTGTTCAAATAGGAGCACAAGAGTTTACCTGAAACTGCTTTTTATGTTGGTGTTGTATCAAACAAATATCCTATATCCTAATATCCAAATATCCTAATATAACACAGCCTGTATACATGCATGGCCTTTTTATTAGGTACACTCAGCCAGTAGTGGGTCAGACCCCTTTGCCCTCATAACTGACTCGATCCTTTGTGCCATTGATTCAGAAGTAGATGAAAACATTCCTCTGGGATTTTGACAGCATCACTCAGCTGCTGCAGGTTTGTCTGCTGTACTGACACATCCCAAAGGAGCCCTATTGGATTGAGATCTGGTGACAGTGCAGACCACTACAGAACTGATTTTCATGTTCAAGAAACCAGTTTAAGATGATTTGAGCTTTTGGACATTGAACGTTATTCTGCTGAAAGTAACCGTGAAGATGGCTTCACTGTGGTCAGGAGAACTGGGACTTATCTGACCAGGCAGCATTTTCCAATGCCTCAACTTCTTGTTCTTTGCTGACAGGAGTAGCAACCAGTGTGGTCCTCTGCTACAGTTGACAATCTGCTTTGAAATTTGACATGTTCATTGAGAAGTGGTCTTTTGCAAACTTTGATTATAATGAGTGGATATTTGAGCTACTGTTGACTTTCAGTCATGCAATGTACCTATATTTTATACAGGGTGTCCATAAAGTCCCTTTACAGTTTAAAATATTTATTACAAAGGCAGCCTATGAGATATTGTAACCAGATTTGTTTTTTAAATCAGTGTTTATTAAAGTTTTTATTCACATTAAAAGTTTGTGCTTCAGATCTTCTGTTAATGGAAGGAAAGGCTTGTCTTACAGGACTGATGTTTTCCTGTCCTTGTCTCCATAAGTTTCTTGTGCCATGCACGAATTGAAGGACGCGATGGTGGATCTCTTCCATATTTAGCTCTGTAGTTTCTCTGAGTCTGCACTTCAATTTCAATAAACCAGGACACACATTGTGCCTTCTCCTGAGGAGTAGCCATTTTATAGGGGTCCATTTAACAGTTTTACTTCTATTAACAGAATATCTGAAACACACATTTTTAATGTGATTAACAGCTTTAATAAACACTGATTAAGTAAAAACATCTGGTTAAGATATGTCATCAACTGCCTTTGTAATATTTTTTTTTAACTGTAAAGAGACTTTATGGGCACCCTGCATATCAGCACCATTACTGTCTGAATGTGAAAATATTTCAAAATGCTGAATGACTACAATACAAATCAAGTCAAAATGGGTTGATTGTGGTGCAAACTATGTGCTCTTTCCAAAAACATCCCATATAGGTTTAAGTATTGGCGTAAATGACCCTGGAAATTTCAGCAAATCTGCAAATGGTCCAGCATTGTGCTTTTCTTTTATTTTGGTTTATATTGCTCTGCTGTATCAGCTGTTATACCAAACTGTAATGGCTACATTCAACATGTCACATCTATCTGTTCATGTCTATTAGCGATGAATATTTAGGCAATCTATTCACCTAAATTCTGCTAAGTATTCTGCCACTCTTAATTGGCACTTCTTAAGCAAGGGTCCCTAAGGGCTCTAAATTATTCAGAGCTTGTTTTTTAGAGTCTTTAGTGGGAAAAAAAATCTTCCTTATTAATGATCTGCATTTTTTCAAAGCGCTGTTCAAAGTTAAACCAAAGAAGGCCAAGGGCAGACATGCTGATGCAAAATAAATGTTGAAAATATTCAAGTATGAGAACATATTTAGAGTTTTTCCACCTTGACTTTTTAGGCAACACTGCTCCAAAGCAAACAGGAACAAACTTGGTTCATTAAAGACGATGTCAGATGATATAAAAGAGCTCCACCAGTTGATCTGTTTTCATTGTGGCACATACTGAAGGCTAGTGTGCAGTTTGTGTTGGGGCTCTTACAAGTGCTGCTATGTTTGCAGATGATTGATTGTGACCTAAAAGCAGAGCTGTGTTTGTGTAAAGAGGAGCTGCAGCGTTCTGCACCTGATGATATGTTTATACCTGAAGTGGCGACGAGACGTTTGAGGGTTTTAGAAACTGTTTTATTGAAGGTCATGTTTCTTCACTTAGCCCCTCACTAAATAGGCTCATATTGATTTTTTTTACTTCAGTTTTTAAATCAAATAGGGCTGTAAGGCTAGTAAAGCACTCAGTGTAGAATCAAATAAACGTTATCTACCTGCTGAAATCATGACCAAATATTTCAAACTCAAATAGATTTGAAAACATTTCGCATTTACACCATAGAGACTCGTTCTGAGCGCTGAGCTGGCAGTGTCAGACCCCGTGCCCTGCTGTAGTGGACTGCTGCTGTGCTTTTCCAGTGAAAGGTGGAGGGGGGGGGGCTTCTTCTGAGAGATAAAAACAGAGTTGCCGTGACAAAAGCTGCTGTAATCATGCCTCAGCTTACTGGAGATGTTTGAAACGCACTGAGCCGTTCGTTTGGACTTCTGCATGTTACCTCATCATGAACATCCAATATCAATAAACGTGTTTGATTAAGTTTTTATGAAAGAAATTGATCACACACAGACATGGACTCATGTCTCATTAACCCTCCTGAGTCCCTGCTTGCTTTTTGGGGGAAATGATGGATGGGAATGAATTTGTCTCTGTGTGTAATTAGGTGGCCAATTAACAGATCCAAAGGAGGGGTTTCCATTCTTTCACTCACACACACACAAATACACATTTGTATAATTCCTCACACACAGTTTCCTTTCACATCCAGCACAGAGAGAGAGAGAGAGGGATGTGTTCTCAAGCATTACTACCTCTCTCTTTCTCCCTGTCTTTGTCTGGCCTCCTTTTCCCTTAAAAAAAGACAGGGGATGAGTATAAAAAGAAAACTTACCCAGGGTTCCCTGTTGAGCCAGTTCTTCCTCTATAGAATAAAGCCGGTTGTATTTAGTCATCCTCTCAGCACTGCTCAGACCTCCCAGTTTGACAAAGTCCAGGCCTGGACCCACAGCTGATGAGAGGAGAAGAGGGGCGTTTGCACTGAGGAAAGAGTGTGATAACACTAAAGGGAGGGGGACGCGAGCTGGGACGCTTTCTCCGTATTTACACTTAAAAGGTGTGTCGCAAAATGATAATTATGGCCATCTGTATAATCTTACACGTGATATTTAACCTCTATTAATCTCTATCATTTGTGGGTAGTATAGCCGTCCTTCCATAATGCGCATCTTGCCTCGTAGTGATAGCATGGCTGGCTGTAAAGTAAAGATATATAAGGGCAGCTCAGGCCCATTGTGGGATTGACCTGCTTCAAGTGTTAACATGAAACGGTCCAAAGGAAATATGCAAATTTTTGTTATTTTTTCATTTGAATTGGAATAGGCTACTCAGCTGTAAGTGCGAAAACTAGCAAGGTGTCCTTGTCGAAGGATACTGTCAAAAAATTAATCCAAATTTAACTTTAAAACTTTCCCGTAAAAGACCTCAAAATAATTCTTTAACAGTTGTTTTCTGATATGCTGTTGTTTGTTTTTAAAGCACTTTTCCAGTTATCGCTGTGAGCAGCATTAAAGATGTTAACACTTTAAGCTGCCCATTGCTTTAACCGGCACTCAACACTCTCAACCTTGTTCTAGCATACATCCATGGTATTAAAAAATGAGAATTATTTTCTGAAAATCCTCTTTCTGATCATTTCTTTTGAACTTTTAACATCTTAAAAGAGTTTTCTTTTTGTACTAAAACAATGAAAAGTAGAACTATTTTCAATGGTGCTGCGGCTAAAGTTGAAAAGGTCATTCTTAGTGCTTTAAATTCTGTCTTGAGTCAAAGTTGAAAAGTTGTTTTTACTTCCTATAGTCCTTTTCAGCCAGATCAGCTTGTCAATAGCTCTGCTGATCTACTAAGATCCTTTTTGGACTCAATTTCCCCCTGGAGACAAAACAATATTTAATGTCAGAGGATCGCTCTCGTTCTGAAACGTGTGCACTTAACAATCATCCCGTAAACTAGAGTGAATATGGTGCTCCAGTAAAAGGGAGGGGTTGTGTATACTTTAGCAGGAAAGTCATAAATATATGACAGCCTTACAGCATGCTAAAGCTGACTACTACTCCTAACACACTGTAGGAAAATAAGGTCACGTTTACACAATGTTTTTACCAGAAACTGAAAAGTTTTTCCTTTGCGTTTTCATAAATGATCCATGTCCACATGAAGATGCAAGAACAACAGAAAACTCTGTAGTGTGCATGCCAGTCCAGTAGGTGGTGCTGTAGGTTTGCAGAGAAACAGCGGTGTTACAACACGTATACGCTTTCTGGTGATGACAAACTTTAAAAAACAACAATGATGAGTGGACGCATGAAGACACAGGAGTTTTTCTACGGGGACAACAAATCTGACTGGATAGCTTTGTCAAGATAACTAACTGAGCACTGTAAGCAACACACATTTTGCTCAGTAGACGGCCGAAGCTGTTGTTGTTCCTGAAATGCACGTGTAGCCCTCATGTGAAGGAGTACTGAGAGATTCAGCCCTGAAAAGCTAAATCTTGTCTACTAGGTGCAGAACAATGATAAGTTTTCAAAACTCTCCACTCTGGACCCTGGTTTCAAAAGTTCAGGCACTCTGGGCACTGGTCTCATGTAAATGGGAAACGAAAACAAAATGAAAACTCCCTGTTTTTGTCTGAAACCTTTTTCGTGTAAACACCACCTTAAAATAATCCCATGTATACCGTTAGCACTGCAGCCAGGCTGACGCAGAGTCAGCGCTCTATTGAGCCCTCAGCTGCAAGGACTTCATGAGCTTCTTTGACCACAAAATCCTCACAAATAGAGATAAAATGAAAAAAAACCTGCCCTCACCTGGGCATGCCATGCCATTTAACTTAGTTAAACTTTATTGCTGCTTTCCTCCAATTTACCTTTTTGAACTAAATTATCTTGTCTCCTCCTCCAAACCATCAAACTGCCTTTTAGATCTGATGGCAACTTGGCTGTTTATGGAGGTCTTTCCCTGAGTTAGTTCATCCTTGATGGAGAAGATCAATATATGTTTATCAACTACCCTTCACTGTTTTTTCTGTTCCTTCTATGTTCAGCCCTCCAACATTTATATATAGACAAAACTAATTTGATGCGTTTTGTAAAATAAAAATGGCCATATCATGTCATAAAAATTGGCATTTAAAGAGTTAAAATAAAATAAATGATCAAGTACTCAAAAAAGTAACAGAACTGAATGTAACAGGGTGGAATTTTTGGCAAAGAGTTTGCAAATACATGAAATATAGCCACTTGCCATTCTTGCTAATTGCACAAGGACACAGCACAATCTAGTGAATAGCCAAAAATGTGTTGTTGTTTTTTTTAACAAATGACTACTAAGATATAATTTAAGTAATAGAACAGTATGTTGAGATTGACTGCCTCAGTCATGGTTAAAATACTATCATATACAGAAAAATTATGAAAGAACTTAGTTTTGGTCTTCGTACGGCATTTAAAAGATCCAACTGATGCAACTTCCTGTTGTGCATGTGACTTGTGCAACGTTCCAGATTCATCAGATGGAGAAATGTGATAGGGTAACAGGACATCATAAAGTTTAAATTTGCAATTAGATTATTGTGCAGGACACTCCTGTATAAGAAAATGTGTTGTACATTTAATTTCATTTATATTTATTTTGTAACCTTGCAGTGCAGATGGATCTGCCTGATTCATGGTCTGAAATCATGCAGATCCATCTTGAAAGACAGCATGTTTGAAAAAAATATGAAGTCATCTCTGTGGATAGAGCAGTATCTGCATTTTTATGTAAAATTCTTTAAAAGGGGAGGAAAGAGCGCCATGTAAAAAATTTCTCAAGAGAAATTATGTTTTACTCTTCTCCTGACTGGAGACCACTGCTAGGAAACTGGAAGAGAACATGAAAATCCTCTGGACGATGCCAGTTAGTCCAAAGTAGTCATGGTTACACAGCGAGTCCTAGCAAAATATGCTCACAGAAGTTTACCGTAAGAACTTGGTGTTGTGGTTGTGACATATAAGAGGTATATGATGCATCTGTGTGGATTAATTTAATGTGAGATGATAGTCCAAGGACTAAACTGTAGTTAGCTAGACTGTAGAAGCTAACGGCTAACAACAGGGTCGACTTCATACTGTGGATTGTTACGGATAGGTCTGTGATGAGTGTGACAGGCAGAATGATCGTCAATCATCGTTTTTTTTTTAAGGTTCTGTCCTCTGAAAACATTTTCTACGGGCTCTTCTTCAGATGGACTAGAGAAGTATTTCCATGAAAGATATCAGAGTATAGCTTATAGCTTTTATTCTTAATTGCTGTCTGCAGCTTTCATCATGCAGAACGTGCTTTTCCATCTCCATACTTTTACAATGCTATGCTACTGGTAATGCTGTTATGATCGGAGATGGTTAGCAAACTATGCTACCAACACAGTCAGACGTCATCAGCATCACATGTAAGGTAGTTCCCATCAGATATTGAGGTGATGCTGAAGAAAGAAATATTTAGTAGTCATGTAATTTCCAGCAGGAGAGGGTCTGTCTTTTTTGGGGTAAAGCATTCTGTATTGGTACTTTTGCAGTAATCAAAGCTAAAATATTAAAGTTTCCTGTTGGATCAAATTCATTTACAGAGTATTTCCTTAATATGGAACATCAGTGTTGATTGTGCATAGTGAAACAGTGTGCAGCCTAGATTTAAGTTCATCATCAAGTCCAGTACTTTCTGTCTCTCTCTTATCAAAATGTGGACATATGTTTAAAAACAGAAAATACATTTGAAAAAACAAAGAAAAATATGTGCAGCTGTGTCTTCAGAGCACTATCCTTTGGCCATGTAAAAAATAACATTTTACAACAAAGTCATGCCCCAAATGTTTGTTTAGTGACATCAATGCCAGCCTGTTTTCCCTTTAGAAACGGTCATGAGTCAATCGGCAGAACACCTTTCTGTCTCGTTTGAGCCAAAGGGAGAACAAAAGGTCAGAGCTCCAGGTTAGTGGAGACTTAGCTTAAGTCACAGTGTTCCATGAAGAATACTAAGACAATATTCACAGAACGGACATAATATTTTTTATTTATTTGTATGAACTAAAATGATCTTGTTCATTAATTTGTTCATCTGTTCAACCTTTATTTAATCTTGATGTTTTTCAAAGAGTCAGCTCTGGTTTACAGTGTTGCATTAGCGTAGCTCCTTTTTGTGGTTGGACAATAAATGTAGTGGCATCCCATCTGGAGGTGCGTGGATGCAGACCAATCCATTTCAAGCCACAGTATGACATAGCAGCCAGACCCTGTTGTTAGCCTTTAGCTCATACTATGAGTACCTCAGTCCTTAGATTATCGAACTACAATCAGACAACAAGATGCTTTTCAGTAGTTATTCTTGGGGCTCTTTGTCTTTTAATTCTGGTGTAAACTATTTATCTATTTTCCCCAGGTTTTAAGTGACCAGTAAACAAGTCATGAAGAAAATGTCACCTTGGAGCAAAGTTTCTGTTACCAATGTGGTCATTTTTCTTCCTCTGAGTAGATTAGCCACTTCAATTGTTACCTGTGGTATACAGCATTTAAACAGTATTGGGATATGCACAAAGTAATAAAAGACTTTTTTTCTTCATATCAAATCAAATCAAACTTTATTTATAAAGCACTTTTCATACATGGGAAATGCAGCACAAAGTGCCATACATGTTAAAAACAGTCCCCACCCCCCCATTCAAACTCCACCCCAACACATACGCATACATACATACACACACACACACACACACACACACACACATTGATAACATGATTTAAAATGTGTGATTATAAAATCGTGTGGCTGAGTACAGTGGAGCCAGGTCAGGAAATGCCAGGAGGCCGACTTTGCCGGGCGCCGCCCACGGCCCAGGGCCAAGATGTCTCCACCTGGGCGCGCCTCGCCACAGAGCCAGTGAGGGGCCCACTGCAGCAAAGCAGTGCTGCAGACCCCCCACCTGACCAAGACGATGCCCACCACGAGACAGAGACATCCCAGCCAGAGCCAACAGCAGCCCCCAGTGCAGGCAGCCCCCTGCTGAGGAAACACTGGAGATATGGGATAAAAACATAAAACTACCTAGGCTAAGAATCATAAAATTAGTAAAATTAAATAAATAAAATATAAGTAAACCAAATAAATAGTAATAGAAGAAGACTAACAAGTAAAAAGAGGACTAGAAAATATAAAATAAAATAAGATGAAAACATAGATAAAAATAAAAAGTTAAATATGGGATTAGTTAAAAGCTAAATTAAATAGGTGGGTCTTGAGCCTACTTTTAAAAATATGAACATTCTCTGCAGTCCTGAGGTCCTCTGGCAGGCTGTTCCACAGACGGGGGCTGTGGAACAGACTTACGTCTTTTAAATGGGAAGATCAGGACCAACAGCAGGTCTGGTATATTCACTCATTTACCTTTGGCTTTCAAACTTGTTTCAACTAATTTCTTTAGAGCGACAAAGAGAAAAAAGGACATATTAGATTCGCTTTTATGCTTATTGTCTCTCCCGTTCAACTCTGGTTAACTCTATTAGACTGTGAACTGACCTCTTTAGCTATAGGCCTTTAGGAGTGATTTAAATGAGGACTCCTACGCAAGGACTTCCTACACCTCGGCTCATTTGAAGACAGCGACTTAAGCCGACATAGTCCATTAGCTCAGGGCAGGCTCAGTTTATTGCTAAATGGATCTTTGTCCTCAGTGCAGGTCCAGAGATAGTGCAGGCTTCACTGATCAGATCCAGAGGCTGCTTGTGGTGCTCAAACACAGAGATGATGTGGCCAGGGAGTAGAAGAGGGTTGATTCAGCATCTTCAAACTCCAATTCCAATAAAGTTCGGATGTGTGCAGTATAAACAAAAGCAGAATACAATGATTGTTCAAACTGATACCCTACAATTTCTACAAATATTCACTCATTTTGACTCTAATGCCAGCATCACACTCTAACAAAGCTGGGACAGGGACATGTTTTATCCGAGAAGTTTGAGGGCCCTAATTTCCTGGCGCAGCACAGGGTGGCGGAGCATGGTGCATCTTGCGCAGTTGTAATTTCATCCAACGCACAGCCAATTTGGCAATTTGATAGACCGGCTGCACCGAGATAGGTGTGGCGGCGCACCAGAGGAAGGTGTCGAGGCATTTAAAGGCAAGGAGAGGCGTTCATTTGATTGGTGAAGACGACACTCTACTGTGTTAAACCCACTCAAGCCTTCTTTCTTCCCTTGCACCAGTGGGAGGGACAGACGCGTGGGTGCCCCTCGCTGCGCCGGACTGCACTGTGCATGAAAACTGCAAAATGCCCTGGACACACCTCGTTGTCACTGCGCACAGGGCAAAAAAACCTTTATGTTACCATCTTGGTATAGTCTTTTTCAGGGACATCCTTGCTTATCTCAGCTGGACAATGCTAGCCCACATTCTGCACATGTTACAAAAGCATGGCTTTGTTGTAGAAGAGTGCTGGAAGAGTGACCGTCTTGGCTGCAGTTCAGACCTGTCTTCCATTAAAAATGTGGGGCACAATATAAAGCGCAAGATAAAACAGAGAACTCGGAGTATTGGACAACTGAACTTGTGCATCAAGCAAGAAGAGAGAGAAATGATTTCACCTGCAAAGCTTAAACAATTAGTGTCTCCCAAACTCTTATAGATGTTCTTAAAAAGTGATATTACACAATGATAAAAATGATCCTGTCCAACTTTTTTGTGCTCCAGACATCAAATTCAGAGTTTTTAAACACTTGCAAAAAAAAGTTACTACGATTGAATGTTAAACATGTTGTCTTTGTCGTGTATTCAATTGAATATAGGTCTAAAAAGATTTTCAAATCGTATTCTATTTTTAGTCATAGTTTACATAATTTGTCAACTTATTGAAATTGTTTGTAGGTATTATTCTTGAACAGTTTAAACTTTGATAAATGCATTAGCCTACACTGTTTTCTGCTCATCCTCTCTAGGACACAAGTTGATTGTGAGTCACACTATTTCTTAATTTAATAGTTTATTTGACAGGGGTCATGCAAGACAAAGGGCTGTCAAGCCAGAGTTAGCTATGAAGCTAATTTTCATCTGTAGTCCCTGATTTTCATCAGAGCACTACATGAGCATTAATTGAACATTTATTCACAGGTCTGAATGACATTATATCTACACTCTAAGATGACAAGTTTTACTCTCCTGCTCTACATATTTCACAAATATAGACACATGGGATCACTGTCAATACAGGAAAAATGCTCTCGAAGACTACTAAATGTCTTAGAGAGCATTTCAGCATACCCCCAGGTGTGCATACTTGGGTTAATGTGAAGATTAACCATGGAAATGTAAAAAGAAAATCCTTTTTTCTCTTTTAGGTCTTTTAGGAAAGCTTGAAAAAACCCAGACTCAAATTCTGTCTCCACTTTTTACATTGTGCTCTCTCTTAGAGCTTGTGTGACCTCAGTTCCTGTTCTTCCAGCCAATAAATAGCAATGTCCCTCACCCTGGCTTTTGTTGAAGTGTTTACTATTCTCATCATCTCCTTCTGTAATTGGAGGGTCATTGTGATGATCTGAAGAAGTTCACAGTTCATGGGGTTCAATAAATGCCATAGTGAAGACTGAATATAGAAAAACTGCGAGGCCAATTACCAATAATGTACAACAGCACAGCAACAACAAAAGAAGCACAGGAACATGCACAAAGAACAGTAACTTTACACAGTGAACAGGTCTCAGCAAACTGACAACTTGGAGAAGAATTGGACCTCATACAAACAGAAAAATGTAACAACTCAGACATGTGGCTGAAAAGAACCTGTTTAAAGTTTTTTGTCCCACAAAGAGGATCAGGGCAACTTCTTCTTCTTTGTATTAATTCCATCAGAAACATTCTTGCCACTGTTCAGCAAAGTTACCAAGGCCAGCTGAGTGTGAAACTATGTGTGAATAAATAGTTTAGAACATAAATGTTAGCTCACCGAAGTTTCATGTAAGGACCTGCTGTGTCAAAGATGATCTAAACTTTCTTTTCCAGTGTTGCTGTTTGTTCAGGGGATTCCAGCATTACGCTGCATGATGCTGCAGCAGGAAGTGCTGGTGCCTCACACCAAGAAGGTTGGTAGTTTGACTCCCAGAGTTAGGACCCATTTACATGACAACGTAGAGAAACTGAAATGTTTGTCTTTGCATTTTCATAAGCACTCTGCGTTCACACACAGAGGGTGTGACAATGATCTCTCACATGGATCCGGGAGAATGACTGAAAACACAGAGCATGCCAGGCCCTCCTTTGATGGAACATTAGCGACTGACTCAGCCCACATATAAAAGATCTGTCTCCACTGGTCAGAGTATTGATGCAGCAAATCCACATTTTGTTTGAGGAGCAAAAACAAACCAAGCACAGTTATTAACACACCTGTTGCTCGGTATTCAGCCATTGCTGTTGTGGTTGTTGTTGTTCCAGCTGTGCAGGCTGCCTTTATCTGAAAAAGAACTGTGCAAACACGTGTCCTCCTTTCCTTTCAATCTGGACCCCAGTTTCAAAAGTTTGCAGATTCAGGTGCTCCGAGCATCGTCACCGTGTAAATGGAAGGGGCAAAGAAAACTCTTCGTTTTCAGTCTTTTTTTGTCATTTATACTGGTCGCTGCATGTGTTCAGTTATTCTGGGTTCCCCCCACAGGGCAAAAACATGGTTGTCAGGTTGACTGGGGACTCTGAGTTGCACTTAGGTGTGAATGTGTGAGTAAATTACTGTCTGTCTCTTTATGTCAGCACTGTGTTTGACTGGCAGCCAGCCAAGGATGTACCCTGTCGCTTTCAAAGTGTCAGCTGGGATAGGTTCCAGCTCCCCCATGGTCCCAACATATTATCATGCTTATCATGCAGCACATTATCTGTGCTGCATGATAAGCATGTAGCACAGATAATGGATGGATTGAGGAATTCCATGACTTAACGTCTTTTTTTGTGTCTTTTTTGTTTGTTTGTTTGTTTGTTAGTTTGTTTTGCTTTTTTGACAAGAGCCAGAATCACTGAACTAATGAGAAGCTAATACTTGTGGCTTTTTACTACTTGCTAAAAATTACTCCAACACAAGTTGCGGTCAGATCTTCACTCAAGTAAAAGTACTGGAGGTCTTGCATTTGAAAATGCTTAAGTTATCAAAGGACTTCATTAAATATATATTTTTAGTTCAATTTATATGTGAGACTATCCTCACAAAACAGCACATAATATACTGAACTGTCCCTTGAAGGTAAGAGGTTACTCAGTAAATTAGACAACAATGTTTTTTTTTTTTTATCTCTACCTGTTTAGGAGACACAGAACTGAAAAAATAATAAAAAAAATAAAATCCTGAGCATCACTGAAAAGAGAATGAGAACCACAGCTAGGGGGCCAAAGGGGGAACTAGATCTGGTCCCAGCTCCCCACAGGGTGAGGCATTTACTGGGGCAGGTCTCCAGTTAATCACAGGGCTGACACCCTAGAGACAATCATTGAACCTCACCTCCAATTTGGAGTTGCCAGTCAAGCTAACCTGCAGACTTTTTAATTTCGTTTAGTGGAGGAAAAAAAAAAAGACAAATTAGAATCCAGGGGTAACAGTGAGTCCATCAGACACTCATAATAAGATAGCAAACTTCAAAAAAAGTAATTCTAAATCATTAACCTTACAAAAAAA
This sequence comes from Scarus forsteni, assembly GCA_036419115.1. Lineage (NCBI taxonomy): Eukaryota > Metazoa > Chordata > Actinopteri > Labriformes > Labridae > Scarus > Scarus forsteni. The sequence continues at coordinate 2,098,647 of JAZDUH010000060.1, forward strand.
CTAATAAGGCAGTCACTGATGATAAGATAAAACAGTGGGGGAAATATACTTCTATAAACTTAATAGAAATTAATGAGTCTCTTTGTATACCAAGGCCTTGATTTTCTAAAGGAAAAGCATAACACTGAACACGACGACATCTCATAAAGCCAAACGTCCACGTTCTCGGTATAATAAGTGGAATGCTGCCAAGTAAAGAGAGGAAAGTTGTCTAATAAGACTGGTGCATAAATACAGGCTCTCTGCACGACTGGAGGTCATGCATATGTATGTAAATTATATCTCACTCTAGCTGTTTTAAGTCGCGTAATTAATTTGTTGGCAGGGTCACACAATTCAAAACGGTTCCACTAACACTCCATTAACTCTCTGTAACACTTCCAAGAGTGATGAGCAGTTTTATGATTTTTGAATTTTAAAGCATATGCACAGCGTTGTTTTATATTTCTTTTACTTACAGATAATCTTGTGAAAAACTGAAAGCCACAAATATGTAAAGTACTGTTTGATGAATAAAGCAAAATTAAGTTTATACCAGTTCATGGAACACAGAAACAAAATGAAGCATTAGTAGACATTTCATCAACAGGAAATTCCAGAAATTTTTCATCTCAAGGGGGAAAATATCAGCCAATGTGCATATTCAAATTTAAAGGTGCTATGAGGAGAATCTATTTATGGCGACATTAAGACTCTGCTACCCATGAGCACGCGTGGCAACTGTCATAATGCTGCGTTCCAGTAACCTCAGAACTGGGAGTGACATCATCTCCAACTTATCGGCGTTCCAGTTGAAGTCGGAAAAAAACATGCCGGTCTACCAGGCTATTGTTAGATTGTCAACTCGGGGGTGGCGAGGTTTTCACGAGTTCCCAATAGGAAGCTTCAACTTCGGGAGACGTTCCAGTTGCAGTTTCCTACTCGGAACCTGGAAATTCCTACTTCTGACTACAACTGGAACGCACCAAAAGACGTGACCCAAGCCAAAGCGTGTGTGTGTTGTGATGCTAATGAATGCAGCTCGGACCTTCCTCAGTATTGCTTTACAACTTCTTTTTTCAACATCTTACAGGATGCAAAGCGACGAGGTAATGTATCTCTTTCTAGTTACGTAGCGGCAGTTTTTGATGTGTGACAACAAGCAATTTTTGGAAAACTTATTACTGTAGTTTTGTAGCCAGCTGTCTGACCCAACCACTTAGCTAAGGAATAGCATTTATAGTTAACCTATTTTGATGCTATAAAACTCATCTTAAAGTGTGTATTTCAATCAGGCATATATCTTAAAGTGAGACTTTTTTGTAATTATTTAGAAACTCCTCATAGCATCTTTAAGACTGCTTTAAAATTTTATTAAAGTAGATCAGTGTGACACAATGTCTGAAATCAGGCAGATCCATCTGACTAAGCTCCATCGACAACAATTGTGCATGACCCAAAGTGCAAAAGCCCTTTAAGCAGGAGGAACTAAAAGCTATATGCATGACAACAACAGGAAGTGACTGTTCGTACAGAGATTAGCATTACATGCTAACAGCCTCAGTAGCAGTTTTTTTTATTTTTTTTATCTGGACCATATTTCTTTATCAAATGAAAAACAATCAACATCACTGGAAACATTTCTTGATAGAAGGAATAGTTTTGCTCCACTTTATATGTTTTGGCAAGAATTTGTTCTACAAGTTATTCTACAAAGTCTTCTACATTTTGTCATTTACACCACAGGAGATGTACTGGCCTGCTATATTATCTGATTATTCGGTCATGAACTGTTGACAGAACAATAGTCCAATCACCTGTCAGATATGCTTTTGAGAGGTTTTGTTCCCAAACACTCTCTGGGCCAGATCCTCAAATGGATTGCACTGCTAAACCTGTGCGAATGACAGAAAAAAATCGCGTGCGATCCTCAAAGCATACGCAAGGGGTGAAAGGCACACAAACTGAACCCAAACAGCACTGCCGCTCCTGGCTGCTCTGGTCAAATTTGCATGCAAGAAAATTAGGAAATGTTCATAAATTCAGCGCAAAATTGCCCCCTTCCTATGCAAATGAGCCTCGTTGCAAATACCACCTAACCTTCAAAGACCAGCGCTAATTGCCACAGGCGCTAAATCTGCGCTGTTTACTGCCTATGAGACCTGTGTATTAAATCCGCGCTATTTCTCTTTCTCCCTCTCTCACTCTCTCTCTCTCGCTCAAAATGATTGGACACAGAGTTGGTGGTAACTGTGGAGCAGAGTATTTATTTATTTATTTATCAGGGCTATCATGCCAGAACTCTCCGGTAGTCATGGCAGCAGTGATTGTAGCCAGGTTAAGGCACCGAGGCAGGCAAGATGGCAGCCAGTCGCACACAAGAAAGGATTTATCGGATGGCAGTATCACCTTATGATTTGAGTGACAATGAAATCACTTGCAAATAGTGGTTGCCAGTCTGCATGATCCTTGTGCTACTAGATGACACCAAGGATGACAGTAATATAGCTGACTGTGTTCGTCTTTGCGAATATTCCACCTTTTTAAGAAAGCATGAGTAATTTGTCTAAATATAGTCTGTTAAAAAAAAAACTATGACCCCCTTGACCACTTTTTGGTCATTTGAGTTGTATTATCTGCATTTATTTTGGCTTTTTCAATAACAAAGGCAAAAATAAATCAATTAAAAAAAGATGAACAACAGAAAAAAGATGACAGAAAAGACACTTATGGACATATGGTCCTTTGACCACTTTGAATCACTTTGTGGTTATAAAAATTAATTTGAAGGTTTTTTTTAAGGGGCACAATTAATACTTTGACATTTAAACACTTGATGGCTGTGTCTCAGGAGGTAAGGGTCGTCCGCTAAATGCAGAGTGTTTCAATAAATAAGGGGATAAATCAGTAATACCCAAAAAACCAGAGAAATAAATGCAACTCAGCTTCTCATCCTGACAATAGTAATTCAGCGGTCTCAGTTGCAGGTCAGAGTGGGCTTTATGTTGACTAAAGACAGGACCAGGGACAGCTCTGCTGTCGTGTAAATACGTCAGTATAATGCTGCGTTCACACTCACACTCTACTTGTACTACCTTGGCGATCACTCTCCATGCAAAGTCTATGTACAGCTGTGATGGGGCGGGGCTAACCCACCCACAATGCGACAGCCGCTTTTCACACAACCACATAGCTTGTTTTGCAATGTCAAAGTAAAAAAAGTTGATCAATCAGTGGTGTGTGCGTGTGTGACGGTACCCTGGACAGACAGTTATTCATCCGGACTACAGAGTAGCAATCCATGTCTGTGTGGGAAACATTAGTCAGTGAGGACATTAGTTCCACCTAGACGGACTGCGGTAAACTCACAGATAATGCTGCTGCAGGGCATCAGCTGCAGTGTTTTGTGGTTGATAAGCGAATGAAAAGGATACAGGTGGAATAATGTCCACTTATACATCCTATTATTTGATATATGACATGATCATGGTGAAACTCGAGCGGACGTGACGTCACTGAGCCACAGCCGACGGCAACGGTGACCAAAATGAGGTATTTATGGACGCGCGACGATACTTCAGTGGGCGACACGATTTTGGTAGCTGGGTCGCTTGCGGTGTGAACGCAACATAGAGATTCAGGATCATGGACAGCTCCACGTCGACTTTCTTATTTATATTATTTATTTATCATATATTTATATTATTATCTAAGATCATCAGGACAAAATATTAAATAATAAATAAATCAACATATAAAGCCTTAAATATTTCTGGAAACGTGAACGCGACAACAAAACGTGATTGTCAAATTAAGTCATTATAATTACATTTATTTTTATTTTTCTTTCTTGCCTCTTAATTGCCATCATATGGCAGGCGGCTCAGGCTTGATCCTCCTTTCATTTTATTTTTTATTTCTGCATGACTCGCCTGCATTTGTGCTCTCAAGCCCGATTTTTTTTGTCTCTTGCTAGAGAACTTCAGCTGACGTGAACTTCTCGATATGGCTGCAAGTTCGCGCCTTGTTCCTCGCTGGTAAGGCATATTGTTCTTGTGCCATTGTTTGTTTATGCTGCTCAGTGTAACGGAGACATCAATCTCGAAGTTTGCAGGGAAAAAAACACCTATATGCCACAGGAGTTATTGCAGTCAGGGGCGCATAGTGAGCTGTTTGTTCATTAGAACAAATTCTTTCAAGGATAAGGTGCTAAAACAGGGCAGATTGCGTGAGCTATTTCTGTGCGTGTGACTAGCCCTTTTAGCAGGAGCAATCGATTCTTTGTGGATCTGGCCCTGTATGTGCTGTTACCTGGCACATAGAGAGTAACAAGTGAATAAGATGCTGTGTGGTACATATTGAACGTTTCAACTGGTATATCAAGTTACGAATCATTACAACAAAAGTAAAAATTACAGGCATGCATGATCTTGGATTTTTGCTAATATTCAATATGCCAATATTTCTGTATTCATTAGTGATTGTAATACAGATGTTTTTACTAAAATGAACATGCTGCTCTCACTCTGGCAGGTCATTTGTGGTGGAAACAGAAGCAAAACATGGAAAAAGCAATCTTAAATGAATTACACTGTTAATTTTTTAATGTAAACATTAGAGCACTGCTGCCTTACTTATTAAAGGTGTGGTCAGCGATCTTCTAATCTTCTAATCTAATGCACTATTTGTCAAATTCACGGTATTTCTCCTCTCCATCCACAAGATGTCACCACTGACAGCATGTTGAAAAAAAAAGTCCGGTTTCAATATACAGCCTTGGCTCTAAATTTCAGCAGGTAAATACTGTGGCTCGGGCCGTGTCACCAAAGCAGGGTACCCCCCCCCCCCCAACGTCCAGGGGGCGATCATACTCATGAGCAGATCAGGCAGAGTGGGAAGGGGGAGTTGTAGGTTGCGTAGCGTGCGCAGTTAGTGCAAGAGAGAGATACAATATGTGCAGTAGCAATGGCTGAAAAACAGCCCAAAAAAAAAGGTCAGAGGAGTGAAAAGTGAAAATAAAGGGGTATGATCATGAAAGAGCGAAGACCCGGGTCAACACTGGTGTTGCTTTCCAATGGTGGATGGAACTCCGCAAATTTAAAGACCTGAAAACGGACGCGGATGTCACCGTCTTTCTGCTGGATAGGTAAGCAACATTAGCTTTGTGGTGCTTCACATAACAGTAACAGTCGTCAGGCATTCATCTTATTGTCTAATCTGCCAGAATGTACTGTTGTTGTGATGTTATCAATAATGGAAGTCGTGTTGTATGACGAGTCGGTGTTACCTTAGCTACGTTGGTCAGCTACGCAGTTTCTACGGCCGTTACCATGACGATGCACGTCCATCAGCTTTTGGGGGTGGGCGGGGGGTGAGGTATGAAGGGAGAGGCAGGTCTAACCTCGTTTATCAACAACCTCTCCACTCGTTTTCTACCACAGCTGACTACACCTTTAAGTTGACTTCAACATTGTTATGATTTCAAAAGAACATCTATTCTAGGAATCATTAAAGCATCATCTGCGGAAAAAATACAATGTTTTTGCCAAGTTGTTGTTGGTGATGGTATCAGTAAAAGAGAGTGCAGTGTTGAGTACATAACTGTTCAACCTTGGGATCAGAATGGAAATAGGTCTTCAAGATAGTAAAAATCATCTCATTTTGACAGCTGTAAAATCATTTCTCACAAACACTCATGCTTATTTCCTTCACTATTTGGCTGAACTTCCAAGGTTTTGCAAGTTTTGAATTTTTCTTTTTCTGTCAAATGGAAAGTTTGGTGTTAAACTGTGGTTGCATGAGATGAGGTACAGGACAATAAAAAGTATATTTCCCCGAGGAGAATTCTGTCAGTGAGGCCCTGGTTAATGGACTTGAGCTGTTGGAGCATTATTTTAGTCTTTCTGAAACTCAAAGTGCTTTTACAACCAAGGTCACATTTACCCATTCACTCATGTTCACTCACTGATGGCTCAAAGATTCTAGGTGAGCTTCCTGTCAGTGTTAGCCAACACATCCCTGCCCTTTCATAACCATTTACAAGTCACCAGTGCAGCACTGGAACCAACTTGGGACTAAGTTGACCAAGGACGCATCAACGTGATAGCCAGAGCTAGACTTGCAACATAAAATTTCCAATTGATGGTAGAGCATATTAAGCCACCAATTGTTTGTGAAGATACCATGCTTAAAATATTTTTGGTTCACATTTTTGCAAATACACGTAATCTACGAATTGAATAAGGTTGACAAAAGAGGTAGCACTGTGGTTATGGCTCAGTGATGAATAAACCCACTCAAGAATTTCATTTAGTTTCTTTGTAAGTGACTGAATTTTATCTGTATAGGGATGATGTCTTTTCAAGGGTCAACATCGATGTTAGCATGCTTTGGTTCTCTAAAATAATGACAAACATGGAATTGAGACGCTGCCACAGCTTTCATACCAGGTGCTTAAATGTTCTGCAATCTCAGTGTGTCTCCCTGCTGTAACAGCGATATCTTATCCAGTATTGGGGAAGTCACTTTTAAATTTTTACTTTCTCATTACTCGTTACTTCTTTAACAAGGAACTTGTACTTTACTCAGTTATCCTCTATGAAAAGTAACTTTTCTCACTACTTGTTGCATTTACGTTGCTTCTAACCTACTTAGAACCTCATATCTGTTCCTAAATATGAAGGCCTACAAAAAGTTCTATAACAGAGAACATTACAGTTATTTCTTTTGTGCTCTTTATTTTAGAAAATCTTGTCACATACCCTGTGGAATGAGAGCCCCTGCCCGGTGTTTCCGCATTTTGCATCTGAAATAAGCAACCAGGTCAATAAAAATAAGCCCTCCAGCTATTTCCTTTCCTAATGTGATATATTACTTTTTAAAAAGAGAAATCTATTTAAAGTCTGTTAATTTTCCTCTACATTACATTACATATGTGACGTTCAAAAAAGGAATGTCACATATAATAAGCAGACCTGGCAACTTTGGCTCTGTCGCATGCGCCATGTGCGTGAGTGTGTGTTTGGGGGCGTGCGCCATAATCAGGAAATGAGGAAGTTGACAAACTGTCTGCCGCAGTCGTGCTTTGCTTTATTGTTAGGAGCTGGAAGATAATCAGGGGGATTCAAACAGACAGAAGAGCTCCAAGAAGCAACTTCACATTTAGGAAAAAGCCCATGTCTAATGCCGTCACAATAAGAGCTTCTATTAAAGGTTTAACGTTTAACGTAAAGGGCAAAGGTAAAAGCTAGCATAAAGCTACTACGAAGCTACAACATGGTTTAACTTCGGGGCCTTTTACATGAGGCTTAAAACAGCCAAATCCCATAATTTTTCCTTGCATTTCGGCCTCCTGTTTACATGGGAACATTACCTGTAGGGCTTAAATCCTCAAACTTTTGAAACCAGGCTTCAGAGTGGAGGTTTTTCAATACACTCTCCATGCAGCACCTTGTAAACCCATATCAGAGTGTTTCAGGGTGATGCGCTGATGTCACCACATGCACAGTACTCTTTCACATGAAGGCTGCATGGGCATACCAGGAACAACAACAGCTTCAGCCATCTACTGAGTAATGTGTGTGTCGCTTAGCGTGCTCGGTGTGTTATCCAGACAAAAGCTATACAGACAGATTTGTTGTCTGAACTGATTTGTTGTTCAGAAAAGAAACTCCTGCGTCTTTGTGCTTCCATTCGCCATTGTTTTTGTGAGAAGTTTTTTTTCTTCGTACGTGTATTGTAGCAGCGCTGCCTCCCTGCAAACCTACACCGCCATCTACTGAACCGACATGCGTACTACAGCGGTTTCATTCGTCTCCAGTATCTTTTGGCCTCACAAAGGGAAAATCTTTCAGTTTTAAGTCACAGAGTGTCCGTATAAATGCAACCTTAGAAGAAGTTTATTTCCAGTGTATGGCATAATGTTCGCCAAGGTCTGTAAAAACTAAGCTAAGGTCTGGACTGGACTGGAGTCTGGCCCCAGATGCAGATACTAACAAAAAATATTTATTAAACTAAAAAGAAGCTAAATTTATTAAACAAAGTCTCTTATAAAATTGAAATGAAACTACCTATCTGCAAAGAAAACAATCAGAGCACATGAAACTTACACAAGGGATGTGGCACAGATGGATGAACAGACAAATGCAAGAGGAAACACAGACACTATGGCTGCTGTCGAATAGTCACCACCTAAAGGAAAGGAGAAAGGAGAATTCAGAAGGACTTAGGAAAGGAAAACTGCCGTTCAGAGAGAATCCGACTACACTTCACTTTCACTACGCTACGTCATCATGCGGGTGGTACTGCTGTGGTGAAACTACAATGTTCCGAAGGTGGACTAAAAAAGACGCATCATGTATCATGACAATGTTGTTTCTTTCAGACAATACTGAACATAATAACCTGGTAAAAATTACATTTGCATCACCGATGTTGTAAATGAGGATTTAAATAAATTTGTCTACACATTATCAACATGAACACCAATCAATCAATGCATGAAAAGAAATGGTAACTGAATGAAAGACAGGCATAAATTGTTAAGCCCACAATCTAATGGTAAACACATTATTAACATTGAACCAAGTTTACAATTTAATCAACATCAAACGTCTCATATCCTGCTCTCTTCAAAGAACCAGGCAACTGGAAAGTTAAGGCAGGTTTTGGTAAACTTTAGAAAGGATGAACAGCAGTGGTAACTAACATGGTCTGTGTGATTTGTTCGTCATTATTCGGTTGAATTCGGAAGCAGTCAGAATACGCGCTGTTTATAAAAGCTGTTGCCGCAGAGAATTGTGGGACAGAATAATCTCCTCTCCTTTCGTAAAGGATGGTCCGGTGTATCCTATGCTAAAGGAGATAATAAAGGAAGCATTGAGCCACCTTTCCTATGCATTTAAACTATTCGAACAGCTCTAATCATGAACTACTTCCAATTCATTTCACTCCGTTAGGAACCTACCTAAGCAAAAATGACTTTTCGACCGCAGCCCCTATGCTCAAGGGATAGGAAGACACAGGTAAGCCAAACCAGGAACAGGTGTGACGAATTACACAGGTGGACAAATCAAGGCAGACCAGACAGGAAGTAAACGCACAGAGGACAAGCTGCAAAATATAAGAGGAAACATCAAGCAATGAACAATAGAATAAAGAAACCACACCAGAGTGAAACAGAGCAACCAGGCTGTGGCAATGGTATTTCAATTAGTGTTTATTAAGAAATCATCAGAAATGCTTGAAGGGTCCCAAGCCATAGAGTCCTTATTAACAGTTTGTTCTTTAAAGAAGATTATAACAACATGAAATTCAATGGTAAAGTAACATCAGATGGACTTAATTATCTCAAATTAAATATTAAAACCTTGTGTGCATGTGTTCAACATGCTAAATGCAAATCCACATAATTCAAGCACCACTCAAAAATGTTTAACTTCTCATGGCATGACTTCCCCTGTACTCGTGTACTGCTCATCCATTGGTCAATCTTTTAGCCATGCGGTCATTGGAGGGCAAAGTGGGGCTAAAGTCAATCCAGGTTGACACTAGATGAGAGGTAGAGGACATTTGACTCATCATCAGTGTTATCACAAGGATAAAACATTAAGAAGGGCAGCCATTCATGCTCAAGTTTTACCCCTCAGGGCATTTAAAGCAAACACTTAATCCAATGTATATATGTTGTCTGCGGGAGAGTTAAATGTACCACAACAAAAGACTGGATATACTTGATTACGGCACTTTTTGAGGAGCCAAATTTGAGTTCATCAACACAAAAATTAGGTAAATGTTTCAGAATTAATAAATATACATTATATACACATACATATACCTTCTAAACAAAGCCCCAGGCAATACTGATGCATAGACTCTCATTAAGCATTCCTAGTGGGTCAAGAGACATAATGAAAAAGCTACCAATATGAGAAGCTCAGTGCATCATATTGATATGATAGGCTGTGACAATAGGCATACAAGTGAAAAGCATTAACCTCTACATGACCCCATTTCAGGAGGTCAACACATGGCAAACTTCATATGACCCCCTGCCTGATTCTACTGAACAAAAAGTGGGGGGTTTCTATGTCAGGCTGTTTGAGCCAGAGGATTGAATTCCTTTAATTGAAAATAACTAAAAATGGGTTAGTATTTCAAATAAGATTATTAGTGATACGAGAGAGAGTGAGGTAATTAAAACGAGGGCATTCCTTGATGAATGAATATCTGTGTTTCTATCAGTCAATCAATAAATCAACTAGACTTAACCTGTATGAAAAGCCATCGTGCACAAAGCTATTTACAAAAAAACGATATAAACTCAAAAACTCAAAACCCTGATTTTGAATGAAACAATCTGGCGCAATCAAACAACCAATATGATGATCTTTAAATACATGTTACTTGCCATTGTTGGATAATTGCATTCATTTTGACATTTTTTTAAACAATCAAATAAAGCCTTCAAATGACCCATTTTAGTGAACAGAATCCTGCAAAGAATGAACGTTTGTGAAATCAATAACTCAAATCTCAAGTATATTTAGGCAAAAGCGATTTACTGTTTCAAGTATTTAAACACAAGGCTGTGCCACAAAATAACTTGCAAAATCTAAAGATGAAACAGTTGTTGGTCAGTCCATGGAAATTTTTGTTGTTGTTTTTTTGGCAGTGCAACCAACAGGCAAAGTTTTATTTTTGTCCTGTCAAATGTAAGACTTAAAGATCCTGAAAACAGCAGCTCAAGAAATACTCTGAGCCTCAACTGGATAAATAAAAGTATTAGAATCATAAGAAAAGAACCATGAAATGGCCAATTTTTAAAAAATAAATAAAAGAATATCTGGTGATCAGTGATATGTAGTGCTCAAAAACACTCCATATTTCAAATATATGCCTGTGCTTCAGAAACAATGCTTTCTTTTTAGGTTCAAACCGAGCTGATTGTGTTGAAGCATCATCCAAATAACTTCGCTTCACATATACTGCAATGATAAAAGTAGTAGTGCAGACTTTGAGAAGCTGAATCACTGCTGCTGTGCTTGGCTCAGTCACATCCACTTGACCTCCAGCCCACAGTGCTGTTAGAGGGGGGAGGACATGAGTTAATATCTGATATATCCGCCTCATCCAAAACATCCCTTTCTCTCCAGTCCCTTGACCACTCGCACTGCTTTTTCCTGTCATAACAAATCACTGCCGAAGAAGACTGACACAAGGCTTCTCGAAGATCCAAAGCAGCTGTGCCATGAGTACCAGTTTGACTCCCTTTGGATTATTTGCACTTTATTTTAATGCTGTACTTTCTTTGACAGCTAAGACAAAAAACATACAATAGAAGAGACAAGCACTTATATTAAGTTGTCTGTGGACTGCAATGTTAAGTTCATTTTGACACCAACAAATGTGAAATTATTGTTTTTAACTTAAAGCAAAATATACAAATCTGCAGAACTGATTTCAAAATATAATCCAACAACCAGTTTCTACATGGAGAATGAAGCCCATCCTATTTCCACAGAGCTCCAGCTTTTCTGCTTTCAGTACTATGCTATTAGATAGAAGGCAGGAATCCTCTCGCAATAGGTGAGCGGTGCTTTACAACATTTCACACATTAGCATTTAGCTAAAAGGAAGTCTTTGTGATATATGCTACAATCAAATCAAATCCAAGCAAACTTCATTTATAAGGCACTTTTCATACTTAGAAGCAACACAAAGTGCCTCACAGAGGCTAAAAACAGCATAAAAACATACCCCCCCCCCCAAATACAGAGACATATCCAGACACACACTCGCAGACGTCAACATACACACACACACACCTGCGCCCACACACACATACCCACACACATTCATACTAGCTGTAGAGAGAGAGAGAGAGAGAGACATGGCTGTGCACCGAAGACTGAGGTAAGGAATAAACTACCTTTGGAGGGCCATCAACACTGAGGAGGGCTCCTGGCCCACAAGGAGCGCAGCAGGGGACTTCCCCGCCCCACACAGACATGAGGGCCCACACCGCAGTGCAGGGACCTACGGCCATGCAGGCGGAGCCATCCCCTGGCAGCAGCCCCAGAAGTGGACCAAGAGCAGCTCCCAGTGTGGAGAGCCCCCATGAGGAAACACTGGAGCTAAAAACCACCATACTAAAACGATAATAAAAATATAAGAAAAGAGATAAAATAACGTAAAATGGATAAGTGAAATAACATAAACAATTAAGAATTAAATATGGTAAGAAGTTTGACTAAAAGAATGGATGAGATATACAGAAATACAATAAAACAAATAATAAAGGAATAAATTTAAATCAATTAAAAGCTAGATTAAAAAGGTGGGTTTTAAGCCTCTTTTTAAAAGTATTAGTACAATAGCTAATATCAGAACATATCTTCAATACCAAGATGACTGAGACAGAAGCTGAAACAAAGGATGGACACAACTGCTGAAAGATGTGCTGTAAGACCAACTGTCAACTACTATTCACAATGGAAGTTGCATATTGTTTATTTTAATTTTTCTTCATAGGCATCATATAAGTCATATGCTGTTAAGAAAATCAAGTGGCCATAGCATTTATTATAGCCAATCATTCTCTAATTTTCTGGTATTGTAACACTAATATACATTTTTCAGAGCACAGAACATATGGAGAAAGTGACATGGGTTTAAAATGTGAAGCCTTTGCTTAGGCCATTTAAATGTGCACCATTCTTATGCTGGGTATTCAAGAGTGCCATAAAGTCTGGATTGTTATTTGTACTGTTTTGGAATACTTCCAGAAGGAAGAAAACATCCTTGCTCGAAGACTTTGGATGCAGATCAAAACTGGTTCTGGTTCTTTTCAAACTCTGAAAAAAGATACATTTGAGTTTATTAGTATTGCTTTTGAGTCTCATGCAGTTGGAGAGTCAAGGACATCATGTCATCTAGTCATGTGGGGGTACATATGCTCAAAGCACATCAAACATTTTGTATCCAATTAAATCAAAATACCATACCTCTTGACTGCAGATTTTGTTCAAGGTCTTCTTAGGAAAATGAGTATAAAATATCATCATGATGTGCTTAAATGTTTCATCAAAAAAGGAAAGTAACTTTCTGGCAAGAAACTAAATTAATACAGTTGTTCAGGAGTGAAACCTGTTTGTTGCAGCAATCTGACAAATCTGTCACTGTTTTAATGTTTTTAGCATCTTAACACAAGCCTCATTTATTGTATGTAAGTTGTGTTAAAATGTGAGGTTGTCTTGTCTCTCCACCAATCACAGGAAAGGCCTCTGAAGTAGAACTGATAAGGGGTGCATCCCAATGTGCCAAAATGCAGTCTCCTCTCTCCTCTCTCCTCTCTCCTCCGTGACACCGGAACTACTTTGTGAGCAGCCATATTGAAAGACATCCCAAAGCGCCAAATGTGCTTGGGGGAGAGAGGAGAAAGGAGCGAGAAGACTGATTGGAGGAGGGATAATGGAGGAGACACAAGTGGAGGCTTCGCAAAAGTCTTTTCACTGACAGACACGTCCTCTTGTGACGTATCAGCAGCCGGCTGTAAAGCGTCAGGTGCCCACATGTGTGAAATGTAAACACCATGGCGCAAAAGAAAGTGTTAAAATGTAATTAGCAACTTCTTGTGAACCATTGTAATGAGTATATCCACATTTCACACAAAGCAGCCGATGTGTAGGCCTAATGTTCCCTCAAAATGTGAGCAGTTACTAAATTTCAGTGTCTCTTTTATCTCTTTTTTTATTTTCTTCACTGTGCAAAGAAATATTTGAATCATCATTTAAAAGAATTCTAAGCTGGACAGATTGATATCACAGAAAATATTGAACACTATCATGGGGCAGTTCTTTCAGGTTTTCCATCTGTTGTCTGTCCTGATTTATCTGTGTTGTTTGTGTTTGTGTCTGTAACTGTGAGGCTGCTACAGTAGACAGGTCGGTTCAGGAAAACACATTTTACATTAGATTAGATTAGACAACTTTATTTTTTCCAAAGGGCAATTCAGTTTTTTCAGTCTACCCAGACCATACATACATTTACAAACAGCAAACATGGACAATAATAAATAATAAAAAAGTGATGCTTATTGACAAATATCAGCGCCCAATAGACCCTGGGGTCAGGCAGATTATCATGCACATTAACGAAAAGCATGTTTTATGTAGTTCCTGATCTAACCAAGCATAAATAAGGAGAGAAAGTAATGAATTGTACATTGTTATCTCAGGCCTTTACATTTTTTCTATATAAATGCGCAGAGAGGGGGTTTAAGTGCTTATAGCAGAATAAAAACATTATGTATGAACACAAAGTGGCCGCAATAAAACAATTTTGAACTCCTATCATTCTGGACTTGGAAAAACTTGACATTTTTCTTTTTCATTCATGTACATATTCATGTTAGACTGATGTAAAAGTGAATATGAATTTACCGCTGTCGCGCACACTGGAGTTTACATTATTTTCCTTAATTCAGTTTCTCCCGTAAACTCGGACCGGTATATTCAGCTGTGACGCCGTCATCTTGCGTCATCACGCTTCTTCAGAGATTACTCTGACATCTCTCCATGATTGCATGATCGTGAGACCTGTTTGCACATGTACTTGTGTATTTCAGTGCAAGTGTGTTTAGTATGTTTCAACAACAGAGAATTAAATTTCCCATGAGGGATCAATAAAAATATTTCTTCTTCTTGTTCTTGTTGGCATTAATTTAGTCTTTAATGTAAACCAGTCCACCAAAGGGTTAATTTGCCAAACAGTTTACAAGTTTCTTTGAAACGTAAGTGTTTTTTTACTTAAAAGAGTGTAGAAAGTTGGATTTAAAAAAAAAAAAAAACTTTAAAGATGAAAAACATATAAAGTTGTACAAAGCTTAATACATTATGAACACACTCCCAATGTTTAAATCTTGGTTGCTGAAGCATGATGTTCATTTTGTACAGAACAATTACATTTAGAGCACTGGTGTCTGAACTATGGTCTGGGGTCAGTTGCAGCCCATGGTCTTTTTCTAATTGACTCCCACAGACTCAAATTAAACATGACATGCTTTAACAAATAAAGTTTATTTTTTAGCTGAATTTTATAAATAAAGACAAATGGATTACTTCAGTAAAAAGCAGAAATCACTTCCATCTTCTGAGCTATCCACTGTCATATTTTTTAAAAAGCATATTAAACAAATCCTTCTCAAACAATGACAACATCAGTTTTGCATCTTGGTGTAATTTGCTCTTGGTTTGGGTCCAAAAATGAAGATGGACTGCAAATACAGTATCTCTATTCTCCACTCCACTGAACGTTGTTCATCTTCATCCTGGACAGCGCACCTGGGCTACACAGGGCTCCCTAAAATCTGATGGTCAACCCAAAATGTTTAACTTTATTACACTGTGCACTTTTCAGTATGAGGGCCTTGCTAAAAAGTGTGTACATTACAGATATAGAGCCACAGATTAATATAGCAGAGTTTGCTTGCCTCCTTGTAACCTATCGTCTTGTAGCCATTAAACCATAATGTCATCCCAACGAGTAACTTTTGGCTCCAAAGCAAATTAGACTGGTAGTCTTTAGAGCAACAAAACCTCAGCGCTGTCAACAATCAAAATGCTCTTTATGTTCAAGAATTTCTCTCAGAGGTAATTTTGGAAAATATATTGAGTTTTTAAGATATGTGACCAAAATAGCATACATCTTAGTTAAAGTAATCAACAAAAACTCTTTTTACGCAAACTTTTAAATAAATCATATTTCTTCAGTGATGTTACCTTTTCACATATAAAATCACACATGTATCCACTGAGCAAATGTAATAAATATGTCAAATTCATTTACTCTCTTTCTACAAGTTTAAGCTCCTCTCAGCACAGACATAACAGCACTCAAGGTTTTAATGCATGTGTTTTAACCAGCAAGTGTGTGCCCCTAGTGAATTTATCGTGACCCCACCATGACCTCCGTTTGAGATGTCACATCTCATCCTTCCGGCTTAGTGATATACTGTAACAACAGAAATGGTGAGGGTCAGGGGTCACTTCTTGCCTACAGCTGCCTCTTCACATCATGGCCCTCACCCACTTCAAACCATCAGCACATCATTAATGAGTCATGTCTCCTTTGTTAAACCTTTATCCATTCAGTCAATGTCCCTTCATATTTTGGGGATGGGCATCTGCGTTGGACAGAAGAATCACTTCCCCCAGCAGATAATGTTGTAGACTGCACACCTAAAGCATCAGTGCTAATGCTAACAATATGTCACATCTGACATTGAAGCAATGCTGTCAGTTTCCAGAGAATGATAACATCTATACAAACGAATCAGAGAAGGATTAGAGAGTTGTCATAGAAGACCGGACAATTCATCCCAAGACCATGGACCAAAGTGTCATTCCAGTTATGTTTTGCTGCCAGTCAGATGGCCTGGTAAGAGCAAAATGTCCTTTGTCCCTCAGGCCATCAGACTGTACTTCTTATAGATATAATATATTATAGATATATATATATATATATATATATATATTTGTTTGGATCTCCATTACCCATTACAAAAGCAACAGCTGCTCTTCTTCATCATATGGTGAACCAAACGTGTTATGATAATGCCTGCAATCATTAACACTAAACAGATTAACATATATATCTTACTAAATAGTGTGCACCATAGCATTGTTATTTGGTAGGTGGTTCATTTGCTATTGACTTCTGTTAAAATATCGATCTATTCCCAGTCCCTTCCACAGTGTTATAATATCACCAACACTGACCATGGAACATTGAGTAGCAAGTAAATTTCATGACTGGTTTTATTGCACAGGTGGCATCTTATCACAATACTACACTGGAATTTACTGAGCTCCAAATGTTTGTAGAAACTGTCTACATGCCAAGGTGCTTCATTTCATACATTTGTGGTCATGGAAGTGAATGGAACAGCTGAATTCAGTGATTTTGATTAGCGAGTGAATACTTTTGGCAATATAGTGTAGTATGTGCACAGTCTTGCTAATTTTGGATTTACCTTCTCTTTGTTGCAGATGATGCAGAACAGTTTCCGATGGATAGCTCTTACAACACAAATCATTGTCCTCATTAGTAAACTGATCCTTGGTTTTGCAAAGAGGTTTGCCAAGTAATTTACCTTAAGTGGAAAAAAGAAAATTGGGTAGGTTTTCTCTCAATCTTGTTTAAAATGATGTGATCCTTTCAGCCTTTGAGTCTGGGTGTCATCATTAGCAGCTGCTTTTACAACTCATGCCCTTGATTAGCAAGCTTTTTACAAAAGCTGTTTGCAGAGTATTTTAGATCTGTGACACAGAGAGCTCTGTGTTTCAAGCTGTCAGACATACAACATTTACCTTATCAATATGAGCTATTCAGATCAAATACCTTTCTCTGTCACTGTCAAGGATGAACAAAAAGTGTTCTCTTTAACTCCTCATTGACTGAGGGAGTTTAAACACAGTATTTACTCAGTTTGTCCTCTTCTCATCCGTGTACACCTCACTTTTATAAACAAATAAAGTGCCATCACAGAGCCAACAAAAGTGATGACATAAACTTTGGTTAAAGCCTAATCACAACTTTGTTCTTGGTCAGTAAAACCTGAGTGCAATAACTTCACATGGACTGTGTATTTTGAGACAAATCTGATTTGCTTTTTTACCAGTTTCAATAAACTCAAAAGATACTCAAAGAATTGTTTATCAAAGAGAATTTGCCCACATGTTTCACCCAAAGTGAAGACAGCTGTAAAATAAATAAATAAGTAATCCCTTTTGCAAATTTCAGTTTGTTACTGTTGACAACAATTATTCATACATTCTTTTATTTTTTTCCCCCTTCCTTTGACAAAGCAGGACAACATTGAATAACCAGTGAGATAGTGTGTTCTGCATTGAAGCTAATAAATCTTAAAAATAAGTTTTAGAAAAAGAGAAAAATCAAAAAGGGCTACAGATCTCATGATCTAAAATTCATCAGGCGACTCATTCAATTTGTATTTCCTTGCATCCTTTACTTTTAGCATTTTTTCCTGTCATATGCGGGGTACACACTCAAGGATTTTCTAAATCTGAAGAGATTTTTTTAATCTATTAGAGACCCCACACGTGAAGAAAAACAGCAGGGCTCCAGACCAACTTTCCGCATTGCAAGCTGCACCAGCAGAAAAGTTAGGTGCACCCAAGTTTTTCATAGTGTCACCTTTAAGGCCATAAGGTCACCATTTTATCACTCTGCATAACTTTTATATAATGTAAATATTTCAAAACAAGAATAAGATATAAAGAAATACTTCTCTTCATTTGAAGTAAAATTATATATTAAAAGAAAAATAGTGTTTAAAGTGCATCACCAAATGAAATTGACAATTTCAAACTAAAACATTAAGCAAAATAAAACATTTCCAAATAAAAGTGCTTGTGCTTAAAGTGATTTACTGAAATGAAATTTAACATTTCAAACTCAAACATCTCAAGTTAAATAAAATGTTTTAAAATAAAAAGAGATAACGTTTAGGGTGCTATTCTTAACTGAAAAATGAAAAACAATAAATAAATCTAGATTTTAACAACCAACAACATGACATTTAACTGGATGACTTTACACACTAAAGTCTATATTTACAAAACTGAAACCAAGGTAGGTCTAAATGAAAAAAAAACTCAAATAATTTTGAATGTGACTTATAGGACAGAACATTTCATGACTTTTTTCTCAATTTTTTTTCTCTGTTGTGCCGTTTTTATTTACAGTTTTATGTAAAGTTGAGGTCTGTCAGACAGGTCATTTGTCCTCAGTCTGTTACAGGCAGTGGACATGTACACTCATCTTTTGTGCCTGTGTGACTGAGAACTCCCCCTTTAACAGCAGATAGGATTGAACAAATACAAATACTTTGTTTGACTTGTTATTGTTGTTAATTATTAATTATCTGACAGTCAATAAGACTAATTTGTCAGAGCTTCGCTGCTTCTTCAGAGTTACCGCTCTGTGCTGAAACCTGACACCACAGTCAGGCTCCATCTGGGCTCATTTGCATACTAACAGCTGATTGGATGATTACTGAAGGCTCTCTGTGTGCATGCATGTGTTTGCATGTGTTTGGGTGGGCTTCAGCTGCAGCTTGTGAAGATACAATGCAGGGGCAGAGGTGCTGTGTCTTGTCTTGTCTGCTGATTATTCCGCTACTGCAGTTACTGTTGTTAATTTGAATTTGTAAGAGTGTATCTAACATTTGTTCTTAAATGTTAGGTACACTCTCACAAATTTTGGGTGCATTTGCACCCAAAATGGCTGCACTCTGGAGCCCTGAACAGGACAGAGAAGATTAACTTACCACAACGTCCCTCACTTTCCATCAGTCTGACAAGATCAGATCTTAATAATTAGCTGGTCAAATGATTCTTTATCTTACCAATTAAAAACCTCTTGTTTACTTCACAGATATGTTGTCATGTAGGTCAAGTTTTCTATTGTTTTGCAATTTTCATGTCTTGCCCTTCCTGTTTTATTTTGAAAGTGCTAACCCTTGTCTCCGTTCCAGGTTTTTCCTGTCTGTCCTGCCCCCTGTCTTGCCACTTCAGCCCCCTGATTGTTTCACCCCACCTGTTTCCCATCATCCCTCATTACATCTTGTATTTAACTTCACGTCTCCCCATGTTGTGTGCCAGTTTGTCATACATCACTATCTTCTGCCCATCATCATCATAGTCTTTTTTGAATTACCTTACTTGTTTTTGTCCTTTTTCCTCACATTTTGGAAACCACTGCCTGAACTGACTGTCTTTTATGTACCAAACTCTGTCTGGTAAACCATTTAACCTTTTTGCCTATTTAACCTCCAGTGTTAGTGTTGCATTTGTGTCCACTTCTTCTGAGCCTCATTTCTTGACATATGTCTTCTCAAAGACACAACTGATTGCTTCCACAAATCCCAAATGTAAGTTTTTTAATTCCATCCATCTTCTACAACATTTATCTCTTTTGGGGTTACAGGGGGGCTGGAGCCTATCGGCAGGATAGGTCAGGGCCACATCAAGAGACATACAACTATTCATACTCACAGTCTTACCTAAGGGTAATTTAGAGTGATCAGTTAACCTGCTGAACACGTTTTTGGTCAGACTGCACAGGGAGAACATGCAAACTCCACACAGAGAAGCCTGGACCAACACTTCTTGCTGTGAGGCACGTGCACGACCCGCTGCCACCCGTGCTGCCATTATGTTTGCATGAATTTCTATACAACTACAAACCCAAAACCAGTGAAGTTGGCACGTTGTGTAAATCGTAAATAAAAGCAGAATACAATGATTTGCAAATCCCTTTCAACCTATATTCAATTGAACCCACAGCAAAGACAAGATACTAAACATTCAAACTGGTAAATTGTGTTATTTTTTGCAAATATTCTCTCATTTGGAATTTGATGCCTGCAACATGTTTCAAAAAAGCTGGCACAAGTGGCAAAAAAGACTGAGAAAGTTGAGGAATGCTCATCAAACACTTATTTGGAACATCCCACAGGTGAACAGGGTAATTGGGAACAGGTGGATGCCATGATTGGGTATAAAAGCAGCTTCCCTGAAATGCTCAGTCATTTACAAACAAGGATGGGGCGAGGGTCACCACTTTGTGAACAAATGCGTGAGCAAATTGTCCAACAGTTTAAGAACAACATTTCTCAACCAGCTATTGCAAGGAATTTAGGGATTTCATCATCTACGATCCGTAATATCATCAAAAGGTTCAGAGAATCTGGAGAAATTACTGCACATAAGCGACAAGGCCCAAAACCAACATTGAATGCCCGTGACCTTCGATCCCTCAGGCGGTACTGCATCAAAAACCGGCATCACTGTGTAAAGGATATCACCACATGGGCTCAGGAACATTTCAGAAAACCACTGTCAGGAACTACAGTTCGTGGTTACATCTGTAAGTGCAAGTTAAAACTCTACTATGCGAAGCCAAAGCCATTTATCAACAACACCCGGAAACACCGCCGGCTTTGCTGGGCCCGAGCTCATCTAAGATGGACTGATGCAAAGTGGGAAAGTGTTCTGTGGTCTGACAAGTCCACATTTCAAACTGTTTTTGGAAACTGTGGTTGTCGTGTTCTCCGGACCAAAGAGGAAAAGAACCAGCCGGACTGTTATAGGCGCAAAGTTCAAAAGCCAGCATCTGTGATGGTATGGGGGTGTATTAGTGCCCAAGGCATGGGTAACTTACACATCTGTGAAGGCATCATTAATGCTGAAAGGTACATACAGGTTTTGAAGCAACATACAGTATGTTGCCATCCAAGCAACGTCTTTTTCATGGACGCCCCTGCTTATTTCAGCAAGACAATGCCAAGTCACATTCTGCACGTGTTATAACAGTGTGGCTTCGTAGTAAAAGAGTGTGGGTACTAGACTGGCCTGCCTGTAGTCCAGACCTGTCCCCCATTGAAAATGTGTGGCGCATTATGAAGCATAAAATACAATAACGGACACCCCGGACTGTTGAACAACTTAAGCTGTACATCAGGCAAGAATGGGAAAGAATTTCACTCGAAAAGCTTCAAAAATTGGTCTCCTCAGTCCCCAAACGTTTACTGAGTGTTGTTAAAAGGAAAGGCGATGTAACACGGTGGTAAAAATGCCCCTGTGCCAACTTTTTTGCATTGTGTTGCTGCCATTAAATTCTAAGTTGATATGCAAAAGAAAATAAAGTTTCTCAGTTCGAACATTAAATATCTTGTCTTTGCAGTGTATTCAATTGAATATAAGTTGAAAAGGATTTGCAAATCATTGTATTCTGTTTTTATTTACGATTTACACAACGTGCCAACTTCACTGGTTTTGAGTTTGTAGAAAAGCACTCGGAGAGCGCAGACCTCCACCTATATATTGATTTTCACCATAAATATTAGTCCTACCTTTATTTCATCTAAATATTTAGATTCCTTGACTATGAAAACATACTGTTGGCAATTGGATTCATAATGATATCTGTTTTAATTCAGTAGTTATTCATGAAAATCAAATTTTTCGTCATGTTGGATCCAGAAGGTGATCCGGATCACTCCCAAAATCTAATCATTTGTTCCTTGTCCCAATACAGACATTTCCTGAAAATGTCATCAAAATCCATCCATAACTTTTTGAGTTATCTTGCCAACAAAGAAACAAGCAAACTAACACACAAACTAACTTACAGAAAAAAAAAAACAGACACCGGCAATAACATAACCTCCTCGCGGAGGCAAAAATAGTTTGCAGGTTATTTAAAATGTATATGCATTACTTATCACTCATTCCTCCTTAAACATGACAGTATTACTGATGGATTAGTTTCAAAAGTAATTGCATCTACTACTGCTTTTTCTTCATTTTTGAGTTACTTATTTCATTTTTATCTGCAGAAAAACTACAACAGATGAGATATTTTGAGTTAAAGGTACATCGTCATCTCATTCTTCCCCTCTCATTCACCAGCCCAACAGGACACCAGCATTACTTAGTTAATGACAAAGATTTTATAATTCAACATAATAAAAACTACTTTTTAAAACAGTAACTCTTTACTCATGAAACCTGACACCACAGTCAGGTCGTGGTGTAAGTTACTCATGAAAATAAGATCAATACACTAATATATTGCAAGTAACTGAGTTACAGCCCAACGCGAATATGATTTGACAGGAACACCTTAAGGAGACACTTAAGGTACTGAAACATGCAGATAAACAGACCAGAGTGTCTCAAGACTGTATGTGACCTGCATTTATAGCCCTTATAAGTCTAGTAAATCATAATAATTACAGTAAAGCATTTAGACTAAGGTTGGCCATCATCTATGACTGCACTGGATCAAGATAAGGTAGGCCGGAGCTCTCTCTCTCTCTTTTTTCCCTCTGTGGGACTCTGTAAACTCCACATGGCTCTTGGGCTGCATTGTTAAAGACACAGTACCTATAATATATTTTTAACCCTTTTACTACCAGCTCAACTGTCTGGCAGAGTTCACTAATAATTTCAAGGGTATTAAATTAAAAAAAACAAAAACAGAAAAAATAAAATCATTGTTTGATTCCATTAACATTTCAGGGAATAGAGAAAACTACAAACAAACCAAAAATATATATTTTCTTGATGTGGGATTTAAGGTTTAAAAAGCTGGTAGTTGATAACGTGATAACATAAAAATGCACAAATATTTGGGACAATATTAGGAGGACAGAAATGTTTGTAAATAGAATAATTATCAAATCAAAAAAGATGGTACTGAGTTTGACAAATACACAAAAAATGTTTTTGATGAATAACATATTTGATAAATATAAATCATCATATCAGTAAGTGGTTAAGTTAAGCATTTTAAATAATAATGAAGTTAATAATAATAACAACTTTCAGATTTTTCATGTATTTTTTGGGCCTTTATTGATAGGAGAGAGACAGTGGATAGGCTTGTGAGAGAGTAGGGGACGACACTCTGCCAACTGGTCGCAGGCTGGATTTGAACCTGGACCGGCAGAGGCATGTACATGGGGTGCCAGATTGCTAACCACTCCACCAAACCAGCACCCCACAATTTTCAGATTTTGAGCCTTTATATCCCACACAAAGAAATAGCAGCTCTTTGGTTTTGTTTGCAGTTTTTTTTTCTGTATCCTAAAAACTTGCCAGAAACAATGATGTGTCAAATTTTAACAATAAATATTCCTGAATTTATTGACCTCTGCCAAACCGTTGAGCTGGGGGTTAAAGGGTTAAAGGAAGAAATACATTAAAAGAGAGGACTGGCATAGGATGTCTGGATGTTACAGGTGCCATCCTTCTCTCCCGCTTTCCTTGAGTCACCTGTCACCATGGTAACATCAGTTCAGGTGTCAGCAGGTAGTCAGGAGTTACGTTGCTTTGCTTTATTATTTTATCCAAACTATTTGAATCAAATAAAAGTACTCATGCATTTCCACCAAACATTTTATTTTATTGTATTTTATTGAATGATCATTTTATTTCAAGTCCAAATAATTCAATTAATTCAGTAAAATTAAATAAATGTATTTTAAGAGGTCAAAATTTGTTGACTTTTGGTCACCATTTCTTATAAAACAAGTAGTGGTAGGTCCTGATCAGAGAAGCACTGACATATGGCTCATTCATTTCAATTACATTCCCAAATGAAACTCTGCCAAGATCCCTGCAGCGCACTGTGTGTCTTCCTCTTAAGATTTAAAAGGAAGAAACAAAGTCAGTATTTTTATAAAGTAAAACTGCTGTTCCCCAGCCTATTGTCAAAGCTGATGTATGTATCACAAGCAGTGCTTCTTCTCCACAATACTTCAGCCTTTGAGTGGAGTGAGCTGCAGCTAACAGGATGGTGGTCTGTGGATGGAGAAAACAACAACAACACTTTACAACATTAGATGAATATAGCTGGCTCTTGGCATGCCAAAATAACAAACATCTGCAAGGTCCTCCTGTGCAAGGTAGCAAACAATGAAGCAAGCATACACCACTAATAGGATAGAGATAACACAGAAAAATCAAGAACTACCTTGACAGGCTGTACGGTATTCAAGTTTATACATCTTCATGAAAAGCTTCCATTGTTCCATTTGTGACATATGATAGTCTGCCTCATGCATTAACACCTTATCAATGAAGAAAAACGTGTGAAAAATGGAAGGACATAACTCAAACTCAGGTTATGAAAAAGTTTCAGTGACAATGTATGATATGAGAATTTATCTTTCAGTTGGTGTGAGTTTTTCTGGTCTTTGCAATGTTTGTTTTTTATAGAATTCCTTTTCAGTTGTGCGATTACATGCTTAACTGAATCTGACCTCTCTTTTGTTTGTTTTTCCAACATTATTTCTCATAGAAGGCTGATAAAATGCTGAATCTATGTCAAATTGTGAAGCAATGTCACCCTTTGAGCATCATTACATCAAATATGGTAAAATGTTCTGACTCTTGTTTGTGATTTAAGGAGACTGTGAGGAGTTTCAAAGTAATTACAAAAAAGTCTCACTTTTAGATATATGCCTGATTGAAATGCACACTTTAAGATGAGTTTTATAGCATCAAAATAGGTTATCTATAAATGCTATTCCTTAGCCTTCCGGTCAGGTCGGACAGGGCTGAACTGGCCTGGATACTCAACTTTGGAAACAAGACAATTAAAACTAGAGCAAATTTATATTATTCGGACACGTCTTAAGGTGCATTCACACCGGACACTACCTGTACTACCTCGGCGATCACTCTCCATGCAAAGTCAATGTACAGCTGCGATGGGGCGGGGCTAACCCTCCCGCAACACGACAGCTGGTGACAAGACGACCGCTTCACTCGTTGCACGATGTCAAAGTTAAAAAAAGTTGATCTATTCAGGCAATGTCGTGCTTGGCTGTGCAGCATCAGCCAATCAGCTGTGTGTGTACGTGTGACGGTGCTGTTATTCATCAGGACTACAGGGCGGATGACTTCCGCATAGGCGTAACTAATCTCAGTGAGGACATTTGCAGACGGACCGCAGTAAACTCACAGAGGATGCTGCTGCATCATCAGCCGCAGAGTTTTGTGTTTGATAAGTGAGTGAAAAGGACACAGCTGGAATAATGTCCGCTTATACACCCTATTATGGGATATATGATACGATTGCGGTAAAACTCGAGCGGACGTGACGTCAACGACCGACGGCCGACGCCAGTCGACCAAACAGGTAGGCTATTTATGGACGCGCGACGCTACCTCAGTGGGCGACTCGACTCTGGTAGCTGGGTCGCTTGCGGTGTGAACGCACCTTTAGAGCACCGGGCTGTAAGCAACGATATATAGCCGGCTACAAAACTACGATACTAAGTTTTTCCCAAAATTGCTTGTTGTCACACATCAAAAACTACCGCTATGTAACTAGAAAGAGATACATTACCTCGTCGCTTTGCATCCTGTAAGTTGTTGAAAAAATAAGTTGTAAAGCAATGCAGAGTTCTAATGAAGGTCCGAGCTGCATTTATTAGCATCACAACAAACACACGCTTTGGCTTGTGTCTTGTGGTGCGTTCCAGTTGTAGTCAAAAGTAGGAATTTCCAGGTTCCGAGTAGGAAACTGCAACTGGAATGTCCCCCAAAGTCAGAATTTCCTACTGGGAACTTGGTGACCTCACCTCACCACTCCCGTGCTAATAACAGCTAACAATAGCCTGGTAGATCGGCATGTTTTTTTCAGACTTCAACTAGAACGCCGATAACTCGGAGATGCTGTCACTCCCAGTTCCGAGGTTACTGGAACGCAGCATTACGACAGTCGCCGCACGTGCTCATGGGTAGCAGAGTCCTAATACTGCCGGTAACAGATTCTCCTCATAGCACCTTTAAAGAAATATTTTATTTTTTAACACTGTAAAGAGGAAGGTCTCCAAGACAAAGATGTTATGGTCATATACCTGGGACTCAAATGAGGTTTCCTTTGAAATATATTTTCATATTTTCTTTAATACTCATACTTTAAAGAACCAGGCCATAGCCTCTATTAAAAGGTCTCCTGCTTGCACCCTGTTCCCGACCTTAAAGCACATATGTTTGTGTCCTTTCAAAATGGCAACATTAAATGCCCTTGATTTGAACAGACATCTTTTCTGCTCTTTTATAGCATTTTCATTTCCAGCTGCTTATTCACCCTAAAAACATTTTCATGCTCCATACTGTAAACTGTCAAATTGAACACACTGGCCATCAGCTGTGAGTAACTTCAATATCAGCACAAGTATTGGCACTCAAAACCTCGGCTACTGTTTGGCCACGGACAGACCCACTCAGCGTGCAACCTCTCTGAGAGGCTGCATTATTTTGAAGGCCTTAGCCTCCACGTAGTTTCCTCACGCTGGGTGTCAAGTTATTGCCAGGCAGTAAATTGGACTTGCACACATACAGTCTCCCAAGGCCATAGAGGGCCTGAATGATTGCATTACTAACTTTTTATTCGGAAAATATTTGTCAACAAAGACTGCTGAATTAAGTGCTGAACTTATAGGCGGCATGGTACAAGAGTGTGAAGGTCTGCTGTGGCAGTCTTCATTTTTACTTGTGCACACTATGAATAGGAAGAAACCAGCGGTGGGCTGAAGGATTTGGAGGCCCGAGGGCAAAGACTAATAAGGGGCTCTATCCTCATATTGTTTGCTTGATATTAAGATGTTTTAAGGCTTTGAGATTACTTTATTATGTTCAAAATGATCTTAATTCACACTTACAGTGAAAGACAGAGAGCACTCTTTAAGTTAAGAAAATAGGTGAGCAAAATTTGAAAAGTAAGTGCCACAATTCTAATATACTGTGTTTTTCCCATTTAGACAGTGTGCAGGAGTTAGTCTTCTGTTTTATGAATTTAACAAGTTTTTATCAAGTCAGAGGGCAGACAAACACTATAAGAAACATTTTCTCTTTGCTGCTCCTTTCCAATCATGGAGGTGTTGATTTAACCCTATAAAGCCAATTGTATCATATTTGATACGTACTTTTATGATACCTCTTTCTACTTAATATGATCAACAAATTACAAAAAAACATCTGAATACAATCAGATAAATGCTAAAAATGTCCTCAAATGGATTATCAATTGCCAAAAACACCTAATGTATCAAATGAGATACGAAAAAACTATATGTTGAATTTTATGGACATTTTGATTTTTGTGGATTTTAGCAGAAAGTGAAACAAACATTTCAGCTCCAAAAAATTAGAATTTTCTGGCTATAATCTATGGTCTTGGGCCTTAAAGGGTTAAAAACATAGTGTACACTTACTATATGTGTAAATTAGGGATGTCCCGATCCAATATTGATATCGGATATCGGATATTGGTCAAAAAAACAAATATCGGATTATATCGGCCTGCACCCTAAATCTCCGATATCAGCACTCCGATACAAGCAGTCCATTCTAATATATTTATCTTTTATTTTATTCAGTTGCAGAATATGCTTATGTTTAAGTTCAACACAGTGGTTATTTTGCAATTGGTGAAATATGTTTTTGTTTGATTTATTGAGGTCACTTTTCAGGGTCTTCTAATATTTTTTATTCATGTTGTTTTAATTGTAGTATATTCTTATGTTTAAGGTTAAAATTTATTTAACCTATTGGTTCATAACAAATGGGTCAGTTTTTCTCATACCTACTATTGCTGACTACTGTTCTCTGTTTGAGTAATCTGACCTGATCAAGCCTTTTCTTACAGTCCATACTACAAAATAAGTAATAAAAGTCTGTATGATTCCTGCTGATATCGTATCGGATTGATATCGGTATCGGCCAATACTCAAGGCTGCAATATCGGTATCGTATAGGAGGTGAAATAGTTGTACCGGGACACCCCTAGTGTAAATTGTGTTACCCACTTTCATATGAGGAACAAATAAACTAAGACCAAGACTATGTGATGCGGCAATACTTCAGTTACTTAAAGGAGACATATCATGCTTGTTTCTCCTTTTCACTATGCCAGACTAGGATGCCTGTAAAGCATATCTGCCCTCAGTACAAGTCATTTAGTTCCTTCATTGCCCCACAATAGCGTTCTCAAAATCCTCATTTTAGGCCATTATCAAGCTCTCGTTGAAACGCTCGGATCTCAGGCTGACCTACAGTAACCTCGCATCGCCACAGCCCTTTGTGCTCTGATTGGTCAGTTCTGTCAGAGCTGCTGAGAGGGTTGAGCCAGCCTGTCCTTCTTCTTCTACTGTATTTTCCGGCAGGCTCAAAGCAGCGACCGCGTATTGAGTCCTCCGACAGGCCAGAGCTGGTAATGAGTGAGTGTGAGCTAGGGAGCTATACACTGCTGCTGGTGGATGTGTTCCTTGGTGAGGGTTTTGTGGCTAACGGACATTACAGAGGAGGAGCTGTTTCATCAGATTACTCCAATAAAAGAAATGTACCTCGTGTCGTCACGACGATTTAAATCTCGCGGTTATCTCGCAATGACCTATTTCCAGAGGCATCAAATCTCGTTCTAGGTTATCAGAAAAAATACAATATCTCATCTTTTGAAAATTAAGGGGGTGTAAGGTCTTGTTTTCAAATGTATTATATTATATGTAAGTATTAAATCATGCATCAGCATGATATGTCTCCTTTAATATTTTATTGAAATGTATACAAACTCCAATTCCAGTGAAGTTTGGACATTTTGTAAAAAGTAAATAAAATAATAAAATTATTTTCCAATCCATTATGACATATTATATTACCTAACTGTATACACAAATACTAGATATTTATAATTCAAGCTAATAAGCCTTTTTTCAAATACTCGCTCATTTTGAGTTTGATGCCTTCAACACATTCCAAAGAAAACTGGAACGGGGCAACTTTAGACTGGGAAAGTTGAGGGATGCTCTTAAATATCTGTCGGATCATTCCAGGGATGATCAGGTTGATTGGAAATATGTGAGTGTCATGACTGTGTGTAAAGGTGCCTCCCTGACAGGCTCACACAGGCAATGATGGGGTGAGGTTCACCACTTTGTGCACAACAAATAGTCCAACATCTTACACAACCTCCCACCTTCATTTACATTGGAGTTTAATCAGTTTTATTGGACATTGATACACATTAACCCACCAGTTCATTGTCACAAAATGTCTTTGTGGATCTGTGCAAGTTAATCTTAATGATAAAAAAAAACGTCTCTGACTGGATTTTTTTCTTTTTTAAATCAAAGTCTGTTTTAATGCTGTTTTACTCACTCTCAGATTCTTACACAAGTAAATAACCACCTGTGGCATACACTTGGGTTAGTGATAAAAATAGCAATAATAATGATCATAATAACAAAAAATACATATTATTAGTATTATTATCAAAGTTTTGCAATTTGTTATTGTTATTATTATTACTCATATTACTCTTATAATAACAGCAGCTACAAGAATGATACTACTGCTACTACTACTACTACTACTACTACTACTACTACTACTACTACTAATAATAATAATGATAACTATCTCTATAATCATAGTAATAATAATCATTATTATTGCTACTGTCATTATTGTCGTCATTATTATGTTGTTGTTGTCATAGATTGTTTTCCATTATAAAGTTTTGCAAGCTGATTAGCCTATTTCCTGACAGGTTGAATAAAAATAAGTTCTTTTTTATTGAGTCATTTCCTCACTGGCACAGGGTCGTTTCTGCATGATTTCCTAACGCATACGTGAAAGAAATCCAGGATCTGAACCCGTGAACGGTTAGTGACCTTAATCGCCCAAGGGAGACCGTTACACACCCACAATGAACTCTTGACTTTCAAATCCTGTTGGAGAGATAATGGACGATATTCTCTCCCTCACACTAACACCAGTCAGCAGGACTGTGAGCTTGTGGAGCTGATAAAGAAGTCTTTTAGTATTCAGGAGCTCCATGTGAAGACTATTTCAGTCCTCCACAACATTCTGTAAAGTTTATCAGAACATCCAAATGTATCACCCTCAGCTCGACGTAAACGTTTCTTTTCAGAGAAGTTACTGGTTTAAATCTGAACACACTGTCCATGTCCTGTCCACACTCTCTGCGCCTCTGTGGCGTCGGAGCTCTGTGCCTCTGTGGATGTATGTTTTGTGGCCAGTGATACTCTGGAGTAAACCTCTTTTCACTATTCACCCAGAGCCTTCACACAACTGAAACTGCTCAGTTGCAGAGCCCCAACACTCCCCTCCGGACTCACGTCACTAACGTGGTGCGTAATGACACACGAAGCCAATGCGCAGCGTCTCTGTCACAAACTGAAGACGTGTTTGTTCAAATCTACATCCATCCTGTTCATGAGGTGATAATCAGAGTAAGGGGCAATGATCTCAGCTGTGCCTCTTTAGAATGAGATCAGAAAGTATTTATCATTTAGTTTGAAGTGTCTCATGACATTTTGTTTGGATGTTGAGCACTTTTTCAGCTCATCCACTGGTTGGAAGTTAACAAAACAGTGTGCTATTTTTCCTGTAAGAAACAAACGATTTAGAAGAGTTCATAATGAATGCTTTCATTTTGGAGGGGAAAACCTTATTGGCAAATGTAAAGGGCGTGAAAATACAAAAATACAAAATAATAAAAGCACTATACGATTATTACTGAGGGACAAAAAAGCTTATGGAGGGCACTGGAATTTTACTTGATACCCTGTGTGTGTCTATGTCTGTGGATTCTTGCTCTTTATTGTTGTGGTGTGTGGATTACAGTAAAAATAAAAAAAATTCCAGTTCTTTCTACTCTATATCGAATACTTTTGATAATTATTTCACTGTACGATTGGCTTTTTCTGCCAAAGAACATTTAATGGCACAGACACATTCACGTATCATCATTCGGCATTAAGATTGTTATTGGTTTTAACTGGCTCTTTCTTGTTGTTTTTTCTTCTTTGGGCTCACCCAAGTTCTTAATATTAGACTATAGGGACCTTTCACATTTTGTTCTTCTTTATTCTACCAAACTAGTGTTACTTAAGCAGCTGGATCTGAGAACCAATGTCCTTATTTTCATTTGTCCACTTGTGCAGGATGACAGCCACCCCGAGCCTTCACCCTGTCTGAGCACTGTGACCACTCCCCTCATACTGGATTAGTTCAGTCCACATCTCATGTCTGATATGCTGCTGTTAAGCCGGACCACGGCCCACTTCACCTGCATTTTAGATTCAAGCTTTCCGATGTATTTCATTTTTATTTTCTCTGTTCTTGTCTTACTTATGTTGTTTGTCTGTGGCGTGTCATTGTGCCCTTGATTGCCTCCATGGCAGACATTAAGTAGCCTGTTTTTGGTTTGATTTCTATTAAACCTATTAAGAGAAAGATTAGGGTCACTAAAAAAACAGTGGTTAAACATTCTTTAAAAGTCAGAGTTCTGAGGGGAAAAATTATGAGTTGAAAAAAAATCGGAATTCGGAGGATCAATGTCAAAAGTCAGAATTCAGAAGAATAAAAATCGTAATTGGAGGATAAAGTCAGAGAGTTGTGGAAAAAGTACTAAGCAAAAAAAGTCTAATTCTTAAAGCCAGAATTCTTAAAGAAAGCCAGAATTTTTATATCAAAGTCAGAAATAAGCCCGATTTTTTTTTAAAAAAGGAAAATGTCCAAACTAAGTCAAAATTAAAGAAAAAGAAAAATCACAAAAAAGACTGAGGTCTGAGAATAAAGTCATAATTAAGACAGAGTTTTTTAGATGTCGAAATAAAGTTGTCCTTAGAAAAAAAAAGTTGAAATTAAACCAGGAGTCTGGATTTAAGTCAGAATTAAGTCAGCCGTTTTTTTTTTTTAGGAAATGTCTAAGTTTAATCAGAATTCTAAGATTTAAGTAAGAAGCCAAAGTTTTTCAGTAAATTATCAAAATACAGTCCTGAGAAAACTATGAGTCTCAAATCTGAGGGGGAATAAAACAGTTTTCTGAAGAAATATTCATCATGATGTCAGAAATGCAGCTGTCATTATCATTTTCCATAATTTTGAATCATATTTTATTGGGTGAAAGCATTCCTTTCTAAAACTATTTAATCTGAAACGTTTCATGTGCAATGTGATTTAGAAAATCTGAACAGCTTACATAGTTTTTATTTTCATGTAATGCGCGTAACTGAATAAAGTGTGGCCAGCTCTGATCATTTTTTCTGCCTGTAAAGTATAATTGATGAGTTTAAGTGCGGCAGTGTGTTATTATTCCCTTTCTTTCAGAAAAGCACGAGCTGTAGGCTTCAGAGTACAATTATAATAAAGGTGTTCTGTCTAAATATAACTGTTCCTCTAATTTCATTTAACACGAAGTGAATCCACGTGAAATGACTGAAACGCTTCCCCTGATCCCGTTTCTTTTTTAGTCAAAGATATTAAATGTAGGAACCCCTTTGTTTTGTCCCAGTGATCAGACTATAGTGTTTAGATGACTGTAAAGCTTCAGCAGGAGGCTGTGCGCTGCAGCCTGTCGAGCAGGTTTGTGAGGCAGTCAGCGGGCAGAGGTGAGATTTACAGCTCGATGAGCAGAGAGCAGCCAGCACAGAGCAGCTCCACATAAATAACGAAGGATCGGAGAGTCAAGAGCTCCTTCATGAGCACAAAATAAGGTTTAAGGCTAGTTGAACTCTACAGGTTGGTGTAAACATAAAAACACGACTGTCTCCCCCTCCCATCTGCATCAAAGCTGTGCACTCACCGCGAGAGTTCCGGACTAAAAATCTAATTAAATCAAACGATGCACCTTTTTCTATCAAGCTATGTCATTTTTAAACCTTAATTTTTACAAACTGGTTCTGAAAATACGCTCTGATTTTTGGGTTACAGTTTAAGACAAAGAGCAATGAACGATCACAACAGGGCATGTAGAGTTATTTTTTAATTTTATAAATGTTATTAACATCTCGTTTGAGTGTTTATTTGTAGAGTTAAGTCTATTACAAAAGCCAAATCAGTGAATCAATCCATCAATCAGTCAATCTACTCAAACATTAAATGTATAATAGTGCACATGTAACGGTGATTTATAACAAGGGACTCACCAAAAGCTCGCCAGGGCTTATAGGTGGGGGCCGCACTTTAAATAATCAGAACATGACACAAACACATACAGTACATGATTTTCAGCCTAAAAACTTATATCCTAATAGGACTAAAAATCAACAATGCACTAAGTTGATAAAAGATCGTGACATGTACACAGACAAAGGCCACAGAAAATGACAAACGATTCAATTGAGTTTTTACATTTATAATGTTTAGAGTTCAGGCTATTTCATTGCGGAGTTCCCATATTTTATTCTCAGATTTATCCTTAAGGCTCTTTTTGAAGCTGAACAGACATGCAGATGTTTTAATGGTGCTCCCGTGGACCTGTGCAGGACACACTGAAGTATAATTCAGCCTGAAATAATGTTTTTTAAAAACAGCGTTGAGAAAAACCGTTTGAAATTAAAATAAGATGAGCATACAAAATAAATATATAACTGAATAAAATAGTAGTAGCCCAAATAAAAAAAAATCCCAATCTGTTTGCGTTGTCCACATATTTTTACTTTTGTCCATATATTGTCCGTCTGATCATCCTGTTATTCGTATTATAATCATATTATATTATTACTTTGATAATAATAATAATAATAATAATAA
Organism: Scarus forsteni; assembly: GCA_036419115.1. Taxonomy (NCBI): domain Eukaryota; kingdom Metazoa; phylum Chordata; class Actinopteri; order Labriformes; family Labridae; genus Scarus; species Scarus forsteni. The sequence goes on from JAZDUH010000060.1 coordinate 2,132,789, forward strand.
TAATAATATGTTTATATCGATGGCTAATCTTATAAGATGCGTTTACAACGTTGTTTTGAAGTAATATTTTGGGGTATGATATTGAAAATACAGCAAAAACAGAAAATAATATTTAATAAAAATGTTGTCGAAATACAGAGTTTTTTTTCTAATAAAGTTGTTCATTTTTCGTAGCCTCACAAAAAGCATAGATGTAAAGTTTTACAGACTCGGTCCCGGAGGACGCAGGAGGCGTCCTCAGCGTCTCTGGGGTCACGCCGGGGTCACGCACGACGTCTCTCTGTTTCAGGAAGTGAAGGCGGCGTTCATTCAGTACGACAAATGTTTTACGTTTCTTTACGTTTTAACCAAACAAACGTCTTAGAGCTGCTAAATCCTAAACCTATGGTTCTAGTACCACACGTCGCTTAATGTGGCAGTCGGCTTTGCTGTCGTAATTATTTTTATTTTATTATTATTTATGTTTTTTTGGACGTCTGCCGCGCACAGAAGTGGAAACTCATTGTTACGTCTGTTTGCACCAAACACCAAGAGAAAAAAATGATCAAATTTGCAGTTTACAGTGTTAGAAATCATAATTTGAGTGGAATTAGGAAATAAATTAATGCCATGAAAGTATTTCGAGCATGGATATCTATTCTTATAGATTTCCTTCCCCATTAGCAACATTGTGACCTCCTCAAATCCAGAGGCCACCACTTGGAGACAAGGTTTCTAAAATAGATTTGCACAAGGCACACATAAAATCAAGCCAAAGCCTCAAGGCACACATAAAATCAAGCCAAAGCCTCAAGGCACACCTAAAATCAAGCCAAAGCCTCAAGGCACACCAGAATTATATCCATATGAATTATCATCTGTTACTCTATCAATCTCAACATGTAGCTAGGCCTACATAAATATGTACTAATACACAATATACTTATTTTAAGGCGTTTATTTATATTTGCATCAACAATTTATTCTGAACTTTGTAAAATGCAACAAATTCAACGACAATTTGCTTGAACATTCTGTTTTTCAGTGAAGATAAAATTATATTGTGATAATTAAAAAGTAACAATCCCCTTCACCCTTATACTGTTTTAGGCTACATGATAAAACACAGTTTCTTGGAGTTTTCTGATATTTTTTGAAGTTACTTAAGGAGCAGATGCATTAATGCAACTAAAGAACTAAAAACTCAGTCATAAGTTGTTGTAACCTTGTAATATTTACCTCTGATTGCAAATTCCCAAGCCATACCAGACTGCCACATTTTGAGAAGCACTGCCTTAGAAATATTAAACCTCTACTTTGAAATCCAGAGCATTAAATAATACGTAGTAGCAAATATATCTTTTAATTTTCTGCCTGAATTGGAACATTTATGTTTAAGATGACAGATGTCTTGTCAAATGCCACTACAAAATGAATGTTTTTAACACTGCAGACAGATTATGAAGGCAGTTTGACCCAAGAAGTAAGCTTCCAGTTTTCTTAAGAAATATTTGAAAAGAATATCCAAGCACAAATAGACTGAGTCAATCAAATAAACCAACATTTGTAAATGAAGTAATGGCAGTTTTTATTTAAAACAACATTTATTATATCATTACTTGCCTTAAATGGGTTTACTTTAATTTTGAATTTATATGCACATTACCATTACTGTGGGTTAGGTCAACCACAATCTGAAAGCTACTGCCGCCACCGCCTGGATGCAGAGAGAAGAACGATGCCTTTGTTATCTCATCTGTTGGCTGAATCCACAGCAACATCAAAATGGAAAGACTTGTTTCACTCTAAAACAAAACAGTGATTATAATAATATTATTCCCCCGAATCCTACTGAGGACAGGCCATTCCTATCAGAGCAAAACCAGGAGGCCTGGAACCACAGTTTGAGTTGAAGCCCTCAGCATCAGTTCAAAGTAAAGTAAAAGCCATTCAGGCCTGTCAAAAAGGGACTCGTTTTAAGACGCTAAATCCCAAAAAGGAGCAGCTTTCAGCCAATGAAGATGAGCCACAGCCTCCTCCTGGACACTCTCCTCTCACATCTGAGGCTATAATAGGGCCATCATTCCTTTCTTTTTTTATTTTTTTTTTCTTCTCCAAAGGATGGCAGGCTGCAACAGCAGGGTGCCTACAGGCTCTTTAAAAACACCGGGGCAGCTGCCAAGAAAATGATTCATGTGTGATGGCCAGTTTGGTCTAAGTGACACAAATGGCAAATGAAATTGGACTGTATGAAAAGTGTTTATAGCTAATTTGTCGCAGGAAGAAGAACTCTGAATGTCTTTTCTAAAGTGCCGGTGCCCATTGTTGGGATCCACCAGGAGTCCTTGAAGAGGTCCAGTGTTCTTTAACAGAACTTTAACAGGTCAAATCCTCAAAATCAGACATGCTTTTTTCACTTTGATATTCTTTAGTCAAGAAGTTTGGTCAGAGATTAAGAGTTTAACCCAGAGCTTTCACAGAGAGATCGAACTTGAAAGCAAAATAAGATTTCTGTTATTACTGAAATAAGTGCCAAAATACATTTGAAATTATCACTTCCACACAATTTACAGAGTGCTGAACACATGTGTCTTAAGCAGTGTCCTTTTTTAACTTATTACAAAATTCCTTTTGATGGGGGTGTGTAAACTTGTGTAGCGTCCTTGGGTGTCATGAAAGGAGCTTTAAAAATAAAATGTATTATTATTATTATCATCATTATATTTGATTTTTGTTGATATCTGATGTGCAAACATTTTTAAACCTTATTTTTGTGACAGATACTGATATTTTTGTAAAGAGCACAAAGTCTCTATGACATTGGCTTGTTGCTTTCAATGTGACAGCCTGTTTGTGTTAGGAACATGTATTAAACAAGAAAGCAACATTTACCTTTTCAAAAATAAACTCTTCATTTTTAAATGTATTCATGCAGTGATGATTAGGTGAAGCATGTGATACATTTGTGTGTTATGAGGATATTACTGCCGATATGTGGCCTATATGTCACCTGTAATAATCAGCAAAAGTTTCAATACTGACCAACACTGATGTCAAACTTTTTTAGCCAATGTCTGTTAATACTGTTATCGTACCAATGATATCATGCATTCCTATTTTTTGACAACATACTTTCACAACACGAATTAGACCATAATGAATTAAAAACAGAACTTTAACAAAAACAAACAAACAAAACAGCTGGCAAAGTGTGTGTGTACCTTTAATTAATGATGCTGTATTGTGTTTGACTGTGTGGATATAATTTATTTTTCATAATACAAGCAGCTGGGGGTTAAAAAGCAGGAGTACGTGTGTGTATGTGTGTTGCCCAAAACTAAAACAAAATGCAAGGAATGTAAAATTATATCAAAACAGTCCCATATTGGAAGATACTAGTCTAAAAAGCTGCTTATCAAACTGGCAGATTTTTGCTGTTATTGAAATCTGATATCTTGGCCACACATATTGGCCAAATATTTCCCATGTATTGGCGGGATGGATGAATGTACCAAAGTAGTCTACTTCATCATCACAAGATGTCCACTATTATAAATCAAACTATCATTTATTGAATAATTATTGCTTTGTTTTGTTTTTTTGCATCACATATGTTTTATTTTAAAATATTGATATCAGCAGCAGTACTGCTGAGTGTGAGAATATTGACATATTGGATGTCAACACAATATAATTTTGTGCATTCCTAAAATTGCTGTACCTGCGACTGATGTCAGGTTGAAGAACAACATCATGCATGGCTGTCACTGCAGAAATCATCCAAATACTTCACGAATCTGCTGCTGCAGCTCGACTGAGATGCAAACTTTGTGTAATAAGTCCCTTTAGTAAGAAATATGAGCTCAGTGTTGAAGTTTTGTGGCAGGAAAAAACTTGTGAGCTAATTGAATGGACTGATATATAATTACATCATTGTATGCTTAAGTTGGAAGGTATAAAACGTCATCATATCATGAAATATTAAAATATTACATCAAGTAAGGAATTTCAGTTTGGATGACAAACTTACAAATTCCAAATGTTTTTTTGGAGAAAAATGATTTCCTTCACAAGAACATGATTAAACATTTCAAAACATATTGCCATTCATCAGATAATCAAAGTTTTTATTTTGTTACCAATAAATGTAATGAACTGTAAGAGTATTAATATCAATAAAGATTAAGGGAGGTAAGATTAAAGTGTCGGTTATCAACACATGAACAAAACTTGGGCAGAACATCCAAGTATATTTGTGATTACAATCACTGAACTTAAATTTGTGTATAATCACTATTCATGTGCATTAGAGGGACATCCAGTGGTGGCCTTTCCAACGTTCTTCTGCAGTTTCTCACTTTAATGACTTTTCTGATCTCCTGTGATCCAGCATGACTGTTCACGACAAGACTTCTCTGACACCTTGCCTGCTGCGATCTGGATTATCCTTAAAAAAATGCAGATGGCGGGTAAAGCCTTGGTAAATTTTGGAACTTGAGGCATTAATGTAACTATGTCATATATTTAATAAAAATAATGAATACAGAAAAAAAGAAAACATAAAGGAGTTGTGTCTCACCCTTAAATCCACCAGGCCTACGCTCACATAAGCTGCTTGGAAATCATACAAACAGAAAAGTTTAATGTCCCAAAATACTTTAATGGCTCTGGTTCTTTGACAGAGTGGCATGCTGGTGCAGTAGGCAGTGCACATGCCTCACAGCAGAAATGTTGCTGGTTTGATCCCCGTGTCAGTCAGGGTCTTTCTGTGTGGAGTTTGCATGCTCTCCCTGTGTTCTCCAGCCACTCTGGTTTCCTCCCAGACCAAAAACCAGCTCTTTGGGTTGGTGACTCCAAATTTCCCTCAGGCTTGAGTGTGATCATGAATGGTTGTCTGCCTCTCTATGTGGCCTTGGGATTGACTGGTGACTGGTTCAGGGTGTATCCCGCCTCTTGCCCCATGTCAGCTGGGATAGGCTCCAGCCCCCTCTGACAACCCTGATAGGGGTTAGTGATAGATGGATGAATTCTTTAGGGGAAATAATGTTTGCAGGGGGCATGACTGCAATTCATTCTCTGCTGATCTATGTTATATTTATGTGTTTAAGTTTGTGTGTGAAAATTGTGATGGTAAAAAGACTAAATCTGAAATTGCTGCCAGATTTGACAAGGATCTTAACTACACTTACAGATTGAGGTTTCATATTGCAGTACTCTGCTGTAATTATGTTTTTTTGGTTTTGTTTTTGTAAATTTGAGTAATTTCACAACTGGGGCTTTACCTTTAGTCATTTCAGTAAGAGATATTTTACTTAAGTACATTTTTCATCTTAATACTGATGAAAAATAAGGAAAAATAGTAAATTATTCCAACAGCACAAGGAGACACAAGGAGTGAGACAAAATATTAACACCATTATATGCTGTTGTCCTGGAGTATAGTTGCTGACTCAAAATCTAAATTTTTAATTTATAAATGATATGGCACAAAGTCTACAAGTCTACATACAAGAATAGTGTCAACCAAATGCTTTTGTACTATTTTCTTTCTTTGCAAAAAGTCTAATTTAACTCCAATGTATTTGTGCTGCTTTGGTACCTCAAAAAAACATAAACATGAACAGTATTTTCTTGCTGTATTTGTGGAGTTCTTCGGGATAATCAATAAATCGGTCAATCAATCAATCAATCAATCAAACTTTATTTACATAGCACTTTTCATACAAAAAAATAGCACACAGTACTGTACAAACAGAGATAAATAAAAATGAGATGATGCCATCTGCATATATAAACTAACCCTATAAGCCTTATATGACTCGTTATATATTCCTCTGTTTATCAGATAATCTTGTATATTAGTTTATAATAGTCTTGCTATGTATTTATTATTGCAATATTAAGGCATGATCAATATTGCAGACCATGCATCGCACATTGTATCAGATTGTAGATTATCCTTTAGTCCCAGTACACTTAATGTTTACTTATTTTCTGCTAGCCAAGGGTACTTTCATGACAGCATACTAAAACAGTATTTTTAATACTCTAAACCTAATAGATCTGAAATAAGAGCTCATGAAGGGTTGGTTAAATTTCAGAATTATCAAAAAAAGTGACAAGTGACTGGTTGACTCATCACATCCCAGCTGTTGTTATTTTTGCACAACACAGAAATTTAAGCTGAGCTTTAAAACTTTAAATAGTATGTCTTTTACTCTTTTAAAATTGTACCTTTTTTAAGCAGCAATTGAGATTTCTTATACGAGAGACTTGGCTGAAGCAGCAACAATGAAACTAAATTCTTTAAAAAGTTCAACACACAAAAATTTCCAACATTTTAAAACAGGCTTTTAAATGTGCAGCGATATTTTAAGAAAAACTGCTACACATTTTTGTATCCACATTCTTTTTAAATTTTCTCAGAGGGAGATTAGAAAGTAGATTCATACACTTTTACTTTTACTTTTAGGGGAGACAAGGGCTTGCTATCACACTTTCCATACTCTTATGTATTTCTTTTAATCAATTTTTAAGATAAAAAAAGTCCAAAGTCTCAAGTATATATGTGCAATGATGTCATTTTCATATCTCGTTCCAATCCAGAGTTATCAACAACCAAATAAAGAGAGTGAACATGTGACATGTTCCATCACTGGGTAAGTTGCCTTGCTATGTGGGATAAGATGTGATACTGGATTTATGACTAATAAAACAAGGACAAAGTTATTGTTCTTTTTTGTACTTGAAAGTGAACATTGAAGTCGGGCACAGAACATGTCTATCATTGACCTTGAAAAAGTAATTGAATAAATTCTCTCTAAAAAATATACCAAATGCACTGGACTGAAGTCTTTAGGAACTGTTGTTAAGTCTGGATCTCAGCCTCAAAGACCTGTTTTACTTTTCTTAAATCAACAGATTAAACTGACCCACAATAAAGAAAGCATTGCTGTTCCAACAACAACATGAAGATCCATTCATAAAAGCTCGAACAGAAGTCTAAAAATACTGAAATATAGTGCTTGGTTTCTTTCCACCCCTGAGAATTGTGCTTCTCACATTAGTATAAATGTGGTTCAGCATAAGGATAATGCATGGACTTGTGTTAGAGCTGCAAACAGCAGTTTGATCCTCCTCCTCTGCCGGTCACCTGTTGCTGTGTCTCCATTCAAAGCATTCACGGCTCACAGACAGCTGATCCCGCTGCACTGAGTGTAATGGTGTCTGTTTATGTCAACATGCACGGCTCATTCAAATGAATTCCAGTTTTAATTGTTGGAGCAGTGGCGTTAAACAGCTTGCACGGGGTCTCCACAGGTCATGTGAATAAAAGTAGCCTCCGGCCTAATTAGCGCATGTTTTTTTTCTTCGGTGTTAAAAGCAGGGGGCTCATCCAGCTCTCTGCATGGCTGCCATCTCTAATTGCGTCTAATTAAAATCCCCTAGTCATGTTTTCAAACTTGACCAGGTGTGCTTTGAATGGGACGATGGTTGGCTTTAAAAGTCTGGTGCAAGTCTGCAGGAGAATCGCTCGTGGTGGTGATACAAGGAGACGAGGTGTTGCTAAAAGTCCTTTAAGTGTTCCTGCTCACTGATGTGTGTGTCTGTGTGTGTATGACAATACTGGAGTACTGACTTAGTATTTTTGAAATTAATACCTCCAAACAAGTTCAAAACACGTGCTGCTTTTGAGTTGAGGATTAATGACAATTTTGAAAGTAAAATGGAATGTTTACTTAATAAAATGTTTCTGTATTATCTTTATTATTATTATCATTATTTTTTTAACTGCAATCTTCTTGTTGTCCCAAATCCTATATACTTTCTGACTGTGGACTTGACTAAAAAAAATAAATGTTGTTTGTTAAAAGCATTAATGCAATGTTGAAATTTATGTTTGATTTCACAAAGTTGAAGTTCAGAAACAGCAACAATCTCTGCACATCTACTACTCCGGCAGCTGCGCCAGACAAAGAGAATAAAGTCCAAATCTGAAGAACTTCAGATTCTGGCCAACTTACAGAATAGAAAATTTTATTGCAGCGTTTCGGTCAATTTTCAAGCAAATGTCACATTTGTCACGTTGCAATAAAGTGTGCAGGATTTTTTATTCACAAAGTTAGAGTTAAAATTCTCACTCATCAAACTGGCATGTATCATTCTTTATAAATAATCAGTGATGCAGTTGTTTTTCACTTTTGGACATTTGTAGATAAAAACAATCATTTACTGTCTGATCAGATGCTGCAGCTGATGTTAAGGAGGATGTTTTGCCAGAGAGTATTAATATGGTGTGCTTTAGGTTTTTGCTCAAACTGCAATGCGCCTTGGACAGAAAAGTTTGAAAACCACAGGTCTAGCTTTAAGAACTATCACAACATTGTTGAGCATGAAACTCTCGTCTCTTAAATTACTACTTTTCAGAAAATGAAAACACCCTACCCCAGAAAGAATGTATATTTCATTGTCCTGATTACAAATGATTTTTTTTCTCTTAAGCTTGTTTAAAAGTTTATAAAACCCACACCCCATCAGGTCTGAGTCCAACAGCAGCAATATGATGAGAATATGGAGAATATAAGAAAATAAATGTCTGCTGATATTTAGAGCTGATATACTGTCCATATACTGCAACCATGTATATCCCATAAATAAGATGACATTGAACCAAAAGTCCTTGATGTGGGTCATTCCGCCAAAAGAGTGAAATTTGCTTGTCAATTTGTAAGTCTTCAAAAATAAACTTCATTTTTCATTCCATTTCAAGATAGAATTTAGTAATATACACATTTACTCATTCAAAATGAGTACTGGTCAATCTCAGGCAACTTTATTTAATTTATTGCAACTTTTGACAGTCTATTATCATTGCAGTTTTTTCTCTGCTGTTACCAAAACTCAAATTTTAAAAACAGTTTCATTCTAAAACCATGTTTGAAAGAATATCAACCACATACAATGTTTCCCCTTAGAAAAAGAGTTCATTTAGAAGAAATGGTTGGTTACATGATGAAAATACTAATATTTATGACCAAACGACTTTTTTTGTTGCTGTTACTCTTTATTTCAGTAACAGCAACGAGGGTAACAGCAATGAGTTTTAGCATAAAATTAGCAATTGTGTGAAATGTAGCCACTTAGCATCTATGCTAGTAGCTTGAGCACATGGAGGAAATTCTTAAGATTTAACAGAATATTTTTTACTTTTGAAATCAACAAATGTTGTCTTAGAGATAACTTAGGTAACAGGACTGAGTTTTTAGATTGACCATCTCTAAAACAGCTAATATATCATTAAATTTAAGGAAAAATAAAAGAGATAACTTACTTTAGGTCTTCCCATGACTTGCAGAAGACCTAAATGATGTCACTTCCTGCAGAACATGTCACTGGTGGAATGTTCCAGAATTTTAAAGGGGGGAATGTGTTTGGGTAACAGCAATGAGTGAAAACCTGGGGACAGCACTAAAATGTGAATTTTAACCAAATATAATGACTTTTTTGCAAAACTTTTGTTCTATAAGTGTATGGAGTCACATTTAAATGGAAAAGCAAAGTTTCTTTGGAAGGATTTTGTTCATGATGCATTGTAGTAAAGTGTAGCGTTTGGCTGTAGGGACAGGCAAGAAATGCTATGTATAAGTGTTTTGGATGCCATTTTAAAATATTAAATACATTAAATAAATATCTGTAATTTCTACAAAGATAAATGTGTATGGTGTTTAGTATAATAATATATTATTGTGTTTATACATTTAATATACATAATATGCTGGGGACAGTAATTTCACTCTTTTGGCGGAATCGCCCATGTACAATCAAAAATGTAAAACTATACTGTCTGTAGTAACATCAACAGCTGTATTTCACATTTCACACATGTTTCTGATACAAATGCACCTTCAGAACCAGAATGACATGCCAATTAGTGCTTGGTGTTCTTCACATAAAACCTGAAACTGGTGTAAGTTCAAACCTAGTGAAGATCACTAAAGATTGTCCCCTGTATTTAAATGTCTACTGCAACATGAACAAAAGTTCTGGACAACAAGATCAAACCTCCATCATTTAAAGAGTTTTGTTACCAAATACATACAAACCCATTCAGATCTTTAGATATTTCCTCTTCAAAACAGAGAAACACCTCTAAGCAGCAAAAATTGGCAACATTTGCAAATTTGGGTTTCCCTGACGGGGATTGAGGGTTTCTGACAGTTTCACCAACTTTACACATATTTTCAACCTATTTGTGTGTGAGGAGTCAGTTTGACTATGAAAAAGTAGGGATGTGTTTTGGCAAAAATGTGGCACATTTCCTTATACAGTGTTGACAACACAATTTAACACAATTATAATAGTATTAACCAGGTGATATGTATTTTTTAACATACTATATATATTATCATTAAGGATTTTTCTGCATACTTGCGCCGAGCCTGAATAATGAAATCCAGGCTCAGTGCTTGTATGCAAAGAGTGTGATATTTAGTTTCAATAAGATCAAATTTTTTATTTTCTGGTGCTGAAAATATCAGAACAACTTCTGTCTCAATTTCTGTGCCAACCTGCTGATCCTTTAAACTGTGAAACATTTGACGGTTTTACAGTGAGGTTTTAACGATGCTGGGTTTGCATTTTATGCAGAAATTAAAGTATAGAGTGAAATAAAAAATACATCCAACAATTCTTGTATAGTTGTTGTTACAGGATACTTATATACAAGGGTGTAGGTTTGATTTTGGCATTGGGGGGGACATAAAAGTGCGTCAAGGCAGCACCCTTGAAATTGATATTTTGCATTTATGATGTTATTTCACATCATGTAGAGCTGATCAAACAAACAAGCAAACTATCATTTTCAGAAAAAAATATATTCTATATTCTATACCTCCACCTTCTCCTCCTCAATCTATACTCTGTCCTCTGACAAAAATATATTGATGCATGACATATGAACAGTGGGATCATTTAGGATGCAATGATCATAAACTTTGATAGTATGGTTATAGTCCGGGATGAAAAAACACATTTACAGTTATTACTGCTAAGTGTAACATATTCCCCAACAATCTGAATGTATGAAACCATGTTAATCTGAGAATTTGTTGTATTTTTTCCACAAACTTTATTGTTGGTATTAAACAGTTGCTGCCTTTCAACACAAAAATAATATGAGGTTAATAAATAAAATGACCAAAACGTGTATCTCTTAGGAAATAAATATAAGCGTTTGTTTAGTTATAACTTTATACTATACTTGTGTTTTATTTTACCGATCATGCGGCAGTAGCATAATATTGATAGGAACGTATCCCTAGCATCCATACCCAATTCTACGCCCCTGCTTACATATCCTAAGGCTCACCAGTGCACCTTGCCCCACCATTTGAGAACCACTGCAGTCGACCATATAGGGCGTCGAGTCGACGAAAGCTTGTTGTAAGTGCAGAAGTTTATTTTCACAGGCAAAAATAATAATAAAAATACATTTTATTTAAAAGTGACTTTCATGACACTCAAGAACGACAATAATTATTGTTTTTATCCTGGTATCTTCAATCGTTGAGTCAAAAAAATGTAAAATGCCTCCAAATTTTGAATCAATTATTTTTTTAATCACCAGACATGATGGATGATTCATGACAGTGCTTAATAGTGAAAACTGATGTGAAAATCCAGCCCAGTGCTGATAATAATATTTAAAATAATAATTGAGAAGAAACTGATGCTGATTTTTTTTATAGTAATACTTCATCATAATAAAACACATTAAAGTTTGTCCAATAGGTCATTTTTACAGCTCCTCTCTGAATCAGTGTTAAATTAGTCTGAAATAAAGCTGCTATATGTTCACCTCACATTCAATTAACAGGAGACCTGTCTTTGTAAGAAGGGCTGTATTCAATTATAAACTGAAGTAGAACTGCATCCCTAGTGTTTAAAATGAAAAAATAACATACATATATTAACAACAACCCCTTATATGAGTGAATTTTTACTTCTGCACCACCCAAGGACGTTGTGTGTTATCAGTATGATGTGTGCCAGTGTGTCATGAGTCAGTGTTTCATTAACTGGATAAAAGTGTTTTGTGTTTGTGGCTTTATTGAAATATCAATCTTAGTTTTGAAGCCTGAGGTGATGAACTGGTTTATTCTGTTCACATAATCTTTCTCAGTGTTCATATCTGCCGGTTGCTAAAGACTCTTAGGCTCCTTGAAGCAGCAGAACATGAGTGGAGGTCAAACGGTCCGAGCCGTGGTTTATTTGGCTCTGTGAAGTCTTGAGTCATGCTTAGCTCTTTGTTTAGGCCTGAGAAGTCTTCGACCTGTTGGTGAACCCTTTCCCAACATGCTTAGGGGGATCCAACTTGTTAAGGCTCAGAGGTATAAAATAACATACCTCATTTCTGACATCAGCAGCTGGGGGACTCACTAACTGTGATCTTCCTCTCACATTCAGCGTCATGTTTGACTGATACTCTTGAACAAATGTGAAATTACTGTTTTTGTAGGATAAAATAATCTAAATAATTCAGTATGATTTCATTATTTGCTTTTTAATGTCTGCTTTTACAAAATGAATCCATGGATTTTTGGCTTCAGCTGTGTAAAACATTTATATGTAATTCATATTATTCTACAGATAATGCGTTTATGTTTTTATTCCTTTGAAACTTTTGGAGACAAATATCAGACTGCGTATGTCTGTGTCTCTTCCAAAGCTTTGTTGATCCTTTTACGGTAAAAAAATGTGTTTTCTATTCATATGCTAATCCTGTAATATTATTTAAGAGATAGAATCCATGTAATAAACAGCCAACACTAGAGAGCAAACACTAAAATTTCACTTTTAGCATAATCCTATTCTGTTGATGGTGCTGATTTCACTAATTATGAATTGTGTGGATCTTAAAAAGTCCTTAGGCTGCTAATCCATTCTGCAGGGCTTGATTGTTTTTCAAGAAGCAACCAACACTCCTCCCTGTGATTGTATCTTATTCTATCAAGCCCCGAATACCAACACTTGCTTCACCATGTAACTAATTTCTCACTTCTTATGCTCTGCTATAAACTATCAATAATTAATGTTAAAGTGCAGTGCTCAGTGCAATATCCCTGCTGTCTACACAGTGCATTTATGCTTATTCTTTTTATTGTATATATTGTTAACAGGGTAAGATTTCTTTGTGCTTTGTACACTGTCTTTTATTCAACTTATTTATATTGTTTTGATATTCATTTTGCCTTGAAACATTCTGTGCTTGATTATCTAGCTTATTTCTATTTCTAATATCTTATTTTAAGGTCTATTATTGTTTCTTCTACTGCTCAACTGTACACTAGAGTATCTGAAACAACCAAAATTCCCCTCGTAAATTAATGAAGTGTTTCTTGACTCTCATGTTTCCTGCAGTCCCACAGTTTACCTCCAGTTTCTGCTCCTACAGCGCCCTCTGGTGTCACTCTATGGGTAGTACAACTCAGTTCAAGCCCACACAGCTACAGGGCGTTAGGGAGAAACAACTACTGTGTCAGGGAGAATATGGTAGCTTGCATGGATGCGTAAAAAAACAGTTTTAAATGCAAGATATGATAGGTTTGACTTTGAGCATGACACATGATTTCTATAAAGCTTAATTCATTAGGCTGTTTCAGAATGTAAGGTGTAAAAGTATATGTACAAAACCCCAAACCAGTGAAGTCGGCACGTTGTGTAAATTGTAAATAAAAACAGAATACAATGATTTGCAAAACCTTTTCAACTTATATTCAATTGAATACACAGCAAAGACAAGATATTTAATGTTCGAACTGAGAAACTTTATTTTCTTTTGCAAATAATCAACTTAGAATTTAATGGCAGCAACACGTTGCAAAAAAGTTGGCACAGGGGCATTTTTACCACTGTGTTACATCGCCTTTCCTTTTAACAACACTCAGTAAACGTTTGGGAACTGAGGAGACCAATTTTGAAGCTTTTCAGGTGGAATTCTTTCCCATTCTTGCTTGATGTACAGCTTAAGTTGTTCAACAGTCCGGGGTCTCCGTTGTTGTATTTTACGCTTCATAATGCGGCACACATTTTCAATGGGGGACAGGTCTGGACTACAGGCAGGCCAGTCTAGTACCAGCACTCTTTTACTATGAAGCCACACTGTTATAACACGTGCAGAATGTGGCTTGGCATTGTCTTGCTGAAATAAGCAGGGGCATCCATGAAAAAGACGTTGCTTGGATGGCAACATATGTTGCTCCAAAACCTGTATGTACCTTTCAGCATTAATGGTGCCCTCACAGATGTGTAAGTTACCCATGCCTTGGGCACTAATACACCCCAATACCATCACAGATGCTGGCTTTTGAACTTTGCGCCTATAACAGTCCGGATGGTTCTTTGCCTCTTTGGTCTGGAGGACACTACGACCACAGTTTCCAAAAACAATTTGAAATGTGGACTGGTCAGACCACAGAACACTTTTCCACGTTGCATCAGTCCATCTTAGATGAGCTCGGGCCCAGCGAAGCCGGCAGCTTTTCTGAGTGTTGTTGATAAATGGCTTTGGCTTTGCATAGTAGAGTTTTAACTTGCACTTACAGATGTAGCGACGAACTGTAGTTAGTGACAGTGGTTTTCTGAAGTGTTCCTGAGCCCATGTGGTGATATCCTTTACACAGTGATGCCGGTTTTTGATGCCAAACCGCCTGAGGGATCGAAGGTCACGGGCATTCAATGTTGGTTTTGGGCCTTGTCGCTTACGTGCAGTAACTTCTCCAGATCTCTGAACCTTTTGATGATATTACGGACCGTAGATGATGAAATCTCTATTTCCTTGCAATAGCTGGTTGAGAAATGTTGTTCTTAAACTGTTGGACAATTTGCTCACGCATTTGTTCACAAAGTGGTGACCTTCGCCCCATCCTTGTTTGTGAATGACTGAGCATTTCAGGGAAGCTGCTTTTATACCCAATCATGGCACCCACCTGTTCCCAATTAGCCTGTTCACCTGTGGGATGTTCCAAATAAGTGTTTGATGAGCATTCCTCAACTTTTTCAGTCTTTTTTGCCACTTGTGCCAGCTTTTTTGAAACATGTTGGAGGCATCAAATTCCAAATGAGCTAATATTTGCAAAAAACAACAAAGTTTACCAGTTCGAACGTTAAGTGTCTTGTCTTTGTTGTGTATTCAATTGAATACAGGCTGAAAGGGATTTGCAAATCATTTTATTCTGTTTTTATTTACGATTTACACAACGTGCCAACTTCACTGGTTTGGGGTTTTGTACAATATCATCTTCAAAACTTTAAACTCAGCTTGTAGGTCAATCTGAAAAGGTTTGTCTCCAAAACAAGCTAAAGCTTAAAGACATTAACATTCTGTCTGTGTAACTATATGATGGGCTGAGGGGAACATTTCACCATTATGACAACAGCAGAAATATGTTTACTCTCTGCTGTTGTCATAATGGTGAAATGTTCCCCTCAGTGCTTTTGGCTTGAATGGTTTTGAAACTTAAATTAGAGGAACAAATATTATTTTCTCTTTAATTGTTGTGTTTGGTTGATGGCAAAAAATAAACTGAAAAAAATAATAATAATTTGGAAAACCAACCTTCTTCTGGCAAACTGGACTGGACAGAGAAAATTAAAAGTAGTTTTCCAATATATCAAAGAGAGATGGGATCCTAAAAGCTCTTTCAATGTTATAAAGCATGCGTTTCATATTTGTATTTTATATAGATAATATTTTAAAGCCTATCACAAAAAAGATAACAATAAGTTTAATTTTTACAGCACTTTTCTTTTTAAAATGAATAATAAAATATGAATAAAAATGAATAAAAAAATCAGAGAGAGCAACTCCAATAAAGTACACATCTCATACTCATAAAACGATGAAAGAATCAAGAAAAATGAAATACATAAGAAAACTGAAAATAAATCCCAAACATCGCAATAAGTACAGCACTACTTGTGAGTACAGGCAAGTATTTGTCATTTTTGCCACAAACCTCCTATCTCAAAAAAGACTGCTTTTCAGGACATGATAAAAGCAACTTCCTACTAAATGAAATAATATTGTATTGTCCTGATTACAAATTATTCATTCTCTTTAATTTTGTTAAAAGGTTACAAAGCCCATTCACCAGCGTGGAAGTTGACTAATTGCACTGTATGAAAAAAAAATCATAGAATATGGAGAGAAGAGTTTGTTCCAGTCAGCAACAATATTATAATAATGCCTTATATGGTCTTTGACGGATAGGATAGAAATAGTTAAACATTTCTGTCAGAACTAAAAAAATTATATTATATTGGATTCTCCCTTTTTGTAATACATGAGTAATATCTTGAAGCCAAGTTTCATAAAAGGTGCATCCTCCTGTTTCCAGAGAGCTAAAATATTCCTTTTTTTAATAACCATGACATATCGCTGTGTCTTTTTGTAAATGGGATGAATTAGGTACCAAAAATGAGACATTTAAAATCAGTATCACAGTTACATAAACTATTGGAACAGGACCTGGTTCAGTCCTGAGGCAGGACCAGAATAAGTGACCCAAAGAACCCTCAATATGGCACCTTTTAAGTCTTACATTATAAAAGTGCCTCACACAATGAAACATAGTGCACTCGGTGAAAAACAAGCACAGAATCAAACAGACTGTATCAAAACAAATTAAAAGACAATCAGTAAAATAAAATGTTTTACTAATGACTCAATATTGCATTTGTTCTCTAGTTCTCCTGTTTTTTTCCTTTTTGAAGTGGAGGCCAAGGAACTCTATGTTACCAACCTTTTGCTGCCTGAACTGGATGTCAAAACACAAAACAAAATCCTCACAGTCGGCTGAATAGCTCATGAAATGAGTGGGGGTGGCCCGCCATCCTAGATGTTGAAACACTGAGAACATTACTTTTTAACAGGCAGTACCTTAATCTTGTCTTGCAAACCAATGCCTATTTCAGACTTTGTCCATGCTGTCTATAACAACATGTTATGGTAATTTTCAGTTCTTATTCAAAAACACACACATAAGCTCAGCGATGGACTGAAAGGAGCCCCTGTATGGATGCAGAACAGTTTTGTGCCACTACATCTAAATCTTTATTTACAAAACCACTAAATAAAAATCTACATAAACAGTTATGAGCCTAAATAGTTGTGTTTTGTTCAGTATTTTTTTTAAGTGGATTTGTATTACATCACTCCAGGTGAAGGACAAGTACTGTATATGCCAGTGGAAAAGTAGATTGTTGAATCAAGCTATCTTTTTTTTCTTTTGTCCCCATATAAACTTAATCAATCACAAAGCGCCCCTGGCCTCATCTGCATCAATGTGAATTAGTGGTCTCATTTTATAGGGAGGAAGATGATATATATTTTATTTTGCATTGCTGTAAATTCCAAACAAAAACATGAAAGTATTATTAATAAGATTCTCAGTAAGTTTAAACATCCTCATCTTGTCTTAAATGCTTTAAAGAATTTTGATACTTTTTGCCATATAATTAAAAAAAATCAAGGAAAGAAACAAAAATTACATCCTTAAAAATTACAATCTTAAATCAAGCAGACATTATTCATTAATTTTATATATATATGGGGGGCTCCATCTGCAGCCTCTACTCTGTCTCTCAGAGACACGGCATGTCGAACAGCCAATCAGCAGTGAAAGCTGTGCATGCAGTTCTGTTCACAGACATAGTGGAGAGGAGGAACAAATTGCCGATTGAGGAAGCTGGGTGCAGTTCCAGGAGCCTTGGTTTCTCAGATAAATTTAGGCAGCAGTCTCCCAAAATTGTAATAAACACCTCAGGCCTCTACAACTCACAGCTAATAGTGACACAACTGTGAGTCCATTAACGTTATAGAAAAAAACATAACAGCTCTGCTGGCCTGCTGTCCTTCAAGCCGTGCCTGTTAATCACTTGAAACAAGGTTGCTGATAATGTCAATACAAAAAAAAATCCTTCATAGCAGAAGTCTGTGTGTGTCATGAGCCTGCCTATAATTTAGTTAAGTTACCCATTTTGTCCTTGTTTTATGTCTTGTCTTTGGTATTTCCTGTTTTATTTTGAAATCTGATTCTCGTCTCCTTATTTCCATAGGTTTGGCTTCATGTTTGTGCCTTCCCAGCTGTGTCAATCTACCCCAATCACCTCATGTATGTAATCCTCGTGTTTACCCTTGTCTTGCTGTTGGATTGTTGTTCCTGAGCATCACTTTCCAAGCCTTCTTGTCATGGTCGTAGTTCATCACAACACAATTTGTTAGACATTGTCTTTTTTGCCTGCTGTCTCTTGGATACCTCTGTCTTATTCTGCCTATTTTTGTTTGTCAACTTTGGACTGCATGTATTAAACCTGCTTTTTGCTTCACAGACTGTTGTGTCTGCCTTTTTGAGTTCCTTCTGTGCCTAATTTTCTGCTCAAGCCATGACAGTTTCTGTGTGTGAGTGTAAAAACCTAGCCCCCAAATTCCACATAGAGGGAATGCACTGGTGCGCCATGGTTTTGCTTTGCAACATCACCCACTGGAAGCACCGCGGCATGCACAACAACATCTGTGCGAGCAGCGACAAATTGGTTCAGTCATCAAGCTGCAAGACCCACTACTAACCAGATGACTCTATTGGGTGGTATTTATATCATCAAAAATCACACCTCTTACCGACTGATATTTTTCATTCCATAATGTGCATATAATATAAATATAGGACTATAATGTTGGTTGGAAATCACAATTTATGGGTGGAACTAAGCTGCTGGCAGAGGTCTGCACTCTCCTGAGTGCTTTTCTAGTTTATTATTACTTTTTGTTGAGTTTTAATTTATTTCAGTGACCATTTGGGTTTTTCTTTCTTTAATGGTCTGTTGTATTGGCGAAGCCAGACCGACTGTCAGGTATGTTCAGTGTTGTGCAACGCAGTAACAAATGAAGAACCAGGATGATTTGGATTTTCCTACTCTGTGTTGCTCTGAGTCTTGAGCTTGGAACAGTATTACAATATTGAATTGACATCAATGAAAGCTGAGTGCTAAACATTGGTTTATTTATTTTTCTTTATCTGCCTCTCAGCTTTTAATGCCCACAGACTGTCTGACCAGCGAGCATTAAAGGCAAGACAACTAATAATGTCTGGTTGGTTGGTTGCCAAGTCATTTCAAAGTTCCCATCATGAAGGGATCCCAGGTGTTTTTCCACGAAAGCTTCACAATTTCATAAAGCTCTTAGAGGATACTCTCTTGTCAGTAGTTTGGGGATTATTTTACTCTTAGGTTTGCTGATTATCCCACCCAACCCCCTGATAATGTTTTACATAATAAAAATATGTCAAATAATTCTCCCTCGCATAAAATATTTAGATATGAATGTGTTCTTTTTGCCAGCATTTGACAGGACTGTGACTGAACCAGGGGATTCAAGAGAGAGATGAGAAATGAGATGCAGGAGAGGAGCCGCAAAGGGACTTGAGCTGACACCATGCATTTGGACAACCATAGCTCCATGTTTCAACCTAACTGCAGGGCAGTGATGCCTCTCCAAAGAACTGGTTCAACGTGCAAACATATGTATGTGGCTTCTGTTTGCTTTCAAGATTAAAGGGTATGTTTACTGAAATAATTAACAAACTAGAAGTGCTCCAACCACACAAACCTCCACAAAGACAGTTCAAGCATTGTGGAGTGAGTTGTTGTAAAAAAAATTTGGAAAACTGCCCTACGTGTACTGGTAACAGGTCCTTAAATAATTCCTGAATCACCACCAGATCACCGCCAAAGTTTTATAATTTTTTCCTTTCTCTCTGACCAACATTCCCTAAAAATGACACAAAACTCTGTTGAGAACTTCAAGAGTGAAATGTGGAAAACTGCCCTATCTTGCAATGTTAACAAATCTTTAAGAAATTCTTAGATCCGCAATATTCAGATCTCCATCAAATTATTATCAATTCTCCCTTGTGCCATGGCTAACAATCCCTAAAAAGGGCCTCTAAATTGTTCAGAAATTTCTAAATTATCCTGTTCAAAGCCGACAAACCGAAAAACAAGAAGTGCTCTGTGAGTTCAATCCTTCACCAAGGCATTCCCAACATTGCCGAGCCAGTTATTGTCAAAAATATGAAAACTGTGGTATCTCTCAATGTAAACAAATCTCTGAAAAAAAAAATCAACATCAGAATACAGATCACCCTCAGGATCTCAGAGCTTCTTCCTTTTGCAAGACCAATATGTGTCATCAAAATCCATTTAGGACTTACTGAGTTATTAGGGAAAATATGGAAAACGACCCTATCTCTCACTTTTAACAAATCATTTAAAAAGTTCCAGTTATCATAACCAGATTCAAATCAGCACCAATAGTCACTTATTTCTTGTGCCATGACCAACATTCTTTGGTAATGTTATCCAAATGAATTCCCAAGTTTCTGAGTCATCCTGATTAAAAACTAACAAACTAATACATTTTAGCAAAAGGTAAACTTGGTGGAGGTAAACATAATAAACAACAAGAACCCTACAGTACAGAGAATTATAGACGGGTGTATGCACCAAAATATTGTTATATAATCTCTGAGTATTCATGATTGTCTCACATTCTAGCTTTTTCATCCTACAACTAACACAATATTTCAGATTCAGAAAATTTTAACCAAACAGGAAGTTCAGTTCACAGCTGAGTGAACTAAGCTTGAGTCTTATAAGACAATAACAAATTAAACAAACAATATCACAGCAGTATTTATTCACTTGTCAGTAGCAGATTCAGCAAACCATCAGGGTCACCCATGAATAAATATCTCCAGAATTTATGAATACGTATAAACACATACTAGCTTTGGATGATTTCAGATGTACAACAACCATAAATATCAAACCACCAAATAACAGTTCAATATATGTGTTAACAGTCTGAAAGCTGACCAGATATAATGAATATATTACACATTAATGTTTGCAACATATTGAACAAATCAAATATATAAATATATCAAATATATAATATCGCTCTCTTTAGTCAAATTCTTAGTGCAATTTGTAAGCAGTCTGCAAAAAAAATCATTAAAGCAAAGACCATTTTCTATCCCACATCTACATCATCAAGAGCAGTGCTTCTGCTCAGAGAGGGATCTATGGAGCAAGTTTGATATCCACTCACCACTAGATGGGGTAAATGCTTCCCATAATACTGGAAAGTCTAAAAGGTAGTCATACTGTCTCAGTAGCTGTTGAGTTAAAACTCTGATTGCTTAGCAACCCAAGATAATGTTATCATCATTAATACCACGATACTGGTGAAGAGGTCTAGGCCTTCTGGATTATTTGGTTTTACAGATAGTAATCTGGCACAAGTTAAACTGTGAATATTTTCCAAAGTATAACTTGTGTTAACTTGACTAATCAGACTAATTGTTAATAGCAAAATTAAGAACACATAAAAAACAGTAAAATCCAGTATTAAAAATGTATAGTGCAGCCTTATTTACATACTTTTGTAATAAAATGCTGATTACGTAGAAAATTGGCTCCCCGGTGTTCTATGAATCACGCTACCTGGTTTCCGATGCATTGCACCCTGAGTACTTCCTTCCTTTCTTTCTTTCTTTCTTTCTTTCTTGTTTTTTTGTGGTACGAGAGTTCAAAAAGCCAAGTGGTATGTCTGTGTGCCCCCTGCACAGGGGCTAATGCTCTCGCTGTGGTGGGTGTGTGGGTATGAATTCAGCTTGTGTCCTTTTCCGTCTTCAACACTTTCACTTTGTTACAGTATCCACTGTCCTCCCTCTTCCAAACAAAAGCACCAACAATCCAAATGGATTATTAAAGAAAGAAATTCATGTGGTACTAATTTATTAGTCTTATAATTAAGGATGATGTGTTTAAAAAGCTCACAAGTGCTTGACTTTATTAACCTAAGACTAATGCTATCAATGCAGAGGTGGAAAATTTTGAGACTTTTTTTGATGACAAGAAATGAAAAAAAAAAAAAAAAAGCACAGGAGAACCCTTCACAACATACTTTTATAGAAAAGACAGATAATCTCTATAAACAGTCATGCACATACACGAAAATATATTAAAATTCTGCATTCAATTATTTTAAAACTTGGGAATAAAGTGTGAAGGAGGAAAAAAGTTAGATATGCTGCAGACGCTTAAAAATGAGTTAGAAGTATTGTGAAATTTGTTTTATACATTTTCGTTATTGTGTCATACAAACAATTACATGCCCAGCCTGCGTTGGACTACATGACACAATGAAAACAGCCCAGGGTCAGGAACCATAGAAAGGTCATGGACAGTTAGGGAACATAATCAGAAAAAATAACAAAATCTAAGCAGTATTTAAATGGACTGCTTTACCGTCTTTTACTAACCCTGCACAGCAACTGGATCAGCCTGATAAAATCAGGCATTTCCATCTTGCGAATCTCCAACCTACAAGATTATGAGAGGTCCAAATTTGGACGGCCCAATCGGAGTCCTTCATAGCAGTGTGAGGAAAGAGCTTTGGGTAAGACAACAGCAGAAAGTGACTGCACGTAAAGGGACTAGCACAGATGCTATGGCTTCAGTAGCAGTTTGATCAGATTGTGACCACATTTCTTTATCAAATGAAAAAAAACACCAACAATACAAACTTCTCATTATGGATATTTTCACTCCACTTCTGTTATGTTTTGATGTTTTAGTTTTGGCTAACATTTTGTAGCTCAGTCGCTTCTGCCAAAGATATTATCCTATTGGCCTTGAATAAATGTATAAGCTTCTGGAAAGGTTCAGCTCTCTCCGAACATTTTCTTTAGGCTTTTTCCTGGTTTGACAAGTAAAATGTATTGAATTGTCCATATGATGTGTCAGGTCAATCCCTTTCAGGCTTTTGAAATGAAGTAAGAAGAGCTTTGACTCATCAAATTTCAGTTTTTGCTCATCCGACCACAGCAGTAAATCAGGCTGTAGACGAGCAATTTCAGGAAACGATAACTCTCTTTAATTGTGATGCTTTGGACAGTGTAGAAGAAAATAAGACTCACTCTCCACTTCAATCAGAGGAAAGAGTAATCAAGGACCTTTGGCCTCTGGATGACCAAGATATTACATACAGCTCAGGGTGGAAATGTCATTTGAACTGCACATATATCACAAAACAATTTATACAAACCATTTGTCTTCAAACTTTAGCAAGAGTTCATCCTTTAAGGAGTTAACATTACAGCACATTCATGTCTGTACTGTATATACCACATATCCCGCTCCTCAAAAACAGAGTAAACCTCTTTTGCCCTCTTATTTGTTTTGTCATCTGCTATTTTGATGAGTTGGTTCCATAATTTGATCTTTTCACATATTCTTTGCAGACCTTGGTACCCAGATCTCCTGAATTGCTTGATTTGGGTGAAATCTATCAAGCCTTAAAAGCATCATGTAGCTCTATTCTGAATAATATTTACATTTTTGTGATCTCTAAGGCCCCACACTCTTGCTTCATAGTATAGTATGGGGGATTCACAAGCATCATAGAGTTGCATGTAAGTGGAGTATGGAATATTTTATAACTTCTTTCAGTTTAGTGAAGGCAGATCCTATAGCTGCCCCTGCAGAATCAAAAAGACATCCAATCCTGGACTTAAAGGTCATAAACTCATCTAAGGGGAAACCAAAATATTAGTGCTGTCAGACGATTAAAAAAATTTATTTAATTAATTTCCGGATTTATAATTAATTAATCTAATTAATCACATTTTAATCTCATATCTGCTTAAAGTACCCAAATAAAGAATTTGAATTCTAGGATATTATAAAATTGTAGTGCATGATTAATCAAATGAAGAAGTGAAGATTTGTAAATCCACATTTTTATTGGTGACTAAATAAAACCAAAGTCAGGGCAACTTGTCCAGAAAATTCTAAACTCAATCAGGTAACTCAAATTACACTTTAAGTGTGTTTCATAAATCAAATTCAAAATAAGAAAAAGGTCGAGGACATCCAGCAAAACAATTAGGCCTGATGCATTATTAAAGAATGTAGTACAAATATAGATAAATAAATTCAAAAATAAAATAAGACTAAGTCTTATTTATGCCATTCCTGCTGTCACCTGGGCTTTGTTTGGTTTGACTAGAGACGCATGTGTGAAGTGACGTGCCACTGCCATGTACGGGTCCTCCAGCTGGACAATATCAAAATGTTTGTGTGCTATGATTAATCTTGCGATTAATTTTTATAACCCATTAATTTGTGGAGTAATTAATTAATGTAATTAATGCACTAAAGTGACAGCCCTACAAAATATTATTAATTTTTTTTTAATTGCTACAAAAATAATAATTATTGTAAAAAAAAAATGAAAAAAAATTCATTTATAGGTGCCTTTCTTGACACTCAAGAACACTGTTCCACATTCAGCCATCAATAAAACAGCAATGGATAAAATAAACAAACAATATGAGGATGGTTACAGTGAGCAGGCGGTCTTGGACGGGTGGGTTTGGGTCTGGATTTGAAGGTAGAGAGAGAGTCAGAGCTATGGATGTCTTCCAGAGTTTCAGAGCTGTGAAGCAGAGCGGCTGAAAGCTCTATGAGGTGGATGGGGGGGATCTGAAGGAGTGAGCTGGAGCAGCAGTGTGAAGGAGTTGAGACAGATATGGAGGGGTAAGACTGTGGATGGCCTTGAAGAGTACAGGAGGAGTTTGAATTCAGTTTTTGCCTTAGCAGGAGCCAGTGGAGCTGTTGTAGGATGGGTGTGGTGTGATGGTGTGAAAGGGTTCTGCTGACAGTGTGAGCGGCAGAGTGTTGAACCAGTTGGAGATTATGGAGAGAATAGACAGCATGGAAGGTAATGAGGCTGTTTAGTTTGCAAAGTTTAAAGAACAGACTTCAGCAACATTACTGCTGTAAGACTCGTCATCTATAGCATCTATCCATACATGCATTATCTATATCACACTGTCACAGGGGGGCTGGGGCCAATCCCATTTCTCACTGGGCAAGATACTTGCTCACAACCATACAACCACAAACACCACTGTGAAGATTTCATGACAAATATTTTTAAAACAGGACTTTTCAAAATGGCTTCACGGTAGGGCAACTGAAATTCGGTGTTGGGAGTAATGCATTAAAAAAGCAATGTGATAATTGTAATTCATTCCTTTTTACTGTAACGTAGTAATGCAAGGCTTTACAAAAAAAGGTTATATTTTACTAGGTACAAATGTCAGTAATCCAAGATACAATGCATTTTTAATTTAACCTGAAATGATCAGCAGATGAGAGAAGTCCTCTACTCGGCCTCAAGTTACAGTATCTCTTACACAACTTAACAGAATTTTACCTTTTGTCTGTTTTGCTATGATTGTTTCTTGTATTGTGCCATGAGCATCAATGTGGCTATTATATTCTACTGTTTTCAGCCTGAAGCTGAACTCAGTCAGATAGCCACCACATCACCTTCCGCTGGATGTGTAATGAGCTTTTTGAGCGTAATGAGCTACATGTAGAATGTCAAATCCATATTTCCTGTTATTTTGACGAGAGTAACTCAAAAGTAATTTGATAATAGTGTAATGCCTTACATTTCAATTACAGTAATATTATAATGTAACTAATTACTTTGAAATGACAGTAACAAGTAATAGATAGTGCATAAAATTTTTTTAAGTAGCTTGCCCAACACTGCTGAAATGATGCTTTTGTAAAGAGATAATTCCCTCTGTAAAAGAAACACAACATTAGCTCCCACTAGCTCAACCATAGTAGGGTTTAGGGCCTCTGATAAACTTGTCAGGCTCTGAAATAAATGAAATCCCACAACAAGGTTGATATAAGATATTATTCTTGGAGCTGCATTCCATGCAACAAAAGTTATCTGTACACTCAGATAACATTTTTAGATTTTAGACTACAGTCTTTGTGTTGGGGTAGAAACCAATGCCATTAAAGGTAGAAACACAAAGCACACCAGAATAGGCAAACCAGGCTGGATGGGGGACATTAAATTGAGTCAGTGGTTTTACAGAAAGGCTTTACCACATGATAATAGAATGATAACTTCCATTGGAGGTTCTAGCTGTGCTGTTTGCTAGTTTCTGACTTTTTATGAAGGGCTTGCTAAGCACCAATCTCATTAAATTAAAAGAGAGACTCATTTTAATTTAAGTCTTCATGCTTTCATAGGATCATGTTCTGAGGCCAATGGACAACATGCTCAAAATAATTGATTTTTGGCATAACTGATGGAAACGCCAGTTAAATTTCCCCTGCCTGAGCCTCATCATTTATATTGGCTGTTGACATAAGGCAAGTCCTTGAAAGCTGCATGTGACTGGATAACTTGCACGTTTGTAGTTTCTGCTTGAAAATAGCATCAGCCTTATTTAAATCACTTAATTGCAAATTATTTAAAATACAATCCACAAACAAGAAGAACTAAAAACTACTTATTCAAATGTGTTGATCATGTTATCAACAGGTAAACAAAACCTCAGCCCAGCAGGGTGTTAGTAGTAACACTTTTGTGAGATGACTTCTGCCACGAAGATACTAATTAAATTTAAAAGAAACTGTGAATTCAAACAACACGACACCAGACAGGCTGCAGCTAATGACCAGAGGTGGATAAAGTAAAGATGTATTGTTCTCAAGTAAAAGAACATTTACTCTGATAAAATGTTTAAATGGTAAATGTATTTAAAAGACAGTATTAAAAGAATGACCTTATCTTTATTTTGTTAATAACCAGAACTTTATTTGCTTAATCTAATATTGCTCCCTTTTTGTTGTCTTGGAAATGGTAAAACATGAAATCAGCTGTGAAAACTTACAACTTTACGTAACCATCAGTCCTTGCATTTCTGACTTATAACTTACCACCACATGCCTCATCTCATCAGGCAAAATGGTTGGGCTGAAGTTACCTGCTGGTCTGGCATCAGAGGTTGTGATGATATAATAGTAAACTGGTATTTTTATTTAATCTTGGACAAAACTGTTTTTGAGCGAAGGCACTACAACGTTGCACTTGAGGGTTTCAGTCTGCTTTTTGCAACAACAGCACCTGACATTTGGTTTAAGTCTAAATATTAGTATTTTACTTACAGGGTAGGGGTTTTCCCTTTTGGTGTACTTATTCAACATTAACTAGAGTGCGTACTGACCTACTTACAAGCATGTCTGCGGTGCTTTGTGAATGTATCCTGCGGTTTAGTTTCATATGTATTTCATACACAAATGATATAAAGTACTAAACATAGTCTTAAAGGTGCTAAGAGCAGAATTTATTTCCGGTGACATAAAGACTCTGCTACCCATGAGCACGTGTGGCGACTGTCGTAAAGACGTGACCCAAGCCAAAGCATGTGTTTATTGTGACGCTAATGAATGCAGCTCGGACCTTCCTCAGAACTCTGCATTGCTTTACTACTTCTATTTTCAACAACGTACAGGATGCAAAGCGACGAGGTAATGTATCTCTTTCTAGTGACGTAGCGGTAGTTTTTGATGTGTGACAACTTAAGTTTTTTGGAAAACTTAGTATTGTAGCTTTGTAGCCAGCTACATATCGCTACTTACAGCCCGGTGCTCTAAGACGTGTCCGTATTATGTAAATTTGCTCTAGTTTTAATTGTCTTGTTCCTGAAGTAGTATCCAGGTCAGTCCAGCCCTGTCCGACCCGACCACGAAGCTAAGGAAAAGCATTTATAGATAACCTATTTTGATGCTATAAAACTCATCTTGTCATCTCATCTCATGTGTATTTCGATCAGGCATATATCTAAAAGTCAGACATTTTTGTAATTACTTAGAAACTCCTCATAGCATCTTTAAAATAGATAACTTAACACAACATGGCAAAAAAAACCCAACTCATCACAACAAGCATGCAGCACCGTTTGGAGTTGTTGAAGAGTTTACCTGATGACTGTAGGCAGAGGCGTGCTAACACTTCCCACTGACCCCCAGTTTTTGGGCTAAGCTAATTAGCTACGGGCCCACCATGCCATTTCTCCCATATTACGGCACACACAGGTTTCTATTTTTATATGATTTCTGTTGTCATGGACTCTGAAGTGAGGCAAGACATGAACACAGAAAAATGTTGGTGTATCCCTTTAATTAGTACTTTGCTGTTCTTGATTGTCAGGTGTTGACAGGACTTGACAGAGGGTATGCTAGCTGGAGCGCCCATGTTATGCATTCAGAGATGCTTTTCTGCATACCTTGGTTCAAATAAGTAATGTTTAAGTTACTGTTGACTTAACCGGTCTGACCAGTCTTGCCTTACCTTGACCATCAACAATGCATATTTGCTGAGAAACCTGCTGCTCACTGGATGCTTATTAGTTTTTTAGTTTTTTAACCTTTACAGTAAACTCTACAGATGGCTGTAAATGGAAATCCCATTAGGTCAGCAATTTCCGAAACACACAGACCAGCAACGTTCAAAGTCACTAAATATCACCTTTCTTCATCATTCTAAGGATTTGTGTAAAGGATACTGTGAAGAATGTTGGGGTTGTGTTGCACAGCCAGAGCTTCATTAGGGATGACAATAAAAGAGCTAAAGAGACAGAATGTCGTCTTTGTAGAAGGACAGCTTCCTGTGTGTGGAGCCTCTGTGGTTAGCAATCTGTGATATACAGAACATGATGTTCTTAGGTCATTACTGAACACGTGTAGTGCAATGAACAAAATTAATTGCACTTAAACGTTTTGCTCATCATGATAATCTTCATGTATGAACCTAACTTGAACTAATTTTTAGTCTTTAATGAGATTGGCCAGATTAAGAAACTGTTATTAAGCTATTATAGAACAACAACATGGAGATTCAACTGAAGCAGCTGCTAATACTTCTAACGCCACTTTCTAAACTCATGGTTGTCAAATTCTTCTAATTGGAATGATTAAGGTGGTTCTCTTCGGCTGTGGCAGTGATGTATTCATAATTGTTTGTTTAAAAAAAAAAAAAACTCAGAAATGGCTTCATTATGGTCCATGACCATTTTTGTAGTCCTTGTTAGCAGTTTATTTTTAACCATCCTCTTAAAACACAATCAAGCTCTAAAAAACAAAGGGGGCAAGACCAGATGCATTTAATGTTCCAAATGATTCTTGGACCACAGACCTTATTTCAGGCATTTATATGTAAAACTATTCTAATATTCAGTTTTCGCCATTGGAACTTAAAGTACTCAAATGCTAACTCACTTCCGTGCTTTTGGACTTATTTCTTCACTGCCATGTTGTAAGGGATGACAAAATTCTTTTTTGGATTAACACATCTTATATTGCACTTCTGCAATATTCATCAACGGACATGAACATCTGCAGAATCAGTATCAAAATCTTAAGCCACATTAACACAATAATGCTAAGGACAACTTTGCAGACACATAGATAGAAGTCAGGCTATGTAGAACTAGCTTCGCTTGAAATACCAATATTCAATGACTACCAGTTTTTTTTCTTTTAAATGCAAGTTTGAACGCATGTTGCCATTAAAAACAAGAAATTAGATCATTTTTACACAATGTATAGCTGTGGGATGAGGCATTGCTGTTGATCTGTGTCTTGGATATGTCAAATGTTGAAGCTATTAAAGCAACTTTATA
The DNA here is from genome assembly GCA_036419115.1 of Scarus forsteni. Classification (NCBI taxonomy): domain Eukaryota; kingdom Metazoa; phylum Chordata; class Actinopteri; order Labriformes; family Labridae; genus Scarus; species Scarus forsteni. The sequence continues at coordinate 2,162,392 of JAZDUH010000060.1, forward strand.
CCTGCTGTGAGAGCAGCCAGGTGCAAATGTGGTCTTACAGTTGACATTTTCCCAAATTGTTATCAATAATACCTTTGAGTGCTTCAAGGTCAGGGGGTCATGACTTTACTAAGGTTCATTTATCTGCCTACTTCAAAGACTCATGAAACACTTCCCTAAAAATGTAAATACTTTGTGTTGTGGGAAAAGATATCTTATATAATTTTCTAAACATGTAGCATCACGAAGTGAAACTTAAAGTTGTGCAGAAGTGTCCCTAGAGGGAGCAAAACTGGACATTTGACACCACATTAAATAATAATGCAATGACATCTATGTTGTGGCTACTCTTGGACATGTCCACAATCTTATTATCAACAATATCCCATTCCCTACTATTCACAATATAAAAATATCTATGTTTATGTGTGTTTTTAGTAAAACAAGTGGCAACAGACTTTAAGCAGTTAAAATCCAGAATATATTTGTTTGTTAATTCAAACAGAACTCAAGTAGTTTTTATATTTATACAGGGAAAATATTGATGCCTTATGATTTATTGTGGTTTTTATGTGTATCCCCAGAGGATGCAAGATGTAGTTTCACACTACATAAAAAAAAAAATGAGGTCATGAACTCAGTGTTGTTGCTCCTTTTTGACAAATCCAAGACTCTAATAACCAGCCTTGCTCCCCAGGCCCCCACCGTTCATTATATAAAGAATATTTTTAGTGGATTTTTATAATGAAAAGAGCGGTTAACTGGTATTTAAAGAGTAAAAAATCCTGAAAATAATTGAATACTTGTTTGTTATAAACAGAGCGGAAGTGGTTACAGATATTTTTGCAGTAATATTTATGTATAGTGATTTTATTGGAGTTGTTTTTATTGTACTTTTTGCTATGAAGGGTCCCAAGAGGATGCAAAATTTTAATTATCACACCACAAAAAAATACAGAGGTTAAGAAACCAGTGATATTGCTACATTTTGTTTGACAGATCCAAGAGTCGAATCACCAGGCTTGCCCCCCCACGTCCCATGATTCATCATATATAGACTCTTTTTGTGTTTTTAAGATTAAATGATTAAATACTCTAAAAATAATTGAAAATTTGGTCGTTTTGAGCAGAGCTAAAGTGGTTTGAGTGATTTTTGCAGAAAATGTATTGATGTATGATGTTTTAATGGAAGTTTTTTTTATGTACATTTTTGTAAAGAATGATCCCCAGAGAATGCAGGATATTAAATTTATTAAATTTCGCACCATATAAAAAATATTGATGTCATGAAAACAGTGTTGTTGCTCCTTGTTGCTTGACAAATCCAAGACACTGATCACCAGCTTTGCTGCCACTATTCATTTTTTTTAATGGAAAAGGCGGAAACATTTGAGTAAACTGGGAACTAGTGGGTCAAAATCCTGAAAATAACTGAATATTTGATTGTTTTGAGTGGAGCTAACTTAAAAAGTTAGTTATAAAGAAAAAACACTGATGCATGATGATTTTATAGTGTTTTTTGTGCAGGTACATTTTTGCCTCAAGGGTCCCGAGAGGGTAGTAAATTAGAGGAATGCCCAAAGGTTAATGGCAGTAACTTTGTTTTAACATATCTTTAAGGTTTTTGCAAACTAAGCTGCCTTAGAGAAGGTTTTTGCACTCGGGGCACCTCTACCCTGTAAATGTATCCATGCTTGTCCAGTAGATAGGGGTTATAGGAAGTCTGGACACCTTCGTGTCTGGGTAGTCCGTGTCTGTAGTCCTCAGGATTCGTGCTGGCAGTCCTGAGCAGATCTGCAGCACACTGCGATCAGGCAGCAGCAGCAGCATTCCTGGCCAGGACAGCCGTGAATGTGAGTGACTGGGAGGGGCGGACAGAGCAGCGGCAGCAGCAGTCTGGGGTCCAACATCCTCTCTGCTGAGGCTCACGTCCCCCCATTTGCTTTCCTCTAAAAGAAAACCCCTCCGGATCCCAACTCTTCTTCTCCATGTGCATTTCAGCGGCTCTTTCATTGAGCAAAGGACGGTGAAACGAAGTGAAGTTGAAAGGGACGCCGAAGAAGAAGCGTGGCGGCTGTTTTTGTTGATGTTTTTTCTCCTTTGGCCCGGTGCTCTCGGTGAACCAGGAAAATTGCTTGGTGTAGCTGCATCGGAGAGAAGGCTCGGGAGGAGGTGAAAGTGCGGGACAAGATGACTGAGAAAGAGACGGCGACAGAGAAGATAATATCAGGTAAAGACGCCCATTTCTTTAATAGTTTGGTGTACTTTTTCATTGGCCATCTTGGCGTCAATTAAAGCGCGCGCACGCCTGCATCGGTGTGGTCTTTTATGGGACGTTCACGTGCATTCAAGTGAGATTTCCTATTTCACGCGTGGTAACGGCTCTATTTCTTGGTCTTGATACAACCAAACATGTCTGACGCCTCAAATGCAGTGAAGTGAGGCTCTGAAGCCCCGCCGTGGCTTTCCAAGGACAGCCGCAGTGTCCAGGACCTCGCCTATGCCGCCCAGCTCAGAGCAGCAGCGCTCTGCAGACTAACATGGCGATGCGTAAAAGTTTAGCACTCTGCTTTTCCCTTTTTTCCACCGTGAGGTTGACGTCGGTGTGTCAGGTTGTTCACGGTTTGCTGGAGAACAGGCAGTGCCCAGGTCGGTCCTCCATAACGGCGCAGAGTTCGGTCACATGGCCCGTCCCACCGGAGTTGTGACTCAATGCAGCAAAAAAAGTCTGCTGCACCATGGCCTCAGGTAACGCAGCGTTCATCACCCGCCCAAACCGTGATGCTGCTGTCACGATATCAGCCTTCAGTGGGGTGGCCTTCACGTCAGTGCTTTAGTGCCACTGGTCGAACACCTATTGTATTCTGCTGAGAGGATGGATTTGCTTTTAGGAGCGCTCTCTTCTGTCAAGTACATCACGTACCAAAATGACAGTCAGGCAAACTCTACTGGAATTCCCTCCATTGATTGCTTCTTGCACGCCAAAGGTGCACGTGAAGATATTTCTGTTCACAAGCTATGATAGAAACATGTAGTTTTGTAGTTCAGTCAAGCAGACATTTTAAACTAAGGCTGGGCAATACAGTATGGTCGGCTTTATTCGATTTATAGGATGTATTATTATAAACATGACAAAACAGTAAGGACATGTATGTTTAGTAGATTAATAATGTTGTGTGTGAATACCCTTTTTATTTTCTTTTTAAATGGTGCCACAGTTATAAAGCTGAATACCAGGGTGGTCATGAAAAATTCCCCAAATTGTCTCTGCTAGTGCCATATAGCTTTTCTTGATTTTACCTATGACTCCTGTTTGAGCTTCTGATACCCATAAGTGCTGATCCAGCACCTGTGAGCGTCGATCGGTGTCTGCTCCAGGAATCAGCATAACATGTTTGACAGATCTGCATGGGGGCTGTGCAGTAGGGGAACTTAAGGTGGTGTTTTGCACAACCAAGTCACAGCGTTACTAGGAGTTTGCCCTAGGACCATCTCCAAGAATCATACAACAATCGAAGTGGCTCACCAAATGCTGTTTCAAGAATGAGATGCCATCCCACAGCAGGGTGTGACCAGTACGGTGACCAGGCTGTTGACCAGTATGGGGAGGAGGAGGTCTGTGTATGGATCTTTCACACGCTACTGAGGTTCCTGTTTGTTTAATGAATACATTGTTAAATGCCAATATGTCCTGTTTCATACAACACAATAAAATGTCAATAGTAGAATAAGCTTTTGGCTGCTGTTAACCCCTCAAATGCATGCTCCCAACAAATGTGAAACTAATTAAATTGTGAATAATATCATCATTTTCAAACAATAATGCTGTATGACAAAAACATATAACCATCCAACATAAAAAAAAACAATGTTTGGCAGCCTATATCAATGCATCAGTGCTGATTTGGAGCAAAATAGATGATAGGCTTTAAGCCAGGCTAAAAATTGTTGACATTTAGAGTCACTTTTGCTGTGTTCCTATTGAGTGGTCTGGTTTGGTTTGGTAGTTTGGGGTGGTCTGATCTTTGCGTTTCCACCACCAGCTGCACCTTCACTTGAGTGCCGGTCTGTTAGCCTGGAAGAGATGCTCGCGCTAGCTACGTAAATGCATAACATCACAGCAGCGTGCCACAGTGATCTGAAGGAGAGGCCTGCTTTAAACAAAGAGCAAAAATAGTGGACTTCCACCTCTCCACTACTCAATGGAGCGCTGTTTAGTTCAGAAATTCTTTATATCAGCAATAAACAATCACTCGTTATTCCATGGCTTATTTAAATGTGGTGCAGGGTGAGTTTTCATTTTAGCTGCTGTTGAGTGGGAGTCGATGATTTTGTGCCCAATCAACAGACTACTTTTAGTTCCACTGTTTAGGGTTGGTTTGCTTGATTGCTTCAGAAACTGGGATGGCACATGTCGTTTTGTTTGGTACTTTTTCTTCTCCTTTGACAGTGGGAACCTCTTTTACTACATGCTGTTCTGTGACAAACTGAACTGGACAGCTTGGTAGAACTGCTGTATATCAATAATGGGATTATTGACCACTAGATTTTCTTTCTGACTTCTTGTAGTGTAGTAGAAGAGGAAGACATATTGTCCTCCATGGGTAATTTAATTTTTTACCCTCAGTTGTTGAGACATGCAACACACTCATAGGCTGAAATACACATTCCCACAAACAGAGCTGACAATCATGTAACCTTACACACCAGATGTACCATCACAAATATCCATGGATACATTTCATGTGCATCTGTGCAACATCTCAATGGCAGTGATTGGGAAGGGCAGAACCTTTAAAGAAGAACTGGAAGATGTTGAAATGAATGTTTTGTCTGGCAAAATCATTATGGGTCAGTCAGAGGCTTGTGGTCACCCACTTTCATCACAACAAAACCAAACCCATGGCCGCTGCCTTTTAGTTCTTCAAAAGCCTTGCCATTTTCTGACTAGGATCATTCATTTCAGCATGGTGCTTCAGCCTGGTGTCAGACAAGAATGCAAATCTGGCTGATTTGCAAGGTTAAACGTCAAGCTCAATCTCAAAGCAGCTTTTTGTGGTTCAGTGCCTTGCTCCAGGGCACTCAAACAGCTACCAGACTAGCTTCCAATCATGGTTGAACAGCCCACCCTCCAGTCTCCAACTGTTATCCTTTAGGGCTGAGCTACCTTTGTCTAAACTGAGCAACTGCTACCATGCTCATTTAGTAATAATTGTTTTACCAAGGCTTTTTCATTTAATGAGCATTTATATGTTAAGAAAGAAGAAAGGGAGCAGATAGAGCCGAACAACAACAAAGTGGACAGACTTCCCAGTTGGACAGCTCTTCATGTGGCTGTATGGGTTTTCTCACACAGACCAAAAACATGCTTGTAAGGTTAATTGGTGCCTGAAATAGAATCATCAGACTGAAGACTAATTTTTTTGTTTAAGTGACTAAAAGTTGTAGGCAAATTCTGCACATGCTTTTCTAAATTACTCGGACATGTTGGCAACATTTGCAAAAATGTGTGTATCTGGCACTTTTCTGATGTTACAGACATAGGGGGTAATTTTTTCATGATTAAAAACACTGATCATTTAAACAATATGGATTTTAAAAATTCACTATATGGAAAGTTTGCCAATTGTGTTGTGCAAAATTTAGACAGTGTGTAGGAGATTAGCTTCATAGATGATTAACAATGAAAACTTATCAGGAAAAGGTTACGAGGACTGAGTAAAAATATAAATACTTTATGCTTCTTCTTTGAGTCTTACAGTTTATAACTCTGATACTTTGCTACTCTTCATTTTTCCTGACCATATATATTAAACTATAAAATGTGTTTCATGGTTTTGCGTCGAAAAACTAATATATATCAGTCACATTGAAGAGCGATAACACTGTGCACTGTTTACCCAGTTTACTCATAAAGGCTGAGAATTGCATTTTTCTAGAGAAGTTGTCCAGCACTGAAAGTCTCAATGTTACAGCAAGTTTGTTGAGAGGTTTATCAAAGTTTGTTTTATTTCGAGGGGCTCTCCTCTGTTTCCGGGATTGTTATGTAATATATCTGGCTGAGCGCTGCATGGTCTACACCCTGATGAGGTCCCACAGGGAGAAGAGCCAAAAAACAAATTTGTCGTGAACTCCCAGATATAAAATACGTTTGTGTTATTTTCCTATTTATATTTCACCTCTGACACATGGATCAGTACATTCTTATAGAGAAGACCACCTCCACCAGCACAACAGGAGGAACATATCTAAACCTGAAAGTAATCACTGGCTGTAAAGGTGGTGCTTTTTGATGTAAATGAAGAGATTATCACACAGCATAGGTGTCATCTGTTTGGGCTGCTGCTTTTGACACCCTTTAACTACAGAGAAGTGGCTCTCAGTTGGTGCATAAAAGAGGGTTGTGAAGGTTTCTCTGGGTCATGAATGCGCTCCTGGAAAGAAGGGGGCAGGAAGCTTATGATGCAGGGAAATCCCAAGTTTATACACATACTTTGATTCACTCTCTTTTGCTGTGATGTCAAGAAAGTTTTGATTGTAGTTTTGGGCTCTTGGCTCATTTGTTTAGTTATCTTAGCGTATCAAAGCTGGTTTTTCAATGACATTGTGTTGAACTCTCAAGGTCTTGAGGAAAGGACTAAGATTTACATGGCACCAAGGTAGACAGAGAAAACTATAATATATGTCTGCATGTCTCTCCAGAGGATTTGTTATAGTTCACTATTTAAACATGGTTAGTTTTTACCTTTGTTCACTCGTGTGTCATTCCAATTGATGGCCTTACTGTAACATTTTTATTAAACTGATTTATAGGTGAAATTAACCAATATTTGGGCTGTAATTACACAGAAAGGACACTGTTGGGAGTCCTGGGACTAGACTTCTTGAGAAAGGCTGTTTTTGGCTCTGTTTATTCAATTGATTTGCTTTCTCATTTTGACATTTACTTAACTGGTGATAGCCCTGAATCCTTTATTTACATACAGTAGTGCACAAAACAGTTAATATGAATAAATTGGTATTTTTTCAGTCAAGTCATAAAGTCTGAGGATCTTAAACCATTTTTCATGTAAGGCTTAACTTCTGTTACGGTTGAGTTTGCATGTCCAATGTTATTTTTCATGGACAATAAACTACTTAGGCCCTGTCCACACAGAGACAAAAACGCTCTCATATGGAGAACATTCTTTGAAGGGATGGGTACCGAATTCGGTACTTTAAGAGGAATTCTGTAGGTACTACTGAGTACCGATTCACGTAAAATCAAACGATGCCATGTTTAGGTACCTAAACGCATCTTTGTGACTGTGAGGGAGTGGAAAAAGCAGGCATACTATTGGGTAGAGTAGGTGAATTTCCATACCGGACTTGAACGCAGCACAGCAAAAGCGTAATGACGTCAGCAGCCACGGGCTCAGTGAAGAAAGCAGGCATGGCTAAGAAATTTCTCTGAAGTATGGCTCCACTTTATTAAATGTGATGGAGATTATGCTTGCTGCAATATCTGTGACGCCAAGTGTCAGGTCAGCGGTGGAAATACTTCAAATCTGAGGAAGCACCTGGTGACGCACAAAATTTTCCTTTAAGCTGAAGAGTGCACAATTTTTGATAGCCTCAGATCTACGACCACAAAGGATTTATTCGGCACTGTTAGCACACCTGTGTCCAATGGCGACGAGTCGTCTGCAGCCAGAAACAAGGAAAAGAAATGGCTTTAACATTTGGTGATGGCAGCAAATGCGACAAGGAGGATACCTGGTCCAGGTAAATAAGCCTCGTGTTTAAGATGGTATTAGCTTGGCATTTTAATGTGCTTCAGTTATCAGGTCGGTTCCTCGTACTTTGTAACGTTATTGTAAATGCTTTTTTTTATTTACAGCTTTGTCGGACCCATTGTTAAACTGCTCTAAAGTTAAAGTGAGGGCTGCAGTTAATTTGTCAAGTTGTGGTTCATTTTAGTTACTGGTTTTCATGTTGAAGAAATTTTTGGAACAACTACAATGTTACAATACAAACAGTTGAATGTTGTTTTGATATATATCTGTCAAATTTTATATATTGAGAAACAAATTTGCATTGAAAATATTTGAGATCTTAATATTAAATTAATATTTATTACCTCATAAACACACAAGTACCAAAAATTGGTACCGTTGAGTACCGATACCGATTCCCAGGTACCGGGCATCGGTATGGTATCGGTTCAAATGTGAAAGGTACACATCCCTAATTCTCTGTAAAGATGACAACAAATGCGTCTGTCCACATAAAAATGCTGTAGTATAAATGAGTAAGTGCCGCTGTTATGCTGCTGAAGTCATACACCAAAACCAGAGAAGAAGACAGAGAGTACGGATACGACATGAGAGATGTAAACAAACAATGCTGTTATCCATGTGCTCTGTTGCTCATGATGGTCATGGAGAAGCAGAAGATTTTGCTGTTCAAGAAAATGTAAACACAACACTCATCATCATTTCTGTTGTTGTCAGGGCTCATGCATGTGGTTTTAGGGGGAGGTGCGGTTATGACGTCAACATTTCTGAAAATATCATTGTAAACCCAGAAGCATAAGGCTGGTATTTTCAGATTTATCCTCTCTTGTACCTGTTATCGAAAATGTGCGTTTTCTGGCACCCAAAACGCCATATTCCTGTGGACTAAAGGACTGAAGGATTATAAAGCAAATTCATCTCTGTGTGGATGGCCCCGTAATAAGTGTTTGCTTTATAATTTCACAGCAGCACTGTATAAGAGGCCTTTTGTTCATGAATCATTCATGTAGATGGCTGAACCCTCCGACCTTAAACATTCAGAGAGCCAAACAACTTCCTCTTATCTCACTGACAAAACATTAATAAAGCTTTAGTCTGATAGCAATAGCAATTTGAGCTTGCAGGTGAGCATTTTGCAGGACTGATGCAGCTAACAGGACTTGTTAATAAGTCATATTCGGTGACTTTAATAGGTAAACTACTCTTTACAACCCCATATAGATTGGGCTTTGAGGAAGCATGTTCTCTTTATTTTTTCATTTATGCTGGCGTGGATGTTCACCACTGATATGGCAGATCAGACAGGTCTGAGCTGCTGCTGGGAATCAATTCATCTATCAGTGTTGATTTCTATATTCATAACAAGTGCTATCTCAAGACACTTCTCTACAATAGAGCATAAAGCTCTTCATTTTATGAATACACATATATGTATAGATATATACATATATAAAATACACATACATATATCTACAAATATATACATCCAACACCCAACATGAATCCATATAGCCGATCATGAATCCCTCCATCATGGTGGCAAGAAAAAAACTGTTAAGCAGCAGGAAATCTTAAATGTGGATCCCAGTCTCATGGTAAGTGGAATAACTAAACAGGTGTTTCCTCTGTCAAATGAGGTTTGAGAATACCAAAAACTAACCTGTACTGTCCCACGTTTTGGCACCCTTCCACAAGGGTGCAAAGCATATTAAATCATCCCTCAAATGCAGACCTAAAAGTTCTGCAGTCTGTTGATTGGTCACAAAAATCAAAATTCCCATGTGACATGTTCAAATAAGCCGTGGGTTTAGAGTGATTAGTTCACTGCTGTTGCTGAATGTCTGTATGAATGAAAATGCTCCACAGTCATGGAGAGCTGGAAGTCCTCCATTGTTGCTCTCTATTTATAATTCAGCTCAACTTTTTTGTTTAAGCCATGATGGATAACCAATCAAATATCAATACTGAACTAATATTTTTCCCCTTCATTTAAGGATAAGGCTGAGCATTATTGATGGGAAACATTAGGTTTTTCAACTTTGTACAACTGCCTAATTAGATACTTGTGAACTGATGTCATCACAGTCTGCCTGATGAGCTACAGTATGTACCACTTCCAACATCATCACTCAACCTTTGTCACAAGCCCATGTCATAGTGCCTTTTTGCTAAAGCACCACAACAAAGCCCTATCATCCCTACACTGTGAGGCGTTCACATTAATTCTGTGAGGGCATATCTGTCAATTCATGATGAAACACGGCTTGGATGTGGGTGACACAGCGCCTGCTCCCGACGCACATAAAGGCAGAGACACTCACACTGCTCCTGTCTCCCGCTAAGCCCGCATACCCCTGTTCAACACTACTTTGTCTCTGATACAACCTCTGGAAATGGAGCAAATGTCACTAGTTTCCCCCGTACTGTCTTTGCAATGTTCAAAGTGGGAGTAAAGTGTCACAGGGTGGAAAATATTGTAGCTTGAAACAGCAGCTTGAATGGGGCTACAGGAAACCCTTAATGACAGAGGGCGACCAGCCAAAGTTGTACCATCTTTTCTCATCCATGGCTTCCTTCAGTTTTAGCATATTTCAAATTTGCATACATTTTAGTGGACCCAGTAACTGTTGTCCTTGAAGTTGAGTTCATGATGTGGGCACAGTGAAGTTTTGACTCTGTTACACTGGATGGTAACACGATAGCTCTAGCCTCCAGGTATCTGTGGTTAAGTCTTTAGCCCTCATGTCCATTAGCTCTGCTGATAAATGTCCACACGTGTTGTTGTAGAGGCAAGGCAGAGCCCTTTCAGAACCTGAGGATAAACTGCATAATATACTAAAGACAGTTGCAAGATCAGCCTGATGGATTGACCCCATTGTCTTCAACAGCTTGCTATGTATTTTTTTCTGGATATAACTTGTGCATGACAACCATATGATGATAGCCCATCACTGAGAAAGGCATCCCTTATCGCTTTAACTGTTGCACTGTTTATGATCCATGGATGTCTCATGTAGAACTTTCTTTCAGAAAACTCTGTTTTCAGTACATGTGACAAAATACTGTGTAATTTAGCAGTAAAGAAAATCCGACATTATGCACAACAGGAGTGCCTAATTAGGAAACAGCAGAAAACATGGACTTGAGTTTCTTCAAAACATCTCTTCTTGCTTTCTGACTGCAGTTTGTTAACTTCTTAGGCCGACGTGCACTTGAAGCTTTGGAGGACAAAGGAGAAGAGAGACAGAAGCCCCGAGCTGACCTGCGTTACATCATCAGACCCAATTATGTCTTCTAAACAAATACACAGTATATCTGTTCTTAGGTCAGGCTGTGCATGAACAGAGAAATACATTTGTTATATGTTAAGGTACTTTACTGTGCAGAAAAATACTGCCGACTTTTTTTTGCATATCATTCAATTGGTGAATCAACCAGTCAATCATTATTGTATAGTGCTATCTCCATAGTGTTACTGCAAGGTACTATACAATGGAGTGGGCTGAAGCCGTACTCCTCATTTTATAGATGCACTTATATGCATATATACATGCAAATACACATATATGCATTAAAAATACAACTTTATGATAGCGACAAACCTATTGATTCCCAGATCATTAGTCCTAGGGCTGGGCAATATGGCTTAAAGCTTAAATCCCAGATTTTGTCCAGAAAACTCTGTTTACAATTTTAATCAACTTTTTCCCTCTCAGATAAAAACCTCCAAGTGACAAAATTGACATGAATTAAGTATTGTCTTTATATAGTCAATATTTATTCCCAAACCAATGAGAATTTCCCTCTTAAAGTCAAAGTGTGGGTCAGAATTGTTGACTATTTACTTCAAATGTAGGCATGTTTGTCTGAATAAACACTGAAAACTGAGGCATTTTCAAAGTAAATTAACTAGAAACCCTCTGATCAATGTTTAAACTCATTTAAAAAAACAAATATGGGACCAAGAAAAGGCTTGTGCTTAACCGGACAGGGCCTACCATCATGACGGCTTTACATTTAAATTTTTTTTTTTTTTTTTTACTTTGCAACAGCTTACAATTTAAGCAAGTAAAGAAAAATGATCAGGATTTTTAATTTTAAAATCTTCTGCAGAGGGCGGCATGGTGGCGCAGCAGGTAGTGCATGTGCCTTATAGCAACAAGGTCTCCGGTTTGATCCCCAGGTCAGGCAGGGCTTTTCTGTTTGAAGTCTGACTGTTCTTCCTGTGCGTCCGTGGGTTCCCTCCAGGCACTTTGGCTTCCTCCCACAGACCAAAACATGCTCATTAGATTAAATGGTGATCCTAAAATTACCCTAAGGTACAAGTGTGTGCATGAAGAGTTGTCTGTCTCTCTATATGGCCCTGCGATTGACTGCCGACCGGTTCAGGGTGGACCCCGCCTCTCGCCCAATGACATCCGGGATAGGCTCCAGCCTCCTAGCGACCCCGAAAGGGATATAAGCATAGAAAATATAGAATATAGAAATATTATAAATAAATATAGAAAATGAATGAATGTATCTTCTGCAGAAAATACTTTGAATTAATCGAAATCATCTATATATTTCCCAGCTCAGTCTGTCCTCGTTATATTTGTCTACTGAATATAGATTTATTCCAGGCCAAGCCCCTTGAGATGTGGCATCTTGTTTTCAAGGTAGTCCTCATGTCTATGTGGTTGTAAGGGTTTTTGTTACGGAGGCATTATCAAAAACAACCATGGATTGAGAGAGGTCATTCTAACATTAATATTAACATCTCTAAAGATCAGAAACTGGAGAGGAATGATGTTGATTATTATAGCAGCATCTCGTTGAATTTCTGCAAACTGATACTGATCAGATACGTAGGACTTTACCCAACCAACCCTGTAATCCTGAGTAATTTCTCTTTAGAAGAAGCATTGACTACACAACATCACACCTTTATAACTTGAAATTTTTCGTTGTTCTGTTAGTGGATGGTAAGGTATGACATGTTACTAATGTATAATCTATGATTCGAAAAATGTAAAGGCTTGTTATGTGTAGGAATGCAAAAATATTTAGGTTTTATTGATACCAATGCACTTTCGATTCTGCCTATTGAATCATCAATTCCTGTAGATTTTTCTTTGTGGAAAACGGAAGGCTAGACAGGCTTTCACAGTCAACAACGTCAAACACATGGCTTGATGGATAATTATTGTTGTTCTGCCTTAGCAAACACTAAAGGGAGTTTCTGTGCTTGAAAAACACGTGGGCGTTGTCTACATAGCATCATACTGTATAAGCTGAAGTCACCCTTTTGACTGCCTCTGCCTTCTTTCTGCCTTCATTACTTCTTTGACTTTTCTGTTGACATTTGTGCCAACTGCCTCAGAAAAGAGAGTGATCTCCTTGACTAACAGGGCATCCAGAACTTAGTAGAAGGAATTGATTATGGACCTGAAAAACAAATATTCAAACAGTATATTGATTCTCTTATCTGCTTGGGGTTTTAGTTTGGATTTACAACTGGGATTGTTTATGATTCCTGTCCCTTTTTTTTGCCTGTTGCCATGGTGCTTCTTCACCCTCTTTATATTTCTGTTCAAGAGACATGCAGTCCATGCAACATACATTACTTATGAAAAATCATAAAACATAGATTCGCTCTGCTGAATCATTTCTCGGTCTCTGTGCTCAGTGGAGATAAAGGAAAGAGAGTCAAATTGCAGCATCTGCCTTTTACAAAACTCACTGGAATCCCCATGACTTAGCATTTATTTAGCTATTGATATTTGCCCTCCAAAACAAGGACAGTGTCTTATTTCATTATTTTCTAAACCTCCTCTCATGTCATCCATGGTTTTAGCTCTGTGTGGGGTGTGGCTTTGAGCTGAGAAAGCATTTTCTCTTTATTGACCGTTCATGTCTGATCCCTGGTGGCTCAGACACTGCAGTGATAGTGCAGTGCAGTGAGTTAACACTGCAAATTGACATCAGTAGAAACACCACTCAGCTGATTGCTTGACAGTAAAGAGTATTTCTCAACACGAGGAGTAATTGGTGAATCAGGTGTTCAAGTGGGTAGGTTCAGTATGTCAGGCTAATTTATTTGTGGACACTTTTACTCATGTACAAATATATATAGATGTGGTTTAAAGGAGTATGTCTTTATCAGGCTATCAAACCCTGTTCACCTCATTACAATTAAATTAGGAAAATAAATATGAAGTTGGTGGTGACTCAAAATGTCAATTTTCTATTGATGAAGACAGTACTTGGGCGTTTTTCACATATATTGGTCCTAAATGTTAATCATTTTTTTAAACATAAACATATATTTATTGCACATTTTGCTAGTTTACAAACAATGAACAACATAGAACAAGAAGGCACTTATATAAAACAAGTAAATGTAAAAAAAATCTGCAGCAATAACAATAATAATGATTAAATAATAACAATAGTATAATAATGATAGAATCTAGGGGTGAGTATTGGCAAGAGCCTCACGATACGATACGTATCACGATACTTTGGTCACGATACAATAATATCACGATATCACAATATTGTGATATATTGCGATATTATACAGTAAACTAGGTAAAACCTAGAGACAATGAATATGTAACCTTTCCATTTTATTGTACTTGAAATATGTCAAATGCAGTGTTACATTAATACACTTAACCTGAAACCCAGAGTGGAACAAGTCACTTAAATTAATGTTGCAAAGAAGTTATTCTTGTTTTCCCCTTAAAGTATTGAAAGCATCCTAACCTGCAGTGCAGCTCAAACTGTAACTGAACACACAAGGAACAAAGTGCTTTGAGTTACTGACAGAACAACAGTAAGTAAGTAAAAAAATCACGTATTTCTCTTGTCACTGTCTGAACTGACACCTGTGCACCTGTGCATACATATTAATAAGTAGTATTTTATTTCAAACTCTGATAAAATATGAGTTTTTATTTTTACAAAAATATCGATACTAAAATTTGAAATATCGATATTGTATCAGGAGTCAGAATATCGCGATATATTGCGATACCGATGTTTTTTCACACCTCTAATAGAATCTAAGAAAAACAGTAAAAACAAATAAGTGAAGGAAAAAGAAAAGGGAAGATATACAAGCATGTAACCTACCTACCCACGCACAAACACAAAAACAACCACTTGTACTTGTAATACTTATATAAGTAATCAACCTGTGCGTTCATGGACGCTACCCACAAACACAAATTGTCACTGTATGTGAAATATAGCAAGTAACTGTAGTACATAAAAAATAGTAATAGTAATAAAATAAATAATACATTGAAAAATAAAAAAATAAATACATTAAAAAAATTATCGCAATCTACACAGTACATAAGTGTCAAAAGATAAACATACTAAATAAAGATAAATAAAAACATAAAGAATCTTCAGTTCAGTTCATTGTTCCAGCCCTCTACCCAAATATCCTTTGTTTCAATGAAAATACAGAAAACTTTACAGATTTTCCAAAACTTGTCGAGCTTATTTTTTGAGGTGTAACTTATCTTTTCTAAAGCCAAGTAAAAAGACATCCCTGTCAACCATTGTGAAGTGGTACAAGGTTTATCCTTTTCCCATGAACATGCTATACATCTTTTAGCTTCAAGAACACAAACATTAAGGATTTCTAAATGTTAATCATTATCAATTAGTCTTTTTTTGTAAAGTGCTCAATAGCAACAAATTTTTCTCTGACTTTGTATTCAATGACATTCATATTTATTTTTTTCATTTAATAATAGACATGTAGAAAGATTAATGTGTGATATTTGCGGAAACTATCATATAATTATTGACATATTCTGAAGTTAAGAAAGGAACTGTGATTATAGTGGAGGGAGAACTGTGAAATGAAGACAGGGTCAGCATGAAAGAATCAGGTTGTAAACAGTTCTGTCTAAGGCACGTACGGATGTTTAGATGCTGCATTTATGGTAAGAAACTATTGGCATATTCATTGTCAAAAATTTACAGTAAAAGGGATGCTCAGTTAATTGTAAAATCAAAATTTGCTGTTACTTTGAACAGAGAGATCCTGATCAGTAACATGGTAATCCTCTGGTTTTATGTCAATACTACACAAAATGCTTATTTTGTTATTAAGCACTCTTGACATGTTCACACTTGAACGCTTAAACAGTTACATGACATTTTTGATCATGTAAAAATTATGTCATGTTGACGTAAAAAGAAACATAAAATAAACACATTTTCATTTATCATTCAACCTTGATTATCCTGGTTTTACAATGGTGGAAAGCTACAATTAAATGTAAATAAAAATCAATTGATTCCCTGCCATTAGTGGTTTTACAACCAAAGCTGCCACTCTGAGCTTCTCTCTATTTTGGAACCCTTCTTTTAGGTCACCAACCATGTTGTGCTTTTCCATTTGTGGTATCTGCTCAACCCAGATCAACTCTGCATGGTTTGGATACTATTTGCTCCGTTTTCTAGACTTTGTTGGGAAACCTTTAAGGCAGGCCCGACCTTCATAGTTGCAAGACTACGGTGGCATCATCACAACATGGGAGGAACCAAAAGCTTTCTGTAACAGGTATGAGATGTATTATATTACAGCGACTATTTAAACCGTAAAACGACATGCTGTTTATAAGCAGAGAAGACTTTGGGAAGTCCTACAGCTTTCTGAAACTGACATCGAGGTGGTGTTTCAGTTCTCAATACCCCTGAGAGGTGGCGAGGTCAGCAGTGTCTCCACTTTGCATTTAGGGCTGTTGTTCATATTTTTGTGATGTATGCGTATGCTGTGTGTCTTCTCTGGTTTTGGTGTATGACTACAGCAGCAGACAGGAACTTATGCTGCGTTCCATTAACCTTGGAACAGGGAAGAGGGAAGTGGGAGTGACGTCATCTCTGAGTTATCGTCATTATAGTTACAAAGTTGAAAAAAACTTGTGGATCTACCATGCTGTTGTTAACCGTTGCGTTAGCTGTTGTTAGCACACCCTGTGTTGTAGTCCACAAAAACCGCATGAAGAATGTTAAGAACACTATGGCAGCATTTCCATAAATAGAAGTTGAACAATACTGTGTATATGGCTGATTTAGTGCCATAAACACTAGGG
This sequence comes from Scarus forsteni, assembly GCA_036419115.1. Classification (NCBI taxonomy): domain Eukaryota; kingdom Metazoa; phylum Chordata; class Actinopteri; order Labriformes; family Labridae; genus Scarus; species Scarus forsteni. Next base: position 2,179,247 of record JAZDUH010000060.1, read on the forward strand.
CTGGGACAATACGCTTTTTTCCCGATTTGATTTTTTGGAGTTTTTTTTAGGTGCCGATTCTGTTTAAATGGCAATTCTACGGTATTACCGTTTTTTACGATCTTTAGTTAGCTTTTTTAACACCAGCGATAAAGATGAACAATGATGATGCCTTCAGACTTTATCTGGAAAAGTACACATCACATATGAGTCTGTTTTTAGGATTTATTCAGCAATGTATTCTAACCAGCTGTTTACACTCTCTCTTCAAAAGCCTGGATTGCATTTAAAAGTGACTTATTAACACAGAATAAAATGAAGCACTTAATTTTGGGGAAAAAAAAAGATTTTTGAACAAAAAAATCTCTTTAAAGATCATCAAAAAATCCTGATACTTATGTGAATCTATTTTTCCGCCCACCCCTAATAAACACTAGTCAGAAATGTAAATATGCAGAAAATCACAGGAGCTTAATATCTGTTTACACTGGAGCAGCCATCATTGATTGTCAACTAGAGGGTGGTGAGGGTCCCCTGAGTTCCCAGTAGGAAATTCTGTGAACAACTGAGTGAAGTCATGCCAAGATGAGCAGATACCATGTAGTGGAAAAGCCTCAATAGTGAAGACAAACCTACTGCAGCCTACCATTTAAGGGCCCTGTTGGCTGTACAGATGCAGTCAAGGTCATGGTCTACCGTATTTAAAGGATAAGTTTGGTTTCTACAGCTTTCACATTGTTTATAGAATGAAGTACAATATACTCACCCAGAAGGCTTTCCTGATCCAAACAGTGCTTCAGGAGATATTTAGATCCTAAAACCGAGCGGCGGACATCCGTTATAATGGAAGCACATCGGGCATGTATAGCACCACTCCTAAAACTGCATTAATCATCCAAAAACTCATTAGTTTCACCAATATTTGACCATGGTCCGCATGGGCTACTCCTCCATTACAGTCTGTGTCACTCCACCCATGTTTTTGTGACTGTGCTGACCTCTGAACTGAAAACTTTCTTTACGGCTGCCGCGCATGCGCAGTACGGCTCATTGTTTCAGGGGCGACCGCCGGCTACACAACGACTTTCTTCTTCCAGTTTTGTGCAAAATGGACGAATATCTATCGGATGAAGATGTTGTGGACGAGAACTTTGAATATGATGGGTGTCCTTACAGTTTCAAGCCAGAGTTTACAGATGAGGAGCTCATCAAAAGGAGAACAGCTGGCCAGAGAGCAGTCTTTAGTTCAAAGGTCAACACAGTCACAAAAACATGGGTGGAGCGACCCCGGACTGTCTTGGAGGAGTAGCGGACCATGATAAAATATTGGTGAAACTAATGAGTTTTTGGACGATTAATGCAGTTTTAGGTGCGGCTCTATACATGCCCCGTGTGCTACCATTATACAGATGTCTGCCACTCGATTTTGGATCTAAATATCTCCCGGTGCACTGTTTGGATCAGGAAAGCCTTCTGGGTGAGTATATTGTTCTACTTCATTCTATAAACAATGTGAAAGCTGTAGAAACCAAACTTATCCTTTAACTTTACCAGAATGCTTGGAGGAAAATGTGCTTAAAGCCTGTGACTAAAACTGTGTTTCACAACAATTTCTAAGTCATGATGTTTTGATGAACACAAACTAGTTTCCATGGGTCTTATTTCAAAGTCATCTTGACACACATACTCTCTGATTACCGTCTGCTGTTGTGCTGCGTCTGAATGAGTAAAAGCTTCCCACCTGAGTGAGAGAAGTCAAAGGTACTTCATTTAGCTCACCGTGCTCAGTAAATGAAGTGGTGTCTGCCTGTTGTTGACAGATGTCTGTGAATCGTCTGAGGGAGGGGGAGGGTGTCGGATGGGGTGTTGAGGGGGTTGGGGGATTTAACACCAGAGCAATTAAGTTCTCAGAGATGTCACTTTTCAGTCCCAGATCCTACATAAGAGACAGGGAGCTAAACAGTTGTGCTTCACTGAGAGGTGTGTTAGACATTTCAGGACATTGTCAGTGATTTGTGCAAAAGCAGAGTGCCTGTTCACCCCAACTATAAACAGACTGTTTCCTGCAAGCCCCCTTTTTAAAAAGAATCCAAAAAGACTGTGAATGTCAAGCAGATTTTCAACAGCTGCACAGTCGCTCTGATTCTTCTAGTTCCTTTATTGTGCAAGGATTTATGAAATGTCCACAGAGAAATGCACACAGAAACACTAACAGCCACAACATTGCCCTGAAACCAAACAAAGTATCAGACACTGACACGCTCCAGCTGCGAGGCATTCAGTGTCAAAAGACATTTCTTTGAACTTAAGAGCTGAAATTTTCTGGAAAAGTCTATAAAACAGTAGAAGTTCTTGTGTGATGGTTCTTAAGTGAATCAAATGGCAAGAGTGAAATGTAAATCAAAATCCCCCTCAGTGTAAAAACCCTGATGAACAATGAAAACTTTATTTCCTCGCTCTGCTGAGCTCTAGCCTTGATGTTGAACACTCACATAGGGTCCTTAGGGGAAAGAGCACAATTGATCTTCAACACGCTTTTATTAGTTTCCTTTCTGTCTGACAAAATCCCTGATTTTCTGCACAGCAAAGTGATTTTTAAATCTTTACTTGACAAGTACCTTTAGGACACATGATAATTTTAAAATGCTCTGTAGTTTATTAGAGCCATTTGAAGTTTAAGGTTAGTGTGTCAATTCAAGCTACTGAAACAAGTCTGATTGATGTCACCTATTTGATTACTGAGGCTGTTTTTGAAGCCTATCTGTACCTGTGGCCATATTGAAATTCTGTATCAATCTAACTGTAGTCAGCACTGTCCTTTTGTCATATTTAAGGTTTGTTTTTGTTACATGCTCAACTTGTTTCAAATGTATTGCAAAGGGCTGAGCCGAAACTAGGGCTGAACAGTTAATTGCAATTTAGATTAAATCGCAATATGGCTTGTTGCAATTTTCAAATCGCAGAAGGTTCAATATTTTTAGCCCAAAATGTGTTGAACATTTTGGCATTGTGGTGTTGTTTCTTTTGCAATTTCATGCCCATTTTTTTTACCTCTATTCATACACTTTTTTTCCCCTCTCTTGGACCATTTTTACCTTTTTTCCTTTTTTTAACAACTATATGCCTATTTTGTCCCCATTCATCTTTTTCTGGCCACTGTCAGAACCATTTTTTGAAATTTTACATGTTTTTTGAAATTTTATTTCAAATTTAATTCCCAATTTTGCTGCCATAATCAATTTTCCTAAGCCACTTTTGGATTTTTTTTGCCACTTTTTCCCCATTTTTTTTTTTGCAATTTTATACCTATTTTGCACCTATTTATTCACCTTTTTCCGCTTTCATACCATTTTTACCCAGTTTTTACAATTTCACACCTATTTTGTTTCTGTTCTTCACTTCTCCACTTTTTCTCAAATCTTTTATCCTTAGATTAATTTAATGTCATATTGGTTATACTATGAAAAGATCTACTGCTTTTGTTTGTTTAAGAATACATAAGATGAGGAACATTAAAACAATTGGAGAGTAAATTGCAACATTGGGGGAAAAAAAATCGCAATTACATTATTTTCTCAAATCGTTCAGCCCTAGCTGTAACCAAATGTGACATTCCAGACCCTGCTGTCCAAGTATTGCTACGAATCAGGGTATATGCCGCAAAAATTGAAATACCACCTGTTGTCTGCTTCGGGTTGCTGTGTCTAACACTTGCCTCTGCTTCAGTAGCATGTTTTTTACTGCTTAAAACCGTTTTGAAACAAAGTTTATCTCCTTGAAACAAAAACCCAGGGTGAAGGCAGCTCTATCGCCTCTGTCTCCTGCCTTGATTTTGTGAGTTTGCCACTTTAGTTTAGAACAGCCATGCTATGACATTCCAGACTACCTTAAAGAGGTACTATTACAGCCTATTCTCTAATGAAAAACAGGGCAGGTAGTGTTCAGACCATACAGAGTTGAGCCAAGCTGAGCAGATACCACAAATGGAAAAGCACTATTAGGAAGTTTGGTGGACGCTGGTTTAAGGGTGAAATTGGAAAAGTGTTTCAACTGTGTTTTTATTCACACAGCATCTAGTAAGACAGAACAATGCCTCACAGATGTAACCTAGCTTTTTGCTACTAGTTGGGACTGTAGCTCCTGTCTTTTTTCCTGCCAACTGGCCAATACATTTTGAGCTTGAAAAACATAACTGGATTTGAGTAATAACATCAGTTAGCTCACTGCAGTATTGGGTTATTCTGTGCCATAAAAAAGATAAAGCTGATTTTTGGCTGCTTTGGGTGGCATCTACTGTACATACTGACTGAAACAATGTAGAATCATATTCTATACAGATTTGTAGGACGTTAACTTGTTATGAGGACGGAAGCTGTTGGTGCTGGTAATGCTAATGTTAGCCTTACTCTGCGTTATAGTATCAGTGAAACCTGTGTTGGCTTTTCTCTTGTGATTTTCCAAGCTACAGTTTACTCCCTCTTAGTTTGCTTGTATGTGTACTTGTTGTACTTGTTATTTTACGAAACCAGCGCAATTTGGACCGCTTGAGACCTTCATTTGTTGGTGGACAAGAGTTGGGGTCTTTGGTTTGCACCTGAGTTTGTGTCAGTTTTCATGCCAGCCTGAACAAACCAAACGTTCTATAAAAGTGAACCAGGGTTAGTTTGTTTTGACCTAAGCATGTTCGGTGTGATTGCACCCTTAGTCTTGGCTCAGCGCCCTTGGAACCTCTGTGAGGATGTGATACAAAAAACTGTGCGAGGTACAGTGTAGACCCTTAATGGAAAACAAAACCAAGTTAAGTGGAGTTGAGCAGAGATCACACAGTGGAAAGCCCCACTAATGTTTATGTCCACCAACTCGTGGCTCAAAGACTGACTTAGAAACATGTGCAGAATGGCTGGGCCAGTTTGGGTCTGATCGAGGAATTTGTATGCAAGAATTAATCAAGTAACATTCAGGTGTGGTAATCAGACTTAGAGAAATTTGGCCATTGCTGGTTTTAGATGTACAATTTTCTTACCTTGTGCTTCAAAAGTTGTTTTTTGATATACAGTTAATGCACATTATAAAAAAGAACAATAAATATGTCTTCCTGTAGTTGCAGATGCATTGACTGACAGATTCTTTGAACATAACGGCTATATCATTGCCTGATCAAGACGTGGCTTTTAGACTTTGTGATGCAGTGTGTGTCAATGCATGTTAAGTTAAGCCACATGTCTTCTTGTAATCACTCGAGGGTATTTGCAAAGAAAATATAAGAAGAAACAACTAATAGTTTGCCTGTGGTCCAGTTTATCCACTTTCTAAAAGAGTTCATAAAGCTGCCCTCAGGATAATACCATTTAACTGCTGAAGCAACAACAACTACTCAAAGGCTTTTTAAATGTATAATATCAATTCCTTATACTGCCCATTTTCCAGCTGGTTTCTAGGAGGTGGTATGTGGAGGAGTGGGAGTTACAGGATGGGGGAGGGGCTACGCACAGGCCATCAGATAGCAGCTGTAAAGAGAGGGAAAGGAAACTGCTTTCATTTGGAAATGAAAACACTGGTGGGAAGTCTACATTGTAACACATTCCTTCACAGACTTTCTGTTTAAGACAAAGATTGGCTTTGAACTGATTCTTACATTTGATCGTAAATGTTTACATCACACACCAGCAGTTTAAAAAACACACGATCTGCTGCCACATGGTAATTGGTTTCATATGTGGCTGTGGTATGACAAGTATGTAAATCATCATAGTGTTTACTTGTAGTAAAGTGCTTCATTATCTTTGCTATTGCAGTGAAACTCAGCCACGCATCATGGATAAACAACAGGCAAATGAGAACTGCAGTCCATCCCATAGCCCTTTTCTAAGTCTAAGATAAAGTTTAGATCAATTACAAGACAAAACAAAATAATATAATGATAAACAAATATTAGGAATGACCAAATCTTGAGTATTTGGAAGCACTGGAAAACCTTGAGTCACTAAACCTTCATTTTTAACCTTTACAAATCAAAAATTCTTTGCAAATTGATAATCAAAAACAAAAAAATGCAGCCTAATGTTTTGTTATACAAAACAAACCAGAAAAAAAGCTTGGTCAGTCTGAAACTTCAGTACATTTAATCATTTCTGGACACCATAAGGCATCAGGGATGTTCATCATGAGAAGCCAGATCAGGGGTTAACAAATGGCCGCCCAGGGGCCATATGGGCTTTTTTCCCTTAATTTGGTCCACAAGTTAGTTTATACCAAAAAATGTGTGTTCATGAGAACAACAAGATACAAGATGTGATGGGGAAATAAAAGATAAGAAAATAAAGCTATCACGGGCTGTGATTGTACCTGTTAACCTCGCTTTATGCATTTTTAAGAATAGAAAAAGAGATTTAAGTAAAAAAATACATGCAGTCTTATCTGACCTAAAATACCTGAAACTTTCTTGGATTCTGCTTAGCTCATTAGATTTAGTATTGCTAGTTGCATTTGTGTTTTTATAAATCTAAAAGTTGATAATCTCATCTTTTATGATGGCTATGTATGTCGGGACACTTTTAGTGACCTTCAAATCAAAGAATGACTCTCTTGCAATGAGGACAATTTCAGTGTTGCGCTTTTGGTTACTGCAGTTGTCCATTGCAAGGTAGATTGTCTGTGACGTTGTCATAAGCCCATTTCACATCACATTTACACAAATGGGCCACAACAAAGCTCTGCCATCATTACATCACAAGTTCTTGACATTAATTCTGCAAGGATGTAATATTTGTGTCACTTCATGGAGCGTTACGGCTTTGAATGCTCTGAATAAACATGGCAGAAAGGCAGAAACACACTCACACACACTCCTGCTGCGCCTGCGTGCACACATATCAATAATATCAATAATGGTAATAATTATTATAACAATCAGTTATATCATTGTGATACTACTGCAAGGGTGTTAAAATTACAGCCTAAAACGGCAGCGTGAACAGGGCTATAAACTGTTTTCCAGACAATAAATGATTAATGATGTAAAAACTGAATTCTCAAAGCACAGATTTAGATCAGTTCACAGGCAGTGAACTTGTGTGTTGACTTGATACCTATCGTGTAATGGAGAAAATAGACTGGAAAATGACGGTTTTAAAACATTTTTTTTTTCTTCTCATATGTAATGACAAAGAAAAACAGAAAAAAATAATTGTGTAATGATACATGTGATCATAATGATCTGGTCATGGTTGACGTTTGGGTGGAGTGTGAAATATGAAATATATCACAAACTAAACTCAAGTTCAATTCTGGGAGTCAGTATCTGATATTGATTTTTGATTCAAAGTAATTCAGGATTCTCATGGCAAACAAGTGTAAGTACTGTCATTCGGTGGAGCTTGGATGTACAGTGTCTGGGTCTGTTCAAGGTTGCAAGGCTGGTTGAGCTCTGTTTCCAAGGTAGCAGAGCAGGTGAGCTAAAGATTGCCTTACAGTTGGTATTGATGACAACGACTCTGAAGAGCCAAGGCTCTTTGTCAAACCTGTCTGGGGTGTTGTGGGAACAGTTAGATAAATTCCCTTTAAACAAGTGAGGTAAAGTTCTGGCTTTTTCAGCCTACCCTTCCTCACAATTTGGGGACACAGTGTGGACTTTACAGGAGGGGAGGAACTGTTTGCATCGCCACAGCCGGTATTGAACAATCTCTGTTTGTTACACTCATTATGGCCTAACACATGATGTAGTGGATGGATGCTGCTGTGATGGTGTAAAGCAACCAGTAGGGGTGTCCCGATCCAATCCGATGCTGATATCAGATATCGGTCTGATATAAGCAAAAAAAGAAAAACAAATATCGGATTATATCGGCCTGCATCTAAAATATCCAGTATTAGCACTCTGATACAAGCAGTCCATTGTAATTTATTTTTAATTTATTTAATTTAGTTGTAAAATTTGCTTATGTTTAAGTTAAACACAGTGGTTATTTTGCAATTTAAAAATATATGTTTTTGTTTTTACTGGATTTCTTGAGGTTGCTTTTCAGGGTTTTCTAATTCTTCTTTTAGTTTCTTTTATTGTACTATAGCCTTATGTTGAAGGTTAACATTTATTAAACCCATTGGTTAATAAAAAATCAGTCAGTTTCTCCCTTACCTGCTATTGCTGACAACTGTTCCCTGTTTGAGTAATCTAACTTGATCAAGCCTTTTCTTTCAGTCCATACTGCAGATAAGTAATAAAAGTAAGTATGATTCCTGCTAATATCGTATCAGATCAATATCGGTATCGGTCAATACTCAAGACTGCAATATCGATATTGTATCGGAGGTGAAAAAGTTGTATCGGGACACCTCTAGCAACCATAGTCACTTGGTATATCAAACTCTTTCAGAAAACTGTTGGTAGAAGCAAAATCATCTTTGCTATTTAGAAATGCTGTCTGTTTAGCTCTTTGTGTTTTTTAATGAAATGCTGTCCAATTTAGAAACCCCAGCTGTAGCAGCATCCATGCTCATCTCTTCACAAGCCAAATCTGTTAACAGGTTGCTTCCACTAAGCCTGTGTTAAATATTTTCACACATCAATGTATTGTCATGTACTCCTTGCTGATATGGATTTTACAGACTCAGCAGATTGTGGCAGCAGAAGTCAAACCACATGCTGAGGTGTCTGTGGACCTGATGTTTGAGTGTCTTAAGTTGTAGCATCTTTTGAAACTTGTCCTTGCATTGCCAATATTAACAATGACTGTGTACAGTTTCATGGCTTCTGTATGGGGCTACATATCATATACACAGCCCTGCAGCTCCAAAGTCTTTCTCCTTTGAGGTCACTGACTGAGTTGTGCCTTTTCAGATCATGCTGAAGAATTATAGCTTCAAGCTTTGCAGCACTGACCTGTCGATTACAGATATGGAATCTGACAGATGCAGCTGCTCCATGAGGTTTCATTTTTCTTTAAACCATTCTCTTTTCAGCCCCTCTGAACCCTAGATGTCAGTGATATCGTGGTATGTTCCCCCACCTGTGAGCATTGATTCCACACACTTCATTTTGTTCTAAAGTATTTCATCTCCTGTACAGTCTGCTTCATGAAGGTGATCTGTGCATCTACAGCAAAATGTGCATCGCTGTCAAAATCACTCATATTTAGTTCAGCAGATTTTTTCTCTGTTATTGTTGTGTCTGTTCATTTGCCTCATCGTGTGATAGTACCTAACAAAGGAACTTCCTAGTGGAAAAATGAACTGCTTTAAATTTCTCACTCAGTTGTACATACGACTCAACTAGGGATGGGAATCGAAAACCAATTCCAGTTGAGTAGGGCTGTCACAATAACAAACTTTGCTGGACGATAATTGTCCAAAAAATTATTGACGATAAACGATATTATTGGCAATATTATTTTGTTTTTTGTTTTTTTTTTCATTTTTTCATTATTGTAATTATAGTATATGCCATAATAAAGTGAGTACTCCATATCAAAAGCAAGAAACTTTAATTTCTTAAGAGTGATGAACTGTAATTGGAAGGTCAGGATCTTTTAAATAAAATAAATTAAACAGACAATATAATAAATTTAACAAAAAAAGAGAGAAAACCCAAAGAAAGTGAAATGGACTCTCTTAGGAAAAATTGCATGTAAATAAAAATAATTATACTAATCAAAAACAATAAAAAATAGACCCTGTCTCTGTAAAGAAAAAACAAAACTCCAATGAAAACAATAAATAAAACGGAGTTTATACAGTAACTGTTTGTGACATGTACTTTCTCCCAGTCAATCCGTAGTCTGTCAAATGTTTGTAACATTGCTGGTTATTTTAACCGTACTGAAGGGCTGCATTTCTTTTGCAGTGTAGCGGCCGACACTGTCTGTGAGCGCACATCATTTTGCGCTTTTATTTATATTTTCTTTGCAGACCAAACACCTCAGTAAGCGCGAACTGTCAGGACGAAGGCTCCGCTGCACCTCCCCTTCGTTTTCTTCTTCGTCGCCACTACTTTAAAACAAATGCGACATATCTGCTCGTCTGTGTTCATGAGCTCACACCTTGTTTATTCTGTTTAAAACCAAAATATTTCCACACTGGGGCTGTGGCAGCCGGCTTACAAACCACAGCTTTCATGCCATCATTCATATTAGCGTTTGTTTCTTTGTTACTCCTCGGGACGCTCACTTCAGCTCTCTCCGCGTGTATGCGTGAGCGGAGATCGCATGTTTGACAGATGCTCACTCCGCTACAAATCCCCAAAATCGGCTAAAGAACCGATGCACCCCAGTGTTAAGAAAGATAGACGTAGTGAGCCATCTTCTCATTCAGCCTCTTTGGTAGAAAGAGAGGAGGAAAACAAACAGGCATGCACGTGTCAGTTTATCAAGGCCGGCAAACTTACCAGGACGTTTTTATTTATCGTTCGGTCAATTGATTTATTGATTATCGTGACAGGCCTACAGTTGAGAAATGTTAACAGCTCCATCAAATAATCAATATCATTAATCTTTTTGCTAATCAATTCCCTTATCAATTCCATTCAATTGACAGGGTTCAGAAGCGTCAGAATTGTGGCTTAATTTGAATTACACCTACTGCACAACCTTAAGTGAGTAGAAACACCAGCAACTTGCAGAAGCAGTTATCTATACTGTGATGTATGTTTGGCATTGTTGCCACTGAAAATGAGACCATTTGCCCACATGCAAAATTTGCTGGAATCGATAAGGGAATCATTAAAGAATTGGATCGATTAGCAGGATCATTAACAGCATTGGTATTGATAAAATCTTATCAATTCCCATCCCTAGACTCAACGTAGTTTCTCATCTTTTAAAATAAATTCATACAGTTGCATTAAATAACTGTACATTTCAACAGTACTGGACCTCACTGGTAGTCTGAACTTGTTCTCCTTAAAAGCACAGTGCTGTCAATTACCTAAAACACTCCAACCTCAAAAATACTGAAATGTCCCTCACAACCGATGTAATTTAAGAATAAATAGGAATTTTACACTCTTGATTCAGTTTTCTAGTACATTCTATTGTTCTGTGGTCGTCTAGTGTGCTAATCTGTCAGTACTAAAGCATGACCGTGTCTTCACTATTAAATTATTCACAAACTTTTAAAATATGCACACCCCCCAAAAAGCATGTCTGGAGACCCGGACTCTCACATGTGGAAGAATTTGTTACGGGGGAGACAGCTGGTTACATCAAACACCGAAGAAAAAATCAATTGTTAATCCAGATGTGTGTCATTGTCAAAGATTACTTCAAATAATGATGTGTTGACATTGATGTCAACACAATACTACGGATCTATTTTTGACTGAGCAGGGTTAGAGAAGTGCCTCCACTTATCAGGGTCGTTTGAGCAGATCTGTGGCTATTATCAGTATTTCCATTACAGACAGGCAGGAAGGAAAGCCATTGTTCAGCCCAGAGTTTAGAGCATTTCCTCAGTGCGACCAAAAGGCTCTGCCCTCCTCAGGAACCTGCACACTCTCTCTGTCAACGGCTCTCGTCAGTGTTTATTATAAAATTTTATGCGTCTTTGTTGTAAGGAACAATGAGCCTCTTGAGTTTTTAAACAACTGTTGTATTAAATGTCAAGCTTTTCCCGCCAACTTTGATGCAGATCATGAGGGAGTTAGTTTGATGGGGAATTATTAAAAATCATGAATAAACTACAGAAATTGTTGAGTTATAAAACGTCAGCTGGCACACCACATGGACTGTTCAATATGCATATCTCTAGTCCATCTGAGCAACAACTCATCCCAAATGTATGGCAACAATCAAAGTCATATCCAGCAGGTGATTGGATGCTCGTTTTATCAATCATTCATTACAGGCCAGTAAGATAATGTAGTAGGCAGGTACTACTGCTTAAGTTTAAAGAACAAAAGCTGAGCCACTTCATTGATTAAACTTTCGCCAAAACATGTCAGAGGTGAATAAATGTATACCTTCTCATATGAAACGTTATCATTGTTATTTCTTTCATTTAATAAAGAAGTGATGTCCAAATCTGATAAAACTGCCACTGAAGTTGTTAGCATCTATGCCCCTTGCTGTATTAGCAGTCACTTTCTGCTGTCATCTACCTCATACCCTCCACCTCTTCCTGCTTTTAAGGATTCTGATTGGACCATGCCCCTTTGGACAGAGCACAGTCAGTGTAGAATGGAGCTTTGCAAGATGGATCTATCTGATTACAGACAGTGAATCAGGTGGATCCAGCTACACTGCAAGGGTACTTTAAACCATCTCACTAAAGAAACCCATCAGCATAAAGCGATTATTTTTTGTTTCATTTTTTTCAAAAGGTTCAAAGTAGGGAGCAGCTTTAAAATAGATAAATCACCTGCTAAAAGAACTTGACTATATTCTGGAAAATGAACAATTTTTGCATCAGTCCATGTTTTAGAGTTCTCTGATGATCTGCTGTAGAGACAGTGAGTTAGCTCACTCTATTATTGGTAGCATGTAGAGTTCATCCGGGTGACTGTGTTTCAACTCGGTAGTATTGGAAAAGCACATTTCATGGCACATGTAACATTGGTCATAGTACTGATAGTTTTTTATAGCCCATAATTAAAAAGCCCATGTTACATATTTTTTTGTTGTAACATCTCCGCCCTGTGTAGGCAGTATATTTATGGCCCTTTTCCACTAGCCCTACTGTACTCTACCCGACTCTACCTGGCTCTACTCTACTCGCCTTGTACTGCTTTTCCATTAGCCCCAGTCGCCTGCCCAATGGCGTGCAGTGTCACTGTAAACAGAGAGTGGCTCTGCGGTGATGTCATTCTGAGCGCGACACAACAATCTGTGGCTTTTTGTCACAAACCGAGTAAAAAAGGAAAGCAGAAGAAGGCTGCAGGTGGCAGGAAGAAATACCCCTTGTGAAGCACAGGAGAGTTTTGGAAGCTATACAACAGAATGAAGCCGAGGACGAGAGCAATCGAGCTGCAAAGAAAAGACGTATGAGGGTAAGCTAATGGTACCTACCGCTAGCATGCTAGGTCGCACTCATGACTCATCGATGACGACATTGTCTGACCAATCAGTATTCGGCAGTCGGTTCACGTGGGCGGCAACCACTTCTCTGTCCTACCGCCGTGGTTAAAACCGCTTCCCCTCCGTTGTCCATTCCTCATTAAAATGACCGTGCTGTTGTGCGGCGGTATGATGGGTTACTGAATGACCGTATTATTGTTTATATTTACGTCATGTCTGTCTCACATTGGAAGTGGCTTCCGATTCACATTGGAGGAGCCGGCAGAGAGTGGAGGTCTGCAGCTGGACCCCTCTCAAGTTATTGACAATATGGTGCAGAGCAGGGCTTAACTGAACCTTCAACAGAGTGGACCTGTAAACCAATCAGAGCAGGCTAGGCTCATGTTGGGAAGGAGGCCTTAAAGAGGCAGGAGCTCTGACAGAGCATATCAGACAGAGAAAGAATACATCACCATCCAGGGTGGTCTGTGTGTTAGTGATTGTAAACATATCCTAGCAGTCATCAGAACTGAATGTTTGAGCCTGATTTAAGGCAAAATATGACCCCTTTAAGAGTAGGGATGGGAAGTGAAAACTTCATTAATGGCGTCCGCACCAATAAAATCGCATACATTTCCCAACCCTTTATAAGAGGCATGTCCAACCTTACATTTTGGGGATGGCTACTGTTTGTCAAACAGAATACTGAAGTAAATGAAAATGAGGTGTAAATAGTTCTGCTTGAATCATTTACAATCTACCATGCACTTGTGGTTTCAAAGTCTGCTTTAAATTCTGTGACATTGCAGGTGTCTGCTGAAAAAAGGAATTCCAGCTTAGTCATTATAAAAGCTGCCTGCCCTGGGAGCCTGATATCCTACCTGAAGCTGATTTTTTGGCTTACAGGAACGGTAAAGATCATTTGTTGCATAATAGATTAGAAGTAAAAGTTTAATATGTTGACAAAACAATAGAATTTAGTGTTGTGAGTTTGATCTGTGGTTTGAGCGGGTGGTTCTGCGTGTGTCTGTAGTGGCTGCAGCTGTCGTCAGACTGTTTCTCCGCACTGTGTGTCTGGGCTGATGGCCAAGTGGATGCAGTGAGCCGGGCAGAGAGGAGTGAGGGAGGGGGTTCAGTCTCTCTGCGTGGTATGGATGAATGGGACCTCAGATTGGAAGAAGAAAAAGCACATTCTCTGCCCAAACTCATTTTGCCGTCGCCCTCATGAATGTGGCTCTTTGATAGTCTATTTTTTGTGTTTGTGCCTCTCAGTTTGCCGCAGTGAATTTAATGAGGCTCCTCTGCTGCCATTGTAGGTAGCAGTTGGTGCTTTGCTTTGAATCTGTCTCCCTGTTTCATCCCAGTCTGTCAGTCAACACCACTGTCTACCAAACAGGCTGCCATTGTCCATAAAATATTCACTGTGGCTCCGTAAACAGGTTCATTAGCATGTTACATTTTAAATATTTAAAGTAGATACAGTTTGCAGATAAAGTACAGCTGAACTTTTACATGTTATGCCACGGGGCAAAGAGAGGCCATGCTACAGAAGTCTTTTGTCCATGGTCTGTATTCGCATGATTAACAGACAAAGGTTGTTGAGAATTCAACATTTAACATATTTGTGACTTCAGTGAAAGACATAAAGCTGACAAAGACATTGCAGCACTGATATACTGTAGCTACAAACCCCAAAACCAATGCATTTGGAATTGTGTGTAAAACTTAATTAAAAGCAGAGTATAGTTAATTTAAAGTAACTGTATTTTTTGGTTAAATATTCACTAATTTTGGATTTGATGCATGCAACAGATTCCAAGAAAAAAGACAAGACAGAGGCAACAAAAAACTGGGAAAGTTGACAAATGCTCAAAAACATTTCACAGGTGAACAAGTTAACTGGAAACAGGGAAAAGTCATAACTGAGTATAAGAGGACCATCCCTGAAAGGCTTAGTCATCAAAAAGGTGGGGTAAGTTTTACTACCGAGCACATTGTGAACAATTATGTTTGCAAGTAGCCCAGCATTTTCTCAATGTACAGTTACAAACCATTGAGGAATTTCATCATCCTCCCTACACAATAACAGAGGCATCAGGAGAAACTGGAGAAAACTCTACATGCAAGGCAGAGAACCAACTTCTAATGCCTGTGATCTTTGAGCCCTCAGGTGACTTTGTGTTAAACACGAGCTTCATTCTTGACAGGTATTGCCATGTGGGCTCAGGAACACTTCAGAAAACCTCTGTCACGTAACACTGTTGGTTGCTTACAGCAAAAATTGCAAGTTAAAACTCTTAACATGTTTCACAGTGGAAACCTCGGGCTGTTGAGCAAGTGAAGTCGGAAATCAAGAAAGACTTAAAAACAATTTCACAAGGCTCGGGTGGGAGAAGCTTAGTCATGAAGGACCTGGGTTGAGCAGGGGTCGCTTGGGTCGCTGGTGAGAATCTGAACCAGCAACCCGAGCGACTGTACGGTTGGCGGTTCAAATTCTGACTGAACCGTGTTTAGAAGCTGGTTTGGCAGCTGAAGAGATGCCCCCTGACTTCCTGTGCACTGTCAAAATGCCATTGAACAAGGCATTCAACCACCAAACTGCTTGTTAGCACTTCTGTCGGAGCAGCAAGCCGTTTCTCTGACATCTCTTCGTTAATGCATGATCATACGACTTGTTTGTCCATGTGTATTTCAGGACAGTATTTCCAGCAGCCTCACAATATGTATCCCAACACTGAGGCCATGACATGATGTGCATCCTGATACTCATAAATTGTCAATTTTCCACAAGTTTTGTTTTTTATTACTAGAAGAAAAAGAACAAAGATGTGTTTAAAATGATTCCACAACTGAAGAAACTTAAATTCAGGTCCTCAAAGATTGTCGACCTAAGTTTAAATTTGGAACATGCTCTTTATCACGTTACTTGGATTTAGGGCTGGGTATTTCCAGCAACTTCACGATACCATACGTATCCCGATACTAAGGCCACGATACGATACGTATCCCGATACACGTAAATTGTGAACATTGACTATGCTTTAAGCAAAATTCTTGAGAAGTTTAGTTTTTTCTTATAAGAAGAAAAGAACAAGGATGAGTTTTAAGTGTTTCTACAACTTGAGAGACATAAATTCAGATCCTCAAAGATGGTAGACCTAAGTTCAAATTTAGAGCATATGCTTCATTATGTAGCTCGTCTTCTACCTTGAACTGTGCCACTGTTAACATTACCCAAAGTATATTTACAACAATTGTCAAAATATTTAGGCCGTATCAATTCTGTAGAATCCGTATCGATACACGTATCCCAAAGGAGTGCGATACGGTATTTTGCCGTATCGATATTTTGAGCACAGGCCTACTTGGATTCGACTTTGAGCTGTGCCGTTGTTAACATTACCCAAAGTGTATTGACAACAACTGTCAAAACATGGAGACCTTACCGTTACTGTAGAATCTGTATCGATACAGGTATCACCAAGGAGTGAGGATATTTTGCCGTATCAATATTTCGAGCTTGGGCATAGTAGGGGTGGGAGAAAAAAATCGATTCACATAAATATCGGGATTTTTTTGTTTGACGATTTTTAAATCAATTTTTTGTTCAAAAATCGTTTTTTTCCCAAATGTAATTGCTTCATTTTAGTCTGTGTTAATAAGCCACCTATAAATGCATTCAAAGCTTTTGAAAAGAGAGCATAAACAGCTGGTAAAAATATATTGCTGAATAAATCTTAAAAATGGACTCGCATGTGATGTGTATTTTGCCTGATACAGTCTGGAGGCATCATCATTGTTCATCTTTTCACTGGTGTTAAAAAACCTAACTAAAGATTGCAAAAATCGGCAGTATCTTAGAATTGCAATTTGAAACGAATCGGCAGCTAAAAAATCTTGAAAAATTTAATCGTGAGAAAAGCGTATTGTCCCAGCCCTAAGGCATAGTGTATTCCAGCCTAGTGTAGCATGTTTCATCAACAGATTGTGAAGTATTGGATTTCCCATGTGGAATTAATAAAAGTATGCTTTTCTCTTCTGTCTTCTTTTAAAACAACAACTGTCCTCAATTCTCAAATGTTTACCGAGTGTTGTTAAAAGGAAAGGAGAGAAATGTTGCCTCTGTCCCAACATTTCTGAGACATGTAGAAAAATCCAAAGTAAGTGAATACTAAAGAAAAGTGAACTTTAGCAGTTTAAACATTAAAATGCCATGTCTTTGCAGTACGTTCATTTTAATATACATTAGATTGAAAAGGATTTGAAAATACCACACCACATGTATGATTTTACTTTATCATGAACTTTGGTTTTACAAGAGGGGCAATGCTGGGGAGAACAATAGCAACCAGAGCAGAGATCATGACCATGACTTTACTGACTTTGTGGCTTATTTGAGGTTGTTTGGGGAAACAGAGCTGTAACATCTGTGGGTTTCCACATTATATAAAGGGGTGATGATGTTTGATTAATAGTGCTACTTCATACCCTTGTTGCACATTCATGAACATTTGCATTGTAGCAACGTTCACCTGCTGAACAGAGCACTTTACATCTAATAAACCAGACTTTGAGGGTTAAATATTCATAGGCATTGTCTGGTTTTTGACTGTTAGGGCCTTAATTTTGACATCAAAAATAAACACTTTCAAAGCCTGACATAAAGAAGCTTTTGTTCTGATCAAGCCCATGTCATCATTTATCAATCAGTCAATGAATCAAACTTGATTTGTATAGCACTTTTCATACAGGACTTTGCAATACAAAGTGATTTACATGGGAAAAAAGATAAGATGAAATAACAATAAGTGAAATAAAAAGCAGAAAATTTCATAATTGCTTAAAATGAAAACATAAGACCCCTGCAACCCCCCTTCCCCCAAATTATATTCAATATACACAGTCACTTACTCAAACACACAAAGACATAAAAAGAAAATTCTGACAGAAAGCTAAATTTATACACTTGATGTCTCTATAGTACTCAACAGTTCAAGTGCCCACCTTCACAAGAAGGCCTCTCTACATAAAGCAACAGTACCAGAAAAAAAGACCCTCATACATGTTTATGTTGGGAAGTAGGAAAGTGGAAAGAATGTGAAATATTGATTGGAAGATCTTTTTTTTTTTTAGAAATAATCTGTTTTCCAAACATTTAGGCGGGAGTTCAGCAAAAGAATGCATAATATTTTTGACACAAAATGGGTTTCTGCAGATAAAAGATAAAAAGTTGCAAATCTGTATTGGCAGATATTAAAATAACTGCTGATAAATACCAGTGATGTATTGGCCATACAAATTAACACAAATTTCCCACATCAGTCAGAATATTGTCTGAATGTACCAATACACCATAATTCATCACCATGCCACCAATTAATTATTTCATTTAAACAGAAAAAAAGGAATTATTTTGGTAAAAAGTATTGTTTTTTTGTTTCACAGGTGTTCTCCGTGAAAATAGATTGGGATGATTATAGAAATAGATCAATTCTAGACAGGAGGGACTTTGTGTTCCTCACAGAAAAGTGTAAATATCTATGTTGGCATCATTATCCGCTCAGATATTGGCCAAAAATCCATTATTTTCCATCTCTAATTATTTGTAATGTGTGGTTGATCTGACTGAAAAGTGGAAGCATTGTGTTTGTCTGTTCAGAAGCTCAAGTCTCTCTTCCATTCCACATTTCTGTCTGTTACTTAACCATTGTCGGTGGTGAGAATTGGCTGAGTCCAAGTGATTTCAGCTGTTTTATTATCAGAAGAGGCTTTGGAACATTTTTTTAGTATATCTGTGGATGCTGCCATACTGTACAGGCCATCTTAATCAAAGTTTTGATCATCCAACTTACAAATGTAGTGGTGGGATTTTAGGCCATCTGACCAATAGCAAGTCCATAAAGACTTGCAGTCATGTCCCTAATTTCTAAAACTAGTAAAAAAATCACACCCTATACAGTGGAGGATTTAGATGTATTATATTAAGACCAACACCTCCAGGGTTCCTGCAGCCAGTCCAAGCAGACACTCTTGAGTCTGGCACCACTATTTGACACTACATCATGGGAATCCTTTTTCAGCCCCAGAGGTTCTTACTTGTGCTAAACTTAAAGTTAAGTTAAAGCAGCCCCGTTGCTGGCCTTCAGCACCTTCCATCACAGTAAACACTCATGCTGTATACAGCCTGGCAAGAAAAATATCAACATGACAGGCTGTTAACTTCAGAAACTGAGTAAATTCAGGGCATTATTATTCCAAATAAAATAGATGACAGCATGATGCAAAGCAGAATGAGTGTGTTGTACTTGGATGCTAAGTGTTATGTGGCTTTTCCACTTCACCGTGCCATCCAGACAGAACTCCACTCCACTAGGTTGTTTGAGTTCTGTTAGAGATTGTACCCAATACAAGGCAATGACTTTCACATGACCTCCAGCTCCAAGCAGGATGAGTCCAAAACAAAAATGAAACGTCTCTTGTTGTCAGCTCTCTCATTCTGTGTGACTTCCCAAACTCTCTGCTGCTTTTAATGGTGTTTTACTTTAATGCTTACAACAAGCCTGTATGAGACACGACCTGTTTCTGATGAGACAAGTAACAAAGGCTACTAAGAGGGGTCAAAATTTTGACAAAAGCCAAAGCAGATTTGCTTTGGCCAGACTGAGAGTGATGCTCAGCAACAATAAGGCAAATGCAGTGTCGTGATCTAATCTTTAAGTATGGAGAGAGGTTAAAAAAATCAAACACCATGTTAATCTTAAGAGATTTCAAATTTTGCATTCCTGTGGGATGAAACATCCAACTTCAGGCCATGAAGCCTCGAGACAAAATGAGATTAAATGGACAGTCTTGACAATGAAAGCTTAATTTCTTTTTTTCAGCACTTTAGTCTCATTACTTGTTTAAGCCTTGCTCTTGAGAAAGTGTTAACTGTCTGCTGGCTTCCAAAGGTGATATTGTGGTCAAGGTTAAGTAGTGCACTTCTTTAAATATGCTCTGGATGTCTTGAACAAGGAATAAGATGGTCTTTATGTAGCACAGAATGCACAACAAGCTTAATTCTATCTCCATTGTTTCTATGATGATTGGGTGCCAGAATGTGGGAAAAAGTCAAGTTTGTCCTTTAGGATATCCTCTTTATCTTGTCTTGCTTAGAGCAAAACTGTTTTTTCACTCTCCATATGTTGATAATTTCAGAGAACTGACCAAAGTGAACCTGCAGAAGTACCTATTTTACTATCATGCTCTTGAGTTGGAGGCCTCAGAGAAACAGTCCTCAGGGGAATAGATGGAATGTGAGGCTACAGGAAGTCGCTGCTCCTGCTGAGAGGAGAGAAAATAAGGGTCTGCACATCCCTTTCAGCTGCACACTCAGTTCTGCAATGTCAACACGAGAGCAACAGGCTTTTCAAAGGAATACAAAATTTCCTGTCCAACATCAAACCTCAGAGGGGGTATCTCTAAGATGTTAAAACTGAAAGCAGATCTGTTTAGTCCAGGTGCTGTATATAAAGTAACAGTTCTACACTATAATTGACTTGTTTGGACTTATCTATTTATTTAAAGGACAGGACAAGAGAGAATGCAAATGTACCAGATACTAGCCACTGGCTAATATCCTTCTGTAGTAACTTGCAGATCGATGTAATGAGGCAGTACACGAAGGGGTAAGGGAGTGTCTCTGATTACTGTCTCTCACAATAATTATTGCCTTCTTTAATTTTCTCTGTAACAAAATCAGCCCAGATGTCCTTCAAAATAATTCTCAGTTCTGATCATGTGTTTGTAAACCTGTTGATGCAGCTGTTTGCTAATGAACAGTCGGCATGCTGTATCAGTGCAACTTTAGGGAAAGATTAAAAACATTTGGGAGAAGAGAACTGACAGATTTTGTTTAAGTGCTGGTTTAGTATCAGTGGTTTTTTTTTGGTAGTGCTGGCTACCATAAGACTACTTCTAAAAGTATTGATACTTTGATACTACAGTTTCAATTAGGCCTGTCATCATAACAAATTATGCTGGACGATAATTGTTCAAAAAAATTATTGTCAATAAACAATATTATTGCCAATATTATTTTGATTTTTTTTTTCATTAATGTAATTATAGTATATGTCATAATAAAGCAATAAACTTTAATTTCTTTAGAGTATTTAACTGTATTGGAAGGTCAAGAGCTTTTAAATAAAATAAATTAATCAAACAATACAATTAAGTTAAACAAAAAAAAAGGAAAAACAGACTCCCTTTTAGGAAAAATTACATATAAATAAAAGTAATAAAAACAAAAATAGGCCCTGTCTCTGTGAAGAAAAAACGAAACTCCTATAAAAACACACACAAAAATAAAAAAAATAAATATAAGGGAGTTTATATAGTTCCCGAATTGTTTGTGACATGTACTTTCTCTTGTCTGTCAAATGTTTGTAACATTGCTGGCTTTTCAACCGTATTGAAGGGCTGCATTTCTTTTGCAATGTAGCAAACAACACTGTCTGTGAGCGCACCATTTTGCACTTTTATTTATATTTTCTTTGCTGACCAAACGCCTCAGTAAGCGTGGACTGTCAAGGGCAGAGGCTCTGCTGCACCTTCCCTTCTTCTTCTTCTTCTTCTTCTTCTTCTTCTTCTTCTTCTTCTTCTTCGTCGCCACTACTTTCAAACCAATACGACACATCGGCTCGCCGGTGTTCATGAGCTCACACCTTGTTCGTTCTGTTTAAAACCAAAATATTCCTACACTTGTGCTGTGGCAGCCGGCTTAAGAACCATATCTTTCGTGCCATCATTCATATTAGTGTTTGTTTCCTCGGTACTCCTCAGGATGCTCTCTTCACCTCTCTCCGTGTGTATGCGCGAGCGGCCCCACCTCCCCCACAGAGATTGCATGAGCAACAGATGCTCACTCTGCTATGAATCTGCTAAATCCGCTATAGAACCGATGCTCCCTGGTATTAGAAAGATGGACAGAGTGAGCCATCTTCTCATTCAGCCTCTTTGGTAGAAAGAGAGGAGGAAAACAAACATGCGCATGCTCGTGTCAGTTTATTGGGGCGGGGAAACTTACCGAGGATGTTTTTATTTATTGTTTGGTTAATTGATTTATTTGTATTTGAATTTGAATTTATTAAAGGATAGCCCTTTAATAAATGACAGTCCTCGTTTCAGTACTTCCATTCTTATTTTGTGTAGACCAATGCTTTAAGAGGCTTCTGGTGTTTCCACACTTCCTTGAAATCACCAAGAAACAAATACTGGATGTTGTGCAGTTACCGTCATACCTAAAATGAGTAGAAATGCAATCTTGTCTTTTTTTTTTTAAACAAACTTAAAGATTGTAAAACAATATTCATCAATTTTTAGTGTTTGTTGCCTGCCTGATATAAAATATTAGGACAAGTGATTGTAGTCATAAAACCAGTGTTACAACTAGGGGTGGACCTAGGTCTGAACAATGTTAGGAAAAGATTTAACTGGAATTTTTCTGACAGGCTTTGCGATTTCAATTATATTCATGATTTTCTTCAAATCAAACTAAAGTGCAATATTCACTATGTTACAGTAAAGACAGCAGTAATGAAATTAATGAACAACAGCATACAAAACATTCGTCATTTAATACTGATGATAAACTGTTTTCATTATTTAAGGGATATTCCTACTTCTGACTTCTTCATATAAACATAGGCTTTGTATTGTTGACGTGCTTACCAGCACTACCGTAAATGCAAATTCACTGCAAATGTGCAAAATAGTATGAGTAAAATAGTTGTTTTTGTGATTTGTGATTCTGCTTATTGATCAGATTCTTAAACATTTAACTTTGATTTCTTTGGATTTGCATGGAAAGATTTAGCCTACTCAGGGCTTCCATGTGGACAATATCAGACACATGGCACTCACATTTAACGCAGTGGTGCACAGAAGAATTCTTCTGCAAGAATCTCCCAGACAAAGATATTAG
Source organism: Scarus forsteni (assembly GCA_036419115.1). NCBI lineage: Eukaryota > Metazoa > Chordata > Actinopteri > Labriformes > Labridae > Scarus > Scarus forsteni. The sequence goes on from JAZDUH010000060.1 coordinate 2,202,173, forward strand.
ATATTTTGCAAGCCTTAATTTCAATCACCTCTTTTTCCTGTCTGCCATGACTACATCTGTGGCTTCTTTGTTGTCATTTGTGCTCACTGCCTCTAATGGGAACATGAAATCCTTGATTTGTTACTCATACAAGATAAAGTGGTAGAAATTTATTAGGGAATTGCTAAAAAAAGGACAATTGATACTGATTCCTTGTCGTACTTGTTATTGATTCCCAGCTGGAATTGATTTTTGATTCACATCCCTAGTCACAATACAGTACATCCCTTTGTTTATATTTACGGTTGCTTGAAAGAATCAAAGTTGTTGTAAAACATGTGCATGGACAGAACTCAAATGTCCATATAGAAAATCTGAAAAGACATGTCCGCTCACATTGAAGAAAGCACAAAGGATGGCTTTGCCAAACCACAGAAGCACATCTCTTGTTTACTACAAAGCAAACACTTGATTCCTCTAATTGTGATTTGATTTTTATGGCCATTATTGGAAATAAAAAGTCCAGGTTGTAAAGGTGATTTTGGGAGTGGGCGCTGGGCTTCAGAGGGATGAGTGGGATGGTGGCTAGATGGAGTGTAGCCACAGGTGGTCCGTAATTCAGCACCGTAATTGCCTGGCAAAGTGTATTATGGGTCTTCAGACCACTCATCCACTCTGTAGGGGTGGACAAGAGAAAAGGGTGAGCGAGGCGGAAAAATAGGATGGATGGCATGATGTCCTGTCGTGAGACAATTCTGCCAGACACTTAGAATGCGTTAAGGGAGTATTATTATTGTGTGCGTTCAAAGAACATTTTCTGTGAAGGCGATTAAGTCAGACTAATGAAAATGATGGAGGCAAATGGGAAGACAATCTCCAATTCAATGAAATGTCATTGTGTTTTAAAGACAGGTGCTGCAGAGGTTCTCTGAAAGGAGGAGATATTTCTCTCTCTTTACAGAAGCAGAGCCATCTTTTCTCTTAGCTCTGTTTATAACATTTTAGCTGACAGCGGTGTGCAGCACTCTGCTCAAAGACATCTCCTGTTACTGAAAATATTCACCTGAACAAGTACACCACTGTGCTGCTCTCATTCAGGAGAGCCTTCATCGAGGTGTTAAGGAGACAGACCACAGGACTCAATTCCAGCAGATGATTTTATTTCCAGTCAGTGTTGAATAAAGTTGAATCGCTTATTTGATTTAAAAAACATATGAAAACCAGGTGCTCTCACCAGGGTTGGGTATTTCTGGCAACCCCACGATACCATACGTATCCCGATACTGACGCCAGGATATGATACGTATCCCGATACATATCAATTTTGAACATTGACTGTGCTTCCAATAGAATTCCCAGCAACTTTTGTTTTTTATTACAAGAAAAAAAAGAACAAGGATGAATTTTAAATGGCTCTACAACTTAAGAACTTTAATCCGGGTCCCCAAAGATGGTAGACACCTAAGTTAAAATTTGGAACATGTGTTTTATCATGTAGCTTGGCTTCTACTTTGAACTGTGCCATTGTTAGTATTACCTAAAGTGTATTTACAACAACTGTCCAAACATTGAGGCTGTATCGATTCTGTAGAATCCGTATCGATACACGTATCCCAAAGGTGTACATGATGATATTGTGTCGAATCGATATTTTGAGCACAGGCCTAGCTCTCACTGTAAGATTGTTAAAGCTGAAGTAAAGGAAGAGGACGGGCATCTTTAAGAACTCATGTCAAAGCCAAGCATGCAATTAAAATGGCCTATTTATCTCTGGCAAAAAGGCAAATTAAATTATTTTATATTTCTTTTTTTGTAGAACAAATCTATGGACAGAAAAGGTCTCTGGGTTATGAACCTAAATTAGATTGTTCCATGTGGTTTAACACTGAGGGGACATGTTGACCCCTGTCTGACATAACAGTGTGAATGTACGCCTTTGACCTTACCATCCAGTAACTCTGAGGTCAATGACCTTTAACCTCTGCCATTGTTGGCAAAGAGTGGTTTATTTTTGGCTTGGTAAGAAACAAGGATAGGAGAAAAAATCGATTCACATAAGTATCGTGATTTTTTGTTTGACGATTTTTATATCAATTTTTTTGTTCAAAAATCCATGTTTTTCCTAATTTTAAAGCATCATTTTAGTCTGTGTTAATAAGCCACTTTTAAAAGCAATCCAGGCTTTTGAAGAGAGAGCTTAAACAGCTGGTTAAAATATATTGCTGAATAAATCCTAAAAACAGACTCACATGTGATGCATATTTTTTTGTTCATGTTTTTTGATGGTGTTAAAAAAGCTAACTAAAAATAGCAAAAATCGACAATATTGTAGAATCACAATTTAAATCGAACCTGCACCTAAAGAAATTGTGAAAAAACGAATCAGGAGAAAAGTGTATGGTTCCAGCCCTTCAGCCTTGATTTAAGATCCGCATATTTGAATGTTACATGTGTGAAGACTAAGTTTCACCAAAAATTAGAGGCACAGCCATTAACTGTATCAAATATTTTCTGTCTTACAGATGCGATGGCCAACCCCTCTCCAGCCAAGAGTATGGGAGACCCTGGAATCACCCCTCTGTCTCCTACACACATTCAGGTGACTCTTCTCTCATTTCTATTTTAAACCAAAAATAGAATATAAAATAGATATTTTCATTTTGTTTGTTACGTGATAAAGTACTCTACATGATCTTTCCCCTGATTCCACCATTTCAAGTTATTCAGTTTTATTCAGTATTGCATGTCCTTCTTATAAAAGTATATATATATTTTCTAGTGCTGTCAGACGATTAAAAAAATTAATCTAATTAATTAATCTAGTTAATCGCATTTTAATCTTATATCTGCTTAAAGTACCCAAATAAAGAATTAGAATTCTGGGATATTATGAAATTGTCGTGCATGACTAATCAAATGAATACACTAAGAAGTGAAGACTTGTACATCCACATTTTTATTGGTGACTAAATAAAACAACTTGTCCAGAAAATTCTAAGCTCAATCAGGCAACTCAAATTACACTTTAAGTGTGATTCATAAATCAAATTCAAAATAAGAAAAAGGTCGAGGACATCCAGCAAAACAATTAGGCCTGATGCATTATTAAAGAAGTCAGCAAATATAGATAAATAAATTCAAAAATAAAATAAGATTAAGTCTTAAATAGGCCTTTCCTGTTGTCACCTGGGCTTTGTTTGGTTTGACTAGAGACGCATGTGTGAAGTGACGTGCCACTGCCATGTACGGGTCCTCCAGCTGACCAATATCAAAATGTTTGTGTGCTATGATTAATCTTGCGATTAATTTTTATAACCCATTAATTTGCGGTGTAATTAATTAATCTAATTAATGCACTAAAGTAACAGATCTAATATTTCACAATAAAAGTATGTTTTATTATCACAAAGGATGGCACCTTTTTTGTTGTGCCTAATTTACAGAAAACACACAGAAAGGCTTACATGCTTTTTCAGTGCTCTCATATTTGTCAATGTTTCAGTGAGCCATCAAGCACCTGACACTCGTGCTGCCGTGGTCAAGCATGAGCTAAAAACATTAGGAGCGATTATTTTGTTTTGTGTTGATCTACATCTGTTGTTCCTCTGTAATGAAATGTTTAGTGTTGTGGCAGTTTGTTAAAGGATATGACCTGCTTGTGGACATTTCAAACATACAGTCTCATGGTATATCATCTCAGTCCTCACCTTGTCCATGTGTGTGTCCTCTGCAGAATGACACAGACCAGGTCCCATCAGGGCCGTCCTTCGTGGTGGTGGTTGCCATCGACTTTGGCACCACGTCCAGTGGTTATGCTTACGCCTTCACAAAGGAGCCTGAGTGTATTCACACCATGAGGTACGACAGCACTGCAATGCAGACACGCACTGGGGACTTGAAATGTGCGAGGGACCTTAAAAACAAATATCTGCCTCTGAATAGATCTGTTAAATCCTTTTAGGTCCCACAAAAAACTTATTCAGATATGCACATATAAATAATGAGCCATGATTAATTCTTATATCATTTTCTGCCTCCTTTGGTGAACAGTAAGAGAACGAGGTAGAACAAGAACAGGACACTGAAACTCTGATGTGGAATCATTACATGTGTCAGAGTGTTTTGTTGGCCATGCAACAGCCACAAAGGAGTTTGTTTATACTCTGTTGAGTTGAGGAAATACCAGATATACTGCTTTTAGTTTTACTTTTCATATGAATAACATGTTCTTTGTTGAGTTCAACCAAAAAACTGACAGAGAGAAGTTACCGCATTAGATTTTTGAATTATTGTCCTCATATTTAATAAAATCTAAATGAGACTAGACATGGACAGTGTACTGTGCACTTACTTTTTTATTCAAACCAGGTCTTTTTACATAGAAAAGAAAAATAGGAGCCTATGAATCATCAACTTTGGTGTCTTTCTCTCTGTTTATTGCTTGATTAAACCAAACTACAGTTTCAGGAGACAACTTGCTTGTAAGTTCTGCATTTGATTCTCAACGCTTTGAAAAACAATCTTAAAACTTTTAAGTCTGTTGAAACTTTCGGTGGAAGAATGAATCAGCATTGGTAAACTGTGACATTTGTATTGATATTCTAGCAACGATGCCATCACTTATCTATTTTTTTGATTTATTTGTGTTAGTTTTCATTGATTTGTTTGGCTAAATGTTTGACTAGAGCTGAATCTCTTCTCTTCTTCTTTGTAGCAACAGAGGTGGATATGAAGTGTCTGATATCAGACGTGTTGTGAGTCAAATTGCAGACTAAAGCAGAACATTTTCTATGTTAAAATCGTAAGTAAAAGCAGCACCGCTTCAGCCGACTGGAACTTTGATCCATCAGTGCAGAGACAGAGTTTGTTAGCAGTGAACAAAAGCTGGACTCCCATGACCCCTGAGATCAGCCCCGCTGCCCTCCGTTCCTGGCACCGCAGGGGTTAACAGCTTCGATCTGACTGCAGGCTGACAGGTGTTTAGCTGACCGGTTCATGTGTGATTCCTCACATTCTCTGCATTGCTCCCTCTAACTAAATGGTAATTTCTCAAATCCGTGTTTGTCTTTTGAAGATTACTCTTGGGCCTTTAGTGCAGTTTGACGGGACAGTGGGTAGACTCAGACACTGAGGATAGAGAGTAGGGGTGTGGAGGGGGGGACATGTGTGAAAGCAATCCAGGGCCAGATTCAAACCCAGTCTGTTCGGAGGATATACTCAGGAGGGGGTGCAGACACAGCCATTAACCTACTGCTGCCTCGTCCATGTGTTCCTTCAAATATAACTAATCCTCTCTGTAAACTACCTTGGCTGACTGGTGATGTGAAGATGGCTTAATGGTAAATCCATGTAAACATATACGGCTAAACATAAGATAAACACGACTACTTACCCATGTTCATATCCCAATATTTGCCATTTCAAAGTGTAAAAGATAAAAAGATAATTCACTCAAAATACAGATGTGATGTATTAAAATATGCCAGGGAACAGTCAGAGAACAAAAGTTACAACTAATTTCCCACAAAAATCAAACCCATCCTTAAATTTCTCCCCATACAGGATTAAAAAAATTGATTTAATCGATTTAAATTGATTTTCCCTTAACTGGTTCATAATCGATCCATAAAGTCCAGAGATCAATCTTTTAACTTGGGTAGTTTTTTCTTCTTTGGATGTGCAGAGAAGCAGCCTGTGGTATCAACCCTGCTAGTCTTGTGTGATCTAGAGATCTCATGAGATGTTACTGCAAACAAACATGGTGGAAGCACTATATGGGCACCACTGGCAAGTTTAAAAGCTGATGTTTGGATGTACAGTATTTTAGATTTAACATGTGCAATGGAAAATACGAGTTGGACAAAAAAACAGGTAATATGCAGAATATGCATTAATGCATATCATTAAAATATGATTAATGTAACTGCTTTGGGTTTAGTTCTTCATGTTGAAACAATTTTCAATGATGTACCAGGTCAAAAGGTCACTTTTTAAATTTACAGCACTATTTTAACTAAGATATCCCAGACTGAATAAATATCAAATTGAATCGTGAATCGAGTCGATCCAGAAAATCTGAATCGATACCCAGCCCTAATACAGTCTGTTTTTTGCACCTTTTCAGACTTTCAGACCCTCTGCCCCTCACACAAGAAATAGAAATGTGACAGTTGGTATTCATTAGGGGTGGGAGAAAAAAATCGATTCACATTAGTATCAGGATTTTTTGTTTGACGATTTTTAAATCGATTTTTTGGTTGAAAAAACATTTTTTTTCCTAATTTGAATGCTTCATTTTAGTCTGTGTTAATAAGCCACTTTTAAATGCAATCCAGGCTTTAATCCTATAAAGTACTCACATGTGATGTGTATTTTTCCTGATATAGTCTGTAGGCATCATCATTGTTCATCTTTTTCACTGGTGTTAAAAAAGTGAACTAAAGATTGCAAAAATCTGCATTATTGTGGAATCGCAATTTCAATCGAATTGGCCCCTAAAAAATCGTAAAAAATCTAATCAGGAGAAAAGCGTGTCATCCCAGCCCTATGATTCATAGTCCTAAATGAAGAGCTAATTTCCTCTCACATGGTTTTAGTCAGAAAATATCTGAAAATACTTCAGGGCATCGCCTCAGAACGTCTCCCCTGACACACATAATTAGCACTCACTGTAAGATAAAACTGAATCTGTTTTTTTACTTATTATGACTGGATTTGCAGCACAAACAGCTCCAGATCTGCCAAGTATTTAGTTTGGGTGAGATCATCCTCTGCTGAAGTCCTTACCCAAACAAAGAGCAGACTCTGGCTCAGTTTTTGCTTTCTATTAAAGAATTAAGAGGGAGTGTCCGTCGTGCTGGTGCGAGACATTCCTCGGCCTATAGAGCCAACATTAATATTCATCAGATGTCCTCACTGGTTTTGAGGGAAACAAATGCTGTAGGAGAAGGAGCAGTAGGTGTTGACAGATCTTTTAGGATGGAGGAGAGATAGTCTTTTCCTCGCTCCTCAAAGGTGTGGCTTCCAGACAGTGTTATTAAAAATGTTTTTCTGCCTCAGCTGGCCCTCTCACAGTAAAATACATTCATTATTAACAATCCAGCATGACTCAGTGAGCACACCAGAGCCACAGTGCACACTGTTCAGAGTGAGGTGAGGACTGCTTCTCCGTATGAACCTGACTATGACAGCTGGTCTGGACCCCGGCCTGACTTTATATTATTATATTTCACTGTCCCATATGTTGCCCAAGCAAACATACCATCTTACTTCCTAACCCTGCGACAGAGGCTTACTTTCAAACCTTTGCTATGGCCAGAAAACCGGTTCGTCAATTTCCTGCAGAGCTGCATCTACAGGAAAAACTAGGGGTGTCCTGTTCCAATATTGATATTAGATATAAAAAACAAATATCAGCAAAAAAGCAAATATCAGATTATATCAGCCTGCATCAAAAATATACGGTAAAAGCACTCTGATACAAGCAGTCCATTCGAATGTATTTTTTATTTATTTAATTTAGTTGTAGAATATGCTTATGTTTAAGTTCAACACAGTGGTTATTTTTCAGTCTAAAAATATATGTTTTTTGTTTTTACTGGTTTTATTGAAGTTACTTTCCAGGGTCTTCTAATTTATTTTTCATTTATTTTATTTTATTGTACTATATTCTTATGCTTAAGGTTAAAATGTATTGAACCCACTGGTTAAATAACAAATCAGTCAGTTTTTCTCATGCCTACTGTTGCTGACTACTGTTCTCTGTTTGAGTAATCTCACTTGATCAAGCCTTTTCTTACATTCAGTACTACAAAATAATAGGGGTGTAAATCACCAGTTTCATGACGATAGGATATGGTATTGATTCTTTGGACAACGATACGATACCTGGCGATATCACAAAGTCTGCCGTGATTCGATTCAGGAACATTTGAATGATTTAAGATGATATCACTGAACACAATCAGCAACATTTCACCTGAGAGAAGAAAGAAATACAAAGCAATTTTGATAGTTTTATTACTGAAATGTGAGATGATGTGCTGACTTTGGGTATAATAGTTATAATAGTTTATAGAGGATTGTAATCATCTGTGTGATCTCATCATGTTTTAATATTAAAATTGGTTTAATTCGGGTAAGGTGCTTTTTTGCCCCCACATTTACCTTATGGGTCTTACTGTTACATTGTAATGTTTGTTTATTATATCAAGTAATGATGCAACACTATAATATAAATTATTTATTTATTATTTTAATCTTATTATTATTGACCTCCAACACTTGACTATGCTCTATCAAACCAAAAATGTGTGGTTTTGATTTGAATTGAATCCAAACATTTCTCATATTCAAAATTAGAACTATTAACTTAGGTAACTTACCACTGATGATTTTGTTTTACTGTGATGCCTGTTAACCACAGATTGTATGTCAGAGTGACCAGACTTTGTTTTGCTGTTCAGTGGTCGGTGTGGAGGAGGAATGACACTAAGCTCTCGCTGTTTTACTTTCTAACTATGTGAAATTTTATTAATCAGTGCGCTACAAAATCAAATGATGAGATAACTTAATGTACTCATGTGATAATGCACTCCTGTCGTGCGTGCAGTATTCACCCTCTGCTGTCAGGTCGAACGTATCTTACCCGGATACAGCAGAGCTATTTTCTGATTGGCCCATTTAGCTCTGTGATGCTAACAGAGTCTTGCTACACGTGCGCATATAGCGGTGTTACTCTGTGGGCGCTACACAATACATTTTGAGGCAGGAGAAATACCAGGTGTGGCATGTGAGGGAGCGAAAAGGTTAAAATGTGTGTCATACGCTGAGTGCGTGAGACTTGAGAGGAAACTTCACAACAATGCGTAGATGGGCAGAAACTGACACACATGTCCGGTCGGGATTTCAAAATAAAGGCGTATATTAAAGATGACGATGTTGATCGATGTTATATGATTGGATTATTGCTTAACCAATCGATGTAACGATCCAGATCCATGGATCATTACACCCCTACAAAATAAGTATGAAAAGTATGTATGATTCCTGCTGATATCATATCGGATCTATATCGGTATCGGCCAATACTCAAGGCTGAAATATCATTACCGTATCAGAGGTGAAAAAGTTGACACCCTTAGTAAAAACAAGAGAAAATATCATACACACCTGAAGTAGAGTTTGCAGCACAGAATTAAGAAAAGTGCCATCCTGTACAAAGTGTTCTTCACTCATGTGCTTTGATTTTCTGTTCCAAATCGTTTCCTTCTAGATGAGCCTTTATTAAATCAATATACAGTTAATTATCTAACTGAATCTGGTGTTTCAGTCAGGGTTTGTTAAAATAGATCAGATAACTCCTTTCCCTGAGACAAAACAAGACATTTTCCAGAATCACATTAATCTTATCTTCTATCTCAAATGATAAAAAGCTCTGTTAGCGATAAAACACTAAATACAATGTGCAATAAAAAATATTGATTTAAGCCGATACTTCTGAATTATTAAAACAAGATCTAAAAAAAATGGGAGAGATCACACTTCCTTCGTATCTCTTATAAGCCACAGTTTTTCCATGTCATTTTTCAGATATCCAGAATTAGCTCTTTGCAGCAGGTGCACTAAGATGGCCTTCATAATCCCATCATGCATTGCTCCCCAGAAACAAAGAGAGAGATAATTATAGGTGACCTCTTTTTTCACCATCATATGTGGAATTGGCCTCAATTAGCAAGAAAGATTAAACTCATGTAGCCTTTTTGACATCATTTAATGACTGATTTGATGATAAAAACAATGGAGGGAGACATTGTGACTTTTAATTTGTTCATGAAGATTGTTAAATGTACTAAACTTCATGGGAAATTATGGAGAGCCCAAGAAGAGTAGGGGCACAACAATGGAGGATTCTTCCGAGAAAATATTGTTCAGGGATCCAAAAGCCTACTTTTGTTAACATTTTGCAGATATATTCTTGAATTTCTACCAAATTTAATTGAGATATAAAGCAAATATCTTTGCATTATTGAATTTGAATGAAAAACTGAGACAAAATGGCAAAACGCTGTCAGATTTTTGTCGTTCAAGCCCCTCTAGATGAACGCCAAAATCATAATTAGAAAAAGGGTTTTGATTTATGGGCAAATACTTGAAGTTTTGAGATAATTTCATTCATTAGATTTTTAACAGTGTTGTATTACTTCATTTATTAATGATCAGGACTGGGGTGTCAATATTTGTTTGTTGTCTTCTAAAAATGTATCGTTTTTTCATAAATGATATTTAAACCAAAATACCAATATATGGTTAATAAACACCAAGACCAATGGAGTTGAGAAGTTGTCTTAAATAAAATTGAATATTAAATGAAAGGATTTTCAAATATTTTTGACGTACTGTGTATTTAATCGAGAACACTACAAATGTAAGATATTTAAATTTCAAACTGATTATTTGTGTTTGTTTTCTTTTGTTAATTTAATCTTTTAACATATTTTCAGTATTTTTTAGTTTGATCCCAACAACACATTTAAAAAAAGCTGGGACAGGGGAATGTGTACCACTTTACCACATATTTGCAAAAAAAACAACAACAATGAATTTATTGAAAATCGGTCAAACAGATTTACAAATGATAGTGTACTGTATTTATTTACATGTTATGCAACATCTGTACTTTTTTAGTATTGAGGTTTGTACCTTTAATGCTCTATATTACATTTTTCAAGATTCTTTTGTTGTTATTTAAGATCTTAGGTGTCCAAACTATGGCGGCAGGCAGCCACTTTTATTTGGCCAACTGTGGAAGAACACTGGCCCTGAAGACAAAATGAAGTTAGACCCACATTAGAACATGAGGCCTGTGCATTTTAATTAAAGACAAGTGGATAACTGCAGGAAATAGCAGCTCAGGATGCACTTAATTACTTCCCTATCTTCATAAGGAACCAGTATAAAGCATCTTTAAGCACCCACCCCTGCACAGGTTCTGCAGTTTGCTCTTGTTTTGTGTCTAAATGTGTAGATGATTCAATAGCATTCTCACTTTAAGCTGTTATTGTCCGTACAAGAGTGGATCCAATGTAGCCAGGGCTGACCACAGTCCCTAAAATTAGACCATCTCAAAGTCCTCAAAAATGATTTGCTGTTCACAAAGTTGTGCCATTACCTAGAAGTAGGTATATGCATGTGGCCCAGTCTTACTTATATATTCTGTATGTGAAAATTTCTTGGACACCCCTGTTTCAGATGGAGCTTTAAATATCATGTTCCATGAAATCTTGCTTGAGGCCTTTTACCAATAAGTGCACCAGTATCTGCAGACACAAGAACATGGATTTATCAGCACAAGCTTCAGTATCTCATTTCTTGTCTCCTGTTTCTAGGCGTTGGGAAGGCGGGGACCCTGGTGTGTCCAATCAGAAGACTCCAACCACAATCCTGCTCACCCCAGACAGAAAGTTCCACAGTTTTGGCTACGCTGCACGAGACTTCTACCACGACCTGGACCCCAGCGAGTCCAAACACTGGCTTTACCTGGAAAAATTTAAGATGAAGCTCCACACCACTGCAGTAAGGATGCAAACACACTGTGCTCACTTTAAATGAATGAAAGCTTCATCTGCAGGTTATTCTTTTAGCGTGCTAAGCAGCAGAACAAGCACACTTCATCAGTATAGCTCAGCATCTCACCTTGGCTGGTGTCATGTATTATGTTGCTGTTGGATGCTCCTGAGCTGATGCTGCGGCACACTGCTGACTCTGACTCTATTTATTACCATGTGGGAGGCATTTCAGTCGGTGGCTGTCGGCTCAGGGTCTTTTACTGCCAATAATTCTCTGCAGGATGGTCTGCATGACGGTGTTACCATCAGCAGTGTCTGATCTGCAATGTTTTTAGTCAGACATGTTTGCAGTTTTAAAGCATTAGGGTGGCTTTTTTGGCATTTCTTAGTAATGTGTATATTTTGATAAATAAGCCAGTGACATACATATTGTAAGTCAAACAAACTTTCAGAAAAATCCCATTTTAAAGTATCTGGACAACAACTTAACTACTCACTTTAATCCTATATCAGCCCTTGTCAGATGCTATACTTACCATTAATGCTGTGAAATCAACGGGGCAATCAGCCACTGCACACTTTAATTAAAGGGAAACTATGCAAATGTAAAATACTAAATTGCTGTACAAATCCTTTAAGAATTTGCAGAATATTCTGTATGATATGCAGTCTCATGAGATCAGGAGGATGTAGTGTTTCTGCTGTAAAGTGAAAATATTCAGATTAACTTTAACTTTTAAACTTAAAAATGTATTAATCTCTCGGTAAAAGATGCTGTAACATAACATGCTTGTTTCTGGTCTTCACAGGGTTTGTGTCTAATGATGAGAAAAGGATAGAATAACATTAGAAGTATTCATAGCTTGGTTTATGAGCCGGAGAAAAGGTCACTGTCTTACCAAAGCCATTAGTAATGATCGACTTATGACCATGAATATTTAATGTCAGTCTGGCTGCTGGCTGAAGAAATGAACTTTTTCAACCTGAGTCCTGCACGCCAGATTTCATTCATGATAAAGTGATAAATTAGTATTTTTAGATGTTTCCATGAGGAAAATTTACTATCAACATCTGGCAGTGTGAGCTGTGTGCCAGAGGATTAAGATGAAATACTTTTATTCCATCTCAGGTCATCATATATCATCCTTGTGTGATTCAACAACTTCTTTTGCCATATTTTTGTACATATTCTTTGTATAACTCTTATTTTGCCTTCTTCACCTCCAAACAGAATCTGTCTATAGACACAGACCTTCATGCAGCCAATGGAAAGCGAGTGAAAGCTCTGGACATCTTTGCATATGCATTGGCCTTCTTTAAGGAACAAGCCCTAAAGGTAAAGTACCTCTGTTATGATAAACTCACTGTTGTTTTATTACATAATTTTATGTGGAAACCCTGGCCCACTGCTGAAAACTATTAATTGTGACCTTTTAAAACTGAAGATAATCACATTGCATATATCAACAAATACTACCACCTGATGGTTTTATGTATCTTTGAGATAAACGCTTGCTGAATAATGAAAGTGCAGCTACGGGTCAGGACAAAACTTTTTTCTTGAAGGACGATTTTAGAAATCTTTTGTCTTCAATAGCATGATCGGGGCATCAGCTAGATTTGTACAAGGGCAAATCTGCAAGTCAATGCTTGTCTTATGTTACAGGCTGAACTTTAAAAACATTGTAATGATGTCAGTATGTAGGTGTTATGAGTATGCAGATGCAACCCCTTCAGTTATCCTCTTCCAGCCCAATGCCAGCTGAGTTCCAGACAAATGCTCAACAACTTTCAGCCACTAGGAGTCCCCACAACTTCTCCTGGGGGTGCCTAAATTCCACCATACATTGAAAAGTTGACTATTTTTACGGAGCCCCCCTGGTGACATCGGATAGAAAAAAAATAATGCGTGGCCACGAGAAAGTTAATGCGTGGCCACGACAAAATTCACCTTTTGTATTGAGATCTGTCAGTTTCAGAGCAATGCAGAGACTGTAGCCTCTCAGTATGGACAACTTTGAATACATTTCTCATTATTTTCATTTGGGAATGAACTACAATGACATTCTTAAATCACTTGCAATTAGGCATCGAGTAATTCTTAGCAAGAGACACTTAATTCGGCTGCTCTAAATGACTGCGGTCACATAATCCGTGCTTCCGTGATTCTGTTGCGCACTTTGCCCAAATATTACGGTAGGCAAAAGGTTACGGAGGCATGACGGTGGTCATGCAAGAAAAGCACAAGTTTACTGTACCTGTTTTTTTTTATTTTGATGAATCTGACAGTTTTACCCCACTGACCTTTCCCTGTAGTTTTCTAACCTGTAGTTTGACTTCTTCTCCTGCAGGAGCTGAGTGATCAGACTGGTGGGGACTTTGACAACAACGATGTGAGATGGGTGATCACTGTTCCTGCTATCTGGAAGATGCCTGCAAAGCAGTTCATGAGGGAGGCTGCCTATAAGGTAGGCTTAGAAGCCTCATGCAAATTTGTGTTCTGGCTTTTGTTTTCTGTCTCAGGGTGAAACTAAACCTCGCTGCAGCTTACACCAGAGACAAAGCAGGCAGACAAGAGGAAAAGACGTGCGGCTCCTTGTGGTGCACAAGATGGTGGCAGCCTAAAATACACATGCATCAACATAGTACCCACAGAGAGGGAGTCTTCAAAGAGAAGCCATTACAGATGCAGCAGAGGTTACACTGCTGAATCCTGATGGAAGAAGAGAGAAGCCCTGCAGGATCATATTTCAGCAGTATTTAAGTCCAGGCTTCACTGGGCATGTGAATATACATCGCAGAGATAATGTGTTTACACCACGTAGTGATGCAGGGCTCCTTTGTGCTGATTTTTACGTGATGTGCATGAATATAGACTCTCCTGGCAGGTATCAGTGAGAACTTCAGATCAAAGATGGGATGTGGTGCTGAGAAAATCTGAGGTGCTTCTTCAGAGACAGTGAAACACACACACTCCAGTGTCCTCTAGACTGTGGTAGAGGACAGTGGGAGTCACAGACACATCCATGAGGGGAGGAAACAAGACAGAAAAGACGGAGGAGAGGTGAAACTGCTCTGCACTTATAAATGGACGGCCCTAACATGAAGAGAATTTATGAATATGTGTGTGTGAGTGCCTGTAAATCCCCAGAGAGCCCACCGGGGTGTGGCTGCCTGCAGTGAAGGAAGAGAGAGGGGAGAAAGGGGACAGGCTGGGCGGGCATGGACAGAGGGGTCTGCACATGTTAGTGAGAGATGTGACTTCTCAGAGGAGAGGGTTTGAAGGTGCTGACCATGAAGGAGCAATGCTGTTTACATTTAAGAGGCCATATTTTGTCTGAACTATGGTTCATATATTAAGTTGTATGTTTCTGTCCTTGATGGTTAGGGATGCTTTCATTAGGCTTTTCTTGGCTGGTACTGATCACCGATCACATGTTAAGGATCATGTTGGTGTTTTGTTTGAACAGTTGTTTGAGCGTTTGCTCAACAAAGCACCAAAAAAGATCCAAAGGAGAAATGCAGCAAAGCTTTTCATAGTAATGACATATGAAAAACACAATGAAATAGTCTAATAGATCTTTGGCAATACATTTGTAAATATTTACTCAAACCTTAAATTTAATATTAAATATTCAAATTGAAGTGGTTTTGCAATTTCACCCTCACTTAAAATCACTCATTTGAGTTTTGGCCAAACTTTAAATCTCCAGTTTGTAAAATGACATTTAAACATCATGTTCTTAGCTTTGTCAAATACTCGTTTTACTGAGCCAACCTAAACACATCACTAAACAGGAGGTGGTATTTTGTGCATTGGCTTGGCTGATCAGCTTTGTCCTGCTGGGCTTAGACTGAATTTCTGCATCGACTTCGATACAGGATTCAGCTTTTTACTAAAGACATGAAAACAAGGTTTTGGATAATTTACTACAGGTTAGTGAAGAGGATGACAAGAGATGAGCGGATGACATCTACATGTGAAGATGAGGGTCTATCTATCAATCAACCAATGCTGTTTTTTGACAATGCATCAGACACCTTTATTCAGGACTCCCATCCACATCTGGTTCCAGTCCACTCTGGTTGACAGGTCAATTCTGTGGTAACTTGTCAGGTGTACACTGCATTGGGCACTGTGGTATGACATCACACCGGTAGGTCTGTTCGAGGGGGCTGGGGGACAGAGATGTTATCAGCAGCCATAAATGTAGGGAGAGTGAGAAGTCCTAATGCCGCAGACTGGACTCTTTAGAATCTAACCCTTCTTGCCTGCACCTTAGTCATTTTTTTTGGAGATGCTGCATAATACTGGTATTTGTATGCATCAACAGATTGTATAGATTAACAGTAAAGTTCAAAGGCTGACAAACTTTATATCTGTCTCATAGTCATCACGAAGCAACAACTTTTGTTTTCTTAAGTCTGTGGCTGTCACACTTTCAGATTTGTTAGTGATTGAACAAATCGAAATGGAATCCTTATCACCAGTCACCACGATGCTCTACGTGAGATAAAACAGTCCGTGTTTGTGGCAAAAGGGACCTGCAGCTGCAGAGTTGGTTGTAATTGTGTAGTCTGACATAAGTTTACAGCCCTTCCTCAGCTTAAGTTTTCCCTTTTCTCATTCCTATCTCTTAAACTATTTTAAACTTTAACTTTTTTCTCTTTAGTAGAATTTGTTTTTGTGTAAGTTTAAGCCCTTCGAGCTGTCTCAGAGAAGCCCCCTTGCACACCTGCTATGGGTTTACAGCTCTACCTAAATTCAGATGTAGCCTAGTTTGATGCAAGTTTTAACATTCAACAGAGTCATAACTTTTGTTATGTTGCAGCTGTTGAAGTATTTTCAGTGCAGGCTTATGCTATAAATCAAATCTTTCATCTGCAACTTAAAAATGAGTATATTACCATCATAACACATTGAGAACTTTACCTGGGACAGAAAACCTGCTTATTTTCCAAAGAAGTGCATGTTTGACTTCTTCACCCTGAGGCAACGTTCAGACTTGTGAACTCTGGTTCTTGATTTCTGTTAACCTGCTGTCTTCAGCAGTGATACCACCCTTTTGTCCTGATCACATCTGTGTGTGTGCTCCTCTGTGCTTCTTAGTGTGTACAGAAAGAGCAGTGGAATATAGATGAGGGCAGAAACAGAGCTGTTATCTGCAGTAGAGCTGGTGGCAGGGATGGAGGGATGAGCCATAGGAGAGGTGGGAGCAAGTGAGCAGAGGGAGAACAGAGCATCTGCAGTGACTCAGCAGCAGGCAGAGAGGATCATTTGATTGGCTAGTCATGGAGGCCTGAAGGGGGAAGAAAACTGCAGCTCACTGTAGCCCCTCCTCCTTCTCCTTCTCATCACCATCCAGCCCTGATTTCATCATCTGTTAGCTCATCTCAGGCTATTACACCACCCATAGCCCTTTCACTTACATTCTTCACCCCTTCTTCTTTTATGTCTTCCTCTTAACACCAGCCTGGATCTCCTCTCTTTTCAAATCACAGCTTTCTCTTTAAGTCTCTGATTCTCTTTATTTTAACATTATTGTGTATCATATAGCTCTTATGCATGGATTTGTTCACTTTGCCACATTTTCTATATGGATACAGGCGGCACTATGTCATAGTTTGAAGTGGAGTATCAACGTGGGGAATCATTACTAACAGGCTGTCACATCCATCACAATCATCACATAGCTCTGATATAAAGTTAAATATTGCTGATAATTGAATAAGACAGATATTTATTAGTGAAGACTAGTTTGTTTTGTCATCTGTGCCACAAAAACGACTAGAAGAATCCCACTCAATGGCAACAGTCTTACCTCAGATGTCATCTGCAGCCCGTTTGCATCACTAGTTGAGAGACAATATCCTATTTCCTTTGAAATGATGAATTATCTTAACATCATATCACTACAACAGTAGAGGTGGCCCTAAAACAATGTTCAAATAGTAAACATAATGATGTGTTACCCATAGTGAAACTACAAGTTTCATCTTGATGTGAATATTTCATATTTAATGGATTGTAGCTACCATTTAACATTTAAACTTTTATCTATGGTTTGCGATGTAAAACACATTGACCCGTTTTCTGTATTGAAAATGGTTAATTTTAAAGGAAAGTCTATGTTTGGTCCTATTTTGTATTTTTACAGTGTTAACTCATACCTGTTATCGCATCAGTTCAGTTCAGAGCTTTAATTGTCCCTCCAGGGGAAATTTTGTCTGCAGTGACGGCACATCAAACAACAACAATCAATAAATAAACAAACATTTGTACAAGACAACATCGCAGAATACAGCATAGCCAAACTTGACATGAACAACCCCTGATGATGTAAAAGGATTTAAAGGGTTTAAAAGAATATAAAAGAAGTGAGGTCATGGGTAAAACTACCTCATGAGCTTAATGGTACAAAAAAGTTACCCAAACTCTAAAATATAGGGATGCACAAGACTGGATTTTTTGCAATACCCGGTATGACGATATTTTCAGATGTAATATTGCCGCTACTAACATGAACATTTTTGTCAAGTACAGAAAGCTTTCAATGTGACAGGACATTTGTAAAATAAAGAAAACAGCATTTTATTGAAAAAATGAAACAAGTGTTATACACTGACACATTATGATTCATTTGTGTATGTTGCCCGTATTACTGCCCATATATAGATATATATTTTAGGTCAATATATGCTGAAACCAATATCGAACTGATAATATTGTGCATCCCTAATAAAATATAAATAATTAGACTTAAATAATGATGTGTGTATTATGATAACAAACATACAAATGTTTGGATTTTAGATTACCTATCTCAAGCTCTTGCGGTTGGCTTGAAGCCACAATGTTCCTCTTCTTAGGTCTGTTCTTCGATTACATAAAAATTGATTTAATATGTGTTTTTTAATTGATTTTTGCACCTGGCAGCATTTAAGCATGGTCACTGGTGTTTTCATTGTCCCTCTGCACTGACCAAATGTGACGTTTTGAGGGTTTTCCCATTGAATCTGACTGTATCTGTGCATTTGAACTGAAAACTGCACTTAAAGCCATTAACTAGTCTGCTGTAATAAATCTGAACAGTACTCACCAACAGCTGTGAGTACTTTACAATCCCACTCTTTATCTGCAAAGGAGGTTTTCAGTAGTATGTGTTATATCACTGCCTGATGAATATTTTTATGCCTGAAGCTTTCAGCTACGTGTGTGGGATCTGATTGTTGCCAGAATGTGGGTGACCCACACTCAGATCTGTATCCTGTGTAGACTGAAGCTGCAGCTACTCTTGGCATGAACTGATCTTGTATCAAACCAAAAATAGCTCCAGAAATACATAATCCTCACCAGAGCAGGATCATTAGAGATTTATTGACCACTCTTCCACTGGCTGAAACTGCTTTCTCTGTTCAAAAAGCTTTTCGAGGCAGCAAGAGTTTTTTTTTTTTTTTTGGTACCTTGAGTTTCGTGGACAATCGATTTGATGATTATATGTTGTTAACTGCTGATTAGAGATGCCAATTGAAAATCAATTCCAGTTCAGAATCGATCAAGCTAACTTAAGGAGTGATGTAATTTGTCCTTATGTTCAACAATGACCTTAGTGCTTCCCTCCACTGAGCAGGCCCTATCGATGAGCTTTATCATGGGGAATCATTAACCCATCACAGTCCTGTCTCCTGGACTGTGATGAGTTAATGATTCCAGAGAAGAGAAGCATAATAGCTGAAGGTGTCCCACCATAGCTAATACATCCTAGATTATCTATGAATTGATATGCATGAATATTCAAGCTCACCCCCATACATACATACAGGACAGAGAGAGAGATAGAAACAGTGGGAGTAGAGATGACAGCAAAGATAATAGCAGGAAAATGTGCCAAAGAAGAGGAGGAGGCGCAGGGAAAGTGTTATTCTCCTCTGCTGGCGGAAACCTCACATCCAACTTGCTAACATGTTGAGCTTTTATGTGTGTGCCTAAGCTGTAGTGTATGTGTGGCTTTGTGGAAGGCCAAGGGGTATCCCTCTCTCATCTACCCATCCATTAATTTATCTATCTATCCATCCTTTCATCCATCTACCCATTCATCCATCCATCTATTCATCTGCTGCTTATCCATTTAAGTGTGGTGGGGGACTGGAGCCTGTCCTTTGTCATTTGCCAGGAGGTGGGGGACACCCTGAACTAGGCTGCTATGTTGGGCCAAACAACCAAACACATTTGCACCTTTCAGCAGTTAAAGACACCAACAGGGTTTTTCCACTCTTTGGTATTACAACCCCAAAACCAGTGAAGTTGGCACGTTGTGGAACTCGTAAATAAAAACAGAATACAATGATTTGAAAATCCCTTTCAACTTATATTCAATTGAATACACAGCAAAGACAAGACACTTAACGTTCAAACTGGTAAACTTTGTTATTTTTTGCAAATATTAGCTCATTTGGAATTTGATACCTGCAACATGTTTTAAAAAAGCTGGCACAAGTGGCAAAAAAGACTGAGAAAGCTGAGGAATGCTCATCAAACACTTATTTGCATCCCGCAGGTGAACAGGCTAATTGGGAACAGGTGGGTGCCATGATTGGGTATAAAAGCAGCTTCCCTGAAATGCTCAGTCATTCACAAACAAGGATGGGGCGAGGGTCACCACTTTGTGAACAAATGCGTGAGCAAATTGTCCAACAGTTTAAGAACAACATTTCTCAACCAGCTATTGCAAGGAATTTAGGGATTTCATCAACTACGGTCCGTAATATCATCAAAAGGTTCAGAGAATCTGGAGAAATTACTGCAGGTAAGCAGCAAGGCCCAAAACCAACATTGAATGCCTGTGACCTTCGATCCCTCAGGCGGTACTGCATCAAAAACCGGCATCACTGTGTAAAGGATATCACCACATGGGCTCAGGAACACTTCAGAAAACCACTGTCAGTAACTACAGTTCGTCGCTACATCTGTAAGTGCAAGTTAAAACTCTACTATGCAAAGCCAAAGCCATTTATCAACAACACCCAGAAACGCCGCCGGCTTCGCTGGGCCCGAGCTCATCTAAGATGGACTGATGCAAAGTGGAAAAGTGTTCTGTGGTCTGACCAGTCCACATTTCAAAGTGTTTTTGAAAACGTGTCCTCCAGACCAAAGAGGAAAAGAACCATCCGGACTGTTATGGGCTCAAAGTTCAAAAGCCAGCATCTGTGTTGGTATGGGGGTGTATTAGTGCCCAAGGCATGGGTAACTTACACATCTGTGAAGGCACCATTAATGCTGAAAGGTACATACAGGTTTTGGAGCAACATATGTTGCCATCCAAGCAACGTCTTTTTCATGGACGCTCCTGCTTATTTCAGCAAGACAATGCCAAGCCACATTCTGCACGTGTTACAACAGCGTGGTAAAAGAGTGCGGGTACTAGACTGGCCTGCCTGTAGTCCAGACCTGTCCCCCATTGAAAATGTGTGGCGCATTATGAAGCGTAAAATACAATAACGGAGACCCCGGACTGTTGAACAACTTAAGCTGTACATCAAGCAAGAATGGGAAAGAATTCCACCCAAAAAGCTTCAAAAATTGGTCTCCTCAGTTCCCAAACGTTTACTGAGTGTTGTTAAAAGGAAAGGCGATGTAACACAGTGGTAAAAATACCCCTGTGCCAACTTTTTTGCAACGTGTTGCTGCCATTAAATTCTAAGTTGATGATTATTTGCAAAAGAAAATAAAGTTTCTCAGTTCGAACATTAAGTATCTTGTCTTTGCTGTGTATTCAATTGAATATAAGTTGAAAAGGTTTTGCAAATCATTGTATTCTGTTTTTGTTTACAATTTACACAACGTGCCAACTTCACTGGTTTTGGGTTTGGACTATCTGCTCAATTCAGCTGAACTTCACTGTTGTTTTAGTTTTCTTTTACCGATTGTATTCTGGACTTGGCCCAGTTTTGCTTATCAACTTCATTGGGCTGAGCTGAGATGTATACCCCTTTTACACTGACCACCAAACCTGTTTAAACCTGGTAACGAGTCTAAATCGGTATTTCAACCTGGGTCAACTGACTCTGCAAGCGACACATCGCCTCGGATCGTCTTCAGTGGGAACATCACACCCAGGTCAACCCTCTAATTTACAAATGATGTTCGCGTTACATGCCCACAACATAGCATCTTGCCCGTCCCCTCATCTTTAACTTACGTGACTCATCTAAGCAACAAAGTCCATCCTCCTTTGTATCATCAGTGCTCGAATGTCCTTCAGTCTGGCCGAGTCTGTACTGTTTAAAGAAGGACAAAAGTACAAAGTACAGAAAACACTTGACTTGACTTGACTTGTCCATGGCTTCCATGCTCCTTTCCATTGTTTACATGGTCATGTTTCATAGCACTGATGATGTCATCAACGTTATGACATCAGCTTGATGCACCAGAGGAAAACAAACAGCCATGCAGCACATCTGCTGGCAATTAGACCTGGGTCTGCTTGCAGTGGGAAAGCGTTGACCCCGTTGATTTTAGTTTGAAAGCAGTATCAGTGTGACTTGGAGACTCTGCTGACCTCTAAATGGTGATTTCTGTGATGCTCAATGACTTCCTAAACTTTCATCTGCTTTTATTAGAATGATGTTTAACTACTTGTAACTATATTTGGCACAAAATCCATCTTAAAACTGTTATAAAAAGCCACAAAGGGGCCAGCAGCTCTATCTTCTCTGATTCCTCTGTAACTGTTATGAGGATGCCTCATAGTTTTGCACCCACACGGTAACAGTCCCACCTACCTTGAAGAGCTACTGATACAAAGTCTATACCGTAATGGAAAATATAGCAGGTAATAGCTGAACACCACAAATGGAAAAACACTTCAGTTATCTGAACAAGCATGTTTTTGGCTTGTGTGAGGAATCTTGAATACCAAGAGAGAGCCTATGCATCCTGTGATATGCAACATTTTATGCTTAACTTCATCCAAAAAAAAAAAAAAAAGATTTTTGAAGGTGATAAGTTGTGGTCCAAGAACTAAACCATGGGGTATTCCAGGGGTGTTAGACTGAGGGGGAAAAGGGGAGTAGAGGAAACAGGTAGCATAAGTGGGGAAGGCACATAAGATTAATGATCTTGAATGTGAGCAGGGGCCCACAAAGAATGCCTATAGAATTTTCTGCAACTCTCTGACCACGTCATTCAGATCAGATCACATTTTTCACAGTTGCCGGAAACAAAAATGCTCCTGTCTTCTGAATCAGGTTGGGATTGTGTGCAATTATCCAAACCACAGTTTTAATCTGTCAAAATAGATGCTTTAAAAATGACGTGTCAAAATATTATTGTTAATTTTCCTTTCTGTATTCTTTCCTGGTATAGTCTGGATTGGTGTCCCGTGAAAACCCAGAGCAGCTGATCATCGCCTTAGAACCTGAAGCAGCATCAATCTATTGCCGCAAGCTCCGCCTCCACCAGATGGTGGACCTGGGCAACAGGGCCACCGAGAACGGCTTCAGCCCCACTGAAAATGTGGGGAGTGGTATGACTCAAGGTAGGTCATTTCACCCCAATATCAAGCAACTGCTGATAAATGATGCTGCTTTCTTTGCAATCTCTGTCACCTCTAACTCTGTGCTTCATCATTCATCGATCATACAAAGCTCCCAGGACTGAATACATTTCCAACAATGTAACATGCTGTTTTTCCTCTTCTTAAATGTTGTTTCCTCCATAGTTTCTCCAGGTAACGGTAAATGTGCTTTAATTAAATTCAGACAGGAAATGCATGTGGACTCACAGGCACAGTGTCTTTTTTATTTATAACCAAACATCATGTTCCCACTTTCTTTTGCTTCTTTGGTTAGATCCTGTCCCTTTAAGAAATACAGAGTTTATCATGGGAAGTTCAGTGATGTATTATTCATATCTCTGGTTCTATTTTAGCACCTAAAGACCCTTGAAGATCACATTTCATGTCATCACTGACAAAGTCACTGTAGTCACTGTAATCAGTGCCTGTCTTCGTACTTATGAGTAGATCAATTATCATCCAACTTTAAAATCACAGGTGATCCAAAGGAAATGTGGACTTAGTGGTGAAAGAAACTCTAGTTGTCAGGGACTGTTTTTCTCCAGTTTGAGAAATTAGTTTACTGTTTGTTCTGTACATGTTGTGGCATCATCAAATTGGAAATCCTCCAACATTAAACCCACTGGAGAAAAACAAAACTATATAGTAAGACTGGGCATATTCACTAAAATGTATATCTTTTTTTTTTTTAGATGAATGGCCATATTGGATACATATATAGTGATGGGGAGAATATGATTTGTAATTCCAAGGTTGTCATCCAGAAATGGTCGCAGTTGTCCTTTTCTGTACTGTTATCAATGCCAGTTGACACCCTTTCCCTGCCTTGGTCACATGACTAAAGCTGTCAATATCAATGTACAAAACTTCATGCAGAAACCGTAAGTTGTTTTTTTTTGTTGTGTTTATTACACTTTAACTTAAAAATTGCCGGCCTCAGAAAAAGGAAATAAAAAGTGTTTCAAGGCCAAGCCTATTTAAAAAAAAAAAGCCTTTTATTAAAGCATGAACAGCAAACATGACTTCATTAACACCTTATATTTAACCTTTTTATGTCACCTCACAAGCCAACATCACATGTGTTGTCTCCATGAATCATTCAGTCATGTGTAATATACTCATCCCAGTCCAAGGACTTAATTGGTGAACTGGAACTAAAATGCAGTGGCTATTAGGCTCAGATCAAGTCAGTCTTGTAGATCTTCTTTTTAGTAGGAAGAGAGTAATTATTGGACACAGTAAACATTACATTCATTTGAATCAGTCATAAATCATTTCTCTCTCTCTCCCCACATCTATCTGCTGTCTCTAAAGGTCTCATAACTGAGCTGTATCTTAAAAAGGGTCTCCTACAAGTCAAATATCCAACTTCCTGCCCTTTCACATTATGCCACCAGCTCTTTAATTGTCAGACAAAATGCTTTGCTCATATCACTGAGCTGTAAAAGAATTAATCTGCAGTGAGTGTGATCCTTATTCTTTGTTTTTTATTTATTGATGTGGTCTAAGTATCTCAGTGTTTCTGTGTTTGCATGCATTTTTGTGGTCCATGGCTCTTTCAAAGTTGATTGAACTACATCAAAAAAGTATGTACTATAAATGTGTTAGAGTTTCAGGAAGCAGAGGTACAGAAAAAAACCCTGATCACATTTTCTTCATTAAGATACAGAATATTAAGGCAACGGTTTAGATTATAGGCTTGGAGCCACTTAGGGTCTCTCTTTATAGTCCTACATCTGACATCAACGAGGGTCTTGGTGAATTAGTCAGCAGGAAAATAGTCTTATGAGCAAACAAGAATCAGCCACCATGCAATCACAGAACCTAATTATATCGATCTCTTTAAACAGACATCAGCCTGCGAGCACAGCAGACAGTCCACTTTTAACGCCTACTCCATTCTCGCCTGTGAAGTTGCTAATCTGACTCTAAACAACAACACAATCATCACATACAAAATGAGCTTATTAAGAACCGTTATCCTCAACAACTGTCCATAACAGATGCTTATAATGGACACTGTTTCTCTCAGAAGCCTTATTATTGTGTGACAATACCTGATTGATCCGTCATTACAGTAGGACAACCACATAATTTAGGTAAAATCAGTGAAGGACAATATGAACAAGAGACACCCAAGAAAAGTGATCCCCAACCTTTTGTACCATAGCCTGGGTTTTTGTAATACGCTGTCGTTGTGGATGGGCCGCACAGGGGGGGGCTTGATGACAGAAACAAGAAGTCTGTGTAGGTTTTCAGTTGTTCAAAGTCACGGTTGTTCAATGCTGATTAAAGTGTGAAATGGACTTGTTCATGTTCTTGAGGACATTGTACCTCATCTCCAAAAGTCTTCTTCAGCTCTAGGAGTTGACTGGTGATGAGTCAGACGCCTCTGTCTACTGTTTATATGCAAATGACCTGGGTGGTCAACTGGGATTCATTGGCAGGGTCGTTGACCTGACTTCCCCTGGAGGTGTGACCAGTGGGAACATCCTGGGTCGTTTGTGTCAGACGATGTTCAGTCATTTGTTCCTGAATGGACGTGTTGGTGTTGTTTATGAAAGGAAGTCATAACTGCACTATGCATAGGAGATAGAAGGAAGGCTGTATATCTGTAGCAGCCAAGGCCTAGAACTAAAGAAGCATTTTGGAGAAAAAGCAAAATATATTCAAGAATCCAAACAAGTCTGGTTGCAACTTGGATCAGTTCTGGGCGAGCCACAGGCGTTATAAACCCACCCCAAGAAAGAGACATTCAGGAGCACTCACTCAGATATTTTCTGCTGCCTAATGGCCCTTTTCCATTAGCCCGACTCTACTCTACTCGACTCTATCCGACTCTACTCTACTCGCCTTGTGCTGCTTTTCCATTAGCCCCAGTTGCCTGCCCAACGGGGTGCAGTGTCGCTGTAA
Organism: Scarus forsteni; assembly: GCA_036419115.1. Classification (NCBI taxonomy): domain Eukaryota; kingdom Metazoa; phylum Chordata; class Actinopteri; order Labriformes; family Labridae; genus Scarus; species Scarus forsteni. Next base: position 2,228,208 of record JAZDUH010000060.1, read on the forward strand.
ACAGCTGAGCGGCACTACGGTGACATCATTGTGAGCGTGACAACAACCTGTGGCTTTTTGTTACAAACCGAGTAAAAAAGGAAAGCAGAAGAAGGCTGCAGGTGGCAAGAAGAAATACCCCTTGAGAAGCACAGAAGAGTTTTGGAAGCTATACAACAGAATGAAGCCGAGGACGAGAGCAATCGAGCTGCAAAGAAAAGACGTATGAGGGTAAGCTAATGGTAGCTACTGCTAGCATGCTAGGTCGTCTTGCTCATGACTCATGGATGACGACATTGTCTGACCAATCAGTAGCCGGCAGTTAGTGATGTCATCTTTTAGTGTCGACTCAGCTCGCTTGGAACCAGAGTGGAGTAGGTACTAAAACTAGCTTGTTTTAGGAGGTACCAGGCTAGCGGGAACACGCTGCAAATCGAGTAGAGCCGAGTAGGGTCAAGGCTAGTGGAAAATGGCCATAAGTTGGCTTAAAACTACCTGTTGACACAGCAACTAATCACACTGTAACACTTTGGAGCATGGAGAAATACACTGTCCAAACAACGTGTGCGTCCATCAGTCATTGTTCTGGGCTGATCTGATGTTTCTTTTGGTTACTGATGGGTATTTTATTAGTTTTTCCCTCTAAATTGGATCCTACATCAGTAAGTGGAATGCTCTGCACATGCCATTCAGAGTCAAATTTTTCTAGGTCTGCTTCCAGAGCACAGGTGAAAGAGTGCAAAAGAACACGGTTAAACCACAAGTTCTTCTCTATTGATACTTTTTCATTCATCACAGCAGTGATGGAGTCATAAAGTTTGTGTGTGTAGATCATAGACTGTGAAAAAGTTAGATGAAGCAATGCAGTGTCAGCTGTCTTTTTAAAGGAGCCTTTGGGACGTTCTTGATGCCTTTTAATGGATGCTGCCACACTGAACATTTCACCTTAACTGAACCTTAGATCAACCTTCTCACGGACAGAGAGGCCAAGTTGAGGGGGCACATAAGGCTCTCTGACTGATAGGGACCCCTCATGGACATGCAACCATGCCAATATTGTCTCAAAAACCCTCAAGAAAGTAAAAAAAGCTGGATATAAAACAATCTACACCTCACAGTAAGAGCAAATAGGTGTAGTTTGTATTGAAACCAAGCCATTTTGAAACCAGCTGGGAAAGATGTTTGTTTAGACTTTAAATACCATCTGATTCCCGTCACAAAAGCTGGTACTTTGGGAACTTCAGCTTTTAGCACTAAAGCATGAGCCTTTATTTTCAGGGCGCTGCCTGGTATAGCCCACACAGCCTAGCTAAACAGGCAGATACACAAGGATTGGGACATCCTTTCAAAATAAAACACCCTCCATTCTCTGTTATTCAACAAATAGTAGTTAAAGCTATTTTTGTCTTTCTGCAGTCCGATGGTTTGGGATCTCTGCTTTGGAACATACATCAGAAAGAAATTGGTCTTGCTTTACCACATGTTGTTTTGACAGACAAGCCTCTCCAAGACTTTATGACAACTAGAGGTCATGTGTACATAAATATTGTGTACTAACTTCAGGACTTCAGACACTCCTCTAGCATTGCCAGCAGGTTAAAATGTTCACGCAAACACAAGTATGCTGTTTAACAAGTGTCTTGCTCGTGGACTTGAGATGAAAGCAAACATTTTTATGTTCCTTTTACAGCTTTAGCCACAGGCCACAGGGTTATTTTGGAGACATGTCCCATATAATTAGTTTACCACGCAGACTTGCTAATGAGCTGTTTTAGCTGAATACTGATAAAGGGGGTTCAGCTTGTAGCTTTCAGCAAGGCAAGAGAGGAGCCTCTGAGACAGATAGAAATAAGTCTTTGTGAAACTTAATGGTAATTGTTTTTGGGGTTATATCATCTATTGAAATAAACTGGGTTGTTTGCTGGCTTAAGTAATTTTAAATAGCTGGACAGGCTTATTTCTAAAGAGCATCATTATTTTTTTTTTCAAATATGGACTTCAAACATAGTTTGCAGTGTTACCCAGATCTACATTTGAAGAAAATGCAGTCCTCCATTTGTTGTGATGTAGATTTTAACGTTCTGGATGAGAGTAAATGCAGTTGTTTTTTTTATATAAGAAAATTTAGTCAACCAGTTTTTAAATTGAGAACTTATGGCCCAATTTGAAAATTCCCGAAATCCTCTTTAAGCTGTGGTCAGGAAAACAATAAAACCGGTTAACTTTGTAATGGCTGCTTCTGTTTCCTGCTGACATAATTAGAATTGGCACAGAGATAACTCTACGTAATATATTTAACTCAAAATAAAACATCTGTTCTTTAAAGTCTCCTGTAACCATTCCCTTCATAATAACACTAACACATATCAGACTAACCATTTAATGGTCATTAGCTGTAATAGAGCATTATATTAAAGTACTTCAGTTGGGAGTCTTACGCAGGGTTAGCTGTAGACCTCTCTCATGCCCTCTGTGAGGCTAATGAGAGCAGAAGAGTCGTCCTTCCTTCTCTGTATTGTTTCCTTCGTGTGAGAGGAAATGTTCCTCTGACAGTCACTTCTGCCAGGTCTTCCTGCCGTTAGCCAGTCAACCTTCGGTCACACAACTTAACTGTGCAGGTTGAACAGCTCTGTTGTCACAGCAGCTGGTTGTGTAAGAGCCAAACAACATACATGACATTTTTTCTCAGAAAATTTTAGGAATTGTTGTTACATGTGTCCTTTTAACCCTTTGACTTCCACACTAAGAAGCACATTTGCAAAAAATTGTTTGTTGGTTAAATTATGTTCTTTCTTCATTTAGAAATACTTCAGGTTTTATTTTCCAGTTTACCCAATCGGGATTAAAAAAATATATATATATATGTATATATATATATATATATATATGAAAAAATCACAGAGAGAAAAATTTAGATGTTTAGCCACTGACTCAGTTTTCTTGGGAATTACAGATACTTTTTTATTGCCAAATTTATTTCCTTCAACTAAGCTATGATCGTTCGAGAATCTGGAAATACATGGAAACTGTAGGATTTCTCAGGAGCTATGCATTAATGATTCACTTTTGATGTTTTCTAGTTTTCAAACAATTAAACACATGTACAGCATAGACATCCAGTGGATATACTGTATATTGATGTCATGAACACTATACAGAGAGATGAATAAGTATAAAAGATAAAGATGGGTTTACACAGTTTTAAATACAGTGGGGGCAAAAAGTCAACCGCACAGTTACAATGCCAGTCAAAGGGTTGAATTTAGTAACTTATATCCATTGAGCTTCCCATTTATGGAGCATGACTGATTGATGTCCTTGTCATGCTGCCCTGATTGCATGATTTTCCTCAGAATATTTGATCCATCTTTTAAATTCTGCCTTGGTGGTAACACAATTTGATAAGATACATCAAGGTTCCTGGTTATGGTCTTCAGGCTGGGTGATGGTGTCTTTAATATCTGTTTTACTTAAAAACTATCCCTTTCACTGTAGGTTCTCACTGTGAGCAACAAGACTACATGACAGTTGTAACAAAAAGGTGTCACAACTTCACTTTTAAAAGAAGTACAGGAAATATCCTCCTTTTCTCTGCACTTATATGTGTGAAAATATTTTGCCATTTAAAAAAAAAAACATAATTCTGCTGTGATTTTGTCATATTTACAGTCATTTGAAGGTCCCATGTCCTGGTGTGTTAACATTATGTCTTTGGTGTCTATTAAGCAAAGATTAATCTAATTTAAGTCGAATAATTAATGTAAAAAAATGTAGTTGAAGATCAGATTAAGCTCTTTTCCCCTCCTCTTTGGAAAAGCTTGATTTCAGTGGGCAGGGAGGGTACAAGAGGTTATGATGATAAAGTCAGGGCTGATTGGCTGCCCAAACAGTGTCTGATGGGAGGGGGGAAGAGGGGTTGCAGGCTATAGTGTGGTCTTTAGAAACAGTCATTGCATTGCCTGTGGCAAGCAGAAAACCCACATGTACCATAACATAATCAAATCCATAAAATTAAAAAGGCTGATTTCTTAACAGAGGCATGGCACATTTCTTTGTGAACTGAGAGATTTATAGAAAGGTGTCATGTTCTGATCATTGAGCCCTTTTCCACAACATTAAAGCAAAGAAAATGGATTTCATTTGCAAGGACCACATCGTAAACAGGGTGAATTTGACAATTTTTTATTATGTGTAGCAAATAATGAGAACCATAGCAGATAAATTAAGCGGATTGTGATTGGAAAGATACAATAAATTAAAAAAAAAAAAAAAAGGTGGGAGGGAGGGGTGCGGTGGTGAATGAAACCAAGAGAGGAAATGGTCAGGTTTTAATCCATAGGAACACAGGAAGAGGCGTGGTTGAGGTTTGGTCCTGCTCCTGAAACTCTGCTATACAGCACTACTTTGCAGGACATGGGACCTTTGAGTAATTTTTTTCTTCTTTGCTTGTTAAAGATAAAATTTCTACAATGCTTCTAGCCTCATTTATAACAGTCAATTTTCCATACCTTAACATGAAGCCGCATGCACTGCCTTAACCAAGCTTTGTCTGAATCATTTTTTATTGTTAGTGAACAACAGGTATGGCATGGTTAATGGTATTCTTATAAAGATTCTGTTTGTTTACATATTCAGTACAAGAAAATACTACATTTTAAGTCTCCATCATCGTGTAACTGCACAGACTTAGTACATTCAAGTTTTGGATCCGTTGTAATCTGCTTTGTTATTTAATGTTGACCTAAAAAGTTAAAGTGGTGGTCAAATTGTGAGGATGGAGACTAAAGAAGCACAAGCTTAGACAAATAGTCCCCAGATTCTGTTAAATTATTTGTACTTGAGTATTTTCAGTGGTCTTGAACTTACTTGCTCATTAATAACCTTAATCAGATTATTTTACTGCTCAGACTTGCTCACAGTGTGGACACATGTGCACCCCAGCTTGCAGCTTGCCTCACACAGCCCCTGTTTATCTGAGCCTCACGGCTTCACACAGCAGAGCTTCACGCCTTCATCACACTCACCAGAACATTCTCTCTCTGTTAACAACCAGCTAAGGAGCATGTTCGGCGCAACCGGCAGAGCCGCACATTTTTGGTGGAAAATGTCGTAGGGGAGCTTTGGTCGGAACTGGAAGAAGGTAGAGTCTTTCTCTTCTCTTACTCCTCTGTTTGAAATTTCCTTTTCTCTTTCTCTTTACCTAAAAGGCAAACTCTCTCACTGTTTCCACACTAGACCTTCAGCATAGGAACTAACTGCAGCAGATAGATCTTTATTAAAAAAAAAAAAAAAAAACTTAGAGCATGCTTTTGGGATCGATCTAAAAGTCGGTGACAGTGTTTATTGTTGCAGTAATGCACCAAAGGTAAATATTTCAAAAGATGTTTCATTTTATGTTTTTTTGTTTTTTCCCCCATGGTATTTTCTTGTATTTTATGTTACTGCATGAGTATTGTTTGTTGTATGGGGAAAAAAATCCTTTTCACTAACAAAAATTGTACAGGATTCATCTACAAACTGTACATGGGAATGTCATTAAATCATCTACCAACAAAAGAAAAAGATGCTAAATCCAGACATTGTAACCATCAACATAATATTCAATCAGACATCCATGACAGCTTGAAGCATTTGTCTCAATAAGACAAACTGTTTCAAATAGAAACTTTCTAGTGAAGTATTATCCCCTACATTTAAGGAACCCTTACTTTCACCTGCAAACAGATGTTTAGATTATCCAACAGTCTGCTGGTTTATTTACAACCTGTCTCATCATTCAGCTCATTAACTCCCTTTTTGTATCAATAAGCAGACAAAAGAGTAATAAAAAGAATATAAACTCACTCAGGCTGCAGCAAGTTTAAATACATATTGTCCATGTTTGCCAAAACATGTCACAAAGAAATGAATCCTACATTAACAGTCGAAGTCTTTAAAGGTGCTATGAGGAGTATCTATTGGCAGCAACATAAAGACTCTGCTACCCATGAGCACGCGCGGCAACTGTTGTAATGCTGCGTTCCAGTAACCTCGGAACTGGGAGTGACATCATCTCCGACTTATCGGCGTTCCAGTTGAAGCCGGAAAAAAACATGCCGATCTACCAGGCTATTGTTAGCTGTTGTTAGCACGCCCTGCGTAGTTGTTCACAAATATCACATGAAGTATGTGATTATCACGATAGCAGCATTTTTGTAAACATAAGTCTAACAATACTATGTATACAGCTGATCTGGAGCGACACACCCCAGTCAGAAGTGCAAATAAATTGATTATTACAGGAGCTAAATAACTGTTCACACTGGGGGCATCCATCTTTGATTGTCAACTCGGGGGTGGCGAGGTTTCACCGAGTTCCCAGTAGGAAATTATGATTTCAGGGGACGTTCCAGTTGCAGTTTCTTACTCGGAACCCGGAAATTCCTTCTTCAGACTGCAACTTGAACGCACCAAAAGACGTGACCCAAGCCAAAGCGTGTTTGTTTTGACGCTAATGAATGCAGCTCATACCTTCCTCAGAACTCTGCATTGCTTTACAACTTCTTTTTTCAACAACTTACAAGGTGCAAAACGACGAGGTAATGTATCTCTTTCTTGTTACGTAGCGGTAGTTTTTGATGTGACAACAAGCAATTTTTGGAAAACTTAGTATCGTAGTTTTGTAGCCGGCTATATATGGCTACTTACAGCCCGGTGCTCTAAGACGTGTCTGAATGATATAAATTTGCTCTAGTTTTAATTGTCTTGTTCTCAAAGTTGAGTATCCAGGCCAGTCCAGCCCTGTTCGACCCGACCGGAAGGCTAAGGAATAGCATTTATAGATAACCTATTTAGATGCTATAAAACTCATCTTAAAGTGTGTATTTCGATCAGGCATATATCTAAAAGTAATACTTTTTTGCAATTACTTAGAAACTCCTCACAGTCCCTTTAAGGTATAAATTTACAAAATAGACTTAATAATAAGCTCTCAAATAAGCTGCAGATTCCCTGTGGTCTCTACAAAAGAAGATAAATCCTTTAAAGACTTTGACACAAGACATAAATTAAAACATGCACTTAGCAACACTGTATGCTGAATGATGTGGCTTTCATTCCTACACATTTAATCAAAATAAAAACTGAGTCTTATTGGCCTTGAAATCTGCTTTTACATGCTCAGCTTAGCTTACTTTCTATAGTTGTTCCACAAACCAAAGGCTGATTTATTGGGAAGTCAGATGTGCTGACTGAAAGCCTGTGGATTTTTTTACTACCAACAATAAGCTCTGTATCAAACCAAAAATCATAAAAGTTACATAGTTTGTTCCACGTGTCTTGACTAACTAATCTAACTTTAATGTTTTTTTAAGCTTTAACAGTCATTGGGAGTAAAAAAGCTGTCATTAAGATACTTATGGAACTAAAACATGGCAGTTCGACTCCAATGAACATTCACACATTTTAACGTCTTGCTTGAGAATTTCCTCTGAATTAAGTGATCAGATCAAGTTGACCATAATGTCTTCTGCAAAGGTGTATAAATTATTTTCCATCAAAAAACAATCTGAAATGCTCACATAATGGTCCCCAGCCATCTTTGTAGTCCTTATTAACAGTTTGTATGGAACAATCCCTTTACACACACAGCAACACCTAAAAATTCAGAGCAGGCAATGTCAGATGCATTTTATTATTTCAGATATAATTTTGAAATCTGGCGTGAGTGTGTTTGTAACAAACCATACTTCAGGGATTAATCTATTAAGATATTTTATAATCCTATATACTTTTGGCTTTAGGAACCAGGAAGTGCTTACTACTAACTCACTTCTGTGTGTTTGGACTCACTCCTGCACCACCCTGTTGGTGATTAAGAAGTAAATATCTCTTAGAGGGACTGTTTTTAGACTCCCACAGTACTGATTTACATAACCTAAACAAAAAATATAGTTGATTACGTTAATACATAATTACATAACATGTGTACATGATTAAAACTGTGTGGGCTTTTCTCTTTTTAAAAAAAGTATAATTTGCTAAGTGAGATTTCAGTATTAAAATAGTCTTTAAAGCAAAATACTGAAGAGTCCAGCCTCTGAAGGCAGTTAAAAGAGGTGTTCATCCACACTGTTCATACATAACATATTGACATACAGATATCAAAGACAATACATATGACTTTCATTGTGTCACACATCTGTGTGTAAAACCGTTGGCTTTCTCCACAGTCCTGTCTTTACTGAAGCCAAAGTCTTCTCCTTACCTCACCTGCTCTCCTCTCTCATCCCCTGTCCTTTGTGCTGCAGAGATGTAGGTCAGCTGTTCCCTCTGTGATCTGACTAAAGCAGCTGGGGGCCTCCAAGAGTCCCCTCCTCTGAGAATGTCCCTATAAAGGACTGAGGTGTGGCCTCTCGTCTGATTTATATTTGATGATCCCTTTTCCAGGTGATCGTTATGTGGTGGTGGACTGTGGCGGAGGGACTGTGGACCTGACAGTCCATCAGATCCGTCTTCCAGAGGGACACCTTAAGGAGCTCTACAAAGCCTCAGGTAAGAAGGCACATAACCTGTCTTCAATCTGAACACATGAACTCTTTTCTTGTTTTACACACTGCTGTGGTGCTGGCCAGCAAATTGTGTTTGGCTTGTTCTTGTTCTTGGGAGAGATTATATGGGTATCTATGAATATTTGAGGTCGCTTTTTTACCCTCCAGGACCAATAAGTTCACTTGTAGAAAGATGTTACACAGATGGAAGGGAGCAGACTGGTCACATTTCAGCTTGAGGACAGTACCATTACCCCTGCTTCAGACCTCATGCATACCAAAACGACCCTTATCTATGCTGGGCATATGGATATGAAGTTGACTGTACTTTACTGTGTCACTGTGCATTACTATTACACCTTCAGTGACAACCTCTTTTTGATTGTTGTCCATTCAGTAAGGCTGGGCATATGGAGTAAAAATAACATTCCTGATTTTTTTTACAACACTTGATTTGCGATTTCAGTCGATCAATGCATAATATGAATACGGTTATACTCCGACTACTTTCAAGCCTGTAGAGGTAGCTCATGTTAGCTTCTAGGCAAGCACTGTATTTCATCCAGATAATATCATTACAGCTCAGAGGTGGAGGTCAGAAAATGGCCTTTCTTATTTAAATCATCTTTATGTAAAGACGTACTGCTTTGCCATCTCCACTGCTCACCCATAGCCATTCACACTGACCAAAAAACCCGTTTAAATCCAGTAACAATCTGCTCCTGTTGGCACTTTGAAAGGCGCTAATCGGCTTTTCAACCCAAATCGACTGACCCTGCAAGTGACACGGGATTTTATCAGCTCGGCTCCAGTCGGCTTCAGTGAGAACATCACATCCGGGTCAACCCGCTAATTTACGTCATGATGCTGACATAATGCGCCCATGACATTCTATTGCACCCGCCCCCTCTGTCTGTAACTGACGTGACTCTTTGCCATCTCAGCAACAAATTCCTTTCGCCTTTTTAGCATCAGCGTTCAAATGTCGTTCAGTCTGCGCAAAATTGTAAATTTTTATAGAGAGACAAAAGTACAAAGTATGGAAAACAGTTGACCACCTTGTCCATGGTCTCCATGCTCCTTTCCATTGTTTACGTGGACATGTTTTGTCACGCCGATGATGTTATCAACACGATGACACAGCTTGACGCACCAGAGAAAAAAGAAGCCACGCAGCTCGTCATAGGTTGATAAGACCCCAGTCTGCTTGCAATGGGAAAGGATTTACTTGCCGATTGTTAGCAGGTTAACCCGTGATGAAAAAACCTGTTGACCCACTAATCCCTCATCCCCCTCAGATATATTAACAAAACAAATCAATGTTGTATCTCACAAGTAGATGTTGTATAATGAGTAGGGGAGTTGTTTATGATAGCTTCACTGGTCCTTGTAGCAAACTGTTGGTGAAGCATTCTGAAAACACTTGCATTGCAAACCTGAATAGCCTCTTGTAACAGGTTTCAGAAACCAAAATGGTATTTTACCGCTTGCTAGAAACATGTTATGTAGTAAAGAGATTGTTAAAAAAAATAAGAACACACCTCTACCTTCCTCAGTAAGAAGCTGAGGAAGTTTGAGATGGTTGGAGATGAGTTGTGAGTCTGCTGCTCTTGTAAATGTGTTTTACCAAATCATCACAGGTGTTGAGGATAAGGGACCTTGGATGACAGAATGGCAGCCAATGCCTGAGAGTGGTTAAGGTCCATGACGAAGAAACAGCAGAAAACATGAATGAGATACAGTAACAGAATAGCAGCTTTAAAGGGATGGTTCAGTTTTTTTGAAGTGGGGTTGTATGAGCTCCATATGGCCATTAAGCACATTAGATACAGTAGAAAGTTCTCTCCTCTCCCTCAGTAAGCCACAGTCTATAAGAGTCTGTGACAAAGAAATAGCCGCTAACAGGAAAGTACTGTACCGAGACCTGGCTTAGGTCCAGATAAACTTTATATTTCCGAAACATTAATGCACTTAAAAACACTCATATGTTGCGTACTCTTAAACTATGGTATTACTTTTTGCTTTGAGTTCTTGTAGGCGGAGAAAATACCCTTGTTCTTGGTGCGGTACTTTCCTGTTAGTGACTATTTCTTTGTCACAGACTCTCGCAGACTGTGGCTTACTGAGGGAGAGGAGAAAACTTTCTCCATCTAATGTACTAAGTGGCCATATGGAGCTCATACAACCCTACTTAAAAAAAATTTAACTATCCCTGTAAGTATCAGTTCATGCTAACTTTTATTTGAGTCTTTGCTTCCATGGCAGTTAACATGTTGTGTTTAGGCATCTGTCATGGCAACCACTATGGCAAACTTTGGGAATGTGTAAAGTCATGTTAAAACCAAGATGTTTAATTAAAATAAGTCTACTTATTGTGACTATAATGTGGCTGCGTCTGCTTTTGTTCCTGTCACTGATATGCTTCCCTCTTTCCTCAGGTGGTCCCTACGGCTCTATCGGGATAGACTACGAGTTTGAGAAGCTGCTGTGTAAGATCTTCGGCCAAGATTTTATCGACCAGTTTAAGATCAAGAGGCCGGCAGCCTGGGTGGACCTGATGATCGCGTTTGAGTCTCGAAAGAGGGCAGCCGCTCCTGAAAGAACCAACCCACTCAATATCAACCTGCCCTTTTCTTTCATTGACTACTACAAGAAGTTCAGGGGCCACAGTGTGGAGCACGCCCTGAGGAAGAGCAAGTGAGTACACAGAGAACTGCCGGTCACTAAACAGAACTCAAGTACTGAGATTTAGATTCTGACAGCTTTGTTCAGGCCGACCCTGAGGCGTGCATATAAGAACAGCAGACAGCAGACAGATGTGTTAGAGGCAGTGAGAATACACAAACCTTAATTCCAATGAAGCTGGGACGCTGTGCAAAGCTTAAAGTAAAACAGCATACAATGATTTGCATATCTTTTTGACCTCATAGGAATATCTCATAGGAAACCTTCATTTTTTGCAAATATCGACTCATTTTGAATTTGATATCTGCAACACGCTTTGCTGGTAGAGTGTCATGATGCAAGATTGAAGGTCACGGATATTCAGTGTTGGTTTTAAAACTCGCTGCTTGCATTCAGAGATGATCTCTCTTTCCATTGAATCTTTTGATGGTATTATGGACTGTGGGCGTTGACATTCCCAAATGCATTGTAATTGTACAATGCTCTGTAACTGTTGTATTTCTTGCTTCCACAATCGTTCAAAAATGGTGACCCCCACCCTATTCTTGCTTGTGACTGACTGACCCCTTCAAAGGATGCTGTTTTTATACCTAATCAGGCCACATGTCTGTTTCCAATAAACCTGTTCACCTGTCCAATATTCCGAATAGGTGTTTTCTGAGCATTCCTCAACTTTTTCAGTCATTTGTGTTCCCTGTACCAGTTTTTTTTTTAAACTCTGTGTTTATTTATGTTTTAATGGAATGTAACAAAACTAGGGCTGTCACTTTAGTGCATTAATTAGATTAATTAATTACACCGCAAATTAATTTGTATAAAGATTAATCACAAGATTAATCATAGCACACAAACATTTTGATATTGGCCAGCTGGAAGACCCGTACATGGCAGTGGCACGTCACTTCACACATGCGTCTCTAGTCAAACCAAACAAAGCCCAGGTGACAATGGGAATGGCCTATTTAATTTTATTTTTGAATTTATTTATCTATATTTGTACTACATTCTTTAATAATGCATCAGGCCTAATTGTTTTGCTGGATGTCCTCGACCTTTTTCTTATTTTGAATTTGATTTATGAAACACACTTAAAGTGTAATTTGAGTTGCCTGATTGAGCTTAGAATTTTCTGGACAAGTGTCCCTGACTTTGGTTTTATTTAGTCACCAATAAAAATGTGGATTTACAAATCTTCACTTCTTAGTGTATTTATTTGATTAGTCCTGCACTACAATTTTATAATATCCTAGAATTCAAATTCTTTATTTGGGTACTTTAAGCAGATATGAGATTAAAATGCGATTAATTAGATTAATAAATGATAAATCCGGTAATTAATTTTTTTAATCGTCTGACAGCACTAAACAAAACTACACAAAACAGTCAGCAGACAGGGTCATTACAGGTTCATCAGACATCATTTTAAGGTTTCAAAACAACTATTGATGCAGTTAAGACTGGTAGAGATGAAACGCTGTGAATGCACCAGTTTACCTCTTTAGCAGTTGTAACAAAACAAAAAAATAAACAAAATTAAATAAAAAATAAAAAATAATATTAATCCAATAATAATATTAAACAAAAGAATAAATAAGTAAATTACCTTTTCACGTATGGCAAAACAAGCATCACCATCCCTTTAGGTTTCGGTGTGATTTCCAGAGCTCCCAGTATCTTTCAAATTTATCGCTCGCACATCTCAGAGAAAATGTCAAACGTTCCATACAATAAATCTCCCCAATGACTTCTTTCCACTCTGTAAGACATGGAGGTTTCTTGTGGAGCCATTTTCTTGTTATCACTTTTTTTTTTTACAACTGATTAACAAAATCTGTATCAAGTATCCGTCTCCTTTCTTTAACCTTGCAGATAAAACACCTAAAAATAAAAACTTAAAAGAAAAAACAATATCTGAGCCAAATATTAATTTAATTTCTTCTAAAACATTTTTCCAAAATGATGAAAATACAGGACAGTCCCAAAAAATATGGAAATGTCCAGTGAATTTATGCCCACACCTCCAACAGCAGCTGAGTGCAGGTCTATTACTCAGAGACTCTTTAATCTTTGGGGTGATGAAATATCTGAGTGTACCAGATTTTTTTAACGTGTTGCAGGCATCTAATTTAAAGTGAGTGAATATTTGCAATAGAGTAATGCTGTTTTGTCAGTTTGAAAGTTATATAAACATGTTGTCTTGTGATGTATTCAATTGAATATAGACCGACAGGGACGTACAAATCATTGTATTGTTTTTATTTTACTTTTTGCACCACGTTCCATCTTCAGTGGAATAGGTTTTGTGTTATCAGTACATTGATAGAGTTGCTCACTGGCAGTTACTGTGTGTTAATACACTGCTGTGCTAAAGCCTTGTTAAACGGGGTTGGTGACTCTCCTGTATAGATTTATAGATATTGCATTAATCCTTTGCATGGGATTAAATTGTTACAGCAGCAAGAATCAAAGTCATCTAATTGCATGAATCGCAGTCTTAAGCTGGCTGCCATCAGCACAACACTTGCAGACCAATTATCTACAAATTACAACCACATGTAATGATAGAACATAATATTTAGATTACATTTTTCTATTTGTTTGAAATAAAAATGCTTGTTGAATTTCCTGACACAATAAAAAAGCCCATAATAGACAGGGAGGATGATAATGGTGATATAACTTCATTTCCGCCTATGGGGCACTGTAATGATTGACTCTATGACCGTCATGGAGTCTGGATTATAATGGCCCAGCCTCATGTCTGCATGGGTTTTCATTACCCCACTGTGAGGAACATTGAAAGATATTCATATGGCTAAAAGTGAAGCCTTCAGTGCCCCCCAGACGCTCCTCTGACGCCTAACTGGAAGCACTCAGTCTGTCTGGTGTCGCGGGGAAGTCCTGAAAGGCACCACCACAGCGTGGGCTGACTGTATGTGATCATTGAACACTTACATTTGCACACACTGGACATGAATTAGACACATGGGATCACAGCAGATGGACACTATAGATTGTTCCAGGATTTATCATCTGACAGAGTCTGACTCAGACAAGATGTGATGTAATCCTCTAGAGGCAGGAGTGGTGCTCAAGGTTTAGAAAAAAAAATCTATAACAGTGCTGCTGTATTCAGGTCCGAGGTGGATACTGGTACTTCACAAAACCAGTCAATAAAGGCTAATATGCCAGTACAAGAAAGAGAAGGGTGGGTTTGATACACCACTTGAAATACAGTCAAACTGTTAGTTTGGAAAGCTCTAATAAAAAAGCAAATTTACATATCTTTTGAGGTTATTGACTGCAGTTTAGGCCCTCAGCAAATGACAAACCAACAAATAAAATGTGTGTGTTGATACATCACAGTTTCCCAATTTATGTCTCATTCAGTGGCCAAATGAACACTTGAATTAACCTCCTGACCTCAACTTATTCTGCAGTCATACAAAACAGTTTCTCAGCTTGCTCTTTACTTCAACATTAAATGCTCGGTTTCTGTCACCATGTTTACTTGTACAAAAACAGTGTGTCAAGAACAAATTACAAATTGTACTCTTGACCAGCATAATGCAGAAGCTTAAACTAGGTTTTGCTCAATACGTTCTTTTTGACTGATTGCAGGTAAAACTAATGAAAGATAAGTGAACAAATAGTGTCTAAAGTATGCTTTCATTTGTCTTTAACAACCAGACTTGCTAATTTAAGACAGCTGACTCTCTATGACATAAAATATTTGCCATGAGCCAGTTTCACAGTTCATCTCTACATTAGTGCTTTAAAAAAACTTCACCATCATTTTACCATAAGACGTTATTGTGATTTTCATTGCTGTGTTATATTAGTGCCCCGTCGGTACCACGGGGTCATCTTTTGTTCTGGCATTGTGAAAGCACTACGCAATTGTAGATTCCTCCCCTGGCTCTGCCTATCTGTTTTTTGCAGTTTAGTTTTCCCTGCATCTCTTAAGCTGACACAGAGGAGGGATCACTTGAGCTGCCCTGTAGGCCTCTGACATAAAAGCAAATATCCCAGGAGTGGGGATATCACATTGAATCAGCTAATAGTTAAATATTTGAACTCTGTTGTTGCTCTGTGTAATAATGTCAAAGTGAAAAAATCTCTGTGCTTTGCCAGTGGCCTGTCTGAAGTTATTCAGTGAAGCACTGCAGTCGTTATTTTTACACCTCACACACTCTTGACCTCCCTTGTGGACTCATTTATATCACTTGGTTTTCCTCCCAGTGGCACAGGCCAGACCTTTTCTTCTGTTTTGGCTGATGAGCTTGTTAAACTGGCCGCAAATCCTGTTAGTTTGAGAAATCACTCTGATTAGCTCATCAGTTTAGTGGAGTGTGTGCAGTGAGAGAGAGACAGACAGAAGTGAGGAGAGGAGACAAAGTAATTATCTAAAAGCTGACAATGTCAGTGCCAACTGTTTTTTAATGGTCATTTTCTGTCCAGTACGCTCAGACAATATGTTGAACTCAGCCGAGGCAGCGTTCTCAGCAGTCTGCTCAGATGCAGCGTCTTTGCTTAGACTCAACAGCATCCTGCAGCGTTTACAGTCGTCTTTGTTGATCAGTGACTGATGCTGCTGGAGCAGTGATTCACCGCTGTAGAAATATTATACAGGAGACTTTTTTCAAGGGTTAATATTTTAGGAAAGTCTGTGCAGGCGAAGCAACCACTGGCCCCATAAAAGCACTTGAGGTTAAAATTATTTTATCATGTATAAAGGACTTCTTGTTTGGTTGGTTTTATACAAGTTTTACTTTTTGTCATTATTGAAGTCAAACACAGAGATGGACATCCAAACAGCCAAACAGATAAGTGGACTGAATATTTCAGTTGACACCAGTTTCAATGAAAGGGATTTTAATAGGGATTTTGGTAAGGACTTGCCTCACTTTAAAAGGCTGAAATGGTAATATGACATTTATATTAATGAATCACAATGTTACATTTTTGCTGATATCCAATGTGCCAATTTTTCAAAATTTATTTCAGCCAATAGTAGTATGGATGTCTATACATGAGAAACCTGATGGTACTTTTGTCTTTACTTTACTTACACTGTATGCGATAAGTATTTTTTTCACATTACAACCTGCCCATTTCAGAACTATAAACAGTGTCTCATCAATCTACCAACAGAAAATGTGGCCCTCTTATGCTGCGTTCACACCGCTAGCGACCCAGCTACCAAATTTGCGTCGCCCACTGACCTACTGTCGTGTGTCCATAAAAACCTAATTTTGGTCACCATTGCCATCGGCCGTCGCACAGTGACGTCATGTCCACTCGAGTTTCACTGCGATCATTTCAAATAGCATATAAACAGGATGTATAAGCGGACATTATTCCAGCTGTATCCTTTTCACTCACTTATCAACCACAAAACACTGCAGCTGATGCCCTGCAGCAGCATTATCTGTCAGTTTCCCGCAGTCCGTCTAGGTGGAACTAATGTCCTCACTGACTAATGTTTCCCACACGGACATAAATTGTTCCTCTGTAGTCTGGATGAAAAACTGTCTGTCACAGGCACCATCACACACACACCGCTGATTGACTGTTGCTGCACAGCCACACACGACATCGCAAGGAAAGATTAACTGTTTTTTACTTTGACATCGCGTGACAAGCTATGTGGTAGTGTGAAAAGCGGCTGTCGCATCGCGGGAGGGTTAGCCCTGCCCCATCGCGGTTGTACATTGACTTTACATCGAGAGTGATCGCTGAGGTAGTGCAAGTAGCGTGTGGTGTGTAAGCACCTTTACACTTTAAAATTAAAATTTATATGGAAATCCTCCACAAAACTATTAAAATATGACTGAAAATTTGATATCTGATGATACCTTGGATTTTAAAGCTGTTATCCACAGATCATGCTTATAATTTTACCTAGGAGGTGATGTTTTGCCAGTCACAAATGAATTTTGATGAGATTTTCAGGGATATTTGGTCAATGAAAAGTGATAAGAAGCTGGATACAGGTCCAGGAATTTCTTTCAGGTATATTTTAACATTGTGAGATAGGGCAAATAATGTCAGAAAAGCTTTGGCAGAGGTTTGAGCTCTTATTTATTTTTAAATTTCAGCCCCTATAGTGGCTGTTAAGTACAAAAAAATAGCGAACAAACAAACATAGTTGATGATTACTACATCACAGGGTCTGTGTTTGACTGATATTTATGCTTTCTGTGTAATAAGTTCTGTCCTCTCTCCTTTTGTCTCCAGTGTGGACTTTGTGAAGTGGTCGTCTCAGGGGATGCTGAGAATGAACCCAGATGCCATGAATTCCCTCTTCAAGCCCACCATAGACCACATCATCCAACATCTCAGTAAGCTAACATTTACCACTACACTTCAACACACATCACTCTCATCTGTATTTATAAGTATGTATGATATATTGAAGTTACTCTGCTGACATTCTAAAAAAAGTAGTTTTTTTTTTCAGGTTACAGAGCTAAAACATCAACCTCTAACACTGAGCTTGTTATCCTAATTTAAATAAATACCTTTACACAGCATGCAGTGTACTACAAGACTTGATTCAACATTTAAAGGGGTTCTGAGGAATGTGAGTTGTTGTTTTAAAGGAGAGGCTGGACTCTGCCTAAAAGCAGCCAACCTACATAATTCATAACTTCCTGCGCGTGAGGAAATCAGGTCACATTACTTTAGGACGGATAGTCCTGCTTGGTTCTGCTTTATGAAGGACTGTGACTTAAAATCTCATCAAATGTGAAATGTAGGTTTCCATAAAAGAAAATCTGACTGAGAGTCTGAATAAACCAAGGACATAAAATGTATTTGACTTGTTCTTCACAAAGGTGGTCAATGTAACTTTTGAGATCAGGGATTTTTTTGCAGTTGAAAATCTTAAATTAGTCGATCAGTTGATGCTGTTGTTCACAGCCTAACAGACCACACAGTGCCCTTTTCTTCACTCGCTGTTAAATTTCTTTTTTGCGTGTCTATGATGTGCTTTCTTTCTGCCTATTCAGCATAGCAGCTTTTCCTCTTTGTCTGTGGCTGTAGTTTTATTCATAGTAACTCGATTGGATCATGTTGCTAAACTAGATTTCAGCAAACATGGTTTTGCTGTGTACTTAAATGTGATTACAGAAAATGCCTGTAATATACTACAAAAACATACAGAATCGGACAAGCTTCAGTAATCATCCTGGAACATAGTTCGGTCAACATTTTAGTTTCCCTGAAAATTGCTCAAAAAGACAGAAAAAAATTAAGAAAGGACCTCATAGTTCTCTCTGTAAGCTTTGTGCAAAGCATTTTGGGATTTTTCTTAGTACGAATCAGAAAGATCACCTTCAGTGACATTTTTCCCTTCTAATGTAGAATTTTGACCTGTAACAGATATTTTGGTTTCACTGTTTCATGAAAACATCTCACAGAGGGCCTTGTGTGTTGACCAGAGTCCTTGATTCTAAAAGAGAAGACACTGAAAGGGAATGAGGGTGACAACTGGTCTTTATTCAGTTGGTAAATGTGTAGTTTGGTTGTTATTTTACCGAGGTTGGGCGAAGGAGTTTGGGTGACAAACCAGACAGCAGGTAGAGGATAGTAGTTGCTCATCCACAGTCAAGCAGCACAAACTATAACTTAGCCTGAGGCAGGAAAGCAGCACTAAAGGTTCTGCTTACTGTCCAGCAGCCTTTTAACATTTCTATGTGTTCTCATGACAGCGATAAACAAACAGTGTTCATCGTGATAGGTATCACCATGATGGACACAATTTGTTGTAAAGGGATATGCCAGCATTTTTCTTTTCTTTTCTTTTTTTTTGTCTCACCACAACCTGAGTCCATGACAAACAGATAGATGCCACTTTTTCAACTGTTCCTGTTCTTCCACTGCTAATTAGCTTAGCTTAAACACTGGGAGTCAATGGGTAGTGTTAGCCTGCCTCTACCTACAGTCATCAGATAATCTCTACAGCAACTTTAACTGGCCCTGTGTGCTTAGTGTGATGTGTTCTTTTCTTTCTTTGTGCAGTAGAGGTGCCTTCACGGTCAAAAGAAATGGTGTCTACCTGCTTGTCATGGACTTGGCAGGGGATTAAGACATGAAAACAAAAAAAGCTGGTGTAGCACTTTCAACATTACAAATTAAGGATTTATTTGTCTTAGAAAATTGAGGTGCTAGCTTGCAACTACAAAATATAAACATAGAATACGTGTATTTCAAAAAAATAAACTAATTTCCAGCTCTCTAAAAATTGCACATTTTATATCTGTCAGGGAAGTGATGATATTTTTATTATAGGATAAAATGAAAAGGCATAGGTGGTTCTTTCTGGAAGTTCACTATATAAACAATCTGTTAGTTGAAGGTTCAGGCTCAGCTCATGTTGTCTCATGTTGATGTGTCCTTGGGCAAGACACAAAACCTGAAGTCTCACTGCTGTGTCAGAGGTGCGTTTTATATTTTAGGACAACTTAGAACCCTTAGTGAATGAATGGGTAAATGTAACCTGTAGAAGTAGTCAAATAGACTAGAAAAGCGCTAAATATGCTCAAGTCTATTTACCATATACAAGAAATGTTAAATGCAACAATGCCAGTAAGTGAACTAAAGGCCATGGCTGCCTGATTGTGTTTATTTTTCAAGTCTATTCCAATCATTTTTAACACACCAAACTGCACATGTACACTACAGTCCATGCTCATGAGAAAATTGAAATTATTTTTGCCAGTAATGTTCTGTCTGTTAGCAAAATACAGTAAACACAATCTGCAATCTGCTCTCTTCATTGAGATTCTGTCTGTCTCCTCCAGCTGAGCTGTTTGAGAAGCCCGAGGTGAGCGACATCAAGTTCCTTTTCTTAGTCGGAGGATTTGCTGAGTCACCACTTCTGCAACAAGCCATCCAGAACATGCTGCAGGGCCGCAGTCGCATCATCATTCCCCACGATGTCGGCCTCACTATTCTTAAAGGTGCTGTGCTGTTTGGCCTGGACCCCAGTGTCATCAAAGTGCGCCGCTCCCCCCTCACATATGGAGTGGGCGTTCTCAATCGCTTTGTGGAAGGCAAACACCCACCGGAGAAGCTGCTGGTGAAGGACGGCACGCGCTGGTGCACTGATGTCTTTGACACCTTCATCTCCGCCGATCAGTCTGTGGCTCTGGGTGAGAGTGTAAAGAGGAGCTACACACCAGCCAAACCCTCCCAGCAGGTCATCGTCATCCATGTTTACTGCTCTGAGAAGGAGAAGGTGGGCTTCATCAGCGAGAGCAGCGTCAAGAAGTGTGGGACACTTCGCTTAGATGTGAGCGGAACAGAAAGCTCGGCGCCACGCCGGGAGATCCAGACGCTCATGCAGTTTGGCGACACAGAGATTCGGGCCATGGCGGTGGACGTGTCGACTGGACGCTCCGTCAAAGCTAGTATTGACTTCTTGAGCCATTAAAAAGGGAACAAAAGTGTTAAACAGTGTTGGAAACAGAAACCTACACTCATGAGGAAACACATACACTCACATACACACTGAAAGCCGGGTATATTTACTGGAAAAGAGTTACATTTAAAGAATCTACAGGCTCAGTCCCCCTCAGTTTGAGTGCTGGTGTTTAACGTGTGAATGAAAGTGTTGCATTTTACCATAAACTAAGGATGACGTGAAGGGAAAGAATATTTCATTATCTTTATCATCAGTCACTTTACTCCGTCTCTTCAGTGTAGACGTGAGGAGCTCCACTGTGTTCTCACACTCATAAGAAAGTCCATACACACCCCGCGCTGCAGCTTTGCTGAGTCAGGATTAAGAGCTCCTGACAGAAAAGATAAAGGCTTATCCACTCTGAATGCTTAATCCTGCAGATCACATTATAATGTTCAGTAATATATCAATTCTTCTTTGAACAAGGTGGTGATGTCATGTCATTTAGCTGTAATTAAAGGTCTTAATACTGTTATGGTGAAATCTTCCATCACCTTCAGCTCACGACACTCCTGAAGGTCCGACCTGTGGTTTTGCATGATTAAGCTTTTGAAAACAAAAGAGTAAATCGTCTCTTCACTTAGCTGTCAGACATCAAGTTTTCAGATCGGTTCTGCTGCTTTGCAGTTTTTCTGTACCCAAAAGTAGTGAACATACAGGCAGCTTATTTTCTGTAAAGGTGCAACAAAAATACAGAGGCAGTGTTGTGTCATTATGATAACTTCTATAACTTCAGTCTGTGTGTCTGTTAATATAATATTATTCATAAAGGCAGGAACAAGAGGGTAGATATGAGATAGTTTGGCCTCTTGTGCTTTAGTTGCCATGCGTCTGCCTGCAGTTTGATATCAGTGTATCACCAGTTTGTTTGACCTTTTACACTTAAAACAGCTGCAGCAGCTGCTGCTCCAAAACAAACTGAGGCTGTGACACAAACCAAAGAACATGAAATACTCAGAAGAGACGAGAGGAGTCAACCCTTTTTTCAAAAGCTTCTTTCATACCTCAGATATTTCAGTTAATGTACTTATTATCACTAACAAAGAAAATAATAATCAGTGCACATTTTGCTAGTCTGATGAATGCTCAGGTTGGATGGCCGTGCTTGAACAGTTTCATTCTGCAGTCAGAGGACTTTCTAGAGGACCACTACCATCCTCTGATACCCTGTACAAAATAAACTCTTAGAATTAACTTCAGCTACAGGGGAGAGGTGCTGCAGACTTACACATTATGTAAAACACAAACAACAGTAGAAAAAAACGTAGTTATTATGCACTCTTTGACATTTGTGTATTAACTACACTTTATTTTGCTATCAAAATACTGAAGAGTGTTTTTACATTTACAGTTTTGTCTGATGTCATGCATGTAATATGTAGATGAAAAACTCAGTGCACTGACAAGGTTTCATTTTCTGTATTTTTTCATGTCACTATATGCTTTTAGGAAAGAAAATACTGCAGTCTTAGTTTGTTGATACTACGCTGCCTTGCTGTTAATGTACTCTGTGTTTTAGCTGTATAATCACAGAGAAAGCCTTTAAGTTTCAGTTTGGTTAAAAAAACTGAACAAAATCCAAACAACTGACTGTCAAACACTTTACAGTTGTGTCTTATGCTCTGCTATTTAATTTTTTTTTAGATAAAGTTGAAAAAAATGAGTCTTGCGGGCTCATGACATTTACATTCATGTTCAGAGCCATGCTACACCGTACATTTTCAAGTCTGCATTACAAACCAATACATTTCCAAATGTTAGCTGCACCACAAAGTTGAAAATATCCAATCTTATAGCCAGGGAGTCACTCAAGGAGCTGATGGCATGCTGAGGAGATTAACCAGCAATGATGTCAATAAAATTTCTTATACTTAATAACAATGCTAAATCATGCAGAACCACTGGTTTTCCCAAAAAAAAATCTGACCCAAAATTAAAACTGAATCCATGAATGTGAAACACGCTGCAGGCTAAGTCTTTAAAAAGTACAGCTGTCATCAGATGTGCTTCATGTTTGCCTTTCTTTGTTTCTGCTTCAGCTTAAATAGGACGTGCTGTCGACAGGTCAGCTGGTGGGAAAACAATGACGTGTTTATTTCTGTAAATACAGTATTTAAATATTGTACAGATTTTTAGCTTCGTTTCGGCAGGTTTGTTAGAGCCAAGAGTCTGTGCCTGTGTGTGTGGATGTGTGTATGCTCTCACAGACATCTCAACATTTTTTTCTCTCACCAGCCATAGCACGAGAGGCACGTTCGACTGGTGTTTCATTCAGAGTGAGAGATTGTATGTGTCGCCTGTTGCTCTTTTAGCAATCACAAAAAGAAACTTGAATACCTCCGTCCTTAAAAAGCATTTCAGCTTATACCTACAATCAAGATCAGCTATTTATCCAACTGTAGCAGTATCTGAATGTGACCATCCAGTCCCATCTTACATTCCATCTGCATAACAAGTACTGTCCAGTTTTCGTCATGATTTATGACATTATTACATTCAGACAATGTGTTCAGCATATTAGAAGAATTTGAACCATTTAATTTAAGCAGAATAACTCTCCCTGCTTTACAGAAGGAATTACAGTCAGCAATAATCATTTGAAATGAAAAAGACACATCTATAGATGATGATAAAGGTCTTAATTAAAGAGTGCCTAGTTTGATTTTAATGTGATGTCAAGATTCACTCACACCATTAGCATAGATCATAGTACATCCATCCAACTAGTCCTTAGTTTTAAACTGGCCTCACATCAAACAATTCTCAAACCAGAACTGATTTTATAACATGTAGGACCACAGACATGAAGACATTTTAATACTCTACATTATTATCCTCCGATTGCACACACAAGACCATTTGGCTGTTCTGAAATTACACAAATTCAGAGAGACAGTTTCATGAGCTCTTACAGAAACTTCTGTGATCAAACAGGACTGCAGGAGGAAAAAATATGGAGAAAGTTTAGTCACCTTTACGAGGGACAACTTGTAAAGATAGTGCATCTGTGGAATGAACAACAGCTTAACATGTATGTCGTACCCAAATATAAAGTGCCAAATCTCCTGCAGTTGAAAATAAGAGCATTGATACACCCCAAGAAAACCGGTTCCCCACTCTTGCCTCACTGAGGAACTGGGAGGGTTCTTTAAGGGGTAGGGGGCTTGGTATTGTATTCTTTATCATTAGGATTAGTCACCTCTACAGCAAGGTATGACTCTTTGTTATGTGTACATTAGTTTTTGGTTTGCAAGTTACAGCAAATCAAATCAAACAAAGTACTGTTACATGCAACAAAGCAAACTTTTCCTCCCTCTTCTTCCTCCCATCCCCTCTGCTTTTCACCAATTAAGTGTAAGAAATATATGTTTAAACTAGAAATAAGATGGAAATAATATAAAATATTATTAAAGATAAAGTAATGCTGATAGCAAAAAGACCCTGGTTATGGTTTACAGAATGTACATGCCCACGTGGACATTAGTACATACATATATATACATGTGCAAAACTTTTGATACCCTTCCGTTAAAGGAGGAAAACCCACAATGGTCACTGAAATAACTTGAAACTGACAAAAGTAATGATGAATAAAAATGTACAGAAAATTAACTAATGAAAATCAGACTTTACTTTTGAATTGTGGTTCAACCAAACTATTTTTAAAAACGAAATTATGATATCCCTTGAAGGTCTTGAGATTTCATTGTACCCTGCACAGATTCAAGACACCCTGTGTCAGATGCAGAAAAGCAGGCCCAGAACATAACTGAGCCCTCTCCATGCCTCACAGTATGTACAGTGTTCTTTTCTTTGTATGCTTCATTTCTGCGTCTGTGAACATAGAGCTGATGTGACTTACCAAAAAGCTACAGTTGTGTCTCATCTGTCCAAAGGACACTCTCCCAGAAGCTTTGTGGCTTGTCAATAAGCATTTTGGCAAAATCCAGTCTCACATTTTGATTATTTGCTCTGAACAGTGATGTCCTCCATTCGGTCCATTTTGACTGAAACAGTGCTGGTGCTTTCTGACACTGATGCACCTTGACTTCGGAGTTCACCTCTAATCTCTTTGGAAGTTGTTCTGGGTTCTTTGGTTACCATTTGTATTATCCGTCTCTTCAGTTTGTCATCAATTTTCCTCTTGCGGCCACTTCCAGGGAGGTTTGCTACAGTCCCATGGACCTTAAACTTCTTAATAATATATGCAACTGTAGTCGTAGGAACGACCTTATGGCCTTTAACTTTTACATGCTTGTCTATAATTTTCTTTCTAATCTCCTGAGACATCTCTCTTCTTAGCTTTCTGTGGTCCATGTTCAGTGTGGTACACACCATGATACCAAACAGCTCTGTGACCACTTTTCACCCTTTTGAACTGGCAGACTAAGCTTGCAGACACCTGTGATACTGATACTGACACACCTTAGGTTAACATGCCCTTATGGTCAAATCATGTTCAATCTTGTCAAGGGGCACCATCATTTTAGATCAGGCCATTTTCATTATTTCGATTTCTTTAATAATTCTGTTGAACCACAATTCAAAACAATGTTAGATTTTCATTAGTTGAGTTTCAGTACATTTTTATGTATTATTACCAGTTGCCTGTTTCAAGTTATTTCAGAGACTGTTGTGGGTTTTTCTTACAAAATGATGTTTCCATCTAATAATGCATTTTATCTTTTCCATTATCATGTTTGATGCCATCTCTATAATCTACCTTCCAATTCTTTGACCATTAATATTTTAGGGGAATTGTTATGTTTAGCTTGTAATATATACATACGCCCACTTCATGGTCCGTCATTGACTTCAACAGTCTCACAAAACTTGGTCCTTAGATTGCAAATGGTACCAGGGCTGACACCAGATAATCATGCTACCTGTAACAGAACACCATCTTCCAGTTGGTGGAGATTTTGGCACATGTTTTGTGGTGCTGCCCACATGTTAAGCTGTGGTGCTTTTTGCACAGATGCACAATCCTGTCGTACATTGCTGTGAAGGTGACTAGTCCTAATGATTAAGAATTTCATACCAATTGGGAAAAAATAATCAACTGAAAATGCATTCCCGAAATTGTTTTGAAAAAGCAAATCAAAGCAAAAAAAAAAAAGAGAGAAAGTAATATAAGGAAAGTCAAATCAGGTTAGGAAAACAGACGGTGACAACATTCAGTTTGTAACAAGCCCTAGTCAGCTCTCTCTTATTAGCTATCGTGTATAGTCCAAGTTTAGTCTGTTTGGACAAATTTGACGTGTAACAAGCCTGAAGTCAAAATAGGGCAAAAAGACTTAAAAATGTCTTGTTTACATCCAGCTTAGTCATAAGTGTTCACCAGACACATCACAGATAGGAGGCCTTCACCTCATCAAATATTAGTCATGGTCACCAAACATCCTTAGAAAGATCTTCACAGTCTGATTTAAAGGGGCATTATTGTAAAATTTCTGTGTACCCACCATCTGCAGCCTGTCAGGAGAAACAGTAGTTTCAACCACAGTGTTTGTCAGAGAGGTCACAGAAAACCCAGAATGTATGAAAGCTCTTTTTAAAGCTTCTTTTGTTTTTAGCACATCTTTTTTTTCTTTTAAATGTGAACACAAATTAATGAGTTAACTCTTGTTAAAAATAAGAGATGAGTGTACTGTACTATAATGCCATTGAAGTAAGTTGCTTGAACATGAAGGAAAATCATCTGAATGAGGGTGAAAGAAGTGAAACATACTGAAATCATAGTACTCTACAAGCTTGTGACAAATGTCTGAGGCGTACAGTGTTGCTTAGATAGAATAAAGTAAATGTGTTGTCTCAAAGGGTGAATCACAGTTCTACCCCGTAGCCCTTCCCCTTTGTCTCACCCCTTTCCCTTAGCCCTCTGTTTTGAGGGCCAAGAGGAAGGGGTAAAACACACAGCTGAGAAACAAGATGCCACTCGATTCCTACTACGTCATCACCTGGAGCTGCTCGCTTGCTGTGATGTAAGCAGATGTAATAATAACTGTAGCCACAGCTGTGAAAGCTAGCTTGGTATGACAAGAAAATTTAAAATGCAGCCAACAACTAAAAACATGATTAATATTTACTTGATGATAAAATAATTACTTATAGTTAAGCATTTCCTTCAGACTCTGCTCTGCTTCATGTCCGCAGGTGTGGTGTATTGTGGGAAATTGTCTTACCCCTTGGTTTCAAGGGAGGTCTGTCTTCATTTCAGGGGCTGTGTAGACCTTGATCTTCCTCTTAGCCCTACGGAGTATTGATGTGAACGCACAAAAGCAAGGGGTAAGGGGTACAATTAGGATTCACCCTAAGCCCTGTGTCTCTGACATGGATTCCTGAAAAACATGGTTGAAATGTTTGAGATATCATGCTTAAATTGTTGAGTAAGTGTTTTCAAAAGGGTGAAACTTACAATATTAGAAATGCTTTTAAAGCAGTTCTGAGGGTAACCTCAGGGTGGACTTTGAATCCCCTGTGAATCTACAACATCCCTGAACATATATATGACTCATGTATCAAGCACCCCAGTTTATGCAGATAAAAGCATAACTCTTAGCCTCAAGATCATCAAACAAACCTCAGTCAGCCCTGTTCTGTTTGTGCAATGATTTTGGCTATATGAGGAAATGTATTATCATAATTATGTTATCAGGTTGTAACCTGTTTTTATCTGCTGTAAAAATTGAGGATAGGGAATCCTGGCCCTTAGAGGAAGTTCAAAGCCTAATGTGAAACCACAGCCTCTTTGCACCTTTGCATTGGCTTCATTTTAAATGCTCAAGGTCTCAGCTCGATCTCTCGTAAGACTGTTAAAGGACTTGCTGTCAGAAAATAATAATCATTGACACCGATGTTCCCTGTCACCCATCTTGATATGAAATATCATTTTCTTCTCTAGAAGCCCCACATTACTCAGAGGACTCTCCTGACTAAAGCCAGTAGACTGTGACTCCACAGAGTGACCAAAGTAGATGCCTTGCATTGTCATTGAGACATACTGTTACCATGAAAGCTCACCAGACTTTAACACAAATGTTTCAGGGTGGCATTATATGCCACTGATACCAATATAATTCAAAGATTTTATTTTCCAAACGTTGCCATCAAAAATGCCGGTGTGACCTGCTTTTGCCTCTGTGCTTGTCAAGTTTGTCTTGCTTCTGAACTACTATGACAGTAATTGTAGAATTCTTTATTTCCTAGTATTTACCACAATATTACCAATGTCCTAATAGCAATTGAAGAGGCCAGTGTTGTTTACAAGACGTTATCAGTGTTTTTGGACACAAAGCTAGCCTCAAAATGACATTTAGAAAGTAAAAATATCAATGTTATGAGTATGTAGAGAACAATAAACCTTCTACAGGTCGGTCAGCTGTTTGATCAGAGGAAGGGAGTCTCAAAATCTCAATAATAATATGTTATGCTATATTTCCACTTTTTGAAGCCATTTTTAATACTTCTTTTGAACTGTGAATTACAGCTTGTCTTGCTTTTGAGTGTCAGTGTACAGAGTCGCACAAGCTGCCGTCTTCGACACGATCTCTGCAGTGCATGTTTCGCATGTGTCACATAGGAATGACTTAATAGCAGCAGGCAGCAAACAAATCGGTCGCTTTTACTAATCCACAAATCAAAGTTTACCACTGATGATGATGATGGCGATGGTGATGTTTGTGTTTTCTTCTGGAACAGACTGTGCTCTCCTCAGCCTTGTCACGGTGTTGGAGACTCGCTGGACTCTGTGTGATTCTTGCTGCTTCCTGAGCTGATGTAGTCGATGTTAAAGCAGCTCAGAAACCACAGCAGGGCAGCACTTCACTTAACTGATAACTAACCTTGTAACCTTTTACTACTTCTACACAGCTGTACTCACAAAGGATGGATATCAAGTGGAAGGATTGCATAACACCACATTGTTTCCTTATTTTGTGCTACCTTGAGTATTATGTGATGCACAGGATACTGTTATGTAGCAGCTTTATTTAAAGCTATGATAAAATTATACAAAGACATGTTTAGCTAAAATTAAACCTGGTGTGATACACTCTTGACATTATGACTGAGACGTCAGATTCCTGACGTTTGAGACAGAAGTCGAGTGCTTCATTTGGTTTATTTTGAGGTAGCAGTCTAGCCAGCTTGCATCTTGTAAAAGTATCTGCTTTAAGAATATCTAAACTCTACAATCATTCAGAACATTTACAGCTAAAATGATTGAGCTTGTAGTTAGGAGAATCAGCCTCTCTAAAAAGCAACACAGTGTACACTTTGTTCTTTTAGTTCCTTGACGATGCAAACTAGTTTGTTTATATTTTATTGTCTTGACTTACTTTAATGTCTTGTTCTCTTGCAGTTTTCACACACAGTAATGGATGTATTTTTGATCAATGCCAGGTATTCACTGTCAGACTGTCACCAATAAAATGTATGTGTATTTCAAAGAAAAGGTTGTCATGTTGTGTTTTCTCCCTGTTTAAGGCAGTATTGTGTCAAACACAATACTGTGAATGTTTATTAGTACAAAAAGCCACAACAGAGGGGGCTGCTTTTATGCCATTTCCACAGTCCCCTGCCCGTAGTGTGAAGTACTGAGGCTGCAGGTGGCCCTTCTCTCAACAGAAGTTTAAAGCACTGCTTCACAGCCTTCAATACAATCATGTTCAGCTTCCCCGTTGAAATTGATTGTACTGTTAAATCAACCGTTACCTCCTCTTTCAAGTGAAAAAAAAATTGTGTCTTTTACTACAAGCTCAAATTGGAGCACAAGTATTTCATGTTTGTCACGTAAGAAGCCCTAAATCAGGGGTGATCAGTTTTCAGTTGATTCTAGGTGACCCTTGGCACCCTTGTCTGCTCTTTGCTGGGATGAAAATGAAAAAAAGTTCTATACAATCTAGAGGGAAAACTTCAGGGCCTACTTTTCATCTTCATCTGGCACAAAACGAGCAAACCGCAAGAATCTGCTGAAAGGAATTAATGTTGTAATCTAAGGCCCTGTCTATGTGGAGACATTGTCACCTGAAACGCAAAGGTTTTCCCTTTGTGCATTCAAACTCGATCCGGACTCGAGAACAACTGAAAACACTGGCGATGTAGACTTGCAGAGAAACAGCACTGCCACTGTTCTTGTTCCTGGTATGGGCGTGCAGCCTTCATGTGAAAGAGTACTGTGCATACAGTGACGTAAACGTTTTACCCTGGAATGCTCTGTATCTCGTCTACATGGAGCTGAAATGAATCTGTTCTCAAAACTTTCCTCTCTTGACCCTGGTTTCAAAAGTTTGCAGGTTCAGGCACTCCTGGCACCATTCCCATGTAAACAAGAGGCTAAAAAGCAATAAAAACTGACTGTTTAAAAACCTAAAGATGGTTGGCACTTTTTGATTTTTGTTTGGGACACCCAAGACAGTGCCGGCAGAACAAATGAGCACAATTTATGCTCTTTACCAACTTAACTTTCCTCAGTCGAGGACAATTTTTATGTTCTTCTGTTGAACAAATTTTCATTTTACCTTATTGTAACTGCTGAGGGCCAAATGATAACGGCTCATGGGCTGCAGTTGGCTCCAAGGTTGCAGTTTGGACACCTCGGCCATAGGCCTAGCTAAGATTTTATAAAGTTTTATGTTTACTTTAAGTAAGAGGACAATTTCACAAAAGAAGTGTTAGAATTTTGACTACAGATCCGCCTTCCGGCAAGCACCTGCAGAGGTCAGAACCAAACAGGGACGTATCATTGCTCCAATGTTGTATCTGTTGTTGGACACAAGAACAAGATACATAACTCATAACATAACTGGAATAATTAATCATCTATTAATACAGCCATTTTTCTTTGCTTGTCTGGGGCCAGGTAAAGGACGCAGCAGGTCTGTATGTCAGTCCAGATGTTTCTCTCTTACAGCTCCCCATGGGGGATTCCAGTTTGCCAGACAGGATATTATCCCTCCAGTGAGTTCTGGGTCTTCCCCACGGTCTCCTTCCAGCTTAGCATGCCCACAAAACCATCCACTAGGAGGAATTCTAATGCGAAGCCCAAACCACCTCAGCTGACCCCTTTCCAGTGGCTCTATTTCAAGTTTTCTCCCAATGTTCAAGCTTCTGACCCAGTTCTTTGAAGCTGTGCCCAGACACCCTCCCAAAGAATCTCATCTCATCTTATCTGGACCACTCTTATCTGCTTTCTCATTCTTAATTCAGATATTTACCCCAGGTGAGGTTTGCAACAAAGGTAGATCATAAAAACGATAGCTTAGCTTTCCAACTGCTTCACCTGGTAAGGATTCCCCAACCACCTGGAAAGAGGTGGTTGGTGGGCAAAGATGATAGCTGGACTCCATTTTGACCAATTCCTTTCAACCCATTTTTGGTATCACTGGCATGACCATGTGTCAAATGCTGAATTGCGGAGAGAATCAGTTGAAAGATAGAGGCTTAAACCATGGCCTTAGACTTGGAAGTGTGGGCCCTCATCCTAGCTGCTTTGAACTCAGTGACAAAGTGAGTCAGTGCCTGCTCAAGGGTAAGCAAAAACTAACCCTGATATAATCTTACACAAGAACTGAACAAATCTGTCATATTTTTCCAGTTTTTCTACAAAAAAAGAGTCAACTTCATCCATCACACACCTCTACTGTGACCTTTTCAAACCACCTTAACAAGTGGTGAAGAATCCATAACACCAAGGTTTTTGTACTAATTAATTTCCAATCTGGTAACATTAAAGGTGTAGTCAGCGATCTTCTAATCTTCTAATCTGATGCACTATTTGTCAAATTCACCGTATTTCTCCTCTCCATCCACAAGATGTCACCACTTACAGCATGTTGAAAAAAAAAGTCCCGTTTCAATACACGGCCTTGGCTCTGAATTTCAGCAGGTAAATACTGTTAGTAACCAAAACAGGGTACCCCCCCCACACACACACACACACACACACACACACACACATCCAGGGGGCGATCATACTCATGCGCAGATCAGACAGAGGGGGGAGGGGGAGTCATAGGTTGCATAGCGTGCGCAGTTAGCTTAAGAGAGAGATACAATAGGTGCAGTAGCAATGGCTGAAAACTTTAACAAGAACAAATTTGGGTTCAGTGTTCTACACAAATGTGGACTTTAGAGCCAGGGTCAAATTGCTCACCTTCTGAATGAAAGAGGAACTAAATTTCCTTCTAACAGGATATGGTAATAACTTGAAGTCTATTTGATTGTTGGCATAAAGGTCACACTGTTGAATCTCTGATGGAGGGACTATCAAAAACTTGAGTGTAAACACCCAACAAACACCTGTACCACCAGGTCAGTCATAGTGACACATTTCCAGGTTTCTGCTGAAGAATAGATCTTTTTCTGCACATCCTACTTAACCGTGTAAAATTTGAACTCCAATATCCTTGAAACTTGGACTGTTCAATTCATAACAGCAGTTCTCCAGGAGAGAGAAGGAACTGATCATTTATGTCCCAAAGAGGGGTAGGAGTTTTTGTAAGGCAACACTGCCACCAAGTGGATCTGAGTATGTTACTTTTTTGTTCTCTGTCAAATCTATTTAAAGTATAAAGTAGAAATAACTAAGTAAAAAGAGACAACTATAAGTACAAAACAGCAGATATAAATACTAGCATCAGTCATTTTTAGTGATTAGTATTGACAACAAGGCACTTACATTCAATTGTACCTTACAAAAATTGAATTACTAAAATTTGCTAATTTACAAAATTTACATTTCTCTGTCAAATGAAACAGCAGTGATCAGGACCTCGTGTTTGCCAAGGTAAACTGTTGAAGATAAATTATAAGGGGAGGCATTGTATTAATAATCAAGTAAAACCTTAAAAACTGTTTTCCACTGGAATTAGAGACTTGCTAATAGACCTTTTTGTTTTTCTGTGTGGAGACTTGTCTTATTGTTATTCTAATAATGGTCTCAAAATGTTAATGGCCCACAGTAGTCTATCTGCAAACTAAGTTTCTGTATTCTAACACAAACATGTCAAGTGCCAAATACTTTTTTAAAGTTTGTGAACATTCATGGCACTTATTTAGAGCAAAATCAGAAAAAATAAATATAAAAATGCACAAAAGGTGAGATGCCTCTTTCAAACCATTCTGCAAAGTTTTCAGTAGCCATAAAGGAAAAGTCTGTTTGTGTTGTGGTCACAGAACAACACTATTTAATCTAGTTTTTGACCCATCATAATTTAGCTTTAGCTTTCTCAGAATGCAAATGAGTTATTTATGATCCATCCCCCTCTTTTCTCAGGGTGTGCTTGCATGAGTACAGCTATGTGCTTATACGACTGTGGGCCGTACCAGATGAGAAGAACTTACTGACTATCGTAATTGCTTATTCTGATGTTCCAGGAGGCCCAGTCCAATAAGACTGATACACGACTTCAGACTGCGGTGGACAACAAAAGGCTGAGGAAGGACAACAAAGAGGTATCAAATCTATTCAGTGAAACTGAAGTAATAACTTGCACTCAGTTTAATTTTATAATTTTTACTCATTGCTTTGAGCAAATTGCACCCAAAGTTAAGTGCAGTATAATGAAATATATAGAGTAAACTCAACCATTTCATTGATTACAATAACTGTGTTTTTAGATTGTAGCTCATTCTAATAAGTGATATCTTTTCAATACTAATTAACAAAAAATGTTTATTTTTGTTTACATTCTAATGAAGATTAGCTTTGTGTGAAACAGCAGAGTATTTGAATGTGTCAACAACCAGCTACCTGTCCATAACTGTGCGATAGCTAACTATAACAGCTAGCATGCAAACCACTCATGCTAATTGCTCATGTCAACCCCTGGCATGTCAATGGCCGAATCATAATCTTATTTATTTTCTTCAGAACTTTACAATGTGGGACTTGAAATATTGATATAGTGAATCTTTCACAATGGATTGCCCTACGTGCTGTAACGAACCAACAGGTGCTAGCTTGCTGACTTTCAGGATGGTCATCCATTGAAGCTGCTTAGAGAAGGCAAAACTAGGTGAATTTCTTGAGGTTACTTGACTTACCTTACAGTCTATCTACAGAATAAATGTGTTCACATTTTCATTTGTCAAATCAAACAGGACTGAATTGATAATTATTAATCCTGAACAGAAGACAAGCACTGGTACACTCTGTGTTTGACTCCTCATGTCTTTGCACGGATCTTACCAAGACTGTTTGGAATGGATTATTTTGGTTTTGTTTGTCTTTACTGCTGTAATAAAAATGCATTGAAAAATCCCTTTTTATAATGTTTATGAGGACGAGTACTAAAAATGTATTCACCATGTCGCCCCTGTTAAACTGGCTGAGCAGCAAAATTAGTTTAACCTACAATTAACACAGCAATAAACACATTTCACAGTGATAATGTCCTATAAACGTGACCACTGTTAATCATATTTTTCACCTTCTCATTAGTTCAATTTATAAAAAAACTGAAAAACAGGTCAAAGCACATGTTGCTGTCATGCTATAACCTCCCATCTCCAAGAAGTTTCTTCTCAGGAAATGACAATTATGCACTGCAGTGACCCCTATCATTGTTTTATTGAAAGGTTGTGAATCGTCTAAAATGGAGATTTTAGACCCACAGCAACAATAAAGTAAACATCTTAGCATGTTCATAATTAGCATGTCCTGCTAATTTTTGCCCTCAGCAGCAAAGTAACTAGAATATAAATAGTTACAGGAATCTAATATTACTGCTGTCATTTGCATTAGCAACTAAATACCAAACATTTAAATATTTTAAAATCACACACAAAGAATCATTATACTTGACATGAACAAAGATGTAAATCTTGTAGGTTTTTTATCTTAGCTTTTTCAATAGTTTTTGATTTCCTGCAGACACTGTAATGCATGTTCTCTGTCAACGCTTTGAGTTAGTGAGCAAAACATCACTGTTAGGGACAAACCTTTTCATTTTATGGTTTCCTCTTTTTTTTTTCCATAAAAATGTGGTATTGGTCAACTTCCATGTTTCACAGTGGGTTTTATAGACTTAAACAAATTTAAGTACAAAAAATACTTTGTAACCAGGCAGTACAACATACATGTTTTCAGATGTAGAGATTTAAAAAAAAAAATCGTGAAAAGTGCCAACTTTAAAAAAATATAGAGGTCTGTGCCTGACAGCTCCAAACTGCAATGTGAAAGCATGAAGCTTTTTAAATTATACCAGCTAAAATAAAAGTACTCTAAAATATTACACTGCCATATAAAAATTGTGTTTTAGCATAAATGCATCCCACTGTTTGCAGTATTATATATAATTTTTTTCAACCCAGGTGTTAAATGAGACATTAGCAGAAAATTTCACAGAAGAACATTTTTCCATTAAACTCATTTTTTTTCTCTTAGTTCTCCTCAACACCCCCACCAGTGATTCACCCAGTGGAATATGAAACTAAACACAGGCACTTATTGAGTAACCAGAATACATTTACGCCGTAAGTGTATTATTCTTACAGAAGTGGCAGTGGAGAGCCACTCAACCCCTTACAGGGCAAGGTTGTTTTTGGCTTGGATGTGGTGTGTGTGTGCGCGTTGGGGTTAGGGGAAGGGTATTGTGGAGACGAGGTGAGAGGGTCGGATAGGTGTGGCTGGTTTCCCTCAAATAGCTATGAAGTAGAGTAGTTGCTACGGCAATCTGGAGGGACCCAAACTCTCCAAGTGGCTCTTTAGTTGTCGGCTGGGCTGCCCTCCCACGTTCTCGCTCTCTTCCAGTTAATGGCAAGGTTCAGACCTCCATGACTAACCAATGAAATCATGGGAGCATAACAGGGGGCTTGACACACTCTGCGCTTGTTAAAGCTTCACTCGGATGAAAACAGACTGAATGTAAGTTCATTAAAATTTGTTTGTTTGAATTGAATATTTGTGTAACCTTCTTAAGTGTTCAGGTGTAAAGGTACGCCTGAACACTTAACATGTACACACACTCACACTCACATTCTCGCCCACCCACACACTCACACACACACACACACACACACACACACACACACACACACACACACACACACACACATACAAACTCATGAGGCTATCAACAGACACTACACAAAATTTGGTGAGTTTGGTGTTTTTGGACTGCTGGATTTGGTGGACACTCATTGCTATGTATGGTGGCTGAGGAGAGCCAAACAAAATAAAAAAAATTGTGAAACACTTACCTATCTTGAAATAAATTTTCAGAAACAAAATAACATTAAGAAGACATTTTTACAAATCTTGTGGCAAATGAACAAGTGCCAGAAAGGTATGGAAAGGTATTTACCAAGAGCAAGACATAACCTGGAAGTGACTAAGCCATAGTCTGTCTTTTTTATGCTAGTTCTGTTTTATTTTGTAGGCTTTGTCCCTGTATTGCTTGTTTAGACATCTTGTTCCTCTTGTCTCTTTTGTTTCCTGTTTTATTTTGAAACCCCTCTGCTCCATGTGATGTTTCCTGCCCTCCCTTCTGTGTGCCTCTGATTATGATTCCCTCCACCTGTCTGATTGTCTCACCTGTGTTTGATTTCTCCACAGTGTATTTAGGCACTCAAGCACACAGTGGGCTATTTTATATACACACAGTGTATATGAATGCACTCGATATGCATGAACACACTGCAAAACACATGCCAGACCTCTAGGGACGCTGTAACGATATGATGGAAACATGGAAACAAGCGGTAACAGACGAAAAAACAGTGGGCATGCGCACTTGCGGCAAAAGTTGTAAACAGATATTGTGATAAAGTGATCATAAAGTGCCGTAATGTGTCCTCGATAATTGTTTGTTCAACTCGGTGGTGATTGAGAAGGAGATTTTGCTGCAACAGGGATAGTAGGGTCACTAGTTTCATTAGCACATATGCTACACCGTACGCCACCATTGCTGTCGTTGCCGCATGTGGCGCAAGAAGATATGAAACTATGACGTAAGCGTATCTGAAAACTTGCGGAGAGCCAGTAATCACGGAGCTGCATATAGGGCATTTCAAAATCTTTCCACTCTGAAACCTAGTCTCAAAAATGATCGTTTACAGACCCCCAAAACGCCATCTTTGTATGGATGATACGCAGATTCGGCAAAAAACTTGTGTGTTTAGACCTCGGTTTGCCTTTGTGTGGATGGGGCCTAAGGGTGAATCCAAATTCTACCCCTTAGCCCTTCCCTTTGTCTTACCCCTTCCCCTTAGTCCTCTGTTGTAAGGGCCAGGAGGAAGGGGTTAAAACACGCTCCTGAGAAACTAGACACCACTTGATTCCAAGTACGTAATCACCCAGAGCCAATCGCTAGCTGTGACATAGGCAGATGCAACAATAGCTCCAGCTATGGATGTGAAAGCTAGCTTGTTGTAACGACAAATTTTAAAATATGACCAACAATTCAAAACATGTTTAATATTTACTCGATGAATCAATTATTACTTATAATTATGCTCTTCCTTCGGTCTCCAATCTGCCTCGTGTCGTTGGGCGCGGTGTGTTTTTGAGAAATTCTCATACCCCTGCATTTCAAGTCTGTCCCTTGGTTTCAAGAGCTATGTAGCCCTTGGTCTTGAAGAAGAGAAGATACACTTTAACCACTTTGCTATGCAGTGTGAACACAGCCTCACATGCCTGGTTGGCTGTAGTAATATTTGTTCATGTGAGTCAGCTTTGATTTCCTCTGAAGTGTTCATATTTTGTCTCAACTCAGAATTGATTTTGTTGACTGCTTGGGAAGTTCACAAATAATAATGCTCAAAAACCTTTCAGTTGAGTATTCCTGAACCACCTATATTCTTGCTCTACCTCCTCTGTTGGAGCTCCTGTCACTTTAAGGCTGTCTTCTCCTGGCTGGTTGACTGGTCTACTCTGTGGTAATTGATCAGCTCATTTTTACAGAAGCTTTGCTTAATTTCAGCAGTCCGTGATCTGCACTGACTTTGCCACCTGGGACAGTAGGCTTAAACAAATGGTGTGACACTGGTAAAGTTTTTTAGGGGATGGAAAATCAGCTGTTTCAGGCAGCTACTGGCGCTGTTCACTTAAGAATTCTAGTTACTGATTTCACCTTTATTCAACAAGATAAGACGGTTGAGATCAAAATCCCATTCAAAGAGTGCTATAGCCAAGAAGCCAGCAGGTCTTGTCATGATAAATACTCTCAATAACAAATAAGCTATGATGCTAGATGCCATTGGACTTAAAATCCTGTGCACTGATGTACTGTATCATGGAGAGAAGTCATGTGAAACAAAGAGCAATTACTGTATCTCAAAGCATTATATGACCTCTTTGGGTGTCAGGGGGAAGCAAGCGCATGACAGAGCTCAAACTTAGCAGCCACTGGTGTAAAAAATCGCTTTGATTTGGTTCTTTTATTTACCCATTACCAGTGGTAGTTTTCAGGCTCAAACTATCAGTGTTACTTTGGTTTAGCCTCCTGTGAATACAACTCAATGTGCTATTCAATTAACAATAACTATTTCAAAAATCTGGTTTGTGGCAGGAAAAACTGAACTGAGAAAGCATGCCCCACACTGCCACTGGGCTTGAGAAGCAGAGATTTTTATTTTACAGTATTCCTGAAACTGTCTTGGATGAGATCAGAGCACGAAGCTCTGTAAACTGCCCCTGTAGATCTTACAAACAATGTCTGTGGTTATATAAAATAATGTTTACTTAACTCTACTTACTCTGTTAATAGGACTCATAAAAGATGACATTTTAAAATAATCGGGTATCCACAGAAAACATCAAGCAGTTAAATTTCTTCTCACTAACTTTCAGTTTAGCACCTTTTAAATAACTACAAGGTAAAAGAAAAAGTCCTTGATTTTTAAACCCTTGATAATGTGGACTTTATCTCCTGTGAAAAGTTGTTTGAAAGTTGTGAGATGAAGTCTCTTTTGGATTATAGCCATGATGTTGGATGGTGGAGAAAGGCTTCACCTGAGGGTTTAAGGGGGCTGGAGATTGCAAGTCCCTGATGGTAAATAAATGGCGAGATGCTAATGGCCCTTTTCCACTAGTGCGCCTTGGCCCTACTCTACTCTGCCCTACTTGATTTGCAGCATGTTTCCACTAGCCCGGTTCCTCCTAAAACAAGCTAGTTTTAGTACCTACTCCACTCTGGTTCCAAGCAAGCTGAGTCGATACTAAAAGATGACGTCACCGACTGCCGGCTACTGATTGGTCAGACAATGTTGTCATCGATGAGTCATGAGCGTGACGACCTAGCATGCTAGCGGTAGCTACCATTAGCTTACCCTCATACGTCTTTTCTTTGCAGCTCGATTGCTCTCATCCTCGGCTTCATTCTGTTGTATAGCTTCCAAAACTCTCCTGTGCTTCTCAATGGGTATTTCTTCTTGCCATCTGCAGCCTTCTTATGCTTTCCTTTTTCACTGGGTTTGTGACAAAAAGCCACAGATTACTGCGTCGCCCTCAAAATGACGTCTTCGCAGTGCCACTCAGCTGTTTAAAGCGGTACTGCACGCCGTTGGGCAGGCGACAGGGGCTAATGTAAAAGCAGCACAAAGCGAGTAGAGTAGAGCCGGGTAGAGTTGGGTAGAGTCGAGTAGAGTAGAGTAGGGCTAGTGGAAAAGGGCCATAAGATGATGTGAAATTATTTATTTTCTCCCTGGTGGATTTAGTTATTTTTCTTAATGCCAAAGTTAAATACATACAAGGTGGACTCACTAAAGATGTGGTCCATTTGATCCCAAGTTGGTCTGCCCAAGTTGTAAATTGAATACATCACTGGAACATCTACTTTGAGAGTTGGACAGTCTTAGGGAACCATGAGCTTGTAGCTGGAAATACAGAACCGAGAAGTTCTGTGATTCCCAGTTCAAGGTTCTGGGTTCTGAGGTAAGTGAAATGCACCAGAGAGTGAGAGATGATGGTGTTCAAGGTTCTAAGAACAGCTGTCATAAAAACAACAAACACATATTTTAGAAATCTTTTAAAACAGGTTCAGAATTAAAAATGTTATTGGACAAGCATTTTGAGCAGAAAGAGGAATTTTGAAATGATTTAACCTTTTTACACTTAAGTTTGAGTACTCACTGGTCTTTTTTGAGAATTCAGAAATTAATCAAGCAAAACATTCAACCTCTAAAACTGTTTATTTTGTCTGTTCAATAAGATCTCAGATTGGCAGAGCCCACTTTTGCGTAGAAGATATACACCATGTGTTTTTGCCTCTGGGCAACTAGTGATAGAGGCAAAATTTGTTTTTCTTTTTTAATTGAAACTCAAATAAATGATTTTGATTTAAAATGTAGAAACTGTCCATACACATTTTGACAGAAGTGCCCTTGATTGAGACTTGACTGAAAATAACTCTTAGGTATGTAATAGATTCTTAAAAATGCTCTGATTGAAGGCAGCAAGTCCATTCTCATGAAGTGATCAATAGTTTTACTAATGGTAAGGGATCAATACTTGTTCTTGTTTCCTTACTTCACAAATAAATGAAATTTCAAATGAAGAACCGTCCTTACCAGCCTGATGGGACAGCATATTTTAACAAATAAAAGCATGTATTAGTTTTTGCCCTCTCCATTTCAACTGTAGTTGAGTACGTTTGGAAATGCCACGTGTGATAAAATAGGAAGTCACAATGGCGAGCTAAATGTGTTCAATACAAGTCACTCAATACCGTCAATACAAATAACAATAGCCATCGTGCACCATAATGCCCACACATACAAGCATACTACTCCCCACACTATGGAAGCAGGAACTCTGTATCATAAAACT
Organism: Scarus forsteni; assembly: GCA_036419115.1. Lineage (NCBI taxonomy): Eukaryota > Metazoa > Chordata > Actinopteri > Labriformes > Labridae > Scarus > Scarus forsteni. The sequence continues at coordinate 2,268,640 of JAZDUH010000060.1, forward strand.
GTATGACAAAATAGTGACACTGATTGTGGTTCTTGTCCAAAAGGCCTTGCAGTGGGACAAGAGGGTGTAGGATTGGATGCATGAAATCCATTGTGGTCTTGTAGTGAGTGACCTCAAAGATTGACTGTTTGTAAATCAAAGTCTGAGATGTAAAACTCTGAGTTTATGACAATTTAGACTGTAGTCCTGAGAAAGTCTTTACAAAGTTTAAGCATCTTCCTGTGGTGAAAGGTGCTAGTTGTCTGTCATTTGTTACTTCTTTTGAAGTAAAGTTTTACACTGATAGGCCAACCTTTATTATTTGCTGCCCAACAAAAATAGCCCAAAAGGTTGTTTTTTTGTCCACCACTGAATATGAGCAAAGACATTGTCTCTACTCTAAAACTGAGGCCACAATAAAAATTTTGGATCTCAAAAGTAAAAAATGGGGTTACATCAACACACAAGAAGATGGTTACAATCAAAAGAATAAAAAACAGATTATAAAAAAATCCCAAATCCCACACGGAGCATCATCTGTGATTGCACTGAAAAACCCAACAGTGTGTTTATCTCCTCAAATAGTTGAATATCAGCACAAAACACGTTGAGCAGAAGAAAGTCAGCGTGTGCTTGAAAAAGCCTGCAGTGACCCTGTGTGACCCAGCTGCCTCCATTCACAGGCCCTCCTGCTTGCTAAAATAGATTCTTTTGTATCCTCTTATATTACTGCTCAATCCATTTATTATGAAGGTCAAACAAATATTGTAGTATTCCATTCAGTGTTTTTATGGAGGTCAGATAGACTGCACCCTTCTCAGTGTGAATGATTCAGGCAGTGCCGGACAATAAAAGTCCTCAAAACCCTTTGGCGGTAAACTGCTTTGCCCTGCTCCTTTGAGTACTTCTTTTTAGTTCAAAAATAATACCACATTTTGTGTTTTGTCCTTGTTGTTGGACATTCATTACTTGCTTTATTTCCAAATTTTCAGCAACACGCATGTCTCAGTTCTTGCTGAATTGTCCTGAGAACAAAACAATGTAGCTAGCTAACAGCCAGGGGTTAAGCACTCCCCCTGTCAGGCTGTTACTCCCTCTGCTACCTACAGCTCCATACCTCGTTAATTTCTGACCTGTTTATTGATGCACCAGACAACAAAAAACAGGCTGTAATCTCAGCAGGGACATAAAGGAGTGTGGGGCTCTGCACGATGGTGGAAAATAAGGAGAAAATGTTGGATCAGAAGGAGCAAAAATCCCTCTTTGTTACGTTCATCTCCTTTGAACAACAATTAAGAGAGGAAACAACAGCTCAGGACTAGAGATATGTGTATTAAATATATGCTAAAGGGAGTTAGCTTAAGAGCTAACTGTACTTCAGCAAAGATTGCTATTTCCAGACATACAAATCACACAGCAGTGACCCCCTAAACCTTTCCCACCATACATACTCACAACAGCATGTTTCAACAGGGATTCATCTCAAATCTTAGGACCAGATCCACAAAGAATAGATTGCTCCTGCTAGTAGCGCCATCATTTGCACAAATTTAGCTCACACAATCGGTCCTGTTTCAGCGCCTTATCCTCAAAAGAATTTGCTCTAATCATATGCTGATGCTAACACGCGCACACAGTTTGGCTGCTGAGCACAGCTTGCGCCTCTGATCGCAAAATAAATGCAGAAAATACAACTCAAATGACTAAAAAGGGGTCAAGTGGGTCATAGGGGATTTTAACAGACTGTTTTTAGACAAAAATTATGCATGTTAACTTAAAAATGGTGGAATGGTCACAGAGGCGAACACAGTAGGCTATATTGTTGTTGTTATCCTTGAAGTCATCTAGAAGTGCAAGGATCATGCAGCCTAGCAACCGCTGTCTGCAAATGATTTCATTGTCACTTAAAGCTATGGTCTACGATTTGGAAGCTTTGTACATATTAATAACACCGTTTATAAGGCTGTTATGGTCCTATGGTCCTATCTACACAGTATAAAGACCAAAAAGAACGAAAAAAAATCCATTCAGTATATCCGCTGAAAAGCTGCATACTAGCTGACCAATCAAACCTAAGAACCTGCGACTATTAATTGGTCCGTGAGTTAGTCCATGAGTCCATCCAATCCTCGTCTCCCTCGCCTCCCTCGCTACGCAGTACGCAGCGTCTTGCCCATGGTCCCGCCTCCTCCCCTCTACCTCCGGTGAGCAGCTAGCAGCGTTAGCTACTGAACTATCATGGAGCCGGAAAAGCCTAGCGCCGAACCCGGGAATCCGCCTCCCTCTCCCGCGGGGCCCAACGGAGCTCTGCCCGCGGGTTGAGGCCTGTTAGCGGGCTAACGGCTAACGAATAGCCTCAGTCGGCCGTCAGACCTTCAGCATCGGCCGTTTCGCCCCTGGTTGATCAGGTAATGGCTTTGTTTACTACAGTGGGAGATGTCTGCTGAATAACTCTGGTTAGTTTGTGCCTGCACGGGCTAATAACTTGTAGGGGAGCGAGTTAGCCTGTTAGCCGCTAATCGTTAGCACTGTAAGCTGAGCTGGGGAGGACAGGCTGAGAAAGATTAATCCTCCCCCACACTCGGCTCCGCTCTGGCGGCGCCAAACCCGCATTGCCGCCGGTCCAATTGAAATGGCTACTGCTGTGTGTTATAAGGGAGATGTCTGTCATGTTTGATACTTTCAGTTGAGCTGAGCTGTTTTGGATTGAGTTTGCTGCTGATATATTATGCTAGTCACTCGTAGCTCTGCCGGAGAGGGCTTTATGAGGCGTCACGAGCTGGGGGCGGGATCTTGGAACACGGAGGGGAGAGGTAAGGGAAGGAGGGGCAGGCTGCGGTTTCAAATCGTAGACCACAGCTTTAAATCAAAATGTGATTCTCTCCTACGATATATACATACTTGTGTGCGCCTGCCATCACACCTGCTATGATGCCTTCACCTGGCTACAATCACTATTGCCATGATTACCAGAGAGTCCTGGCATGACAGCCCTTATAAAGACTGCTCCATAGTTACCACCAACTCAGTGCAATTCCCAATTATTTTGAGCGAGAGAGAGAGTGAGAGAGGGAGGAGAAGTTGAATGAATTTAATACACAGGTCTGACTGGTGTTAAATAGCACCGCTTTACTGCCTGTGGCAATTTGCGCTGGTCTTTGTGGATTAGGTGGTATTTGCATTGAGGCTTATTTGCATAGATAGGGGGCAATTTTGAGCTGAATTTATGAATATTCTGTAATTTACATGCATGCAAATTGGACCGGAGCAGCCAGGAGCGGTAGTGCAGTTTGTGTTCAGCTCACCAAAATCAAATCATTTTTAAGTTGGGCCATTATTAACATCTCCTGAAACTAACATCCAAATCCATTGAGCATTTTTTTGCATAATCTTGCTAACAAACAAACAAACATTTACTGATATAAACATAACCTCCTTGGCAGAGGTAATAAGTAAATATTCAGAAAAAAAAAAAAGTACAGCTCATCAGTTTTAACATAAGTATCTTTTCTTTGTGGTGAATTCAATTGAATCAAGGTCAAATATGATTTGCAGATCATTGTATTCTGTTTTTATTTTTGTTTGTATAGCAGCCCAACTTCATTGGAATCAGAGTTTGCAATTCATCGTCAATCTTTAGCAGAAATATTCTGCTAGGCTGTGGGCTAAATACATTTTTGAAAAAAACATTCATGTCTCAGTTGTTGCTGAATTGTCCCAAGAACAAGACAGCGTAGCTAACAGCCAGGGGTTAAGTTTGTTGTGCAAGCACTCCCCAGTTGAGCTGTTTCTCTCTCCAGGCTACATTTCCATACCTCGCTAATTCCTGACCTGTTTATCAATGCTTTGTTAGGAACAATGCCTCCCCCGGAGCTACTGGCTTAAAGATCAGAAAAAGAGGCGCTGTCATTTGCAAATTTCCTCTGACAAACACATGTAATTACAGGAATTAGCTGCTATTTTGTCATTAGCCTTCACTTTCAATGAGCCAATAATGAAAAGAGAAACAAGAGTCGGGGACAAAGACGGGTGTCTTTGGAGGATTTCAAGACACTTTCTCCCCCCACCTTGGAGCCCACACATTCAATTTGCTGTTTTATTAATATTATTAATGTAGTCAAGCTTGAAGCGTTGATGCAGGGAGTGTTTTTTTTTTCTTCTGATTGGTATTGTGTGAGTGCTGATGGCTCTGCTCAGGAGAAGTCAGAGTAATTTCAAATGCACTTTGTTAGTGGCATGATGAAAATGGCAGCTCGCCTTTTTAAAGCCGTGTATTTGCGAGCGTGATTACGGGGTGTGTGTTCAAATAAATGAAGCCAAAACAATGACACACAATCAGGACTTCATAAACCAGCAAAAGGCCAAAGACAGATTAATAAGTGCTTTGAAGACACACACACACATTCACATACTCACATATGCAAAGGGCTTTTTTGAATTACAGATATATGTGACACATTAGACAAGATTTGGTGCGGCTACACTCTGTATCCAAATGAGCACGAGAAAGCTGAGATCTCACCATGTAATTTGCTGTTGATTTGTGTTTGCACAAATGGAGCCTGATGTCTTTCAACATTAATAAGGGTAATATTTACCCTCCTCTTGTCCTGACAGGCATTGGCAGTGAGGATCAGCTTTGTGATGAGAAATACAAGGGACAATAACAGTCGGACATGTGGAGTATCCGTCGTCGTGCTGCTGCTGTTGAGCCTGATAAAGTGACAGTAATAACACTGCTGTAATGAGGGACTATTAATAGCAATGAAGCTGTCAGGGATGTGCGAAGTGAATTTATGTGAACGCTCAGTTTCTTACAAAGACCAAAAATCCACGAAGATTGTAAGATTGCAGTTTGAGATGTTTTCCAGATTTAGATATGAAAAAGTAAAAAATCTCAACAAAGAGCAAAATGACTTATGAAGCTCTGCGAGGATTATTCAGCTGCTCATTGAAGGACCAAACTTTGTTTCTTAAGGTTCATTTACACCTCTGTATCAAAGCTACAACATAACTTAAGCTCCAGGTACCTGTAGCTAAAGCACATTGCTACGCACATAACCTGACATGAGCGTAGAAATGTCAGCCTTTGTTTACCTCTCTGCTTTTTTGTGTGCTACTGACCATTTGCACATGACATCCATTCCAACTGGATGGCATGTAGCATGTAACTTAATGGATATTTAATGGTAAATAAATATAAATATCCTGTGTTGAACTTTAACTGATCTAGTCAACCATAAACTGACTATATAGCCAACAGAAGAAGCTAATTTTTGTAATGTTTTCACACTTAACTCTGCACAACAGTTAGAAATTAAATAAATATACAGATAGGAACATTAATGGTATCCCAAAATTCTGTATCTAATCTTCTGCTTTCTTTTTTTCTTTCATCTGTTTGGTAGCTAATTTGTTGTCAATAAATTCCAGCTGGGTTAAATTACGTCTATATCTGCCTATATTTTAAATGACTCATCAACCGCTGTCAAAAAGAAGAGCCGTATGTGTTTGTTTGACAAGAGGCCCTGATGTCCCCCATGTGAAAAGGACTGGACGTATGCATCCTCAGCTCCACACAGAGGTGATTGGTAGCTGAACTGTTCTTGACCTCCCGCTCCTTTCAGCGGGTCATGTTGCTTAAAGCCATACATGTGGGCAATGTTGGCCAATTACTCAAAAAAAATGTACCAAGTAAGTTCATTTTTACTTTACTTTACCTTTACTTTTTGCATCTTAAAAAAAATCTACTAAAGGTAACAAAGTGTGGTCTGTGACAGGCACTTACTGAAAATAGCCTTCCTACAATTCGTCAAAGGAATGAATGCTGAAAAATTTCCTGGGATATATTTGGCATTTCTTTGTAATTATATCATTTTGGTGCATTTGTTGTTTGTTTCCTATGGTGGTGGTGGTGCAGTAGCCTACTTTATCATAATTCCAAGGGCATCTTAAAGTTGCCATGAGGAGAATCTATTACCGGGACATAAAGACTCTGCTACCCATGAGCACACGCGGTGACTGTCGTAATGCTGCGTTCCAGTAACCTTGGAAATTGGAGTGACATCATCTCCGTCTTTCCAGTTGAAATCGGAAAAAAACATGCCGATCCACCAGGCTATTGTTAGCTGTTGTTAGCACGCCCTGCAGTGTTGTATGAAGAATGTGATTATCACTATGGCAGCATTTTTGTAAATATAAGTCTAACAATACTATATATACAGCTGATCTAGAGCGACACATCCCAGTCAGAAGTGCAAATAAATGGATTATTACAGGAGCTAAATAACTGTTCACACTGGGGGCATCCATCTTCGATTGTCAACTCGGGGGTGGCGAGGTTTCAGTGAGTTCCCAGTAGGAAATTCCGACTTCGGGGGACGTTCCAGTTTCAGTTTCCTACTCAGAACTCAGAAATTCCTACTTCTGACTGCAACTGGAACGCACCAAAAGACATGACCGAAGCCAAAGCATGTGTTTGTTGTGAAAAATGCAGCTCGGACCTTCCTCAGAAGTCTGCATTGCTTTACAGCGTCTTTTTTCAACAACTTACAGGATGCAAACAGACGAGGTAATGTATCTCTTTCTAGTTAAGTAGTGGTAGTTCTTGATGTGCGACAACAAGCAATTTTTGGAAAACTTAGTATTGTAGTTTTGTAGCTGGCTATATATCGCCACTTACAGCCCGGTGCTCTAAGACGTGTCCGAATAATATACATTTGCTCTAGTTTTAATTGTCTTGTTCCCGAAGTTGAGTATCCAGGCCAGTCCAGCCCGGTCCAACCCGACTGGAAGGCTAAGGAAAAGCATTTATAAATAACTTATTTTGATGCAATAAAACTCATCTTAAAGTGTGTATTTCGATCAGACATATATCTAAAAGTGAGACTTTTTTGTAGTTACTTAGAAACTCCTCACAGTCCCTTAAGAAATTCTTGACCTTGTGAAAGATAACAATGTCAGCCCACAACATAGTCCAAGCTAGCACTGTGTAGTTGCTTAAACAGCACCTCCATTAAAAAAACAAGCGTTCTCATTTGAAATAACCTGTTATTTATGTAAAAAGATCAGTTCTTGTTGATGCCAAAAGCTAACATTTATGTTTAGTTTATGCACCTCATGCGCAGAGACTGCTGTTCTCAATGAGATCCTCATTCACTGACCACTACAGTTGGATGCCTCTTACCTCTGTGTCTTTTTTCAACTATTAATGAATTCAACTGTATTGTGAGCACTTTTCCGACCTTTTGGCTTTTTATAGTATTCAACTGAATTTATTTCTTGCCTTCAATCCACACAGAAGTGACTTGAATTAGGCCATTTTTGCAACAGAATTAAAAGGGAGCCAAAGAAAGGGAGCTTTTACCAGCAGGGTGTGAGGAATGTCTTTGCCTTTGCAGACCAATTTGTAATTTATGGAAAAAAAACATGGGAAGTTTTCATACTTTTAGGGCTTCTGTCATGGGCCCTCAAAATGATCCTTCATTTTTCCTTATTTACCGCACCCCTGGATTGTTCTGCATCTCCAGTCAGGCCTGCCCACAGAAATACCTGGGTCCCAAATTTGATTTAAAAATTTCAATGCTCCCCCATGCTGGATCTGAAGTATTGGGGCTAATTTGCACATAGGGCCTGGCCTCAGTCCGCTGTTTGAGCTTTCTGGAAATGCTTTTGCAGATGTGATACAACTGAATTAAAAAACCCTGTTTTGCTTAAAGGGACTGTGAGGAGTTTCTAAGTAATTACAAAAACGTCTCACTTTTAGATATATGCCTGATCGAAATACACACTTTAAGATGAGTTTTATACCATCAAAATAGGTTATCTATAAATGCTATTCCTTAGCTTTGTGGTTGGGTCGGACAGGGCTGGACTGGCCTGGATACTCAACTTTGGAAACAAGACAATTAAAACTAGAGCAAATGTATATTATTTGGACACGTAAGTAGGGGTGTAAGTAGCGATAGCTACTTACAGCCCGGTGCCAGCTGCAAAACCACGATACTAAGTTTTCCAGAAAGTGCTTGTTGTCACACATCAAAATCTACTGCTACGAAGCTAGAAAGAGATTCATTACTTTGTTGCTTTGTGTCCTGTAAGTTGTTGAAATAAGAAGTTGTAAAGCAATGAGTTCTGAGGAAGGTCCGAGCTGCATTCATTAGCATCACTACAAACACACGCTGTAGTTTGGGTCACGTCTTTTGGTGCACTGAAGTTGTAGTTAGAAGTATGAATTTCGGAGTTCCAAGTAGGAAACTGCAACTGGAACGTCCCCCGCAGTCAGAATTTCCTACTGGGAACTCGGTGAAACCTCGCCACCCCCGAGTTGACAATCGAAGATGGATGCCCCCAGTGTGAACAGTTATTTAGCTCCCGTAATAATCCATTTATTTGCACTTCTGACTGGGGTGATGTCACTCCCAGTTCCGAGGTTGCTGGAATGCAGCATTACGACAGTCCCCGCGCGTGCTCATGAGTAGCAGAGTCTTTATGTCGCCAGTAATAGATTCTCCTCACAGTACCTTTAAGTAATTTGCTTTGTACTGTCATCTATTGCTCTTCTCCTCAAAATATTGCTTTTTAACCTCTGTTTTATTAGCACTTTTAAGAAGACAGCAAACTATGTAAGCAAAATCTGATTTTGTGTATGAATCCCCATATCTGTACATTTGCAACGTAGTTTGGGATTATTTAATCTTAACTACTGAAAACATTAACGCGTAGAATAATGGTTACTTTTGACCCACTCTGATGGTTAATACATTATACAAATATCCTGATCAAGTAAAGTGAATTTTATCGGAGCTGCAGGAAACTTCATCCCAAACATCTTCTTTCTGATTCCACACCATCAGAACGTCCATGACACCTTTACTTAATCAAGTTATCTGCTTGGGGATTCAGGTGGCTCATCTCCTCCTAGCAACTTCAGGATGGAGTTGGGGGGGTCTAGAAATCTTTACTTATCCCCCTTATGGGCAGTTTTGTCTTCAGTTGTCTTGCAGAATAGTTGTCACTTAGGTTCCTTTTATATTACAGTTCATTTCTTTGTTGTGTTTTGTGTGTATTTTTGTTCATTTTTGACCCTTACAGTCATCCTATGTGCCTTTTTGATATTTATTTCTCATCGTAAAGGGTTATGTATTTCCTTCTTGTCTTCTCAGTCCCTCTCTTTCTCTCTACACTCTCTCATTCCCTTGTGGCTTGTGCTCATGCTTCCTAATCTCCTTGGTACTAAACAGGCTGTAGGAATAAGCTGTCTCACATCATTTCATCATGACATGTCCTTCGTCCTCTGTCCGTTTCTGAGAGTGATGACCTCTTAATACTCAGTTCCATCCACTGTCAGCGGCAGAGAATCATGAACATGGATGCATTTAAATGCAAAATCTTTATTGAAAAGATCTTGAATGACAGTATGACAGTAGCAGGTTAAGCTTGGCATGGCAGAACAGACTGCACGACGTTCTCCTCCACGTTCTTTGTTCCACAGAAGAAAGAGCTGTGAGATAATAAAAGGATAAAACATAAAGTTTTGATCATTGTGATGCAAACACAAACATGCAACTTCATTACATTTGCTTTAGTTTCATTCTACTTCATTGCAAAAACAGAGCATCACAATCGTTAAGTCCCACATCTCTCCTAAATCTCTCCATTAGCACAAGAGGCCCCCGGGGCAGTCTTATGCTGCCCTCTGGTGGTGAAGCTGTTCCATGTTAAGATCTGCTGCAGTTTGATCAGCCCAGGTCTGATCATCGCTTTCAACATAACATAGGCACCTCTTACTGTTTCAGTTTGTGTTTTTTTTTTTACAAACATCCACCCAGGTGTGTCTGTATTTGAGTACAACTGCAGGAGCTGGGCCAGTCTATGGATGTAGAATGAAGAGAGTAACTGGGGAATAGCAAATATACTACCCTGGCAATAAAGTGCATGGGGTCATGTAGGAATGGAGGATATATCCAGTTTTTGAAAGCTATTGATATATTTGTAACAATAAGGACATTTTCATAAGACAATAAAGATTACAAGTTTAGGTAGCATCATTCATATCAGTATTGTTGTTGTGCTAAAATGAGGCTGGATGTAAAAAAGAAAAACAGTGGCTCTGTGTTCAAGATTAGGAATGACATTTTCTGCTCAGAAAGACAGATTAAGTGAGAATCAATAATCTTTTCCACCTGTTATACAAAATATAATATGATGGCTAAGTAGGATGAGCTGCAGCCCCAAACATCATGCCCTTGCAGCCACTGCATTGAAACAGTCTGTGCTTGGACTTCATTATTGTTTTTTTTTTTTTTTAATCGAATACTGACTTTTGGCCAAATAGTACAGAATTTATTTTTTTGGAGTTAGGCCCCCCACAATGGAACAATAATGGGACAGACTTACATCTGCTTGTTTTTTCCTCTCAGCACCTCCACCTTGGATGCACCATACTTGGGATTCGTGATGTCAGGGTGGTGGTTGTTCCACCTGAACTTCACCTCAGTCACAGCACCAATATCCACCTCAGAGTTTATCAGCAAGTCGTAGTCCCACCCGGGCATCATGGTCCCCCTGAGGAAGTATCACAAGAGTTTATATTTCAAACAAAATCCAGAAAAAAATCATAAATCTCTTAGATTCTCTTTTATTTTAACTGTGATGAAGACAATAAGATTTTTCTGAGGAAATACAGTTTCCTCTAGGATAGGTAGCTTTCTTTCTCACTCTGATGCCTGCCTGATTTTCAGAATAGCTAATCTTGCAAACATTTCTACCAACAATACTCCAGCCACAAAAGCATGAAAAGATTGCTTTAATAATGTCTTAATAATGCCATCTCCCTCATTAACCCATTGAAAAGTGAAACCTGATCAGTGAAAATTAAATGCTCCAAAATTACAGACAAGGTGTTGCAGCAAGTATGAGGGTCAGCTAATTATGAGGAAAGGAAGATATTTGTCACTATGCATGAAAAAAGTCAAACTGACAAGAGTAACACGGATACAAAATGTCAGAAATAAAGCCCATTGAGCCCTCAGTATGCTGAACAACACAAAACTGTCTTTCTTACATGAAGAGCTGGTACTCCCTGGTGCTGTCGTCCTCTCCAACCAGAGTCACATACATGAAGGCCTGGTTTGCATAGCTGCCATCAACAGTTACTGTCACTTTGTAGGTGTAGGCTGGAGACAGGAAAAACAGACTGTTACACATTTCTGAATTTCTGTTTAGCATCTCTTGATATTTCACTTTATATTAAATTTGATCAAATATTTTACAGTGCAGCCAGACTGAGAGACACTGGGCCTCTTTTACTTAATGTCTTCGGGCTCTAATTTCGTAGACCAGGCGCAAGCGCAGGCGCACCTGCCTGCGCCGGCCTTCGCCGCGCGGACTGGGTGTGACCTGCGCACTTTGCAAGTTTCCTGCAGTGCCAAGAGAGGCGCACTCATGGTGCACAGGGGCGCAGAGGTTGCGCGTCCACGCCCACGTCTCTGCCTCTCCACGCGAATGTCAGAATAGGAGAAGAATAGACGTGAGTGGGATTAACACAGCCGATCGCTGTCTTCACCAATCAAATGAGCGCCTCTCCTCGCCTTTAAATGTGCTGCGGCTGAGGCGCAGCGTCTGATTGGTCTGAATTATCCCCGCCACCGCGGAAACAGTGTGCTGGAAAGACCCAGCAGTGGAGACGCTGTCCCTTCAGCAGGAGAATGGACAGCGGGGCGCGTCACCGTGTGGGCCAGCTCCCGGGACAGATGTAATCTGTTCCTTTGTCATTAATAGGAGTAAAAAAAATAAGAGACAGTTACACCACAGCTGGCTTATCCATTCATAATGCTTGTGATCCACCTGCACTCCTGGTTTGTCATCGCCAAATAGCAGAGCCTTGAGTGATAAACAGTTTACTCTCCCGGTGTCTCCTCCTCATCCTCCTTGCAGTAACGCTCTCCATCTTTTAAGAGCACGTTAAAAATAAAGACTAAAATAGAGGAATATGGGAAATCACGGGTAAATCCTGAGTGACATACATTTATTTTCTCTCCTTTTTCTTCATCTTTTTCTCCTTTTTTTCTTTGAATTTAATGAAATGAGAGAAGCCAGATATATACTCAGTATCAGACGTTAAGGCTGTTTATTGTTGACTTGTAAGATGTGCATCAAAGTTCCAGCTGCTCTCAGGTTAAGTTTCCATTATGACAAACGGCTTTAATCCGACATCAGATGTGACGGGAAGGTTAATATAGATACAAATGTATATGCTGGTTTAGACGGGGACATTAAATAGTGATTGCTGTGGTTGTTTATTGCATTAAAATGTGCCTGACACTTTGGAAACCTGCCTCTGAGGCTTTGTTGACGTGTGCGCACATGTGCGCTTGTCACCAAATTACAGCTGCGGAGGGTGCGCTCCGCCCTGCTCCGAGGTTAGACCAGGTTGCAGCTGGCGAACTTTCAGCGCACTTTCTGCACTGTTTTTGGCACAAAATTGTCACTGCGCCAACATTAATCTGCCGACACCTCCCTCTGGTGCGCCATCACCTCCCCTTGGTGCGCCGTCACACCCACCTCTGCGCAGACAGTCTACCAAATTGTCAAACTGGCAGCGCACAGCGGTGCGCCGGACGAAATTAACACTGCGCGGGGTGCGCCAGGCTTGCGCCCCCTGCGCTGCGCCACGATATTAGAGCCCTTCCTCGTAAATGCTTACCTAGAAGCAGTGGATCCACAGAAATAAGGGTAGGAGGATTCTAAGGGCCCATGATAACTAGGGGACCCTAAAAGTTTATTTTTTGGCAAAATTTTGCCATGGGTGTTTTAAGATAATTAATTTTCAAACTCTTTTATGTAAAATGCTGAAATGCCACATCTGAGTCATGAAACAAAAAGGTCCACACCTTTTTAAGCAACTGATAAAACTAATTGAGATGCATGTACATTAGTTATTGTTTTATTACCTATTGACAGCACTAATTATTAGACTACTTAACAACACAAATGCTAATTCAGTGTTCTTGCAACATGTAAAGTGTTGTGCTTCTCTTCTGCTGGTCTGTTGTGGACAAAGGACTGTGCCATTAAAAAAAAACAAAATGTGAAAATTTTACTTATTTAGTGGATTTAAAAACTCCTCCTCACTCTCAAAGAGATGATTTTTTTTTATTGCAAGACAAAACAAAACAGACAATGCAAATGACATGGAAAAAAACAGGACAGAAGTGTACATAAAAGACATACAAGCAGGTCAGTTTTACAATTTTAAAGTTTAGGAGAAAATAAATATTGCAAAACTAAGAAAATAATAATTATACTTGTTAATGACTACTAATGATGGTGTTTATAACAGGAAATAAAAGCAGAGAATAGAGGGTAGGAAAAATAAAGACAAAAAAACAATAATAAATAAGTCAGAAGGAAATGAAAGAAGAAATTGTTGTTCTCTCTGTGTGTAGGAATGTGTGTGTGAGTGTGGTAGTGTGTAATTCAAATATGATACATAATATATATGTAGGTAATGGCAGTATTACGAAGTAGAAGATCAAGAGTACTATAAGTTTTATAAATCATGACGACCAAAAAAAAAAAAAAGTAAAAAAAAGAGATGATATTTTGCCTTAAATCTGGTTTATGTGTTCGTTTTTGATGACTACAAAGATATGGTTACAATCACTGATGTCTAAGAGTCACCTTTTAAGTCAAAGACTTCCTTACCTTTTCTTCAATAAAGAACTGTCAGCTTTCTTCCAGGTGAAGAGGGGATTTGGAACATTTTTTTTGGAAATACCCACATGTATGAGCTGCATTGCTCAGTCCACAAAGGCAAATTGTACCTTGTTGTAAAGGTGACTGATCAGGCTTTACAATGATGTAAAATACAAAAACAATTAGTATTATTAAAAGGGAGAAATTATCAACCAAGATAACATTTCCAAGGGTCTGATGTCTTCTGTTAATGCTCCTGGCTCTTTGAGGCTTCTTCCCCCACTTGGGCTCTGGTTTGCTAACAGGCATACTCTGTGGAAATTGTTATGTCCCTGCTCCATAAAACTCTGCATTCATTTTAACATCTCTGCCTGCTATGGACTTAAACTAATGACAGAAGAATGGTGGAACATGATACTGATGGGTCTATCCCAGGGACGGGGGCAGGACAGTTTAGGCAGCTCCTAAGGCTGCATAGAGCAGGACAGGAAAAAGGCCTTCAGGCTGCAGGCTTTTTCATAAACGTGTTCTATCACATGGGGCAGACATATTAAACACAATATAGGGCTGTTAAAACAAAACAAAACAAAAAACAGAATATGGGCCCTTTAAATCATGATATTTCATATTTAACGCTTAACACATTACCCACATGTATCCTGCCAAAGACTCCAGAGAGGAAGGTTTTAAAATGACAATGTTTTTGACAAGCTCTTTTAAACTGTATCTTAATCTTTCATGTTTACTGGCCCAGGAAGAACAGGTACTTACTTCCAAAAGGATTCTGTTTCCCGGTGTTGAGGAAGTACTTAGAAATGGCAATGCCATCAGTCAAATTGAACCTGTCAGCAAAGTGGCCCATCATGGGACACTTCTCGTCAGCACATGGGAAACACTGCTCCTGTAAAGACAAGGACACAGTGAGGTGTAAAGGATAAGCTGCTGTGTGCTGGACGAAGAGCCTCCCCCTGTCAATGAACAGGCTGTTAAAAGCATCAACCTTACAAGACTTTTCTCCCCGTACTCCTTGAAAATGTTGCAGATTGCCACCTTATAAATACGATGGTGGAGAATGACAATTGGTTAGCGTGTGGGAACAGGCTGACTTTGCGGCTGTCAGCTTTAGCAGCAGGAATAACACCAGAGAGCGTTTACGAGGTGAACGACAAGGAGGTGCTGTCATCTCTCAACAGGGACATAGTCATATGAGGTCATGGGCGGCGCTCCACGGGCCTCCTTTGATCGAGGACATGTGTCCAGAGCAGGGATAAACTGTCATTAACGCCGACAGCTGCAGATACAAGGCCTCCCAGACGAAGACACGAGGGAAGCCCATTACACCGACCTCCACCACCGCAACAAAAATCCAATCTTGACGAATCAACTTCTAAAACCAAAGAAAAGTTTCACAGACATATCAGTGTCATACAGCAACAGGTGGCAGTCCCGAAACATGCTGGGATGGTGGAGATATGGGCCTCCTCTTCTTCTCTCATCTGAGCCCATCTGATAGGCCGCAGTCACTTTTTACTAGAGGACATAAAATGCCTACCAGATCCCCCTGTCTGCAAATACAAGCAGACACACAGCAGGGGTCTGTAAGCTGCTCCAGACTTGAAGGATTGGTCTGCACTGCAGCTTTGGTGAACTCTGTCATGCTTGTAGAAAACTGCTTGGTGTTTTGAAAGTGCTGACCTAAGATCTTCTACATAGGCTGTGTTTCCAAATCCAAAGACTTACTTTGGAGAAGGTGTATTTGTCAGGACAGGGGTATCCCTGGAAGCCTCTGGGTTTAACAATGCTCTCAGTGTAGTACTGGTGGGCTCTTGCGTGGTTGCAGGCATCAAACTTCTTGGTGCCTGGATAAGGATGAAAAACAGAGACAGAAAAGATGGAATAAATAAGGTGGATGCACTTTTCTAAACATTACCCTGTTGTATATCTGCAATTTTGACAGTATTCTGTGCATTTTGAGTTACATATGTTGTAGGAAAAGTGTTATATAAAAAAGTTTGTTTGTTTGATTGATTGAATCTCTTTTGATTAAAAAATGACTTAGGAGTAGAGTCTGCAGTTTTTAAAATCCATTAATCATCAGAATGGTAACGATTTTTTCATTTTGAAACATGATATGTAAGATTACAAAAAATGCTTATCCTCAAGATAGAGGCGTATTGCCTCTGATTTTACATTTTAGACAAAATGCAAATCATTTTATGCAGTTTCAAATAACATTGTATGAAATTATGCCAGAGAACAAAGGTCTGGGACTTTTATTTTGCTGTCATATCAACCAACAGGTATCAGTAGAGGTATCAAACAGGTAACAATAAACTCTTTGGTGGCGGTAATGAGCATGATTATTTCCAAGGAGTTTATGTCTTTGCTGACATTTGTTTGTCCATCTATCTCCAGTCTGTGAGCAAGATAACTGAAAAAGAGCTTGATGGATTTTTATTAAAAATTCAGAGAATGTGTGTCAGGGCACAAAGAAGAAATGGCTTGATCTTAGGTGTGCTCCACATTGTAATGCTGATCCAGGAGTGTTTTAAGGATTTTTTCAACATGCACGACAGAGCAGTTTTCCACCCTTCAGCTGATGACTCAGCAAATAATGTCAGAAATGCCATGGTGGAGTTCTTTGCTGTCTGAGCACCTCTATTTTTGACAGGTATGCAGTTATAGTAATTAAATTTGAAATTTGATTAATTGCCCAGTTCTGGCATCATATTTTAAGGCTTGTTTCACCATTTACCTGTTTAGTTTGACTGAAAACTATGTCAGAGGCAAAGTGTGGCAGTATTTCTGTTTTTACATGGTTAGGAAGACTATACTGCTGAGCTGGGGAAAGGAGGTTATCATGTCTTCTCCATGTCATAGCTCGGAGCAAAAAAAAATCAGAAAAAGAAATCATGGATAGAATAAAACACTGCTTCATAATTTAAAATCCCATCTGGGAGTTGTCTTTTAAACATCAAAAAGTCAAATATCAAACATGACTGTCCACTATAAGCAGTTCAACTTGTTTTCCAACTGTTGTATTTTCACTTATAGTGTGTACAGAAAGCTTTGAGAACCCTCCTGAACTGTTTCAGCTCCTGTATCTATTGAATTACAGATTCTGAAATCATCTACTGCTCAGAAGCATCCTAAGATCGATAAAACTATAACAACAAGCACACAGTTTAAACACAAGACATTAATATACCACTGTGGGTCAGGGCTAGTCCAATATTTAGTAGCTCTCATTTTAGTTTAAACCATTAACAAGTTCCAAATATTAGCAGATTTTTATTTCCTCAATATTTTTTTTCACATTTCTCTCCTATTTCAGTTTCATCCCTTTTATGATTATATTGAACTCATTAAATCTGACTATATAAAAAATGTCAGGTGTTGTTGACAGCTCTTGTGAACTGGAGGCAAGCCTGCAGTGCTCAAAACACGTCATATGTTACCTTATATTATCCTTTATGGCAACCATTTGTTATTTCACTACAGAAAAAATAATAGAGATGTACTGTGTAGTGTGTCGTGCCACAGGACTGGAAATATGATATGATCCTTGTTCCTACGAAGAAGCCATAGCTGTGAAAGTGAGCCCCAGACAAACAGTGATAAGGAGACGTTGGGGCTAAAATAAGAATGTGAGACAGGGCGGCAGTCTCAGAGTAGAAATATATCCAGATATCTCCCAGCTTGCCTTGTTTTCTCTTCCACCGAGGGGCAAAAAGCAGACACCCAAAGACCTCCAGCTATGTAGCCCTGGCTCCCTCACTCCTCTCTTATCTATAGGATCAAACGTGCCAGATTCAGCTGTGCTGACCCCCACCTCCACCCCCCACCGCCCCAATACCCCGGCATGGCACCAATGCTGCTGATTGAGCCTCTCTGCTCAGCGGCCCATTTCAAAGAAGGCCGTCTTCATCTATAGAAATATTTCCTCAGATGGGTCCAGATGGAATATCTCTGCCGAGGATTTCTTTACAATTCTTTCCATTGGGATGACTCCAATATTCCACTGGGGCTCTGCATTGTAAGTTATACGGTGGAGCAACATAGGATGAGTTACTGCGTTATGTAAAGTATTCATGTAACACAGATCTCAGATCTCTACATGTGCTGACTGGATCAAAGCTGCACATCAGCAGCCGACTCTTATAAATACATTTTTGTTTCTTATCTTGTGAATTCTCAGGAGACAAACAGCTCTAACAAAGAAAATGGATTTGAGGACAAGGTAGGGGTGAGTGCTGCACTGGGTCAAAACGTAAGAAACAGAGGTAAGGTCGGGTGTTCTTCAAGGATCCAAGGACGGCAGTACTTTTAGAAAACAACAAATCATCCGAGGCACTCCGATAAACAGTGTGTAGGCTGTTTATTATTGTGCAACCAGGCCCCTTGTGTGTTTTTTGTTTTTTCTTATATGTTCCATCTCTATATGTCTTTTTAATGTCTGATGTCATGTGATGGCGTCCCGTGACAAAATCACATGACACTTCCTAGGTAATTTAAACACCTGTTTCGTGTTGCTAATCATGCCCTGATGAAGACTCTGATGAGTCGAAACGTGTTGACATGTCCCTGACATAATAAAGGATTTTAATTATATCGGAGTGCCTCGGATGATTTGTTGTTTTCTAAATGGATTTGAGGACCTTTTGTAGAACGGATGATTGGATTGTATAATGGTAATAATAATATGGGGTGCTGGTTTGGCGGGGTGGTTGGCAACCAGGCACCCCATGTACATGCTTCTTCCGGGTTCGAATCCCGCCTGTGACCTGTTTGCAGAGTGTCTTTCCCTGCTCTCTTGCCCCCTTTCACAAGCCTATCCACAGTCTCTCCCCTATCAATACAGGCACAAAAGGCCCAAAAAATACATTTAAAAAAAAATATATATATATACTATCTAACGGCCCATTTTCATGATAATGTTATCACCACAAACAGGAAGGCTTTTCCTTTGCTTTTCAAAAGCACTCAGCTTTCACATGATAACGATGCATGTACACATAGTGTCCTGGTGAATATGACAAATAGTCAAAGTATTGACTCAGCAAATCCCCATTTTGTTGGAGGAGCAATAACAAACCGGGCACAGTCAGCAGCACACATGTTGCCCTGCCTACAGTCTGCTTCAGTCTGCCATAATTGTTGTTGTGTTCCTCAATGCCTGAAAAGCCGTCTTCTGAAAGAGTACTGCACATGTGCCGCACATCCCCGCTATCCCTGACAACATAGTTTCCTGTGTACATGGAGATGAAAATGTTTTCAAAATTTTCCACTCTAGACCTCGAAAGTCTGTGGCACTCTGGGCACTGTTCTCATGTAAATGGAAGGTGAAAATGCAAATTCGACTGTTTTCATTGTGGTGTAAATTTGCCCAAAACTCAGGCTGGTACTGATAATGCTGAAAAACTCCAGTGCAGAGTAATTACAGTAAAACAGTGATTACTGTCCTTGTTTACTTGAAGACCTCCCTGTTGTACCTAAGCAGAGTAGAGCCCTTTCTCTCTTCAAGTTTTTTTTTCTTTTTGGTCTTTTTGTTTTCACTGAGAGAGGAGAGACAGTGAACAGAATCTAAAGAGCATGAGAGAAGAGAAACAGACATTCAGTCAGGATGAGGCTAAGCATTATGTTACATTTGTTAATTCTGTCAAAATTACAGTAAATATTTGTGATATATCTCGACATTTTTGCAGCCAACGTGCTGTCTGTAAACATCAGCAGCAATTTTTATATCTGCTGATACTGATATTGTTCCAACATTATTGTGCATCCCTATCATAGACCAGATTTGAACCCAGACTGAGGACGACAGCTTCTGCACGTGGGCCAGCCAAAACCACAAGGCTATATAGGTGTTTCCCCAATTTTGAAAAAGAAAAAACAGATAGACAACAGTAATTTTGATTCTGACAGCGTCATCACATTAGTTTCTTTTTAGGAAGCAGGAATAAATAAGTCCTTGTGAGCTCTGGCTGACTCATGTAATGAAGCCTCATGACTTTTCAGGCTGAGGTTTACAGTCTAGTCAATACTGTGAAATGATTGCTGTGATTGCTGCATTTCTAAAACCAATGTATTGTTTCTTTAATTAAAAATAAATCCACTTTCATTCAGTCCCATTTGTTTTAAGTGTTTGCATAGCTCAGTTGTCTCACCCTCCCAGAAGGCATCCAGGTCAGTGGGTCTTCCTCTGTTGGTGGAGCAGCCGGGCATCAGCTCTCCTCCGTTAGGGTAGAAGTCGATGTGGCCCACAGGCTCAGGCATGCCCAGTCCTGACAGGAGAGGGTAGAAATTAATGTTATTACAAATTTACAAGACACTTCTACTATATTTTGATTCAGATTTATCACTGTCATAGATGATTTGTAGTTCAGTTTGATGAAGACATTGTGAGAACACTTACGTTTCCTCCTCTTTCTTTGAGATCATTACATCAATTATGTTATAAGCAAGTGCATGCATACCAAGTTTAGTGTGATAAGGGTAAGCATCGGTGTGAATGACGTCCACAAAGAGAGCATCGCTGGTGTCCAGACACACTGTGGTGTTGGTGTCCACGAAGTAAGGCTCAACGGGGTCCAGTCCTGAGTACACAAACATCACAGTAGAGTCAATGGAAGATATTTGAATACATATTTTGCAGATTACTTTTTTTGTTACTCTTTCTATGAAGACCCTCTTTATAATTCAGTCTATACACAACATAACTCATGTTAATTGATGATGCTTTATAATTGTAATCATCTGTCATCATCATAAGATTGTATCTAAAAAGTAAAAAACATACTTACATTTAGTTGTATTGTGCATAAAGCTGCAGGTGATTTCAAACATCCATGATTCTTTAGAACAATAAATCTGACACATGATCCAGCATTTTAAGATTCTTTACATTGTCCCCTTTGTAAAGCTTGATTCACTTCTTTAATGGTGTCATAGTTTCATTGCCTTGATTTAACAGAAGCTGATTTTTATGACCATCTTTTTATACATATTGAATGTTTACAGAAATATATGAACTTGAATTTGCAGGTTTTAATTGTTAATTTTTTTTCTTAAATAAATGGAAAAATGAGTTCTCACCATTTGCTTTATACTCTTAACCCTTTCATGCATGGTGTCCACTACAGAAGACAGATAACTGGAATACGTTTTATGACCTTTAGGTTGCAGTACTATGTCCAACTCCTAGTTGATGAACTCCCAAACTCTTGTCTTAAGTTTCATATATTATCTGTGTACTTTTTTTTTTAAATGTATTTTTGGGGGCATTTTTGTGCCTTTTATTGATAGGAGGGAGACAGTGGATAGGCTTGTGGAAGGGGGTGTGTGAGTAGGGGAAGACACTCTGCAAACTGGTCAGAGGCGGGATTCGAACCTGGACAGGCAGAAGCAAGTACATGGGGTTCCTGGTTGCTAACCACTCCACCAAACCAGCACCCCTACTTTTTTTTTTTTTTTTAACAATATTGATATATTCCATCCAAAATCCATAACAGTCGACAAAGGGCAAATTTGGTATTTGCTATTTAGATTTCACAAAATTTTGTAATTCTTATTTAAAATTTGGGGGTAATTCACAAGTGAATAGTTTGATTGAACAGCAATAAAATATTTACTTCAGATTTTGCCTTTTCTTTTATTTACTCTTGTTGTATCTGCTGTGCTTCTTTATTTACTCAGGACACAGATGGCCAGGTGGAAGGCTCAGGATGCTTAAAAAGAAACATTCTTTACATTTGTACTCCTGATGTAACTGAACCCCTATGGTTAGATAAACAGCTGAGTAGTTAAGACTGACACTTAAGACAACAAAGACAGGTTAAAATTGGCAAGAGTTACAGGAGCCTTCACTTCAGGCCATATTGGGTCAGTCTTTAGGTCACTGGTAATGTATCTTAAGATGCTCTGGTCCAATGAGAATCCACGCTACATGTTATATTTAAACAATGTCTAGTATATATACATGCTCTCTTAGTTTGTTCAGGAGGTCTCATTTCTGGCATTTTGAGCCTCTCAGGCAGTCCTGGGGTGCCTGATTCAGACACTTGCTTGGTTTGTCAATAAACTGCTCTTTTTTTGCAAACAAGCTTGTGTCGCGAAGCTTCTTCCTTCATCCGCATCTCCAGAGCAACCAGCGAGAAACTACACTCTTACTAAATGTTTGTCAAAGACATGTGTTTGAGGATCTTTATTAAGTTCATTAAAATACTATTTGTACCGCTGATGCAAGGTGAAGTGGACAGATGCATAACTCCCTCAAAATATAACACTGGGGAAAAAAAATGACCACTATTTTTAAGTTGTTTGAAAGTAAAAAGAAGCATTGAAAAATATTTCTTTGTGATTTAATAATTCATGCATGAAAGGGTTAAATTTAGTGAATCTTTTCTTTTTTTACCTTACTTATAGCATGAAATGAAAACCAATAGTGATAACAAAAATGCATCAATTTCAATCTGAATATACACAAGACTTTAAATACAGGTGATGACCTGCATACACACAAAATTATTAGCTAACTAAGTCAATATTTACAGATTAAGTCATATTGTGTCAGATTTATTATGAAGCATTTTGAATTTTTATAATTTGTTATAGCTACAAGGACAATATTTTCATAAACCACATTAATGGTAACACTAATCTGCTTAAAAATTTTGATAAAGAATAATTATATTAGTCATATTCCTCCACATGTATTAATTTAATATTTAATTAAAAAAATTAACAGTTACTACCATTACTTATGACTACAGTTTTTAAATATTAGCCTATAAGAAACTACCAGTGCTTATAACTGACATCACAAACATACTTATAATGCATGTGTGATGCATTTAATAAGGGCCTTTATTTAAGTTTTTTCCCCCCACTTTTTTAAAACTGACGCTTTGTTTTACAAAAAGAGCTTTTTGGTATAAATTAAGATTTTCCTCAATACATCAGTTAATTCTGTCCCTGTGATTTCATTCTCCTGAAGCCTCAATTCAAGATGAGCTGACAATATGACAAAATACAGACAGTTTTTTTTCTATCTGGCTTTAATTTAACACTTATGATTCAATTGTCATGAACGATTTTGACAAGTTTATTATTCCTGTCAAGTCAATTTCTTACCTTTGAATTTCTGAATGAATATTTGTAGTAGTTATGTATGGAGTAGTGAGAGTGCCAAATTACAAAAATAAATCTATAAAAGAATAAATAAATAAATGAATAAATAAATAAATAAATAATATAAGAACCCATAAAAGAAAAGGCTAATAAAAGTAGAAATATAAAGACAAATAAAAAAATAAGTAGAAAAGTGCTTAATAAATAAATACATAAATACATACATAAATAAATAAATAAATAAAGTAGGTATATAAAGTGATATTAATCAAAAAATAAACCCTTAAAAGAAAAGGCTGATAAAAGTATAAATATAAAGACAAATAAATAAAAGTATTTAAATCACATTATAATGGTTGCCAGATTATCATCGTACGTTGTCTTCACTCTCCCGCATTCTCCTCGTGTGTCCCTTCTAGGGATGCAAACAATTAATCGATTATCGATTAATCATTGATAAGAAATTACTCGATTAAAGTAAATTAATTGCAATTAATCGAAGAAGAAGAAGACGACAACAACAACAACACAAACGAGAAGTGTTAAGCTGGCAGGATGAAGAGTACAAGATGGAGTTCGGTATGGAACCACTTTAAGTTGGTTAATGACGACAAAGACGCCAAATGCACCATCTGTGGAAGTATTTTAAAGTACAACTCCTCCACAACTTTGCTAAATTATCACTTCAATACGTCACATTCTGTTAGGAATAAATCTTTTATTAATGAATATGATTTGCATTTTCTCTTTCATAAGGAAGATAGCGTTTCATAGACAGGAACCTTTTGATTCAGAGGGGAATTCAGCTTCGCAGAAAAATTGCCGTTTATCAATTAATCGATCATCGATCGATACGATAAAACAACTATCAATTAATGAATTACTCGATAATTTGCATCCCTAGTCCCTTCGTTTTCAGATCTCACTGAAGCATATTTTTGACTTCATCTAATTGCCTGTCGATTTAATTCTTCTGCCTTTTCTGATGGCCTCTTGATGTACCAAAACCTAACCCTGAGATTTTAGACTTGATATTGTATTTGTATGACTTTTTCTTTCTTGTGTTTATTATAATATTGTTGTAATCAATATTTACAACCAAAAATCATAATTTCCATAAAATTTGACATATTTATTTTATTTTAAATCTAATTCGATACATTAGGTGTTTGGTAACTGATAATCCACTCAAGGACATTTTTATAAATTTATCTGACTGTATTCAGATCTTTTTTTTTTTTTTTTTGTAATGTGTTGATCAAATTGATTACATGAGGTATCATAAAAAGTATTAATCAGATATTTTTTCTCAATTCTTTATTAATAAGCTTACATATTTTGAGCATGAATCTTAAACTAAAATCCCTTGATGAAAGTTTCTTGAAATATTTAAATTTTATTAAATGCACTTCATTTTTTAAAACTTAATCTACACACATATGTACTGTTATTCTTCTGTTAGAAAGCTACATGCTTGTGAAAATAATCAAAATCATTGGTAGTGTATTTAGTAAAGAGATGTTCATCATTTTAAAGACTAATAAATAAATATGAAATATTCACCAGTAATACGAGCAAGGCCAGGGATCCTGCTGCCGGCGTCTCCTGCAGCATGAGCTCCCAGGCTGTGTCCGATGATGTGGAACTCATCAGCTTTCTGCCTGTAGGTTTTCTGTAATAGAGTAAATATAAAAAAAACATATTATATAGTCACAACAACATCATACATACAACGGACATCAACCTTTGAAGGACAACACGTGTGAAGATCAGGCGTTAAGTTTACTGCAGCATGTGGCTTTACATATTTGACCTTGTCTGCTGATTCTGTTTATTTTTAATGTTTTAATTTACTCAGCTGCTCAAAAGAAGAATGTGACTAAGTTTTCTCAAACTGACAACTGTTACTGCTACAAGGATGTGTGTATTCACCTCCTTATTGACTCCTTTGTGATTGTTATGTTGACTCTTCAGGTTTATGTTCAAGGCTTCAAAACCTTGAGTCTGGTGTTCAGACGACTTTGTGAAAACCTGCAGTGACGCCACATTATGTAATTCCAAGCACCTTTAAATTTTATCTTAACAGGTTCTTGAACGTGGCTGAAACTTTAAATATGTCTGTTTTATTCTGTATTTGTCACTGTATGTTCGGTAATCAGGCTATACATTTAAGACTGTTTTGTCATTTACTGACGAGGTTGGGATTTGTCATCACTAATGTGGAATTACACATTGATACAGCGTAAAGGTTTATTGCTCTATGCACAAGTCCTGTAAACATTTTTTATGATTTAGCACTGAACAAATATTACTTGATATATACATATATGTACTGTAATACTGATGAATACCACTGGCCCCGTTTACATGTGTCAAAAAATCCTTTTGTATTTACAATCAGATTGAAAGGTCAATCAGATTAGAAATGTCTCATGTAAACACCTTAGCCAATCAGATTCACCCGGATCGGATTGTATTTCGGATCGGATTGTAAGAGGTAGCCTACGCCCCGATTGATAATCCGCTCCATGCTTCATGTAAACGGCTGAGTGGAGCGGATTGGGTTGATAGAGAGGATTGTTTGGTCTGCGCAGGCGCTCTGTAGTATGTAAGAGGCACGAAGTGACGTACGCAGAGCGTGCCCAAACAAACATGGCGAACAAACAGAAGAACTGGACGGTGGAGGAAACAAACTTTTTAATAGAAACCCTGTGAAAGTTAAAAATTGTTGATGTTAATGTAACCATAACACAATAAGTGTCCCCAGCAAAACATGAAATGGATCCATCTTTCTAGAGGTAAACAGGAAGCAGGAAGTGCACCTCTTCTTCTCTTACACATTTGCAGGTAGTGGCAGTGACCTTCTGTGCATGTCAAAAAAACCAATACAGTCAGATTCAGCTGGGGCCATGCAAACGCGGGTTGAACGTGGATCTCTTTACTCAAAGTTAATGTATACAGATCAAATCAGATTCACTTAGTCTGATCGATTTCAATCAGATCGTGGAAAACTACCCATGTAAACGGGGCCACTGATAGTCGTGCTGACTGATAAGTAATAGTGCTGATTCCAGCAGAGAAAATTATTAAATAATTTTTACAGACTTAAGTTATCGTATTATTAGACAGTTCTGTTGTAAGCACAAAGTGTGATCCTATTGGTTTTAAATGGAGATGCTTTCAAATAATGAGGTTTTACCTCTATGCTCATGCAGAAGTGCCTAATTTCTTTTTTATATTGTTTCTGATGTTGTTGGAATGCTTCAGTGCAATATAACTTTAATCTGAGCATCAACATTTTCATAATAAAGGAGAGAAATCAAACATCTCTACAAATTGCTCTTAAAATGCCAGCCAGCTGTTGACACTGATTGGTTTGATTCATGTTTCACCCAAAACACTCATTTATATATGAAAGGCACATAATATATCAAACAATGTGCGCTACATTTTTAAAGGGATGCACTTCACACCATCCAAAAGCACCCACAGTTTTGTATAAATATTTTTGCTATCCAGCAGATGTGATGGGATGCAAACTTGTGTCTCTTTGGGTAGATGAAAAATCAAAAGCTCCTTGGGATGGTCAATGGTAGCTTAACTCTTCAGCCTCCTTGCTGTCATGAGACTGAAAGTTAATCTGTTGACTGACTTCTAAAACAACTTATCAGTGTTTTTAATACTGGTGTTGTGACAACCATTTTGTAAATTCTTTATAAGAAAATATCCAGACATAAAGTAAATTATCATTAAGATTAAAAATATAAGGATGTGATATTTAGTCTATAATGTTTATACCAAGTATCGAATTAAAACAACACTCATTACAAAGGCATGGGCCCAGTATGTTCCAGGTCTTCACACACACTGTATTCATGTTAATTCTGTTTGCTCACCATGATGAATGTGATCATGTTGGCCACCTGAACGGCCACCACTCTGGCGTTGTTAGCAGCCTGAGCGTACTTCGTCCTCACGCCGGCCTTCCACTCCACTGCAATACAGTTCACATCCTCCCAAGACACCATGACCTGCACACAACAAGTGTTATGAGCGGATTTGAGATCACACAACAAACAAACACATTTCCTTATGATCCAGAGGCATTCTCAGTTTTATTATGAGAGCAAAAATATCCAAATCAGAGAAAAGAACAAAAGTGACGGGTAGGATTTAAACAGGCAGAACACATACAAACAGAAATGTACAACCAAAATGCTTGTGAGGAAAATTAATGATGATTTTATGGAAGTTTGAATAGAACAACCTCAAAGGGAAAGTTACATTTAGGGTCTTTCATGAACTGGAGACATTTAGGCCACAAAACTTTCTGAGACTTTATCCATTTGGTATATACATTTACATGAAAAATTTGGTTAAAAACCATCAAACTTTGTTTTTGTTTACCTCTGGCATCAGTGATACCATTTTGATTCAAGGTTTTATTTGTCATTGGATGTGCTTGATGAACCTGCTCCTGATACTGAGGAAGCTGAAACAAGTGTTTTAACACTTAGTAATGTTATAATGGTACGTTGACTGTAGCTTTAAAGAGAGTCTCTTTTGCAATGAATAGCAGTTTGGTTTCCAGAGAGAAACATAAAGACATAACTTGTATCTGTTAAGAAACTTTGGAGGTCTATCTTTCCAAACACAGTTATGTCTACATTACTTTTGAAATACTTAAAACCGTTTATAAGACAATCCTTAGAAGCATTGTGAATTAAAAAAAATATATATTTAAGCTCATTTTGTTGAAGAATGTTAAAGTAAAAGGGGTGAATGAAAACATTCATGTCGACAGTTGGTCATGGCATCAAAATGAGAGAAACACAGGATTACAGATTTTTTCTTTTGTTGAATAACTATATAGTAAGTGAAACATAAGACTACAAATTTGTTTTATCAAGAGATTAAATGTAGGCAACATAAAAGATAATAAATTGCATAGGCGAGAGCCCAAAATCCCATAATGCTTTAAAAGGGATTAAACATTCTCATTCAGTCTCAGCCAATCATGCTGCTATAACCAGTGTGTTTTGACATGTAGACGAGGTCACTGTGCTCAAATAACCTCCACAGTCGACGGGTCTTAGATCTTACTAAAACAGAGAGCCTTGGGACGTAAAGAAGAGCAAAATACTGTTTTCTGCTTGTATCAGGCCTGGTACTTTACAGCTGCACTCATGTTTAAGAAATTGTTCTAAATAAATCAAAAATAATTTAGAACACATTTATTTGATACCATATAATATAATGTCTCGTACGGATAAAATGATAGAGATATGACCCTGCTACTCCAATAATAACAGGGCTGCAATTCAGTGCAAGTAATCAATATTTTCTCATTGGCTGATAACAGCTACGTTAGAAACTATATAAGCTGTAAAAGGATAAAAAACAGAGTTACATGAATAAAATTTCAAAACTTTATGTGTTTATTTTATGCCATTAAAATTGATTGAATTGGTTCGAATAAAATAAGGCTGCAAATCTTTATAAATACATGAAAATAAACCGGAGCACTACTCTTTGGTCTTACTGTGATATAGAAGCTCTTAAAAAAGGATTTATAGGTTATACAGTTAAATGTTGTTCTTGTTCTGTATATGAGCAGGTGAGTTAATTTTTTTTTTATTACTTAACCTTTATTTAACCAGATAAATCCCATTGAGATCAGGATCTCATTTACAAGGGCGACCTGGCTATGAGGTCAGCAGCACATGCCAGATATCAATTTAAAAAAAAAACGTTCAGGCAATAAATTACATCCAATAAATAAATCAGAAACAACAACTTGACAATGGATGAGCAGCAATTGTTCAGGACAGCTACAATTAAATGCACAGGCATTGTTCATGCTGGGTAAAGAGGGAAAAAAAATATTTTTTTTAGGGGTTTCAGGAGGTATTTAGTAATTTGAATGATAATTTAACACTTTTACAACAACACTCTTTACAGTTTGAACAATAAATGTGTTTCTGAAGATTTTTTTTATTTATTATTTGAAATTTGGTGTGTGGGACAGAAAGTGCCCTTAAATGCTGTAATGTCCCGTTACATAACTCAGGCATAAAAAACTTGGCGTCCTGGTTGACATAGAGGCTCATCTAGCTGAAAAAAACAAATTTCAAAACACAACAGTCAGCATCCATCAGTCACAGGTTTAAGGCAGTGATTACGTTTTTCAGTTGTGACACTAAACTCTTTTGAGGAGAAAGCCCATTTTTGGTGAAAGTCCAGGCCAGAATGGAGTGTGAAACATGAAGTCTTATCAGCATTAAATCCTAAAAGCCTTTTTCTCATCCCTCTTTCTCACCTTACAGGTCTCCTGAGGCCAGTCCTCATCATCTTTCTCCAAATAACCAGGGATAATGAATCGAGTCTTCTTGTCCCCATCGTAGTTTGTTTCCCTGATGGTTTTGTCTGCTAAGACCTCCTGGTGGTTCAAATACAGAAAACGAGAGATTAAGCTATTTATTCTCATTAGCTGCTTTTATTTGTCTTTAAGACATAAAAGAATCTGAGTGTGACAGTCTGTTAAGACACAAAACAATGACCTCTCCAAAACTTAAGCCCCACAGTGACTTTACTGTGGACAGTTTTTAACATGAAAGTATTATGTGGACTTAACATCAGATTGATAAATATCCATCTCAGCAGAGGTTTCACACAAACCAGTGTCTCACCTGGTAGTTGCGGTTCTCCTGTGTGAAGAGGAGGAAGCGGGTGCCGATCTCCTCGGGGCCCCATGGCAGGACAGGAGCTGGTCTCTGTTCAGTGCCCCCCCAGGGAGGGAGGTCATCAAAGCAGCCCACCCCCTCAAAACAGACCTCAGCCGCTGTGGATGAAGAAAACCCGTTAATCCACAAAGAAAAGAAAAAAACAAAAAAGAAAACACTTTCCCATCAACAAATAAAAAAGTCAAAATAGAAAACAATGCAAAGCAGTATACCAGAGTCCAAAAGTTGTCACAAACATTTTTATGTGAAGTCCAAACATAAATTAATATCACACATTTATCCCTCTTTAAATTTGACCAAACAGTTAGTTTCAAACTTCTGACAATTGTAGACATAAGGATGACAATCTGAATATTCCATATTCAAAAGCAACAGAAAAATGGCAACATGTCAATTATTAATTATTATGTCAATTTAATAAATTTGAAAAGTTAAGATATGATTTGTTGTAATGGTTCAATGATGGTCTTTTAGAAGTCAAGTAACTTCAAAAAATTAAGTATTAATTTCAACTTTTACTCACAGAAAGAGCTTAACTTTTTGGTTTTGAGCTCATAATGTTAATTTCAGCATCATAAATTCTGATTAAAGTGATATATACAGTATCTTAGCCTTGAATCTCCAAAACTTCTGATCTTCAGAATTTAGAATATCAACCCAGAGCCATAGAGAGTGCCCAGGAGGAGTAATTTTGAGAGTAAAAATGAAAATCATGAAAAATGTCGGAATTATGTTTCTGCCCATCCGTGTCAGTGTCATTGTTGATTGTCTTACTGAGCGTCTGTTTCAGTTTGTGCCAATTTGCTAAGAAAGAAAAGCACTGAAGTGGCACCAAAGTTGCCCATACCTGATCTACAGTAATGCTGTAATACAACACCAAGAATAAATGCAAACACAAAGGAGGGTCTTGTCTTTTATTTGCTCATTTTACATCGTTTTCATCTTCAAAACTTTTGTGAAGTTCATAAAACTTCATTCCTCGGAGGTGAGTTTACCATGGAAATGAAAAGAAGTGGCTATGCTATGTTTCCCTGTATACACCCTGGTATACGAACCCGAAGTTAAGTAATTCAGCATCCCATATATCCATCCATCCATCCATCCATCCATCCATCCATAAATATGTATATGTGTGTGTGTGTTACTGAATATGGAAGAAAGTAGTAAGGCCTTTAACTTCAACAAATCGTACCGCCAAACATAATTCAATTTTGATACCTCTTCCATAAACTTTGAAAAAAGAGCTGGAAACATGATACTGTCGTAACAAGCCAATAATTACATTATTATTTTTTTTATTTAAAAATATTTTTTCCTAAGTGAGAGGAAAGTGCTCATTGCCATAAATCAAAGACTTACTGTATGACCTACAAATGTGATCTCAGGCCAGAATGTCAGTAAACTCACCAAATGAAGCCCCCACAAGGAAGCAGAGCAGACCCAAACTCCACATCTGTGCCATCTGTTGGAAAGAAAGCCTCATCAGCATCTTACCAGTGTTGGGCAAGTTACTTCAAAAGAGTAATGCATTATCTATTACTTTTTACTGTCATTTCAAAGTAATTAGTTACATTATTATATTACTGTATTTGAAATGTAAGGCGTTACACCATTATTGCATTACTTTAAAGTTACTCTCGTCAAAATAACGGGAAATATGGATTTGGCATTCTAAATGTAGCTCATTACGCTCAAAAAGCTCATTACACATCCAGTGGAAGGTGATGTGGTGACTATCTGACTGAGTTCAGCTTCAGGCTAAAAACAGTAGAATATAATATCCACATTGATGCTCACGGCACAATACAAGAAATAGTCATAGCAAAGACAGACAAAAGGTAAAATTCTGGTAAATTTTGTTAGAGATACTGTAACTTTAGGACTAGTAGCGGTCCTTTCTCCTCTGCTGATCTCACGGAGTATTTGGTGAATTTGTATTTTTTTTAAAAAACACCTCTTCATTTGAGTTTAAATTAAAAAGGCATTTTAACTTGCATTACTGACATTTGTACAGAGTAAAGTATTACTGCTTTTTTGTAATGCCTTACATTACTACGTTACAGTAAAAAGGAACAGATTACAGTAATCACATTACTTTTGTAAGGCATTACTCCCAACACTGATCTTTGCACATAAAGAAGTGAAACAGGTTAAAGTGAGGGATCGTGCTGCACTCACCTTTCCACCAGACGAGACCGTGAGCAGCTACCACTGCATGTCTTTATATACTGTAGTGACATGTAACTTTGCCCACGTATGACTGGGAAACACACAGGTGACACACATGACATGTCAGAGTGCAGGTCACTCAGGGGTCACACTGTATGGTGACGACTGCCTCATACATGCTGTAAACATGCAGTCTAAAGTCAGACCAAATCAGACTATACAGGGAAACAAATACCTGACTTTGTTTTGTGTGAATGATTTTATTGTTCACATTAATTATAAAATATGGTGTCCCTGCAGCTTGCAGGAATATACTATACATTAATTTAAAAATACGTTTCAGAGCACAAACTCAACTCAGGGTGACCCTCTGGATCACTCACTACAACCTATCAGAACTCTACGGCCATGACAGAGCACAGCACAGAAGAAAATTTAACTGAAACAAGTTAAGCATGATAACTATCAAACTGAGGCATTGGTCAAATAAAAAGAATATTATCTGATCTATTTATTAAATGAAGTGGCTTCAGAAATCTTTTCACAATAGAGCTTCTCAGGCCTAAAACAATACAACTCTGATAAAAATGAATAAACTAGAGATGCTCTGAGAGCACAGACCACACTAAGACATTTCCAATATTGTTCGGCAACTTATCATCATGTGGAGAACTGCCCTTTTTTTACACCGTCAACAAATAAATATAAACCTGGATCCACATCTGGATTAGGATTACCACCAAAATCCAATTACATCTCCCTTGTGCCATGACCAGCACTCACTGAAAATGTCATCAGTATCTGTATAATAGAAATGGCACTAAATACAACACCTTTATGTAGATACAAAAATTCCAGACCTTAAAGGATCTAAAAGGATCTAGGAGAAGGACAGGGGATATTTTTGATAATCATACGGCCAAACTGTGTCCTTTGACTTTCAGAACAAAATCAGACCACTTCACATTAAAATGTTGGACTGATTAAAGTCTCAAAGTTCTCAAATGCTCATCTTTCGGTCAAAGAGGAAGCTGCAGCGAAGTTTGATCAAAATTCCAAAAGCATTATTAAGGTACTTCACTCTTAGGCAAAGAACCAATGTGGGGCCCAATGGACTTGATCTTTGACCTGCAAATCTTGTGGTTTTTGTCCTTCAATCTGAGTGTACATTCAGGCTTTGTAATAACACTGAGATGAAAATCCCATCAAAGTGTTATTACACTGACAACATTACTTCCCACAGAGTAGTTCTGTACATGGAGGCAGAGATGCTGGGTGGTCTGGCTTTAATCATCAGGGGCCAAAAACTGTTTCAGTTTTATGCAGTACAGAAATTTTAGTTCTCCAGTATGTATTAGCAGTATGATGGCGGCACTGTGGTGAAGCAGGCACCTCAGCTTCCTCATACAGACCAAAAACATGCCCATTAGATTGATTGGTGACTCCAAATTGCCTGGGGGGTTAAGCATGAATTGTTTTCTGTCTCTCTATGTGGACCTGATATTAGCTGGTGAATGGCCTCTCGCCCAGTGTCAGCTGTAGGATAGGCTCCAACCCCAAGAAGGATATGAGGTTTAGATAATGGCGGAATTGTATCGGTGGTGTGTTGGTCAGTGATCGGGAGGTTGCGGGTTTGAGCTCCGGGTGACACATGGCGCTTGCTCGCAAATTGCTCCCATTGCTCCGTCAGTGATGCCTAAATGGGCATGAACTTTATGAATATGTTAGAGATACTGATGGATAACTAACATGGAAACTCACAACCATCAGTGAATGAATGTGAGAGTAAATGGGTGTGAATGGGTAAGTGTGGCCTGCGGTGTGAAGCAGCTTTGAGTAGTCTAAAGACAAATCGCTACATAAGCTCAAGTCCATTTACGGTATGTGCATTAGATTAACAGAAAAAGAAATGTGGAAAAGTAAAACCTATAAAAAAGGCAGTAGTTCAAAGGCAAAGGATAAACAAAGTTTTGTTCAAAACACAGACATTATAAGAAATACGCTGTTTAATATAATATATATATAATTTGAAGAATGTAAACAAATGTACGTTTTTTGATATCTTAACTCTAAAAAGGTTTGCCTCAAAAGCTCTCAAAAGGCAACAACCTCTCACCTCTATTTTTAGACCATTACATAAGAGCCTGTGCTGAAATCTGCATGAACCTGCAGATTGACATGTACAGAAACACACCTGTGCCACATGACCTTTTTCTCCAACATGATGGCACTGAAGAAGGTGAAAGTTCAAGACCACACTCAGAGACACAGCAGTGATCATGGAGCAAATGACCAAACGCACAAAGACAGAAAGAGATGTGTTCAAGAGACAGAGAGAAGTCAAAGGATGAATAAAAAGGTGACTGGAGAAAAATAAAGAAACAGAGTTTTTAAAAAAAGCATAAAGATAACTGTATGAAAATCAACAAACAAATACAGTCATCTAAAAAGCTAAGGGTGAGTTAGTCCAATGAGCAAGTAATGTATACCTTAGCTATCAAGAAAATTGCTGTCCAAAGAGAGGATTAGGAAACAAGCCCCCCTGAGACATCATTTAAAAATATAAATATAAGATCCTGTCCTTGAGATGGCTTGTTTGCTTAAGATGTGACCTGCAGCTCCTTTACCTTATGCCATGCCACACTCTCTCTCCCCAATTTCAAGTGCCCATTAACAAAGTATGTAAAAGAAAATTGTTAAAAAAATGTAAATGTTGGATAAGTAGCATTTGGGCCACTGTGGAGCTGACAAAAGACAAAACAAGTTGTAGGCCCTGGCATGGCCAAACATAACAGTGTTATTGTGCTATTACTATTACTTACTTCAAAATAAATTGGTTATGATAAAAAAAAGAATACTACCACCTTTATCACTACTAATCATCCTAATCTTTATTTAGAAAACACTTTTCAAACTCAAGTTACAAAATGCTTCATAAGAATATTAATAACTTAAAACATTATGAGACTTACAACACAAGATGACAGAAGAATATAAAATTATTAGCAAAGAAAAAAACATAAGTGCGGCTTAAATAACTAAAAAATAGAATTATTCTCAGAACTTGCTTAAATACAATACAATAAAATAAAAATAAAACAAGATAAGTAAAATATATGACTTAAGATATAATATATAACATTATTATCACAAAAGAATGATGTTACATTTTAAGTATGTCACTGTGTTGGCCACTGCTCTGCTCTGGCTAATTCACATATGAAGGTGACTGCCCTCAAAACCAGCTGTTCTGAACAGAGGGGCTATGTGAGTGTGGAAAGAATGCAGCTCTGCTTGATTCATGTTTTTTTTGGACCAAAGCGTGTTACTAACATTCAATGGAGACGTCAAGGATCCATATGAAGCAGCAGAGGAGGAGCAAAATATGTCTCCTTTAACCCATTTATGCCAAAAATTTTTTCTGAGTTGTAAGGCATATAATTTCATCAGTTGAGCCCTCTGAATCATGTTATGTATTTCTTTTTTCCATTTTGTACTTTGTTTTCAAGAAAATAGCATTTTTATGACTGGCAACAATTGTTGCCGGTAGTCACATAGCTTGTAACAAGGTCACAGTGTTAAAGTCCTGCAGCAAGGCTAGGATCTATGTTACAGAGTACCCAAGGAGAGAACAACATACATAATAAATTTGTATTTTGGCCTATTATTTTATGAAAACTGTGTGTGTGGGGGTGTGTGTGTGAGGTGTGTGTGTGTGTGTTGGGGCATATGAATGGCCATTGGCTATGATGAGTGTGTGTCAAGAAAGGTGCACTTCCAACTGCACATCAACATTTTTAACTTTTTATCACATTATTATGACTAAGTATTTATTTATTTACTTTTAGTTCCCTGATTTCCTTTTTTTAAAGTTGCGGAAACGGTTCTCCACACTGATGTTAGTTGACAGAGAAAGATTGCTTAGCAAATAGCAAGAAAATTTATGGTAACGTATCAAAATCCTACAGACACAGGTCTTGAATACCTGTGAATTTATTTAGTTTGGAAGAGTACTCTAAGAGGACTTAAATACACCAGTGTACCTCATTCTACAATTTGAAATAACTAATTTATGAGAAATCCTGCATACAGTGTTTTGCTTTAGTTAGTTACAAGCTATGTGCCCACCGGCAACTTTTGTTGCCACTCACAGAAATAAGCCCATGAACAAATAAATATTTATCCCAGGTAAAAAAAAAAATGGTAGAGGGTTACTCAAGAGACTTGAATGATTAAATAATCATAAATATGTTTTTGGGGAAAGCATTAGAAATGTATGAAAATGACCTCTTTCCAGGACAATTTGCATCCTCCATGTCTTCCACCGAAAGGAGCAGGAAGCAGATGATGTCATGTGACAGGGACTACTTGAAAACTATATTTTATGAACCAAAATCTTTATCCAAGTTGTCTACTAACACATAAGTGCAAAAAGTTGCATTACTAGTGCTGACATTTTTTTTGTTATTAGTAGAAAATGACAGTGATACACTTCGGCAGCAATTGTTGCCGGTGGGGCAAAATGGGTTTTAAGGCTCACTACAAAACTCTAACTCATCATGCTTCTCTGTCTGAGTGAGTTGGGGGCGCCTCTCTGACCATCCAAATACTAAATAATTGGCACATCCTGATTTACGATGCTATACTTGGCCTTTTACAATGCATCTTCAGTTATTACATTCATGTAAAAGTTTCTGGAAGCTTCACTCTGTGAGTTAGTCACAAAACTTGCTTTTGCCATCAGTCCCCAAAGTTTGCTTTGAAACAGGCAAAGAAGTTTCAGATATGCTGCTTCAGCAGACGAGAATCTGCTGCAGGAAACACTGGGCCTTGAGAAGATGGTCACTTTAAATCTTTTTAAGTGCAGATTTCAGCATTAGAGGAACATGAAGCAGGTTGTAGACGCCTTGACGAATGGTTTTCTGCTCTGTGACTCAGACTTGATTTGTTGATATTTATTTATCTATGTTTGTAACTGTTTCATGTCTGTAACTTTTTTATTGTGATGCTGAATGTGTTGGCCAGGACTCTCGCAAATGAGATTTTTAATCTCAGTGAGGATTTTCTGGTTAAATACAGTAAATTCCTTTATTTGACTGAAGTTAATAGTTTGTGTTCAACACCAATGAATCAATGCCAGGATTCCATTTTTAAAACAGCACAAGTTTAAGATCAAAATTATTTTCATGATGACATATTTATAATAATATACAGGTAATCTGGCAAGAGTGAATTTTGTTTATCACACCTTAGATTGGCTTTCTGTTTTGTTCACAGCATTCTGGACCCGTAGGAAGAACAGTTCCAATATGGATACAAATGAATTAACAAAAGAATAAATCCTGAAAGTGGGGTGTTTACGCTCTTTGTAACTGCACATCAGAAAGTTTTAAAGTGACGTTTAGCATCATGAGGTAGAACACAAATGTTCTGCACTTCTCCCGGTGAGCAGTAGAGAGCAGGAGAGAGTCAGTAAATGAAGGAGAGTGTCCTCCTCTCCCTCTGCCCATTTTCACCTCAGATCACATTGAAACTCTCAGACTTAATTTATCTTCATTGAATTTGACTTGGTGAGTCTGTCCCTGTTTCAGCTGTTTGTGTTTTCTTTCACTCATGAATTTCTGTCCCTCTAAAAATCGTTTTCACATAAAAGTGACAATGAACAGCAGTTGTTGTTTTAAAGGAAACAAAATGTCAGAAACAACATTTTCTATGACGAAAGGAGATGATTTCTTTATTACCAAAGCTGACATGCTGCAGAATTAACAAAGATTCATCAAAATGTTATCCAAATTATTATTTTATTTCTGTCAAATCAAATTATTGATATTTCCACATTATGACAACTACAGCATGGTGACAGCTATTGTTAATTTACTCTCATTAAATCTTTCAACTGGAGTAATCAAAAACTTTTCAAGTATCATATTTTGTTTTTCTAAATTATGGTGAGATGTTCTTGAACAGCGGTTCTAAAATGGTGTTTATTAAACAAGTCTACATGTGTCATGGGAATAAGTGACCGTACATTTTATTTAAAACACAATAACTGTGTTTTTATATTCTAATCACCACTTAACAACAATAACAACACTTAACACTTTTAACAATAATCTGCATTAAACCTTTGGAAATGAGTTTTGTCTGTTGTAGTGAGCTGGTGTGGGAATTGGTTGGTGGATATTATTTTTTTTATCCTTAAACTTTTGTTTCTTTTTTTTAAGTTGTGATTGTTAATGTTGAAAGTACAAAAACACATTTCAGCAAACTGGAGAAAATTATTCATAATTTCTTGGATAATTGTGTTGATTAAAATGTCTTTAGTAGTTGATTTATGTCTCAGACTTCATGAGATGTTGTTAGATTAGGTGGAAAAATCACTTAAACTGACTGAGAAGACTGTAACACAGGTCTAAGAGGCTGTTTTACACTTTCATGAATACTGTAGGCACAAACCTTAGGTCACCTTCTATAGTGGTGGGGAGATCTAATAACTGTTCAGCCAAATTAGAGTACAGCAAACAACAAAACAATATGAAATTGAGATTGTATAAATTTCATTCATGCACTGGTGGAGCATTTCTGTCTCATTTCCTTAACGGTTGGGATTTGTACCTGACAGTGACCATATGGTTTGAGTTTGATTTTGGTTTTGCCATGAGAACAAAAAGCTTGACGACAACGGGTCTGAACAGCTTAAAATTAGGTACAAATTATAAAGGAAAAAATCAAATAAATGAGTGTTTTTCGAAGTATTTATTATTTATAACACACAACTGAAATGTCTACAAAACGCAGGATAAAGATTTTATGACTTTTATTTAAATGTACTAAATTGATTTTTTTTAAATCCTCAAATCAGATATTTTCATGGCTTGTTCACAGTGAAGACCTAGAGCCGTGAAGTCAATGCTCCTTATTAAAAACTGACTCAAGAACACATATGACAACAATAAAGAAATAGGCACTTGATGTAACATGTACCAAAGCTGCAGTCCCATCATGCCAGATAGCTTCTAATAAAGTCAGTATCACCTCTAAAACCCCAGCCTGCCAGAGGAGCAGCAGCTCAGAAACACTGAGCTAAATCAGAGCCGTCAGATCGAGTAAACAGGCCGGCAGGGGCCAATCTGTGCCAGATGATGCTGTGAGAGAGTTGGGCTTTTCTCTGTGAAGTGTGTTGGGATTTGGACCCGGGTTAATCCCATGTGAAAACAGCCCAGGGTGCACTCTGCTCTCCTGGGCTCCTGGATAAATAGTGGCCAATTAGAGGTGTCTGGGAGAGGTTTTAGACAGAAGCAGAGCTGCGGCCACAGTGTGGCTGTGTGTGAAGTTTCTCTTCTTGTTTGTTCATTTATCAGAATCTGCAGTGATGTTCAAGCATGTTTTTGTTCAAAGATTTGACTGGTGAGACACAAAACAGACTTGAAGTCATTTATAGTCAAACAAATAAGGCTGACAATGCTTCCACCTTTATTCAATATATGTAATCCAACGAAGCAGGTCTCACTAATATTGTTGAATAATTAAAAATGTGTGCTTTAGTGTTTCACGTCATTCCTTTGTCTTGTTCCATTTGCATGTACAGACTTTTATAAAGCAGAGCCTCGCAACTTTTTTTCAGCATCAGGTCCCACCACGACCTCTTGAATCAGAAATTATGACTCAATCTTTCAGAAATGGACAGCAAATTAAATTTATACCAAGATAAATTGTTACAGTTTGGACCTGAGATGGTACAAAACCAATGATTGAACAAAGAGACAGGGCAAAATAGAAAGACAAAAGCTCTGCAGAGATGATGCAGAGAAATTCATATATCAATATGAACAATCTGCTTTAATGCCAAAATAATACAGTTCAGTATGCTGAGATATCCAGAAAAACAATCAAAATATACTTGCTATTATAGCAAATAGAGTAAAAAACAATTTACGTTGATCCGCTTTAGGATTCACTTAATCTTACAGATCAGGGTTGGGCAACTGGAGGCCTGGGGTCCATGTGTGGCCCCCCTCTTCACTCAATGTGCACGTCAATTTCACATTTACAAAAACTGCAACCAAAACCAACATTATTAAATATAATCTGATTTGCCTCTCATGTACACAGGGGTTAGACTAAAAACAAAATAATGTAAGTATTTCTTTGATAGTTTTTAAAAGCTGCTTTTTAAATTGATTGCAAGAAAATGTTATTATGCAATTTGATATTATGATTTTTGTGAAGGTCATTTCAAAAGTTTTATTATTACTTTTGGGAAATAGATCAAATTAACTTTAATAACCATCAATAGCCAGTACTGTTAAACTGCTGCATGGCCAGGTTACATTTGTGAAAGGCATTTTTATCCTCAACAGAATTAAAAGCACATTTATTTAACTAAATATAAAAAACAGCATGTCCTGGTTTATTGCACTAAAAATATATTAATTGGCTTTAATTTTTTTAGATGGAAGAGGGCATGATTGAACACAGAGGCAGGGTATAACAAACATTTCTAGAAAGCATATCACTAGATGAGCCATGTGGGGACATGCATGCATTTATGTTACACAACTCTAACTCCAGTAATAACATACGATACTGCTTATTTTTAGAGACCCAAAGATCCAGTCATCTGTTAACAGGAAAAACAACTTTGCTGTAAAAAGATAACAAGACAAATGAGTTTAGATCTCAAGAAAACAACCTAAATTGACTTGAGATCACACTAAAACAGTAGAAAATGTATGTATGTTTCCTGCATAGGGCCTCAGTAAATTAAAGATTGTTTGTCAAATCTTTAATCACTGCCCACTGAAAACAAGCTCCAAACATATCCGGAGAGGAGTGCTGGCTTAGTGATTTTTTAAAAATGAAAGCGACAAATATATGATGAAATATAGTTAATGAATGTTAACCCTTTATGACTTAATTTCAGTATACAGTTTAACAGAAACAAAGCTGCTGTTGTTGTAAACTCAAAGATAAATATACGATTATATAGAAATGGAGGTAACAATCAATACCATACTGTTGAGGCATGTGCTGCCTCACTGAAAAGCCAAACAGAAAAGGGTCACTGTGACAACAAACCTACAGAGGATCACCCTAACAACTACTTGTAAAACAATCTTTTAAATAGATACACGTCTTTGCAGGCCAACTGTAATTAGGACGGCCTTCATCAGTATTAATCTGCTGCTTAGGAAAGCTGCAGAGGCTGCTTCTTCCCTCCAGGGTTTGCTTCAGTGGCAGTAGAATACTTCATTGTAGGTTCTAAATGTCTACTGTGTTCTCCTGTTGGTTTGTTTATCATGTTGGAGTATAATGATTCAATTAAAGCTTCTTTTTAAGAAGCTCAGTTAAGGTTTGACATATGCATGATACAATCTGCAACAAAGTGTCAGTACATTGATTAAAGGTGCTATGAGGAGAATCTATTACCGACAACATTAAGACTCTGTTACCCCTAACCTCAGAGCTGGGAGTGACATCATCTCCGACTTATCGACGTTCCAGTTGAAGTCGGAAAAAAACATGCCGATCTACCAGGCTATTGTTAGCTGTTGTTAGCACACCCTTGTTGTTCACAAATATCCCATGAAGAATGTGACTATCTCTACAGCAGCATTTTTGTAAATATAAGTCTAACAATACTATGTATACAGCTGATCTAGAGCGACACACCCCAGTCAGAAGTGCAAATAAATGGATTATTACAGGAGCTAAATAACTGTTCACACTGGGGGCATCCATCTTTGATTGTCAACCTGAGGATGGCGAGGTTTCACTGAGTTCCCAGAAGGAAATTCCGACTTCAGGGAACGTTCCAGTTGCAGTTTCCTACTCGGAACCCGGAAATTCCTACTTCTGACTACAACTGGAACGCACCAAAAGACGTGACCCAAGCCAAAGCGTGCGTTTGTTGTGATGCTAATAAAAATGCAGCTCATACCTTCCTCAGAACTCTGCATTGCTTTACAACTTCTTTTTTCAACAACTTACAGGATGCAAAGCGACGAGGTAATGTATCTCTTTCTAGTTACATAGTGGTAGTTTTTGATGTGTGACAACAAGCAATTTTTGGAAAACTTAGTATCGTAGTTTTGTAGCCGGCTATAAATCGCTACTTACAGCCCGGTGCTCTAAGACGTGTCTGAATAATATAAATTTACTCTAATTTTAATTGTCTTGTTCCCGAAGTAGAGTATCCAGGCCAGTCCAGCCCTGCCCGACCCAGCCGGAAGGCTAAGGAATAGCATTTATAGATAACCTATTTTGATGCTATAAAACTCATCTTAAAGTGTGTATTTCGATCAGGCATATATCTAGAAGTGAGACTTTTTTGTAATTACTTAAGAACTCCTCACAGTCCCTTTAAAGAGTTAAGGGCTTTTCCAACTTTAATATGACTGGTACTATTCAACAAAGACGGAAGCAGTAGAAAGATAATTTGGCTTCCTCTATGATTTATCAAGACAATTAAAGTGTAGAGTAACACAAACCCTAGTTTATATCTAAATAAAGAATGCACATGATTAAATAAGGAGGGACTTTATTGCTTTTTTTGACATATTTGAATCACCTGAAGCCTGACATAGTGTGTAAAATGACATTTTCTCCGTGATTTGCAGGATTTTTCCCGCAGATGTGAAAATAGCCCCCCTGCCGTCAGCACTGTGTGTGTCTGCCTGTTTACCTGCAGCATATACGGACTCACAAATAGAACTTCAGTCTGTGTATACGTGGCGTGCATGTGGAAGGACATTATTAGGATGGTGGGGGAGTTCTAAGGCAAACGGGAAATTACATGCAAGACAGCACAGGCTGGAGGGGCTGAGCGAGAGGACAGAAAAGCTGGGGAGGTTGGGTCTGCAGCTTACTGTAGGAATGTTAATCCTCCTAATGTATTACAGTTGGAGGAAGAGCAGGACCACAGGCTGAACTGGGCCTTCAGGGCACAGGGAGGA
The DNA here is from genome assembly GCA_036419115.1 of Scarus forsteni. Lineage (NCBI taxonomy): Eukaryota > Metazoa > Chordata > Actinopteri > Labriformes > Labridae > Scarus > Scarus forsteni. Next base: position 2,311,313 of record JAZDUH010000060.1, read on the forward strand.
GGAGGGAGACAAAAAAGTGGGGTAGAAGAAAGATGAGAGGGCAGCAGGAGAGAAGAGGATATAAAAAGAAGATGGACGCATCAGAAAGTGTGTTTACTGAATGTTAGAGTGTGAGTCAGTGGAAGTGGACAAACACTATCATGCTTGTGCGTTAAATTTTAACCTGTTTCTTGCTTTTCTTGGTCATCTATGATATTATGAGTGCAGAGTAAAGCAGTTGGAAAAGTTGATTTTTTGTGTGTCTGATTGATTTCTAAGCAAGTTGAGTTCAGACAACACAAGGTCATTTTTATTGCTACAATGGTCACTTTGTCAAACAAGGCAATCATGGAGCCATAAAATCGTGTAAGGTGTTAAAATGTGTTTAAACTCCTTGCAAAATTTTGTCTTACGGATAACAAGACAGACCACATGATCCTACCAATTACAAATTACAGCCAGTGCTGATATTAATAGGGGAAAGGGAGAAGACAGCAATAAACACACTGAGTTTACAAAATCATACTGTTTTTTCTTATGCATCACAATAAATTATTTGTCAACATATAAAGACAGAGATGTTTTAATGCTTAACAAGCTTTTCCTCTATCATAGGTCAATTTAGAGGCTATGACTTCATCCTTTTTTTTTTGCTTTGCTGTTCAGTTTGTTTACATTTGCGATGGCTGCAAATCCAGAGATCTCCATGCTTTTATTGGTCAACACCACTGATGTAATGGACAAAGCATTAAGAGTCAGGGCAAAAATGACAAATGACTTGACCTGGAACATTCACCTTTCAGATTGGCCAATACTCAGATTTAACTGTTGTAGTCCAACGGCCAACCGACCACAAGGCCATGGATCATGGATCTGAGCTGTGGATCATTTGGTAGTAAGCAATTCATTTTGTCCTTCCTTCCTGTGGTGGAGGTTTTGTACAGCACAAGCCCATTTCAAGTAGTAATATTTACACATGGTTTATCAATATTACAGAGATGGAATGAGGGAACGAGGTGACCCCCCACCCCCCCAACATTCAAGTCAACATTTTTAAACCCCTTTTATCTCACAGAAGCAAATGATCATTGTGAGTTAATATTTGTATGTATTTTGATCACAGATAGCTATATTTTAAATCCTAAATTGAATATGCTAAAAGGATCACTTTAAAACTACACATTCCAAAACTGTATGTTCAGAGCAGGGCTGAGACAGAGGGGTTTACAAGCATGCCAAAATTCAATATTCACTGGATTTACGTACAAGAACCAAAATAAGTTTTGTAGACTTGTGAAAAGAGGTAAATATGTTAAATCTAAGCAAATCAGCTGTACTCTAATCCTGAAAATGAAATGGTTAATCCATGTCATATCTAAACTCTTTTATGTGACCAATACAACATAATAAAGGTTTGGAACCAAAGCTTTTCAAAACACATAAATTAATATCCATAGCCTTATGGTGAAAAATGAATTTGTTCATTTTATTTTCACGTCTTTAAAACTTTTTTTCTAAATAAGTACTTCTATCAAGACCTGAAACTCATTCCCTTCAAAATAGAGTGAGCAAACAGCTCATTAAAAGTCTCACCAAAAGTCACTTTGTTTAGTTAATAACTTTGAGAAGCATGTATCAGCCACTTCTAATTTTTTCTAATCCCGACAGGAACAAACAGTAAGAAGAGTCTGCTGAACCACTCTGTATCTCTGCAAATTACCATGAAGGAGTTTCTGCTTCAGTCATGATTATAAATATCACTTCCCACCTTGTCTAAAACAATAAGGAGTCATATCAGGAGGAATAATAAGATGCAAATGAACTGTATTTGCTCAGATTATAATGAGATTCCTAATGCTGAAGGTAGATTTATCAAAAGCAAAGTGATCTGACCCTTAAACATTTGTTTTGTAATTCAAACATCAACAGCCTTTTAGTATCTCACCTGACAAGGTACAAGCAAAACTAGATTGTGATCAACTTTGTGATCACTCCACAGCAACACGAATACCTTATATATCAGTCTTTGGATAGTTTAGTTTATGGAACTGGTGGTGCCTTGTAGAGGAAACATATAAAGAGAAAAGCTTAGATCTGCAGAGGCTAAACAGAGTGGTGAAAATGTTGGGTCCATGTGGTTCAAGTGGCATGTAAAGGGTCCAGAGCAAAAGCCCAATCCACATCACCCTAAAGCCAGGACGAAATGATGTGTGACAAACTGTTATGTGACAATTTGTGGCAAAGTTTGCAACCTCCCATTCACTTTCAATGCATTTCCACAGTGCAACAATCTGAAACTCCCCCTCTACACATGGACCTAGTCTGTTCTGATAAGTAGGCTGCTCTACTCTGTAGCAATTCATAATTTTAGCACCATATTTTCACTCTGTTTTCACTGGGCACCACCCTGAGCCAAAAGGCTTCAATAATGATAGGACATCACAGTGGTAGATACATTTGCGGAAGGACCAGGGCAAACAAACGGTTACAGGCTTCCACACTAGCACTCTTCACCAGATACAGCAGACTTTATTTTTTGTTCACAGAAGTACCCATCACTCTTAGAAACATGTAAGAGTCACCTAAGGGCATGTAAAACTTGAACAAGCACAATATGACCTCTTCAATGGGGTCAGTTATTAACTTGGCCACACAGAGTCCAGTTGTGGGGGCCAATAATGGGTTTATGTAACCTGGCACACCAAATGGACTATTATAAATATTCAGCTAACCCATAGAAAGTGTTTGTGGAGGGCTAAACCTTTAGAAGCATATCTGGCAGGTGAATGGACCATAGTTTTGTCAATCAACGTTTATTACAGACAGTAACATAGGGGGAGTACTGAGCTACAAAACGTGAACCATTTTTTTCTTTTTTTTAAATAAAAATTGTCAGGACTTGTCAGATGTGGAGCATATTTATCCTTACCATAGAGAGCTTTGGAGTTTAAGTATTTGTTTTTCATTTTATAAAGAAATGTGGTCATGATCTGATTAAACTGCTTCTGTAGCTGTTAGCATCTATGCCAATCCTTGTACATAAGGTCACTTTCTGCTGTCGTCTTGCAAGTAGCTCATTTTTTTCCTGCTGTAAAGGACTCTGGGCTGTCTCGATTTGGTCCTCTCCCAATTTTTTTAAGGGTGAATCTGCCTGATTTCAGACATTGAATCAATTTATCTGCTGTGCAAGGCTAGGACTTGATCTTCTATTTTGTCTATCTGCTTTTACATTGCAGATCACTCAACCATCAACACCATTTGCTCTCATACTGCTTAATGTTGCTTAAATTTTGGTGTTAGTACAACATTCTATCATAAATGTTTAAACACTGATGCAGCGGTGGAAGCAACTTGTCCACGGATACATCAACTCGTGACTGTAGGAGCTGGGCTCAGACAATTAATCTTCTGTTTGATGGACAAGTCACTCTCCAAACAGAGCCACCACAGAGTTCACATCCTAATTTAGGGCTGAAATATATCATGTTGTTCCATATTGATCTAATTAAACTGTATATTTTAACAAACGGCTGTGTAATGTTTTTAAGAAGCCGACAAAAGCCCTGTTGTCTGTATGCAGAGTGTGTTCAAAGGCATTGTGTAAGACTTAAAACAGAGTTTGTATAAGGATTGTAGGTGTATTAAATGACCTGAAACTGTTATAAAATATGATCCTAAACCTCCCCCTTCATGTCAGCGGGTGTGTATATCAGAGGCCTGAAACAGATGTAAACTGTCTGTCTGTTAAAGTGATCTTCATCCACAGGAAGTAGCGGTGACAGGGTGCAGACAGATCGAGTTGCACAGAAACGTGTCACTGTGAGTTTTGGCTCAGTGCTGTTATGACGTCTGTATCGAGTTCTTAAAGAGAAATAAAAATGGTTTCTTTTGCTCTCTTTCACTCTCTTTCTCTCTCGCTCTCTCTTTTTTTTCACTTCGACTCTAAAATCTGTCCCAAGTTTAACGATCCTGCAGGAAAACCTCCAGACTGTTTTGCTGCTGTGGCTTTTTAGTCACTTTTTACTCATTATGTCTTAAGAAAATTATAAAAGTACTGTGCAACTACTTTTGTAGCCAAAGTAACTTATTCCCTCTCACTTTTTATTCACTTGTTTCTCTTCCCTCTCCAAAACAATTAAAATCTAATCTAAAAAGTAATTCAGAGTATCTGCTTACACCACTTGATTTAATACATAAATGCAATATAAAAATGTAATTAAATGATTTAAATAAACTTTCTAGGTTGCTAACTTTATTTTTTAAGTTGTGATCAAATAATAATGTTGGTAATTACCTAAGCTTAATTTAGCATGTCATATATACACTCAAATTTCATTGTTGGTAAACCTAACACAAAATTCAAATTGCAATAACTTCATTAGCTTGATGACTTAATTTTTCTCAACACTGACTTTTCCATTTTAAGTTACATCTGTTACCCAGACAACTAAATAAGAGTGCAGGAGGTTGAAGCAACATTTCATGGTGAGTAAAATGTATTTCTTATTGCTCTACTGAAATAATGGGTTTAAATTTGTTACAAGTGACTTTCATTGAGAAAATTAAAAGTTAGCTTGTTTAACTTAAATTACTGCTATTTAAAAAGTTGGGTGCAGTTATCATAATTAACTAGACAACAAATTAAACTACTTTAATACCATGATAAAGTCAGTTTACTTAACATATTTTTTGAGTTACCAACTTAAAAACTTGTCCTTATGATAACAGTTATTCAGTAAGCAGAACTTAGAATAAGCTTTGACTGAAGAGGAAAGCTAATTCGCTCAATGTAATATTGTTTGTTGGTTCAATGCAATTTCAAATTAAGTTGTCATAACTAAGGAAGACTAATGGAAACTGTTGCATTGACTTTTTTGTTGAGACTAAACATTTCTTTTTAGAGTGTAGGGTTTATAACAAAGTTTACAACAGATAGCAATATTCTTAACGACTATACTGGACACAAACTCAAAACTAGAAATGCTCCAAGAGAACAGATCTCTACCAAACATTTCCATTACTATGGGTTGAGTCTTTATCACAATGTAGATAATGTCTCTATCCTGCACTGTCAACAAATCCTGCATCCCTGAAAGTTCTCCAAATCCATTCCTAACTTTTGAGTAATCCTGTTCACAAACTAACAAACAGCAGAAAAACATGACCTCCTTGGTGGAGGTAATAAAAATGACCGAAAATGAACTGGAAGCTGGTGCTCTGGTACGCAGGGTGGCAGCATTATATGGTGTCAGCAGTGGATTTCCAATCTAAGGACCAAGTTCCTTGTGACTGCTGAAGTCAAAGACAGACCAAGGAAACATCTTAAGAAGACAACACACCCAAAAGACCAGGTCCTCACCCTTACTTCACTAATGAACTGCAGGCTCTCTTTCCAGAAACTAGGGGATTTTGGGTGATACTCACACGTTTAGCTTTGTTGCTTATTCACTGAACACAGGACCTTATAAGTTGTATCTTCTTGTAAAGGCTTATCATAATATATAATAATAATGGATATTAATAAAGAGCAGAAATAACTGACTGAAATAACATTTCCTTTTTTTCTATCTAGTCTACCATCCATTTAATTATCATTTAATTATATGTTTTTAATTTTATTGGGGTAAGGGAAGGCATCAAATTTGGAATGTAACAAATGTCCCTGTTTCAGTTTCCTTTTTGAAGTAATTATTAAGAGCACATATTTTCCATTCCCTTTGTGTTAATATTTGTAAGCTGTTTTGTTTGCATTTAATTTGATCATATATTTACATTTATCATCTTAATCAGTTTAAGAGAATGTATAAAAACAAAATAATAAGGAAATATGAAGACGATAGGTGAAAGGTGCTCTGTTACTGTATATGTTACAGTTGTTGATGGTGAGTAGTTGTGTATGCTTGTCAATTGTTTTTTGATTACTTGTTTCTATTTTATTTATGTATCATTTATGTATTATTATTTCTAACTTTCTGCTTTTTCAATAAGCATCGGTTGTTACATATCTGAAGGATAGACCATCAAGTATTTTTGCTTTATTATGTCAAGAAAGGGGCTGGTACTAATACGTTTTTCTTCTTCCTGCCCCTTTTCGATCATGAAATGGAAAATGTGACAGAACTTATAAATGTACAGTATGTGACCTGTAATTTCATGATACGGAATAAATAATTTAAAAAAATACTTAAAGAAATACAGAGATGCAGAAATACAAAGGTCATATTATTGTACTTCTAATGCTTAAAATGTTTGTTTCGACTTATTCCTTTAAGGTCTATTATATGTTTATCTGTAGATTAATTACAGATCTTATAAATGGCAAAGAAAAAGACACCAGTGAGTAAATGATCATCATGTTTATACTCTGGTGTCATGTACAGACATGTTTTCCTCCTTAAATGCTCCACCTTTAATCCTCAAACTCTTATTTTTTTGTCTTCCCCCCTCTTTATTCTCGGAGGTAATCGTTAGAACTTCCTCTGCCTCTGTATTTTTTTCCACACCACGCTTCGTGCTCTCTCTCTGAGCTCCCTCTGTCTTCGGCTGTAGTTTGGGGCTGTGAGTAAACATCAGGGACCCTCGGCTGGAATATTGATTCTGTGTCTGTGTGTTTTGTGGTGCTGAGGAGCACACACTGTGACCGCTTCACATCACTTCACAAAATAGGTTTATGTGGGGGTCACTATCAGACGACTGATGCTGTCAAATAAGTAGAGACTGAGGAAATCTGCTCTGCCCGCTGTACAGTTTTTTAAAAGTCAGTCTGGCAATGATGTTTAACCTGTTTGTTTTCAAAGCATAATAAAAGCAAAACTATTCACCTGGAGGATGAGATTTTGAAGTAAAACACGCGTGGACTGATGGATCTTTTGACAAAATATTAAATTACCAATTTGATAAAGTTTTATTTCTTATGTATGACCATTTTCTTGGTTATGACCTGGATCATTTTCATAAAGTACAAAACCCAAAACCAGTGAAGTTGGCACGTTGTGTAAATCATAAATAAAAACAAAATACAATGATTTGCAAATCCTTTTCAACTTATATTCAATTGAATACACAGCAAAGACAAGATATTTAATGTTCGAACTGAGAAACTTTATTTTCTTTTGCAAATAATCATCAACTTAGAATTTAATGGCAGCAACACGTTGCAAAAAAGTTGGCACAGGGGCATTTTTACCACTGTGTTACATCGCCTTTCCTTTTGACAACACTCAGTAAATGTTTGGGAACTGAGGAGACCACTTTTTGAAGCTTTTCGGGTGGAATTCTTTCCCATTCTTGCTTGATGTACAGCTTAAGTTTTTCAACAGTGTGCAGAATGTGGCTTGGCATTGTCTTGCTGAAATAAGCAGGGGCGTCCATGAAAAAGACGTTGCTTGGATGGCAACATATGTTGGTCCAAAACCTGTATGTACCTTTCGGCATTAATGGTGCCTTCACAGATGTGTAAGTTACCCATGCCTTGGGCACTAATACACCCCCATACCATCACAGATGCTGGCTTTTTCTGTTCGACAATTTGCTCACACATTTTTTCACAAAGTGGTGACCCTCGCCCCATCCTTGTTTGTGAATGACTGAGCATTTCAGGGAAGCTGCTTTTATACCCAATCATGGCACCCACCTGTTCCCAATTAGCCTGTTCACCTGTGGGATGTTCCAAATAAGTGTTTGATGAGCATTCCTCAACTTTCTCAGTCTTTTTTGCCAGAATTTTTGAAACATGTTGCAGGCATCAAATTCCAAATGAGCTAATATTTGCAAAAAATAACACCGTTTACCGGTTCGAACATTAAGTATCTTGTCTTTGCTGTGTATTCAATTAAATATAGGTTGAAAGGGATTTGCAAATCATTGTAATCTGTTTTTCTTTACGATTTACACAACATGCCAACTTCACTGGTTTTGGGTTTTGTATTACTCTGAATGTAATTGTCAAACAAAGACGAACAGGGTTCTTGCTTGACTTGGATATTTGAAACAGTTGATGAACCCCTCCCGTAGACTGGCGCCTAATGGTTTTAATGAGACAGCATGGAACTGATGCACAACTATCTAACACAGCTAACTCAAGTGAAAGTTGTTAAAAATGTAAGTTTGCTCTTCATGGAGGTCTGCAAGGGAGCACCCCAAGGTTCAGTTCTCGGGCCACATCTTTTCGCAGTGCACAGAAATAATATTGTACATCAAAAATTCATTCTTAACCTGAAAATTTAGTTTTACAATACACTGACCACTTGATATATCAAGTCTTTTTAAAGGAACAGACCTATTTTAATGCTTCCAGTAAGCTCTCCCAGATTCAGATTTACACCAAATTCAAATAATCATTTCCCACTGTCATGACCAACATTCCCTGAAAATGTAATCAAGTTCCATTCATACATTTTTAAGTCATCTTGTTAACAAACTAACGATTAAAACTGGAAGTGCCCAGAGACCAAACTGCCACCAAGTCATCTCCAGAACCGTCAGGTGACTATTTGTCTTATCTCATGGTTATAATACATTCTGGAAAAATTGCTGGTTTTACATTCAGAATCCAAAACCAAAATTCAGTTACTACTCTTTTATGCAAGCTCCCATAGTCCCTGAAAATGACATCAAGTTTGTGGACAACTATTGAGTTATGCTGCAAAGTTATTTTGTGAAAGTGTGAGAAACTGCCATATCTCCCAATGTTAAAAATCCAATAAAAAAAAAATCTTGGTGGTGCTACCTATCTGGAGCACCACCAAAGTCTAACAAACTCTCCTCTGAGCCATGACCAACATCACTTGATTTTTATTTATCAAAATGTGTTCATAACTTTTTGAGTTATCCTGTTTACAATCTAACAAACCTACTAATGCCACAAAATAATAACCTTCTTGTTGGAGGTGAAAAAGAAGTGTTGAATTGTTTTATAGCTGTAAAACAGAACTCCTGTATCATACAGTGTTCTAACAAGACAGTTACCGAATAACCTAAATAAGAGAAATGTAAAATGCAGAGTCATTTAAAGTAACATAGTTTACGAATATGAAGGACAAGCCATAAATATGAATGTGTGACAGACCATCGATGTGTGTTGATAGACCATCAGTTGCTCCTTTTGGGGAGTCTCCACCATCAATAATTTCTCACACTGTCGGGTCATGTAGTGACAAATGGGTGCAAGAGCATGTGGATGTTTTAGCTGATACCTGTTCATTACTTAGAGTGAGTGGGTGTAAATGTGTGGGTGTGACCTGCAGTGTAAATGTGCTTTGAATAAACAGAAAAACATCAGAAAAAGCCCTAGTCAGGTTCAAGTCCATTTACTATGTAATTACTTTACAATTGTTCATTTGTTAGTTTGTTCTACTTTTACATTTATAGCAGGCCACCCCTTAGACTCAGTGAGCTCTCCCTGCCAAAATAAAGAATTGGCCAACAAGAATTGGTCCACCAGGCTGTTTAGAGACAAGCACATGATATTCCAATAAAAACCTTACACTAACAGTCACTAACTGAACTTAAAACCTGCTGTTTTCATTGAGCTTGTTGGCTAAACTTTCATGTTAATTTCATTTTAAAACAAAACCAGAGGAGCTGAAGACACAGTTGCTGTGTCACTAAGTGTATTCATAACATTTGTATTGGAAAGAATCATAAATGTAACAATACAAGACAGTTTTTGACTTCAGTTGCTTAATATTTGACCTGTTTATCGTCAGACCTTAGTCTTGATGTACTTGGAGGATTAAAAATATCCCACAGTAAATTAAATGACTCCTACTACGTTTTATATGTTTGTGATCAAATATCAATTTCTTTGAAAACTGTGTAATTTTTTATGTTACAGGTTTTTTCCACTTCAAATACAGCTAAAAATGCTTGAAGGTAGACGGTTGTGTTTTTATTGTATTTTATTAGTTTTCTGTGCTGGTGAGTCAAACATTCCTGTTCTATCTTTTAGAGTTCAGATCCTGTCAATGAGAGAATCAAATTATATGAATGACGGTTTAACTTTGGTTTAGAGAGTGGGCTGACTTTGATTTCTGATTATCTGACAAACTTCTGACTTCTATTTTTATTTCTAGAGTTAAAGAAATAGAAAAACTTGATCATATCGGGTCTTGAACTGTCCTAACATAACTGACTGCTTATAGTGAAGCAGCAGTTTCCTCACAGCAGGACGGTTGCTGGGTGAGCTCTCCTGTCAGATGGGACCTTTCTTTGTTGTGTCTGCATGTTCTCCCCGTGCATGTGTGGGTAATACAGTTTGTTTCCATTGGCCACCAACATGCTCATTAGCCTAATTGGCAGCTCTGAAGTGCCTCTGACTGAGAATGTGTGAATGGTTGTCTATCTCGAGCTGATGACCAGTCCAGAGTGTTCCCGGCCTCTTGCCCAGTGACAGCTGGGAGAGGCTGCAGCCCTGTGACTCCAAATGGGACAAGGAGAAAAGAGAAAGGATGAACTCACAGCACGTACTTTGGATTTTTAAAGCTGTCCACGAGGTTATGTTTTTGCAGGCATCTGTTTGTTTCATTTTTAAGGTTATTAAAATGTTAACTCAGAAACTTCTTGAACAGCTTTTGATGAAATTCTCAGGGAATTTTGGTCATGGCACATGAAAGAAGAGATTACATTGGGTGGTTCTGGATCCACATCTGGAGCCAGGGATTTTTTTAAAGGACTTGTTGTTCTTCCAATTTGGGACAGTTTTCAATGATTTTGCTATGAACTCAACAAGTTCTCAACTGATTATGAGACAGAGAAGTAATTAGACTTTGGAACAGATCCGAATCCAGATGCACACCCAGTCAAGGATTTGCTAACTTTTCAAGACAGAAAAGCTTTTCATTTAGCTTTAACTTAAAAAATAATGGACAGATTCTGATAAAGTTTTCAGGGAATATTGGTCATGGAACAAGAATGAAGAGATTACATCAGGGTGGCTTTCTGAGTCCTGATCGTGTCCCAGGTTTTTTTGAAGGTTTGTCAACATTGTGAGATAGGGTAGTTTTCTATCTTCACAATTATTTTGATGACAGTTCTAGGACTAGTTGTTCATGTCACAACGGAGAATTGACTCAATTTTGGTGGTGATCTGGATCTCTATGTAGATCAAGAAATCTTTAAAAGATCTGTTCACAGAGAGATTTTTCAGTTGATTAGTTTCCTGTTGAAGTTGGAAGTGCCAATCTAGTACTAGTTAGTTTTTATAACGTTTGTAACATACAAACAATAGCTTGAAAACTTTTGAGCTGAGTTTGATGAAATATTAGGAAATGCTGCTCATAAGGAAGGAAAGGTGACTGGACTTTAGTGGTGATATGATTCTTAATGAAGGATTTGTTCACAGTTTAAGATAGGGCACAGTGTCAGAAACGCCTTGGCAGAGGTCTGTCCTCTCAGAGCACTTCTAGTTTAAATACATTCTTGGTGGCTCAGCACAAATTTAACAAGAGCTCACTGGAAGCAGTGATATTTCAGCAGGGCAGTGGAGTATAAAACTGTAAGCTCATCAGCTTACAAATGAATTTCACATTGTTCTATTTTTCTGCAATATTATAACTGTGCATCGCAAAAGATGTGGCCCAGGAATGGAGCCTTGGGGTGCTCCTTTGCAGCCCTCTGTCAAGAGCAATCTTACATTTAACAACTTTTAAAGGAGTGGTGAAAATACCACCTAGCTTTGTGTTCTTGGAGCACTTTTGTTTTGCTTTTTTGTTAGATTAATTTTTCTCCTCTCTTATCATGTCACTTTTTATTGGTGGCATCAACCATCTTGTGAGTCAGCTGTTTTTAGCTGGAACTGATACACGTGTAATAAACCATTAATAAATCACATTAGTTGATCAAATTGGCAGCCTATCTATAGAAGAGCTTCTGAATTAATTAATTACAGAGCAGATGGTTTGTTCAATTATATGATCCTTGTAGAAAAGGCAAATGAGAAACCTTTAAATGATCAAAATGTGATTTTTGTAAAATGAATACTAGGAAATCAGTGTGAGGAAAATAACAACAGCAACAGCGGAAATGTCACAGCGATAAACAGTTGCAGGGGCTGATGGGGATTGATGGGCTGCTAACCCCTCGTTTGTGGCTCCACTGGGACACCTCGCTCCTTGAAGGCTCTTATGTAATCCTGGCACTGCCTCTGTGAATTCCTGCTGTGTTACTGGATAGCCTGTGGTTAGCGCGCGGAGTGTAGGTCAAACATATCAGAGAGCGCCATCGGGAACATCTATATCTCTCTCCAGCCAACTACTCTCTTTCATCGTTGCGCAAGTGTTGCCATGGAAGTGAGTCGGGGTTTCCATGGCGCTGTGCTTATTGTTGTGAGGACATAACATTTGGGCCAGTGTGACACCCTCTGGCTATAGATAAGTGATATTTGAAGGACGTGTATCTGCTCAATGTCAAAAACCCAGTTGTAGTTCATAAAAACAGATCTTTTAATTGGTTCTTTAATGAGACAAAGCAGGCTACATCGGGAAAAAAAGCTTGTTTTTTTGTTATGACAACTGCACTCTTACATACATTATTTTACAGTCATGGACTCCCTTTGTAGAACAGCACACAAATCTATATACTCAATGGCTTTTTAGAGTTTTACTTGAAAAAATCTTGCTGATATTCTGTTACATCAGTGGCTAAATTGTTGTCTTTGTTTTTAACCCCTTAAATTTAAAGACACCCTGCATTTTAAGACAGTTTATCCTAACAGATTATCACGAGTGTCATCGTATGTATGGAAAAGAAACACATTTATACATTTTCAGAAAACTTTAAAAATAAATTCACATGTAGACTGCCATTTTTTGTGATGCACCCTGGGTGATGATACCGAATGTTAGCTGTTTCCTTTTTCCTTTATCTTTTGAGCACAGGTCCCATTAAGAGTCTTTGCTAGAATTGGTTTTGACCCTGCATAAACCAGCTCTAAGTAGCTCTTTACTGCAACACTGACTTCAGGTTTGAGACTCTTTAAATGCAAATAACCCCCTTTTACCGGACCTCCCTTCTCTGGGGGTTTTCAAGGGTGTGGGTACAAATCTGTGGGTGGGGTATCATTAGATTGCAAAAATGTACCTTGCAGATCAATGGGCATTTAGAGATTAATAGTAGTCCTGCCACAGTGTAAAACTGATATCCTCAGTCGCTCAAATCAGAGTGATTATAGCACTTAAGAATCAAATTAGGTGGGTACATCTTGGACATACACCAGGGAAGCTTCGTCATTAAAGGGGTGATGCATACGATAAGCTACGTGAAAATAATAATATATGCCAAATTCAAGGATTGGACATTAGACCTTTTAATTTTGCTTTCTGTGGAACTGCCAAATAAACAAGCCATGGTTTGCTGCCCCGTCTCTTATTTCCTGTGTGTCCAACACGTAAGTAACACGTCATCAAACGTCGCTCACTGTGACACATCTTTCCCATCTCTCCAGCACAACTTGTTCACAGCAGTCCTGTTTTTGTTGTCTTGCCTCTGACGCACTTCTGGAGATGGAGCAAAGGGGGGATTAACTTGTCCACCTATTCTGTCTCTGTGGCGTACAACGTAAAGGTGAAGGGGTGCAAATGTTATGGCGTGAAAGTGTGAATTTGGTTTTGTTGTAATGTCATAGTGAGTCCTGATTCTGACCAGGCTGTAAGATTTGATGATTTTTTTAAGTACTAGATTGGCATATTTTAACTTTAGCAGATAGTCTGGATACCAAGATGAATCCATGTAAAAGAGATCAAGTGTGTTTAGCAGCAGCTGAAACTGGAGGCTGTTGGGGTGTCCCGTTTGTCTGTCCTAAAGGTCACTGCTCGAGAAGGATATCCTGAGCAATTCTCAAAACTTTGCACAAATATAGCTTGGACGGGTTTGAGAACGGTGGCATGGTGGGGTAGCAGATTACTCAGGGTACTTAGATTAATCCCACCAAACATAAACAGCTCATTAGGTTAACTGGTTCCTCTAGCTCTTAAGAGCAGATAGTTGTCTTTCTCTCTATAAAGCCCTGGGATTGGCTTGGGTCTTTTTCTCATCACAGTATCTCAAGAATGCTTAAAGAGATGCTTTTCCAAACTTAGTGGACTCTTTTGACTTTGGTGGTCAATCGATCATTGGTCAAAGCTATAAAACTTCAGGTCAGCCCCTTGCTCATACAATATATCAAAAATGTTTCAGGGGATTTTAGACAAACTTCGGACAATATTATATGCTTTAAGAATTAAATAATTTGGTTTTGGGGGTCATGAGACACCAATCAAGATCATGAAGCCTCGTCTTCATTTTGAACTCTTAAAAAATGTCTTGAAGAACTTGTGAAATAAACAGAAACTACATCTTCATCCAAGGATAAAGTTATGATATCATCAGGTTGAAGGGCTGCTGGTCACTAAGTCTCTAGTTCATCCTTTTTTTTCATCCTTGTTTCAACAAAACTTTGATGGTGTTTCTCCAAACTAATGCTCTCTCAGGACATGAACTTGTTAAAATAACCAACAGCATTTTTCAAGATTATAAGTTAAAGGTCACTCTGTCTCATGCCCACCCCTTGCTTTTGAAAGAAATATTTCAAAAGTGCATGAATAATCTTTTCAATAATACATCAGATAGGCCCTATCTGACTTAAGCCGGGCATCCACTGTGCGATTTTTCACCCGTGCGACTATTTTAGGGATCGGGACGAGTTTTGGCTCAATCATGCGTCTCACATCGTGTAGTATACACGAGGTAACGAGAAGCGATTAACACCTCACGACCAACTCCAGATCGATCGGATGAAAATGAAACCTGTTGGAAATCCTGGTCGCACCTCGTGAGGCTATGTCACACTACACACGCGCAAACCTTGATACGGAAGAGAAAACAAATGCACAAGACGGACCAGCATGGCATCACAGTGGACCTGGACCCAATTAATGGAGGGTCGACTTGTTGAGCTGTGGCAGGCGCAGGGGAGCCTCGTCGGGCAATGCGTTTTTGTTTGTTAGTCATTCGCATGTGTGAGCATTCGATCACTTCCTACTTCTTCTTCTTCTACTACTACTTTTTACGTTGCATTTCTGGATACAAGAATACGATGTGTCGTACATGGACATACAGTGTGAGCAGTCAGATTGCATCCGAGCATCAGGTCGTACAGTGTGAGAAGAAGAATCGTGAGCTGTGAACTGTTAGCCCCTGCAATTCACTCGTACAGTATGAGCAGCAGCTGAACACCGCGATCGAAAAAGTCGTACAGTGCCAGGCATTCAAGGTGAACTTAAAAATAAATATTAAAGATCATGGTCATAAACAATTGAGTTTTCCCTTGCTTGTGTACTTATAGCTGATGACCGCTAAATTATTTTTAGAAGTATGAATTAGTGGAAATAAGGAATTAAGTTTGGTGTATTCATTTAACTAGTGACTGTGTAAACCAGTTACTTGAGTCGACATCGTGGCTGACTCTGTCCATGGGTGGGTTTGTGTTTGCCTAATTTCTTTGGTATTTTCACATTCTAATGATTGCTATTCTGCAAAGCAATGCAAAACATGTCAAAATGAAGCATGGTGGGTATTCCTGCTTTGACTACATCTAACAAATTTTTGATTATGATATTGATAATGAGCCTTTTTTGTTTACTTTCACTCTCAGAGGTATCACTATTTTGGCAGTTTACTTAAACAAAACAAGTGGTTGCAAACAGTCTGAGTTCATTGTATTCCTCCACTAACTCGCATCCCATACTCTGAAGTGTATAAACAAAAACACTCATCATGCCAATAGCTGTAAACATGAATGCAAGGACAGACTGCAGGAATATCTCTGGTCTAACTGTCTTCCATTCGTATAGCTTACTAAGGTAAAAAAGGTCCCATGTCCTGCTCTACAGCCTATAATCCCTCCTCATCCCTCCCACCAAGCATTGTTTGGGAAGCCAATCAGCACAGAGCTCATTACGGTATCCTGCTGTAGAATCCCTGCCTCTCAGATCAGAGTATTTCCAAAGGGGAGGGCAAAAGAGCTGCATCTGATCCTCTATAGAGATGATTCTTCCCCTTGTTTATTCAACTTAAACCAAATCCTTAGCAGACACCCAAGACATGTAAATGGTTGAACACACCAAGATGATTGAAACCACCTGGCAACAATATTTCTACTTTTTCAAATGACACCCTTCAGGCCTTTGCAGTTTTAACTCAAGTACACTCCTGTTAAGGAGGACATGAAGAAATCAGTTACTGTGGTGTTATAGCGAGAGTGATTGGAAACATGTCAAAGGTGGTGCAATGCTACCCTTCGACATCACTACCCACAGTGCATCAAGCAACGATGGCGGCCTATTCTTTCAGTTTTCTGTAATTGTAGAAGTTGTGTTTCTTGTTCGGCATACATATGAGCCACACTTGCAATAACCTAGAAGAATATGTCTGAATATGCAGGGTCCCTTTAATGTGTTCACTCTCCAGGTCTAAAGTTCCTACAGGATGTGCTCACAGTACATCAACCTAGGGCCTTTTGCTTTTGAAGAACATGCTTTTCTCATCTTTAAAGTACAATTTCATATATTTTTGTCACATACAAAACAGAAAAAAAGTCCATTATGTACATCCTCCATTTCTCCCACTTTGCAACTACAGGTCCTTTCTCCTGCATCGGAAGCAAAGATCACATTTGGTATTTTTGGGCCAAGATGTTGACCTCCAGTCCAGTTGAAGCATCCATGGTTTATTTACCCTTGGTTTCTACGTTTATTCTAATCATGCAGTTCAAAAGAAGGAAAAAAATGTGGATTATAATTTTTAGAAATCCTTTGAAGCAGTTGGTCAGTTCAGCGACAAAGTCTCACAAACTGGAGAGAGAATTCCTTTGAAGCACGGTGGTCCATCTGGGCATGTCTACGTGTCAGTTTTGGTGATTATTCTTCTAGAGTACCATCAAAAAACAATCTGCCAGCCTGCAGCACATCTGGCAGCTTTGAGATGGAACTGACGAGATGTTAGGTTTGGTGGTAGTGACTTACAGCTGGTCGTCAGGTCACGGGTTGAAGCTGTTCCTTCATACCGGCCGGTCCACAGCGTATTGGCATGGGCTCAGGTTGGACACAGGATTCTGCACTGCCGGGTATGCGAAGTTGGCGTGCTGCTTGGCTTTAAGCCGCAGACTGGCCAGGCTGGAGTTGCAGGTGTCTCTGTACATATAGGGGCTGGCTGTGGTGGCGTAGGGGCACGTGGCTGCCGTCACCGCTACAGAGTTAAGTGCTGTCGGGCTGTTGAGGTTGTTGAGGTTGCCCAGATTGTTGAGCCCTGTAGTAGGAACCCCTGCCACCGCTGAGGGCACCATGCTGGAGGCCATGTTCATTGAAGGGATGGAGCTTGGAGGCGAGAACATGGGCTGGGATGACAGGGGGCTTACATTCATTGAGTTAAAGAAGGGGAAGCTCTTGGCTGAGAGCGGGCTGCTTGCTAGGCTCTTGGTGGCCCAGTTGTTGTAAGAGTAGCCCGTGTACATGTCGTCATAGGGCTGCATGAGTCCATTGAACTGGGCTCCAAAGCCATTTTTGCATAGCTCTGCCTGCTGGTTCCTCTCACGTTTCCTCCACTTGGCACGTCTGTTCTTGAACCATACCTAACGAAGACAAGGAGAATAAAACAGATATTTCAATCTGAGGGTTACATTCACTCTTCGTAGACTGTGGGCTAAAAATCCCTAAAACACCTTATTTAGTAATGGGCGCAAAAAAAGTCTTCTATTATACAACCGAGTGTTAATTCCCATAAATATTTGAGAGTCTGATCCTCCAGCCATAACATGGTGAAGTAGAAACGCCCGGAGAGAACAAACCCCTACCAAGGTATTTCCAAATTACACAAAAAATGCCCTATCAACAATATCTACAATATCTCCATCAATAAATGTTTTGATCTACATCTGTTTTTCAGATCACCCCAAAAATTGAATCATACCTCTCTTGTGCAATTCCTGAAACTATTATCAAAATTAACAGAGAACCTTTTGAGTTATCTTGCTCACAAATGGACTGACAAAATGACCAACATCTGTAAAATATTCACCTCCTTTGGCAGAGGTAATAAATGATAATAAAATAAGACAAACTAAATCAATAATGAAATACACCTTGTTTGAGAACCACTGTTTAAACAGTAAAGTTAATTCTGTTTTCCTTTAACACTGACATGTTTCACTCACTTCTTAAAGGTTTGGGAAAATGTAAGCTCAATGAGATATTTACAACACTGCATGCAGTTAGAATGGGTATGGCCTGAAGTTGATCACAGTAACGACCAGGGTTTACACTCCAAACTGTATCAAACTGTACTTAACTGGACAAGATAAAGTATAAGGATGGCTTGGAGACTTGTTTTATGACGCCTATACTTCATCAAGTCATCTGTTTGGGGATTCAGGTGGCTCATCCCCACATTCAGACACAAAACAAGAGAAAACTGCAAAGTTGCTTTACTTAAAGGTGCTATGAGGAGAATCTATTTGCTGCAACATAAAGACTCTGCTACTCATGAGCACGAGCGGGGACTGTCGTAATGCTGCGTTCCAGTAACCTCAGAACTGGGAGTGACATCATCTCCGACTTATCGGCGTTCCAGTTGAAGTCGGAAAAAAACATGCCGATCTACCAGGCTATTGTTAGCTGCTGCTAGCACGCCCTGGGTTGTTGTTCACAAATATCACATGAACAATGTGATTATCACTATGGCAGCATTTTTGTAAATATAAGTCTAACAATACTATGTATACAGCTGATCTAGAGCGACACACCCCAGTCAGAAGTGCAAATAAATTGATTATTACAGAAGCTAAATAACTGTTCACACTGGGGGCATCCTTCTTCGATTGTCAACTTGGCGGTGGCGAGGTTTCACCGAGTTCCCAGTAGGAAATTCCGACTTCGGGGAACGTTCCAGTTGCAGTTTCCTACTCGGAACCCGGAAATTCCTACTTCTGACTGCAACTGGAACGCACCAAGACGTAACCCAAGCCAAAGCATGTGTTTGTTGTGATGCTAATAAATGCTGGTCAGACCTTCCTCAGAAGTCTGCATTGCTTTACAACTTCTTTTTTCAACAACTTACATGCAAAGCGACGAGGTAATGTATCTCTTTCTAGTTACGTAGCGGTAGTTTTTGATGTGTGACAACAAGCAATTTTTGGAAAACTTAGTATTGTAGTTTTGTCGCCGGTTATATATCGTTACTTACAGCCCGGTGCTCTAAGACGTGTCTGAATAATATGAATTTGCTCTTGTTTTAATTGTCTTGTTCCCCGAAGTTGAGTATCCAGGCCAGTCCAGCCCTGTCCGACCCGACCGGAAGGCTAAGGAATAGCATTTATAGATAACCTATTTTGATGCTATAAAACTCATCTTAAAGTGTGTATTTTGATCAGGCATATATCTAAAAGTGAGACTTTTTTGTAATTACTTAAAAACTTCTCACAGTCCTTTTAATGTGATATTGGTGCTTGAATGAATTTAGGGAATCGGCTTTGCAAATGTACAGAAAAGGATTTGTGTTTGCTGGTTTAATATTTTTTTTTTATTCATGAGTCAAGCACAGGATTCATTCTTGAACCTGGCCATGTTTTATTTTAGTTTAGGATTCTCCTCATTAAAAATGGACTGTCGACTGCAGTTGGGCTTTGGGCCTAGTTTGGACACCCCTGATACAAATTTATTTCCATACATCAGAAATATCTCAAATTGATAAGGCAGTCCTGTACTTTTGCCCTCCCTTGACTCTCACCTCATACATCACATTGTCATAAAGCTACACCAAAAAAAAAAAATGGGTCAGGGTATCTTAACCTCTCTCAAATATTCTCAGAATAATTGCGTGCAAGTGCATCGTAATTTTCAAAAGACACAATGATCTCAGAAAGAAAGTTAGAGTGTATCATC
The DNA here is from genome assembly GCA_036419115.1 of Scarus forsteni. Lineage (NCBI taxonomy): Eukaryota > Metazoa > Chordata > Actinopteri > Labriformes > Labridae > Scarus > Scarus forsteni. The sequence continues at coordinate 2,331,202 of JAZDUH010000060.1, forward strand.
AAACAGTAATAATAGGAGAAGCTTATTAAAACTAATCATCGACTTATTTGAATAGGGAGATCACAATGGCAGAAATGTCAGGGAGGATAAATCTTCACATTTGTCAGCCTTTGGGTCCTATTTTTAGAGGGAATGAACTGGATCAAAGCTTCAATGGAAATATCAATTGAGGATCTTAGAAATTAGAAACTCTAATTTGAGAGAAAAGTTCAGGAAAACATTATGTTATTTAATGAAAATGAAATCTTTAACTGAACACTGGACCTGACAAAAAATCAGGGCCATCTGTTAGCATGTAGGTGTTTGACGTTTGAGTTTTACGGTATCAGATGTTTTGCTCTCTTTCAGCCTCGTAAAACTTGTGTAAAAGTCCGGTGTTGATACTCAGTCATCTCTCTACTCCCTCACCACGCATGCAGGGTATCATCTAATCCTTGGTTATTATAGCAACAGAATGCTGTTGACCATTAATATGAGTATAAAGTACGTGAGTCTAAATTTTCCGTGCCGGTGACAGCAGGGGAAAGTCCACCCTGGAGGACTGGAGCTACCCAATCTTTATAGTGACTCGGAGAAAATGCTGTCTGGGGGGTTGTGGTAAAGCCTTATCCTGTAACACTTCTGCAGCCATATGTATGGTTATTTATAAGGATTCATCAAAAGTCGGAGAAGGTTATCAAAATACTTGTTGGAAAAAAGCAGATAAGTGAATCTGAATGGAGCAACATGGTCTGATCTTTAGCAAGTTTGTGTCCTATAATATGCTCCAATTTTGAGACATTAATATCCTTCCATTCATCTCCATACAGCTTTTCCCATACTTTGGGGTTGCTGAAGCCTATCCCAGCTGACATTAGGTGAGAGGAAGGGTGCACCCTGAATCGGTTGTCAGCCAATAGCAGGACCACATAGAGAGACGGACAACTATTCACACTCTCACTCACAAATTGGACTCACTGCTGCATCAACATGCCGCAACATTAATATGTTTTGATGTTGTGGCAACCATCAAATTGCAGACAAACTGCAAAAGACTATAAATTGCACTTAAAGTGGCAACATTTTTACGTGCTGAGGTTGTTAGTGGGGAACATTTTCTTAAAAAATACCATAAATACATCCATAGGACATCAGCAATTACTTTGTCGGCACAGGAAGTCCAAATTAAAGCAGACTTAAAGTTCATAACAGCTTTTGGAGCTTTGACATCATTCAGAAGAATGTGCCAGAATAATTAAAAATCATGCAGGAGCTGCGAAAATGTGTCAATACTTTTCTATTACCCAAGGTAGAAACAAAGCTTTAGAGATGCTTAAGTCATGTGCTTTGTAATGTCGTCTATTTATTGCTCTTCTCCTAAAAAATATGGCTTTTTAACCCCTGTTTTATATTAACATGTTTAAGAAGACGGCAAATTATGTCGACAAAATCAGATTTTTGTGTATGAATCCCCATATCTTTACATTTGCACCGTAGTTCAGGATTATTCTATCTTAAATTATAAAAAACATAACAACTGACAACATTAACGTGTAGAATAATGGTTACTTTATGACCCACTCTGATGGTTAATACATTATAAAAATATTCTGATCAAGTGAAGTGAATTCTATCTGAGCTGCAGGAAACTTCATGCCAAACATTCATTCTGATTCCCCACCATCAGAACGTCACCCCTCAGCAGGGCGTCATTAGCTTATTCCATCAGACTGTAACTTCGATGATTAACAACACGGAGGTGACAAATCCCATGAATCAACGTGACAGGTGAAGTATTTTGAGCATGAAGGAATGTGAGGTCAGAGAGGTTGCTGATAGACATTAAGTAGGAGATGTTGTGCAGTCTGTTGTCCTTTCAAAATAACAACCCAGAGTGTGTGCTATGTGACCTTTCAACCAGCCAACATTAATTTGATCCATTACTCGTCGGGCGGGCTGGCGATTGTATTGTCATCCACCAGAATGTGTGTCCTCCTGCTCCATATAGCTACAGTGACCAAAGCGCCGTGTGTGGGCCACCTCTGCTTCACCTCTAACATTTAGTGGGTGAGCTCAGAGTGGGCTTGGATGTGACACGTCATGATGACAGTAATGGAGTTTTGAGAAATTTGTCACATATGTAACTTTAATTAATCAAATTCATTTTGCTCAAAACTCTTGTTTTTAAGAATAGCAACTTTTAACCTTTTAGCCAGAAAATTTGGATTTTTTTGAATCTGAAATGTTTATTTCACTTTCTAATATAAACCAAAAGAATCAAGATTTACATGAAATCTAACACAAACATAACATTTTTTAATCTCATTTGATACATTAGGTGTTTTTGGCAACTGATAATCCTTTTGATTTTTGTTGATTATGTCGATTAGAAAGAGGTAGCATGAAAGTATGTGTCAAAATGATTCAACAGACTCAAAGGAGGTAAGAGACTTGAAAACAGATTTTTTTTACAGCTTTTAAGTTGATATAAATTTATCAGTTCTTTAATGAACAGTACATGTTTCTTTATCCTGCCATTTAACAAATGTAAAATCCACAACAAGATTTATTTTTGCATCTGTCTGTCTATTTGTCTAACTTTAAGGAAGATATCTCTTTAAGGTTCTTAAATGATTTTGATCCAATTTTTTTTTTTAGGGGATGTTGGTCATGGCACAAGGACAAAGTGATTAGACCGTTGTGGTGTTCTGTCTGAATCTGATTGTGGATTCAGACGTCTTTTTTTTTTTTCAAAGGATTTGGTAACATTATGAGACATGGCAAATAGTGTCAGAAATGCCTGAGTGAAGGGTTGGGTCTGAGCACTTCTTTTATGCTTGTTTGTCTGTTTTTAAACAAGACGACTCAAAAAGTTTCACAAAGATTGTGAAGATTCCTAAGAAGCTTGAATAAGTATCCTGAAAATAAAGTGAAAAACAACAGCTGAGATAGGCTCTAGCCCCCCTTCCACCCCGAAAGGGATAAGCGATATAGAAAAAGAATAAATGAATGAATAAATAAAGTGAAAAACAAAGAGGCTCTCTTGACTGATAACAAATCAGAAAGAGATAAAAGCTGTGTTATAGCTAGTAAATACATCTAGGTAAATATGAAGTGTTTATATTAGGGGTGGGAAAAACATATTCTAAATAAGTATCGGGATTTTTTGTTTGATGATTTTTAAATCTATTTTTTCTGTTCAAAAATCGATTTTTTTTCCTAATTTAAAAGCTTCATTGTAGTCTGTTAAAAAGAAACTGTCAAATGCAATCCAGGCTTTTGAAGAGAGAGTATAAACAGCTGGTAAAAATATATTGCTGAATAAATTCTAAAAACGAACTCACATTCATTCATTCATTCATTCATTTTCTGTAAAGGCCAGTAACATCTGGAACAGTCTCCCACTCGCCATAAGGGAGTGCCCCACACTACAAACTTTTAAAATGCATGTTAAGCAGTGGCTGAAAGCAAACCAGTCCTGTAACCATTAACATCCAGGGTTTTAGAAATGAACTGTGTTGTATAGTGCTCTCATTATGATCTATTGTCCTTTTCTATGTCCTGCTTTTGTGTGTGTGGTGTCTTTGCCATAATGTCTATGTGTTACCTGCCTAGGGACTACAGATGTAAATTAGCATTGATGCTATAATCCGTCATATTTACATCTATTGTTCTTTGAATAGATGTTCATTAATGTGCACTGTCTCTATTGAATAAATAAACTAGAAAAGCACTCGGAGAGCGCAGACCGCTGTCAGCGCCACAGTCCTCACCCATATTGTGATTTTCACCATAAATATTAGTCCTACCTTTATTTCATCTGAATATTTACATTCCTTGACCATGAAAACATATCATTAGCAATTGGATTCATAATTATATCTATTTTAGTTCAGTAGTTATTCACAGAAATCACATTTTTCATCATGGCGGCCAGACGCTGATCTGGATCAACACCAAAATCTAATCAGTTCTTCCTTTTCCCATGCTGATCATTTCCTGAAAATTTCATCCAAATCCATCCATTACTTTTTGAGTTATTTTTTTTCACAGAAGGATGGACGGACAGACAAACAAACTTTCCCGGAAACATAACCTCCTTGGCGGAGGTAATAAATAAATAAAAAAATATAAAACATCACTGACACGGAAAGGGCCATAAACAGAATAATAAAATATAGATCTGTGTACCCACCCTGACCCGGGCCTCGGTGAGGTTGGTCCACACGGCGATCTCCTCTCTGGTGCTCATGTCTGGGTAGCGGTTTCTCTGGAAGGTGGCCTCCAGCTCCTGGAGCTGCTGGCTGGTGAAGTGAGTCCTCTGCCGTCGCTGCTTCTTCTTCAGAGAGCCATCATCAGCGCTCGACTCATCCAGCTGGTTCTGGTGGGATTTCTCTGTGTCTGAGAGGAAAAAGGAGGGAGAAGTTAGATAAGGACTCTGCAACGGGAGCAGCTGAGGACACCATTTACCTGAACAGAAAAACTGTGGACTAACAGTTACTGTATAGAAACAAACTTAAAACAAACTTTGTAGCCCTAGTCAATAATATAATAACTACTGATGAAGCTATCTAAATGTTACCCAGTTTCCAAGGCAGAGTCTTGGCTGATCCATGACCGAAAAGTGCTCCGACCTGCCCACCCTAGTACATGTAAATATGATCCCATACAATTACAGCTTGACCAATTATATTTTGAAGAATATATCAATTAACACTTGCATGAAAAGTGCCCCCATGAAGAAATTTAGAACAAAACCAACCAAAAAAATAATCTTTGTTTTGATGAATCCTTTTGGTCAGTTTAGTGGAGACTTTGTGCTCTTGACACAAAATATCAGTACTGGCATCAGCGGTAATGAGTCAAGAAACATTGGCAACAATCAATATGATGCAAAGTTTTCCTTTATTTGGTTGAGAAAGAAATCTCTACATTTCAGGGTAAAAGCAAACGGGATTATGTCTATGACCAGTGTCTGAATGACTGTTTTTAGCGATCGTGAAAGACTAAAAGTAACAAAATTCTGTCAAAATGGACATACACAAGCTATTATAATTCCATAAATCCAAACAGAATAGATCTGCACACCTTGAATCCATGACAGTTTCTTATCCCAGAGATCTTTCTACAAACTGTACTTAAGTGTGTCCATGTCTTTATTTAACCTGTAAAGTCTGTCAGTGTTAAGTACACAGATGCTCCATAGATCTTTCAGACCATTACTTAGAAACCAACAGCTTTTTGTAAGCTACTCAAAAACTAAAAGTATGTCCCATAATGAAAGGATAAGAGCTCAGTGAAGAGATCCCTGACCTTACAAGTATCCACATACATTTCTGAGGGGTTAAATAATCCCCCTCATGGCTCTCCGTTGTCACAACATCATCCTAACAACTATAACACTGACCCAGGCTCTGTACATGCAACCTACTGATAATTCTAATGGTTAATTCTACCACATCAAGAGCCAGAACACCACTGGGGTTATCACACTTATCACTCATTACTCTTCCAGGATTCATGAAATTATTTTCATTATTTCTTGGTTTCAACATTGAAGAGGCAGCAGGGACGCAGGAGCTGCTTCTGTCATCTGCTACTATGATTCTGTATCTCACTTTTATATTTTTGTGCCTCTAACTTGTGACAGGTGATGAGTTTTGTTGACTTAACTCCTCCAGCTCATCTTGACTGTGGTCCAGTTGGAGCTTTTCTCTTTGGGGATGGGGAATGGAGCAGAACAGAATCAGTCCCATGAGTCCTCACCTGGCCTATAACTGTTTGATGAGGTGACCTGCAGTTTCCTCAGCATGCTCGTAAATGGGGCTTAGAGAGTTATGACTTGAGCCTGTTTGTTACGTCATTAACTTTTTGATACGTAAAAACAATCAATGATGTGAGCATGGATGCTTATTTTGATGTTGTGTTGTATTTACCCATTGTCTCATGGGTAATTGAAAATGTTCACAACATTTATTAAAGGTAAAGAAAGATCAGGCCTTGCTTTATCCAGTAGTCTATAAGCAAGGTTGGCCATAAGGGAAGGGGAAAGCTCTCTGGGTCCCAGCCTCAACTGGGGGCCCATGAAAGTTTAGAAATGATTAATCTTAAATTTGAGCAGTTATAACCAAGTTTTACTTTCAACCTCAATACCCACACTTTTATCAAAGAAACAAATACACACATTTTTGCATGTGTGCTTAATTTAAACGTTGCCTATGCCAGAACATACACCACTTACCCCTAAATTGTTATTGGCCTTTTATTCATAATATAATCATTTTGCAAGGTCAGTTGGACTTGCCAATTGGGCCCTCCATGTTGAACTCGATATTTCTATTTGAAACAGAAGACAAGATGGTAGCAAATACAGAAGAATCAAAAAGGGAAACCGTCTGGAGAGTTAAGTGTCTGAAGCCAGGCCAAAAGAGATAAACATTGGTCAGAGGTTAGAACTGCTGCTTCTGATCCAGGGTATGACTTTACATGACTAAATCGCATCTGTAAAGGCCCCTACCAGGTCGTTCAGGGGCCCAGACATTTCGTCCTGCCTATAAGATGCTGCTATGCCTTAGAAGAATTAATAAACCCCCTGAGTACTTCCTGAAACATGATGATAGACTCACCTTGGTGAATGTTTTGATTGACGTATAAATGTTATATGGTTAATAAATGTGTATTACTGTCACTTAACCCTGATTATTCATGCATTAAGTCGTGTATGAATAGCCTTGCAGAGTAGACAGACCTGCCTGATTCTGAAATCCTGCAGGTTCGTCTTGCCAGTTGTCCAACAAATTCACTTGGCTGAATTCTTAACGGCCCAATCATGGAAGAGAGGCGGGAGTAGCAGAATGTGGGCGTGACGACAACCGGAAGTTGAGAACAGGCATGCCGATTAGCCAATTGTCCTCATGGCTACCTAGTGAAACTTGGCGAAATCTGCCCTCCTCAGAAGTTTACTTGTAGGGATTGTCTTTGACAAGGTTCATGTCACATATAAGTGTTAAATGAATCATCTGTGTGGTACAATTTAGTGTAAGACGATAGTAAATAGCTGTTAGCAGCTAAGTAAGCAGCTAACGGTCATTAACTGTTGTTAGCTGTTAGCGGTTAAGTTAGCCACTATGGCTAACATCCATGAACTGTTGTTAACTGTTGTTACCCATTAGCCGCTACATTAGCCGCTATGTATGCTACATTATCGGAGGCAACCCTGCTTGATGTGGATTGGTCTGTGATGAATGTGACGGGCCAACGATTGTCCAATCACAAACTTGTGGGGGTTTTTTAACGTTCTGCCCCTGAAAAGAAATTTAAAGGGCTCCTACCCAGATGGACTAGTGAAATATTTTGAGCTGTCCATCTGGCTTTTCAGGTTAGTGTATGAGCTGATGAACCCATGATTAAGCTTTACCAATGACCAGAGAGAAAGGAAAGAGAATATTGCAAAGTCACTCAGTTTTGAACAATCTGATTCTCCTGAAGGAATAAGTTCAGGTGAAATTTAGATCATTTTAAACCTTTCATGTTCCCTTTCAGGCTAAATCGAAAAGGCTGATTGAGACGTCTTTTATCTGTCTAACAGCACGTTATTCTGACCCCCTCACCCTGCTTCATTGTTCAGCTCTCTGTGACCCGTGCTGAAAGCCATGGATAATATTGTCAGATCAAACACGATGTGAAATCCCTCCACCCTACAGGACAGAGCACAGAGGGGCGGTGTTGCCAGGAGAGAGCGTGAGTCCAAACACCGCGTTACGTTTTAAAGACATGGAGAAGTAACTGAGTGATTGCATTTGGCCCCCAGCGCAGACGCTCTAGAGGACCACACATCCATGTTGCGTCTGCCAGGCTCCTCTCTCTGCTGTAATTTAAGGACCTCACAGAAAGAAGTGAAATTAGTTGGCCGGCTAATCCCACGGATCAGGCTTTTGTGACTCGGGCAAGTTGGGCTCTGTTTGGCGAGGGCTTAGCTCTCAGAGCAGCTCCAAATGATCAGCAGGGTTTAAAAAGAGGCTCCGCAGGGCCACCAGCAAAACCAATAAGGGCCAGAGCCCGGCTGTTATCTGGCAGTAAACTGACACTGGGTAAAGCTGTCACTTAAGGCCAAAGTCTATGACAATACAAAGGAAAGGGCAGCAATGCGCCCAGCAACAATAGGAGCAATCTGACTGATAATGTGCCGACATGACAGAGACGCTGCAGGTCAGCTTCTCCCGGGGATTTAACCTGGAGAACAACGAGCGGGACGGGCTTTTAACCAAATCACTTCTCAGCATCTGGACTTTAAGCTAAAACACTCTGAGAGGAAAGAACGGCTGTGTGGAGCACTTAATTAAGAGAAATGTGTGAGAAAACCACAAACACAACCTTTAAAAATACTTAAATCTGCTTTAGAAGAGATTTTTTGTTAGGTATTAGAAAGAGAGAGTAAAAATAAGAAACAGATTCCGAACTCATATTTTACACATTTAATCAACTTAGATTTGGCCGTCCATTTGGAGAATACATGAAAATACATTAAAAGGCAGAATTTTAGTGGAATCTTAACAAAAAGGCCCACAGTTTGTTGAAAAACTGTCAACATTTTGTGGGGAAAAATATTTATATTTTAAGAGCAAAGCTTAAAATTCCTGCAGCTTCCAAAAACAGTGAAAATGTACAGTACAATAAGTGGAAACACATTTTTAGAAATGTTGTTTAAATAATGAGAGAAAAAGGTTAGATTTCCCCAAAGAATTTAAAATAGCCTTTTAATTTTTCATCGAAGCAAAAATAATCACAAAGAATTCTAGCCAATAGATATATTTTATCAAATATATTCTAGCTCCAACTCTTTTTTGTTCATATGAATGCATTATGATACAAATGAAAAGACATCAGTTATTTTTGTTAATGTCTTGCAAAAAATAGAGATTCCAATAAACAAGATTGTTACGAAAACATATTAATCAATTATATTTTCATGGTGGATTGAGTCTATTTTTCTCCAAATGTTTGCCAATTATCACGCTTGGGATTAATTTGTGTCACAATTTTCCCATCCCTACCTTACACTGATTTAAAGTTGAGTGTTTTAGGTTGAGGCGAAAAAAACAAGAAAAATAATAGCTAAGAAAGATTTCTTTAAAAAAAAGTCAAAAATAAAGATGAAAAGACAATTGTAACATCAAAATGTGAAAATATCATCTAAGAAATTGTAAAATCAGATATATAAGTTTAAAATCAAGTTTATCCTCAACAATGTACTTGCACCTGAGAAACTGTTTCATGTTCTTTATATTTTGACCTAAATGCAGCCTTGTAACCCTAATTAGTTATTCCAGAGGAAAGACAAAATTCACTTCCCAGGGAATTATGTTAAAATACAGGTTGGATGATATGTATATATATATATATATATATATATATATATATATATATATATATATATATATGTGTGTGTGTATATATATGTGTGTGTATATATATATATATATATATATATATATATATATATATATATATATATATATACATACATATATTTTAGTTTATTATGTGTGCAGGTTTCAACTCAATTCTCTACATTTTGCACTTATTGAAGAATTTGTTGCCTTTTTTAATCTATAATTTTAGGACTAACTCGAACATTTCATATTTCATTTTCAAATGTTTGCTCCATTGTAACTTAATTCTTAAAACCTGTATTTTCAAACACCAACTTCTAACTGAATTATTTTAAAATTACAAGACTGTTTTCACTTTTTTTCGTGAAAATTTGCCTTATTTAACATGTTCATTTAAAAAAAACAAGTAAGCCTACTTTACCTTTAATCCTGAAATGTTGTTTTTTATTCCATGTTTTATGATAAGGCTTGATATCATGACTTTACTCTTATCTTTTAGATATTTTAACCAGTTTTATAATAAAAGAAAATCTCCCCTCTCACTTTTCTTTTCTCTTTTCCATCTTCAGTATTTCTAAAGTGTTATGATAGGTTTTATTATTTTTTGTAGACATTGGCTCTGCTTTTATTCCAGCTCTTTATAAAGAGACAATTTCAGCTCATTCAGCGCTGGTGTGAGACCGCACACGGCCCGAGGCTCAGGCGTCGACCTGCTGTGCAGAGGTGTGGCAGCCATGAAAAGCTTCAATACAATCCAGATTTAAAGGAGCATTATGTGTGCATTCTGAAACTGTTAAAAACTATTCTAATAGAAATCCCCTTGTGGACTAAAGCGTTTCCTCTCTTTTGTCTTCCTCTGCTGTTAAAAGTAAGGCAGATACACAAGTCTGGATTCTTACTGAACTGTTACAAACTGATGAGACTTTTGTAAAAATCCTTTGTGTAAGAAACAATTCATCAAAAATAAGAAGTTAACAAACAGCCAAAACACCTATCAAAGTTTGGACCACCTGCAGCAGGGTGGAAAACCTGGAAAATGCTTGACCGATATTTGAGTCATGTAAAAAATGTCCTGGAAAATGTCACACTGTACTGGAAATTCATTCAATATTTCATATCAAAGTTTTGAAACTGTTGTCTCAATTATGTCAAGGATAACCTCAAAAAGGTGACAGTAGTTGCTGGACGATGAAAGGAGTTGCTGCACAAACTGGACCTCATAAAACCTGTACCTTCATGTAAATTATTTTGAGAGCATTTGTTAATATTATCTTTTAAATCAATTTGTGTAATAAACTTTTCATCATTTCTTTTTTAATTATAGCTTAATTGATTTTTTCTATCAATGCAAAGACCACAATCATGACACAAGAAGGTCTTACATCAATAAAATGAAGTGCTATAAACCTGTGGGTGTATTTGCATTATTGAATTAATGAATTCTAGTAATGGACATGTAAGAGTTCGGGGTTACAAGAAGAAAATCTTTTCTTTCAAACTTCTGCAGAAAGAAACATATTGGTGTTTGGACATGATGTTTCCGTGTCTTCAACTAAACTGTTACTGCAAACATCCTGGAACAACCCTGGAATAATCTCAAGAGGGACCGCATTAAAGAAATAATAGGGAGGAGAATTACACTTCCTTTAATCACACTTTTTGATCTTTGAGTGGTTGAAAACAAAAATAAACATAAAGTGACATTGCAGGGGGTCGCCTGTGGTCCACTAGCAAATTTCAACTTTTTTTTTTTTAAAAAGTAAAATTATGTTTAGTTAACATTAAACAAAATGTTTTTCATGATTGATCAACAAAGATGCACTGATTATATTAGCAAACAATATTGTGCTCATTTGCTCAACCTGCACCGCCATGAGGTCCACTACGCAAAGTATTAAACTGCTAACCATCTTAAAGCACCAACATTTATTCAAATGTTAGCGCATTTTTGCAGTTTGCTCTTCTTTTGTGTCCAAAATGAGAGGGAGGTGAAACTTTCCCCCCTCTTTGTACAGAACATTTTTTCTCAATCTCAACAAGACAGGGGATACACAGGGGTCCCTAGGGTCACACAGAGACACCAGAAATCTAACTGCCCACCCCTAAGTCCGTAGATTTCAGATTTTAATGGCGAGTTGTGCAAAGTGGTCTCACTTGTGTCTTCTACAATGTGGCCCTCAAAGACAAAGTTTGGACAGCCCTGCTCAGACTTTTTTTTGTCATAGATTTCAGAATAATTCTTTGAAAAACATTAAACTAGTATTTAATATCTTGAAAATAGGTACTTAAAGCAATGTTAATGTTCTGGGAACATGTGATTGGACAACGAATTTGGTGATTGAACATACAAATTAGTTTTTAAATCAGTCAACAGTAACAGTATTTAACTTGAGATTATTTTGGAAATACAGCATATTCTGACTTTGGGAAACTTGTCCAGTCTTTGTGTTTTTATATCCATAACATATCAGTTTCATTCCTGACAATTTAGTCAAACTTTATGTCAGTATATCTTTAAATAAAAGTTTTTTCAGATCTTTCTGTGGCAGATTAATCAACATACTAAATTAAACTGAATGACTTGATTTGTCTTTTTTAACCAATCACTAAGTCTAATAATGACCTGCAGGGTCATGAATATGGATCATGACTGGGATGGCAGCGTGCACAGATACAGTAGCTTTGAGTTCCTATTTATGGCAGCAAAGTATAATTTTATATGAAAAGTGCACCTTCAATTTACAAAGTATGTTGTATGTGTATATTTGTAAAACCAAAATTATTTCTCAGATGCTTTCCTCTTGCTTCATGAAAGTTGAGTTTATATATTTGTGTTGCTAATATTTGCACATACAGTATGTTACTGTGCAGTGCATTCAACCATACCAGGCTGAAGTTGATCAAGAACATATTCCTGATCGACTTTTAGTGTTTAGTGTAAATGGTCCTTTAAGAAATATGGTTAAAAAATATTTGCAACACAATAAAACTCATTAATATTGAATATACTCTATATGTAGACTAATGAACAAATGTATTAGACCCAATGCAAGGTTTATGCCACAACCGCCCTCAATTAACAGCACTGCATTACCAAAACCATTTTTATGTTTTTGTAATGGTCTGTAGAAGTGTTTAAACATTTTTTTATTGCTAAAACGTAATTATAATTCTCATCCATGCATTTTCAGGTTTACTATTTTACATAAAACAGAAGCTATAGTGAATTATTTTATTAGTTAAGATGTTGAATTATAGTTATTAACTCACATTCCTGAATAGAAAAATTAGTTTAAGTGGTTGAATATTATGTTTGATTAAATTCTGACTTCTTCGAGAGGCCCAGTAAGCAACTCAAATAAAAGGTGAATTCAGTTTAATTGTTCTTAAGTGTTCAAAATTTATATACAATAACAGCATTTTCAATTAAACAAGTTTGTAAAAGATTTCTAAAATATTTTTTTCCTCATTTTATGACGAATATTCTTTTTCTTTCGATATTTATGTATCTATATAAAGCAAAAAGGAGAAAGCCAAAACTGATTTGGCATGGGACTTAAAGGCTTCCCTGCTTAGGAGTACTGAAAACACATTTAATAAAGTTAATGTTCACTCTCAGATAAGTTTATTTTTACTGGGATAAAAAGTGGTGATGTAAAAATGAAACCTCTATAATGACCTGATGCTTCCCTCTTTGGATCATAGATTGACTTTAAAGTAAACACTGTAACGTCTTTTTTAGAGGGAGAAACATTTATTTTCTCTATTTGTCTCCTCGGCTGATGGGTCTTTTAATCGGTTTGACATCAGGAGCCGATGGAAAGCCTCGCGTCCTGAATAAAGACAAAGTGTTTACAGACGACACATCATAAATTCTCTCTGAGGGTGTGAGCTCCTCCAGTCGCTCTTTAAGAAGTGTGGAGCAGCAGGAGGAGCATGAAAGCATTTTTAGACTAAAATAGTTGGTCTTTGACAGTTTGTTACGACAGGATTTCTGACCACACACACTTTAGTGATCAGATTGAGTTACAGACACATAAACACACACACTCACATGGGAGAGACGGGCTGAGAGGGAGGAGGGACGGCTTTGTGATTATTAACAAAAACAAGATCACATCATAATAATCATTACTGTGATCACTGCTGGATGAAAGGTTTGATCATGTGACTGTAGAGCTGAGAGGAGGGGGCATACACAGCCCACCAATCAACAGTCAGCTTCTCCAAAATCAGACAGGATCACCTGTTATGTAGCACATCAACAGTTTAGCAAGAAAATATCTGCACCCTCGAGAAGCTAAGAAAAAAAGAATAAACCAGAGTGAGCAAATGGCCTGAAGTGATCCCTCTTCTCACTCAATGCAGTCTGTTTAGTTAATTTTAGATTTTATAACATTTTAAACATGAAGACAACATGTAAATAAAAATCTGAAGTGAGGAAATTCAACTTGATTTGCCCCTGAAATTAACCGGTCAAGATACATATGAACAAAAGGCTTTTAAGGTTAAAAAACAGAGATTTTAAGAAACAATCCTAATTTGTGTTTGTTTTTAAACTGCTTTTACATCAACGTGACTGATGTAAATGTAGTTGTTGAGAATTATTTTATTGAAAAGACATTTTAGGGGTTAATATGCAAAAGCAAAGAGAGATGTAATGCTGGTAGATGTTGCTGATGGTCCCTCGATTAACTCTAGACAGGTTTTAAATGTTTCCCAACATAGATGTAACGCATGGGTAGAGTGCTACTGCTTGGCCTAATATTGCTTGGTGCAGCTGAACGTTAAACAAATTGTAATATATCTACAAATGCCATGTAAAGCAGACTTATATGCCATTTCACCACATGCAGCTGCAGTTGGTCTCAGTTTTTTCATGCAGTGCTAACAGGAGAAAAGATGGCTGCCCTCAAAATGGTGGAACAACAGAAATCTAGTGCTGAGAAGGAAGCAGCTGTAACTGTAGTATGCAGAAGTTAACTTTTGCCGGCGTCAGCAAGTACGGTGGATGATTTGTTAGAAAGTCTTCAGCGTGAATAAAAGTTTTCTACGCACATCAGTGTAGCCCAACTGATGTTAACTTAGTTACTGTGCGTGGCCCGACTCAGCTCCATGTGGCCATCCTGTCTAAGTCAGCAAAAGTTGGCCAAAACGTTGGTGTGTGAATGCGTAAATATATTACTATCAGTATTTTTTACATATCAGCGTATTAACTTTTTCCACGAGGTTTTCAAAGACCTCCTGAGTCTTCATGTAAAAACTGAGCTGCTTTTGTTAATACATACATATTCATGTGTCTTTTGCATCAACACAGATAAAATCCACAGCATCGTGTGGATTTGTTGTTAACCATGAGACTGGGATCCACATTCAAGATTTCCTGCTGCTTAACAGAAGGTTTTTTCTTGCCGCCATGATGATTCATGATTGGCTACTTGGATTCATGTTGGTTTTTGTATCTGTATCAATGCATATATGTGTATCCATAAAATGAAGAGCTTTATGCTCTATTGTGAAGTGTCCTGAGATAACACTTGTTATGAATTGGCGCTAAACAAATAAAGATTGATTGATTGATTTATTGATAAAATTATATTCGTGCAACTAAAGGGACCATTTTAAACATTTATTAGAGAGAATTAGTTTTGTTTCTAATTTTGTTTTACCAGTAGCATGTTAAATTAGTTAAACAAGTTTTTGACCATTCCAAAAATAAATGAACAGAATCTTGACAACAATTAAAATAAATAAAAACACATGAACTACTTAAAATGCTTTAAAATGTTAGTTCTTGTAAGTTAGAGGATGTGGTTTATTCAATCATTTATTCCATCACTCCAGTTTAAGGCTGATATTTCTGCAGTTTAAGCTGATTGGTGATTTTGCAGTGATAATTGGGTGATTTTTACAAATACATCCATCATATATTAATCAGTTTTCTTTACAGATGCATGGTTTGAGGAAGTGTGCAGAGCTGGTTTGGGACAGAGCTCAGTCTGATATCTGTACATGGAGCTCAACTTTCCTGTCAGAGCTCCTGGCTGTACAAATCAAGATTCATTGACTGATTAACACATTTGCTTGAGTAATAACTGAAGTATTATCATTATTATTGTTGTTATAATTATTCTTATTTTTTTATTATTTTTTCTATTATTATTCAATATAATTTTTTTTTTTTTTTTTTTTTTTTTTTGGTTGTTAAAAATCTAAAATATTTTTTTAAATTACCCTCATAATAGACCAGTTGTCAATTAGACTCAGAATAATTAGACTCATAATCAGATAGTTTTCCAGACTCTGTGATTCCTCCCCTCTTGACTGTCTCTGAATCAAATCCTGTCGTCTCGCCCTGACTCCTCTGGACCTCTCCTGAGTAAACAGCTCTGTCTCTGTCCGCTCTGGGCCACATTTTCATATTCAAAGTCTGATGAAGACGAGGCCCTCGTTATTTGAGGCCCTGAGCTGAGAGGGGTTGGACACAGATGAAGCTCCACGCACGCAGAAAGTGTGTGACGCAGGATTACGTCTGAGGGGGACCCTCAAGTAGGCTGTGTTTTATTGGTCAAAGATTACAGCAGTGGATCACTTAGTTTGGGGATTTTTTTTATTTGTTGGAGATGCAAAAGTCATGTAGAGCTTTTAGAAAACTGTGAGACTGTGGTGACTGTGACTCCTAAAACAAAGAATTATGAGTTAGGATTGTTTGCGTCAAAGAAACAAGAAATCATAGATTATTCTTATATTCTAATTCTTCGTTTTCTTACAACATCTGTGTGCACTTTTTCCTCCTTCGATGTGAAGGCTATGTTTGGTTTCCTCAGTGATGCGCTTGGAGCAGATGCGTCCAGATGTTTGTGCGGGGAGTTCAGTTGTTTATGTTTACATTTAAGCATGAATCTCACATATGCGTGGGCTGAACATGCACAGAGGGTATGGCACTGACCGCTGGTGTCCTGGCCCTTACATCCCGGCTCGTGCTGCGGGGTCCCGGAGTCAGAGAGCGACAGCGCGGGGCTGCGGGCTTCACTGTCCGTCAGCAGGTTAAAATCCATAACCAGGCTCTGCGCACACAAAAAGAGGAAACACACGAGTTACAGGCGCACACTCTTTAATTTAACACAATACTGAAGGCTTCTAAATGCAGATGGGTGCACAATGTGCGCTGCTTTTTTAGGAACTTTCCTAATATTCGGCCTCAGACGCGATCTAAACGCACGAACTGGAAATAATAATGAAGTAAATGTTCTCCACTCTGTGGATCTCATGAAAACAAGCCTCCTCTTTCCCCACTCTGACAGATTCAGCTTCATTTTCTCTGCAGATCCTTCAGTCATCTCTGCGTCAGTTCAGATCAGTGTAACACTTTTACTTAGTTAGGAAAAATTGAATTGAATTTATTTTAATTTCGAACATTCATGCAAAGAACAACAAAAAAATAGTGAAATGCCATTCACATACACAAAAAAAGATTGTAGCAACCACATGCTTGAAAAGGAGTAGGAGGAAGTAGAATACTTTTTTAGTTCCTACCCCTTATTACTGTTCTTCATTGGTCTTATAAAAAATAAATTCTTCTATTGATGCAAATACATTATACAAATGTATATTACGAAACATATATAAATATGCTTAACCACCTATACAAAACCAATAAAATATATAATCAATATACATATACATACATGCATACATACAAACATATATTCATATACATATGCATACACACATATATACACACATCCTTCCTACATATAAACACACATACACATATCCACATATATACACATACACATATGTATCTGACATATAAGCATCAATATAGACATAATATACCATTATACATAATAGCATGAGAAAAGTCTTATTAATACAATTTTTGCCTCTTATACATCAAATAAATGCTTCAATTTACAGAAAGCCCTCAGAAATAAATAGACTACCTGCAACATATAAACATCTATACATGATAAAACAAGTACATCCAAATTAAATTTACATTGTCGGAATAAAAAGGGAAACACGACCCAGGAGACAAATCACAGGCTTAGATGGTAGTTAAAAAACAAGAAACTGATCAAAAATTAGTTTGTAGGCCCTTATTAAAAATGAAGAAACGACAAAACTATTTGTGTTATTGTAAGAAAAGAAGACATGGTTAAAATTCAGGGTTAAAGGCATTTTATTGACAATAATGTACATTATGAAGCATTATAACAAAGAGTTTAATAGTGTTTCTGAGGAGGTCAAGGACCCTTTAGGTCATAGGACACCAAGGTGGAGCCTGAAAGTGCTTTCCAAAATACATATTTAACTCATTATTTAAAGAATACAAACATAAGGTGAGTCTGATTTTATTTGACAATACAGTCAATTTTATTGATAGAGAACATTTAAAAATAATCGTTTTCTAAAGTGCTGAATATTTACTACCAAATGCTTGAACAAATAAGAGAGAAATATAAATCCTTAAAACATATGAAACTCAAGTAAAACACATAAATAGATTATTTATTAGAGTAAAAAACTTCATTATAGAAAAAGACAGAGACCACACAACTCCACCATGAATTAATGATTTCAGGAGGTAAATTGTTCGGTAATTTAGGGCTTATCTCAAAAAAGGTTCCCACCTTGAGTTTAGCTTAAGCCTGCCACAGCCATCAGCTGAGATTTGAGTTGATGTAAAAGTAAAATGTCCAAAAAATGTCTTCAAATGACAAAACACCAATAATGTAGAGTGTTTGGCTCTTGGAAGATGCATTCAGGGAGAGACCTGAGTTCCTGTTATCACTATTTTGGGGGATGTGAGCTAAAAAAATATTGGTATAAAGTAAACTTAATAATAAAAATAACTGTCTTTATAAAGCACCTTTCAGAACCAGAGGTACTAGGTGCCTCACATTCAGGCAGATGAAACTGAAAGGGTACAAAAGAGTAAAAAAACCAAAATGCATAAAACAAGAACAAACAAGACAACAAGAAAAAGTAAACAGGAAATTACGAAGCCTAGACGTTTGGGAAATGCCTTCAGAAAAGAGAGAGTTTTCAGCAATGAAGCCTGAACAGCAACAGCCTTTAGTCACAAGTCAGGAATAAAATCAGGGATAAGGAACTTAAACTCTGGTCTGGTGAAATAAAAGGTTAAGGGATCAGAGAAATAAGTCAGAGCCTGATCATGTAATTCTTAAAACACAGAAAATAAAATTTCAATTATTGAGGATATCCAATGGGAGTCAGCAAGAATTCTTGTGACGTGCTCCTATCTACTCGTTTTCTTTCCAGCAGCACTCTTTCCTGTAATGGTCTTTGCAGAATTGATGTGGAAACATGTTTTTGTCATTCTAATCAAAGACATGCAAACTACATTGTGTCAGTCTTAAAAAAACAGAGCCTGTTTTCCCCTCGCATAATTGATTTTTCAAATGGAGGCATATCAGTTGATTAAATGAGCCGCCTCCATTTGATGTGGCTCTGTGTGTATTTGTTTAATTTGGCTGCACACTCTGCTTCTATTTTCTCTTCGATCTTTCCATTCAGCCCCGGTTGTGGTTGTAATCCCGATCCCTTTAAATACGAGCCTGACATAAGCAGCTATAACCGGGCCTGCCCTGAATTGACTCTATTTTTGGGCTCCGTGGGGAGAGCAATTGAGTTATTGCTGTAAAATACATGATGACATTTCTGAAGCCAATTCCAGTCGATGAGGCAGAAGTGTTGCTCAATGGGGTCAAAAATAGCCGCCGGTTTATTTATCTGAGGGCACTTAACACCTTGAATATATTGGGGGACACGCAAATACACACACTCCGTCCCAGATGATTTAATGTTGGATGATTTATGAGGCTTGGGAAGCCAAGAGCAACAGATCGTCGGCGAGGGTTAGAAGAAAAGGTATTCTGATTACTGTAAGGGAGAAGATGTTATCCAGCATGAATTCAAAAAGTGTTGTGAATCCCCATAAAGACGTAATATGGGTGAATGATGATATAAATATAGATGAATCTGGCTTGCCTGGTACTTTTCCAGTCATCTAACTATAACACCACAGGACACTCTGATCCATCCAACCACAGTCAATACAAGCTACAATAATGTGTCTATCAACATTGACTGATCACATCTGTGTAAATTCATACGCACCGATGGGACGTTTGGGGCTCACACGCCCTGCCAAGGATAAATGAACATATGACTGACGGAGCTGAGGACAGAACTCTTGACCTTTACAGTGACAGACTCTGCCGCTGATCTACATGCCCATATTCCAACATTATTCCTGAAGTCTCAACCTTTATTTCACATGTTGGTGTTATTATCAAAACTGGCATCTCCCTTTCAATTTTTCTTTTCTATCATTTGGACACTTTTAAAAGTTGTACTTGTTAAGCTGTAAAATAAACCTAAAGGGAAACTTATGCCCCTTTGAGACTGGCCAGAAAAACAGTTTAAACCCAGTAACAATCTGCTCTTGTTGGCAGTTTGAAAGGGTCTAATCGGCATTTTGACAAAGGTTTTTACCCGCTCACCTCCGATTGACTTCAGTGGGAACATCTTAGGTCAACCGCGAATTTACGGATGACGTTAGCATAACATCCAACCGTCCCCTCCGCCTGTATCTTACGTGACTCTTTGCCATCCCAGCAACAAATTCCATCCTCTTTGTATCATCAGCGCTCAAATGTCATTCATTTTGCACCGAGTTTGTACATTTTTAAAGAGGGACAAGGTACAAAGTACGGAAAACAGTTGACCAACATGTCCACGGCTTCCCCGCTCCTTTCCATTGTGTACATGGATGTGTTTCAGTGCCCAGATGATGTCATCAGTGTGATGACATCAGCTTGATGCACCAGAGGGAAAAAAACAGCCATGCAGCTCATCTCGGCTGATTAGATCCGGGTCTTCTGGTACTGAGAAAGGCATCGCTTCATGATTCTTAGCAGGTTAATCCACACTGAAAAAACTTGCGTTGACCCGCTAATTTTAGTGTGAAAGCGGTATCAGTTGTTTTTTTAAGGGATGTTTATTGTCGCAAATTTCACTAGTATATATTATTCCATTAAAGCAACTCCCCAACTCTGCCCCTGAAGGAAGATAGCAACATCAAATAAAGTATGTTGATTTGACTAGAGGCTGCAGTAAGATTCTTTATAGTGTTTCACTGCACTTGACAAAGCCATGTGTTTGGAAGTATTTTGTGATAGGACATTTGTGCGACATTTCTTTCGGCCAGCAAAGTGCTGATTTCCTCAGGTCATCTGTCTCCAAAAGAACAACAACAAACAATAACTTCTCTAAAACTGCACTAACAATTACAGATTTTGACTTGAGTAGCAATGACGTCATCAGTCGTGATAAAAGAGGATGTGTTTATGACTGGAGTACACAGAGGCTGAACTTTTACAGGTGTTACAGGAAGACAGAAAGATGGGAAAACTGTTACAAAAACTAAGGAAAAGGAAAGATCAGTAGTTACCTTGTGGTGTAGATGCATGAACTCTGAGCCCAAGGACTTGAAAAGTAGTTCAATGGGTCTAGAGCAACCCCACTCCTTTGTTAAGTGTTGAGCTACTTGTAACAGTTCTCCATTGTAGGTCCACCCCATTATTGTTCATTCAGTCTCTGATACACTGATACATTGACAGTACAAGCTGTTGGATGCTAACTAATCCCAATCAAATGCCAGATGGAGCTATTTGGAGCTGAGTTGCCAAAAAACCTATAGACATGTGATCACTTGAGCTACAAACGCGTAAATTAACATTATCCGTAATAGGTAATAAGAACTTGCATGCATGACTGTGTGATTGCTCAAAGTGCTTCTTCAAAAGGTTGTTGTATGTTCAACTCAAGAACCACTTCACTCAGAAAATGTAATTCCTCCAAATAACAGCAGAAGCGTTTCAGCCCAAGGCTTCAGTGTTAAGCATCTGATTTGATGTTGCTATAAACTTCAATAAAGGTGAAAGGCCTCATCATGAGTGCTGGTACTATGAACATTTTCTAAAAGTATCAGCACTTGTTACAAGGCAGGTTGCACTTTTCCTTTCACACCCCATCCTTGTTACGTCTACACACTGAAGGCAGAAGCTGCTGTAAAAATGCATATAAGCCTGTTTTTGTGCTACCACTGATACACATACACACCAATGAAATCAAACTGTTCAGTGACCTGTTAATTGGGGTCAAAGCCTGACTTTTCACTTAAGAACTGTTCTGTTATTGACCTACAAGCACATGGTTCAACATTATTTCTAATACTGTCAAGCTTCTTGAGCATTTGAAGATCATTTCTATCTGTTTGAACATTTTCAGCATCTCTTACTCTGTAGCTACACACTAGCAGGAGCATATCAGGACTACGCTGCCCAAGAACACATCATCATGACCTGTGGGTTGCTAAACAAGTCTCCCATTAAGATTCAAGAGTATACTTCACCATTATTTACAAATGGTGTTGAGTTTAAGTTGTGCTTTTCTTGTTGTTTGACTGCTCAAAGAGCTTTTTACACTGCAGGTTACCCTTGCCCTTACACATTCTGCCCTTACTACATCAACATCAGTGACTTAGAGTAAAATTCTGTCTGCCATAGATCAGAAGCTTGCATGTTCAAGCCCAGCTCATGATGTCACATATCAATGTGCCCTTGAGCAAGACACCCAATCTTAAGTTACTTTTTTTGTGTCAGTTGTGCGTAATTGGGTATGAAAGAGTGTGCATGTGTTAGCTAATATGGATGAATAACTCCGACCATCAGAGAGTGAATCAGAGCATGAATGGGGGTAAATGGGTAGGTGTGACCTGGGTGAAATAGTGCATTAATAGTGCACACTCAAGTCCATTTACCATTTACCTCTTTCTCCAACAGCAGAGGCTGCTGTTTAAGGCACAGCAGTATTTACTAATTATGTTCACACATGTTCATATTCCGTTGATTGACATGCAAGTATTTCAACATTATTCTTGAAATTTCAGATTCTTTTCAAAATATCTTTTTTATTCTTTATAAATTAGGTCTTTTACAACTTAAAGCTAACAGGTGTACTGGTAACCACATGGGTTATTTCCATGTGTTGAAGCTCTCACCTCGATGCCGCTAGCCAGGGTTTGTTTCCAGCTCACTTGCTCATGTGTTTTCCCCTGCTCTCTCAACACTTGTCCAACTCAATCCATCGTCTCCCTTACTATCAAGGCAACAGGGCCAAAAAAATATTCATATACAGCTGGGATCATATCTGGGTTAAGTGTCTTTCCCAAGGAACCGCATGGTCACAAGCATGGGACATCAAACCCTGGATCCTCAAAAATCAGCCAATTCTGCAACTAGGCCCCAGTTACATACAAACAGAATCCCTGACTCTGTAGCCTATATTGTTAAAATGATACATTGAACTAAAGTAGCAGAATAGACCTGAGGCTGTTTGAATATTTTTTGGGGCTACTTAAAGCAGTTTACACACTGCAGGCCGCAATTATTCACATCACCCATACTACACTCTGACTTTACAGGCAGAAGCTGCTATTTTATGTGTTTGTATTTTTTAATACCATTCATAGGCCCAAAAGGGAGCTAATAAGGGATAACTGTCTTGTGCAATTATCAGAAATTATTGCATTGGCACATTGCATTGTGGCTGGAGGAGCTTTGGGTTAAACCCTTGACTTCTGCTTAAAAATGACCAAGTCTGTCCTGATCCAGGGTAACAATTCAACATTATTCTTAAGAATAGTTTGACATTTTGGAAAAGGTTAACCAAGAAACAGTAAATGGACTTAAGCTTGAACAGCGTTTTTCTAAAACTCTATTACTCACAAACACATAAACCCTTAAATATTTCTAAATCTATGTAACTGGGCTGCATTTTTGAGTGTAAACAGCAGCTTTTGCTTTAAATATTGCCCTGGAGTTTACCAAATGGGCTCCTAATATTGTACCTCCTCCTTTCGACCTTAAAGCAAATGGCAGGAAATTTTACCTCTGCTAGGGACAAGTGTGAATAAGCAGGGAAATCATTTTTCGAGAAATTTCTACAAAATAGTCAAGGTGGCACATCTATGACAGGTTTACTTGCTTAACTTGATGACATTTGTGAATAAGCACAACTGGTGCAGCAATGGGAGAAAATTGGGGATAACTCTTTTGCCCAAGAACACATCATTGTGTGACTGCAGGTTTAGTGAATTTAGCCTCTCACCTTCTGGTTGGAAGATGCCTGACAGTTTTCCCATATAAGAAAAATGTCTACACATTGGAAAAGAAGAGATTAAACAGGCATGAGGCTCAGGCCTAAACTCAGCATGCTGCAGCTATTTACCCTCCTTTTCTGTTTACCTTTGCATATCCCAGGACATTGGCTGAGTAAAACCCAAAGTTTACAGGTTTAGAGGAGGGTCTTAAGGCTGCTGTGGACCACAATGACTCCGTGTCATCAAAGATTTAGAGGGCCGATAAACCTCATCCCTGAAAATCAAACAACCACTCCAAGCGGCGTATTACGCCTTCCTCCGGTTGCCTGTTTGGACGTTGTCGGTGTGGAGTCAGCACTGTGGGTGAGAGTTTAACACGAGGAGGAAGTATGTTTTTGGTTTTTCAGGGGAAAGGCACATTTGTCATACCCCCTGCATCACCCCTACCCCTTATCTCTGTGCCTGTGAAGAATGTGCTCCCCTGCAGAGTTTAGCAGCGGCCTGTTTGCCAGCACACCAGCCCTTTGTGTGCCAGTCACATGTGACTACTGTCGGGTTAAATTTGAAGCCTCGCATGGGGTGGGGGGTGGGGTTTGGAGCATGGCAAAGCATCAAACAAGCCCTCAGTCATACTCCCCCCCCCAACACCCACTCTCCCACCCACCACACCAATAACAACACATTGTACAACCTGACTGAACTCTTGAACCAGACCCACTGCGGATTTTTGACATTATTTTCCCAGTGCTTTGCTTCTGGACCTACAGTTTGACCTCTATGATTAAATACATATTTCCTCCTTACAAACAAAAGTAAATTAGTTGAGCCTTACAGAGTAGCCCTAGAAAAGTTAGCCCCCTAAAATGGCAAGAAATCAACACCTTACAACAAGCAGAATCCCCAGTAGCAGACTAGAGAAATGATAATTCACATTTTTGCAATAATAATCTTTCAGCACAGAAAATTGAGAAGAGTTTGATTTTTAGAGTTGGCAAAATTTTAGGCAGAGCAGCTTCAAATATTCTCTGGAGGGAGTCAAATCCCTCAAAATAAGCTGGTGTCAAAAACTAGCATAGTTAAGATATTTCAGCAAACCAAATCCATTGGTGTTTTTAACTCCGAACTTAGAGACACTTGTAGAATAAATCGTCACACCTGTTATTGAACAAGTACCAACTAAAACCATGAATTCACAAGCCTACGTCTTGAAACTTGCAGTGTAAATGTTATATAGTATTTATATATACATATCCAAACACATATCCTAACCCAACAGGGTAAATTTATTCCTGATATTTTCCAAATAATATGCAGTAAATACATGCAGCAATGTTTACACTTTGCAGTGTTTATAATTAAGTTAAAAGGATACTCTGAGCTATGCCATTCTTCATATAAGTTACACTGTAACAAAGCTTTACATTTTAACTCCAAAAGAGTCAACATTAATGCCAGGTAAGAGTTAAACTCCCAGAAAAGGGTTGAAAACAACACTTTGTGGTGGGGTCCATGTGGACAATTATGAAATTTTAATGTTAACTCTGATCGTGTTAATTTGTCATTGCAGATTTTGCTACCCAATCAAAGTAGCAGGTATTCACTAATGAGTGGTTCTGCTCAAGGTGTCTAAAGGTGTTTAAAGTATATCTAATACTATGCTTTGTCAGATCTGAAATCTTTGCATTCTTTAATTCCCTTGGATTACTTTTGATCTGATATTTCAATTTGTTTCATTTTTATCTCGTTTTAACCCAGTGGGATGATTTTAATGCCGTAATCTAACTGCTAATTTGTGTTTAAGGCCCTTTACAATGACGTATGTATTATAAGTTTCTTTAAAATAAACAGCTCTGCAGATTAATGAATAAACATTGGTTTAGTGGGGAAATACTGCATACTGTTCAACTTCCAATACATTTTTATCTATATCTTTTCCTTTTCACTTTTAAATATTAGTTCTCTTAACCTTCTATCTCAAACATTAATATTGATGTTAAATTTGAAATCATCATGTCCAAACAGTTTCAGTATCTCTTAGCTGAGTAGATTTTAAAGTTTATCATTTTTCTGTACCATGCCATTGTTGTGCTATAAAGGTGCGTCTCTGTTTAAATCTGTCTTGACTGAAATGATCAGCATCACACAACAAAACTTCAAATATCAAAGTCCAGTTGTCGACACAAACTTCTTTATAAACACGGTTTATTGTCTGTCCTTGATGGGAGCACTAGTTCTTACTAAGCCCATCAATAAAAAAAATTGTGTTGTCATTAAATTGATCTACGTTTATCCATTGTAAGTTTAATTCCAAGTTGAAGATATGTACTCCTCGATAAAGCTAACCCTCTCTGAGTGAGGAGAAGAGGATCAGAAGAGACATGCATGGCCTTTAGTGAGCGATTGGTCCAAAACTCAACACATAAGCAATGTCAGTTTACTAATTATAGTTTTTATCTAAATAATACATTACCAGATTTTTCTCATAAAGTAATTAAAGCATGAAATAACCTCCCAGCCGATCTTTAACTCTGCACTCGCTCCACTTTTTATCCCAAGAATTCATAAAAGAGAACTTTATGGGAGCGATCTTCTCCTCATTAATTGTGTGTTCAGCACTGTAATATATAATTATGTTTGTGTGTGTACACATGTGTGCATTTATGTAAGTGTTTGTAAGTCTGCTTTTTGTTGAACTGTTACAACTTACCTGGGGACAACAGATGGAAATGTTCTTTTCTGCTAAATTTAGCGCAAGTCATCTCTTCTCTTTAATAGACTGATGTTGTTTTGTACATTTTCCCTGATTTAAATAGAATTAACTAAATGAGCTAAACCAGATATATTTCTACTTGGGTACCAAATTAAAAACAGTGTACTTTAGCTGTGCTTGGGTTGTGTTAAAATAAGACAAAATGAAAATAAGACATTTGCAACATCTAAGGACTTTATGCTGCATAAACGTATCAATGGGAGATTTCTAGTCTGCAGATTTTTCTGCTTCTAAATGTTTTCTCCAGTTATAGCATTATTAATCTGAAAAATGCAAAGACACCTAAAAAATCTTGCTTAATTGATGTCCTTCTTTTACCAAATTAAACCAATATTTCTCAAAAGTTGGTCTGCCAAGTTTGTACCATGGGGATGGGCATCTAAGCGGAGCGGCCATATTTTTGTTTTATTTCCATTTGCTGCGGGCAAAGTTTTTTGCTCATGTAACTGATTAAAACCACTGTTAGATAAAACTATAATGAACAAATCTATATCTTTGGTCAGAATTAATCCTACATATAAATGCATTTTCAAACACAAATGTAAATTGTATTGCCGCACTTGAGATAATGAGGTAGGCTGAAGTTGACCTTTTTTTACTTCAATGTAAATAATGACTAAAGGGTGTTAGAGACAGCTGATTCCTTTTAAATGCATTTTATAAGACCAACCTACCTAAAACAAAGTTATACAACCTTTATGATTCATGGTCAAACCAGTTGTATCTTTATTTTTCATTAATAAAACAAAACAATAAAAAGTTTGTCATGCAGATACTTACATTTTCATATGATTAAACAGCATTTTGTCACTATTTGTTTAATTTTTGCAGTACTCTCAATACCTAAAACTGATCATTAAGTGAGGAAGGGGCTGCATGATGCTCATAGACTGCCTTTTGCCCACCCAAGTGAATTAGCCTCTTACACTGGAGAAACATCTGCAGCTCAAGACAGGAGTCAAAAACTGAAATATGTTAGTTTTCGACTCCTTAAATTGTAAAAGCTTCATCATTGTCCACTAAACAGTGTTGTAATGGTTTTTAATGGTAAAGGGATGTATGGAGGCAGCACACTGACATGGTCTCCCCTCAGTGCTGCACTCCTCCTCTGTAGAGCATCAGCATTGATCTGTTTGGCACACAAACAGAAATACTTTCATCCCTGTTAGTTATTAAAGTTTTCCCTTAAACTCTCCCTGACCCTCTCTTAACATTGTGTCAGTAGCTCGGACAAACATTATAATGCAGCACTAAAGCCAACCTGCATATTCTGATTAAAGGTTTAGCACCTTATTACCGCTGAATATCTGGGACATCTGATAGGTGAGTAAACCTTTTCTTTCACCAAACACATCTGCAGACTGACTGCAGCCAAACCGACATGGCCTCGAAACCTTCACAAACGCTGTCCTATACACATTCAACATTTGTCACTGCAGACAAAACGTGGCTTTAAAGGAAGACGTGCATGTGTTTTGTGTTGAGCATCCGTGAGAATGATCAGAGCTTTTCCCAAAGATTAGGAGACAGGAAAATGAGCATTCTGCAGTCAGCTACAGGCCATCGCTTTGTCTCTGGGAAGAAAAAAGGATGGGAGCCAGAGAGGATCAGGTCGAGTCTCCCAGAAGAGAGATTACCTCAGTAAGCATGCTCCCTCTGTGTTGTGGTGTTGGATTAATAAGCCTCTGATATGGATTTGTGGGTTAAAGTTGACTTGTGGGTCAGAAAGATCAGTTTCTCCTTCTTCATTGCCACACAAATATTGTTTCATTTTTACTCTTTTGATGGATGAATGACTCAAGAACAGCAAACGTTTCGTCTGTTTTGGGATTTCAAAGGCTGCCATGAAAATGTGATCTTCTATTTATTCTTATATTTGCTTTTAGGACAGATTTTATCACAGTAAAACTGGAATTCTTGATCCCACATTAAACTCATTTGCATTTGAACTTTTATAACCGCGGTGAGCAACTGCTGGGCTGTTGGCCAAATGTGCCCTGCTGGTCCTTTTCAAATATGAATGAATTGCAAACATGAAGAAAACAAGACAAAATCTGCAAAGAGGCTCATTAACCTGATATGGCAACAAAAACAGCATGTACAAATTTAGAAGATGGACAGCTTTGGTAACCATGAGGGCGACATTCATGTTAACTTCACTATCAGATGGCCTTATGGGAGCAAACTAAAGGAAATCCATTGAAATATTACAATTATTAATCATTTTGAAAGGATTAAATACTGTTTTTGGCTGTTATAAGAACGTTATGTACCTACATTTCACCTCTAAAACCGAGATGCAAATAAAATAAGTTAAAGAGTGAATTTAATACAGTTTTAGTTACCTTGTCAGTACAATTACAACGTATCCACTGTTATTTTGAGAGGGAGATTATTTTTTTTTTCTGTTTCACAAATC
Source organism: Scarus forsteni (assembly GCA_036419115.1). Lineage (NCBI taxonomy): Eukaryota > Metazoa > Chordata > Actinopteri > Labriformes > Labridae > Scarus > Scarus forsteni. The sequence goes on from JAZDUH010000060.1 coordinate 2,359,956, forward strand.
ATTAAGTATTTTTTCATAATGACAAATAAATAACATCGTGAATCTAAGACTATAAGTATACCACTGATCAAGATAAATATAGAATCATGTCTGTTCTCATAGTCTACTTTAGTCTTTTAATATCTAAAACTGACCCGTGAGCCACAAAAATTAAGTAGGAGGGCTGCCGAGTTAGAACATGAGTATTTCGTTATCCTCGTGAAATTCTGGCATTTTCTCTGTTCCTCATTAGAAATAAGAGCATATGGAGCACCAGTTAAGTTCATGTGACGTACATGCAAAGGTCAAGTCTAGGGTTTCAGCATGTTATTCCCCATTGGCTCTCTGTTTCCTTTCTTTGTCATCTGTCCTGTACCACAAAGAAACCTCATAAAAGGGGAACATAATTAGTCTAATTTGCAGCATTTAATGCTTTTCATTAAAAAGATGAAAGATGGGTCACATATGTCTGGATAACTGGTAAACACTGACATTTAAAATGATCCTTGTGTGACTTTTTTAAGCTCAGTAAATAAAGTTTTATATTGAATTTGAGTTTAAGAATATCACTGTCCAGGGTGTAAATGTTGGCACAATAAGAGCACATGTTTAAATATTGTTTTTGTCTCATATTGAGTAACTGGTTAGTATAATTTAAAAATGTTTTAAGGTTTAAAACCTGTTTGATGCTTCAAGTGATCCCAACGTTCAGAATGGAGCTGATATTACAAGGAATAGTTAATTCTGATTTAAACTGCAGAGGAGTGTTTATGTCCTTCTCTTCTTTAAGCTCCTTTTTTGTCTGACAGATGAAACAGCTGTAAACATGTCCAACTTATTACAAGTTACACTTAAGGGTGAAGATAGAATTGTTAAGAAATAACGTATTTTTATATCATTGAACAACATGATAGAGACTAGGAAACTTCTGATGTATTTTTATTAAAGTTACACTAAATTTTCAGATAAGAATTTTATTAAGCACCATAAGAAATTTCTAGTTTTAAAACTGACAAAAAAGCAGAAGCTGTTGGTCAAGGTGTAGGATTTACACTGTTGTTGTTGTTGTTGTTATTGTCTGTATTTTTCCTTTTTGATTTTTTTTTTGGGAGGGGGTTGTAAAGACTAACTTCACTCTTTAATGAGGATATTTTGTAAAAGTGAGTTTTATCTTATAGATTAGATCAAATTAGATTAGACATTTGGAAAACTTGAACTTGAAGCACTTGAACAGTAAAATGAAAGATATATAAAATTATAGCATAATTAGAAAATACAAACAAATACTGAATTAAAAAACTTACAGTATATGGCTAATAGCTGGCTACTTCTCCTTCCATTCTATGTCCACATATAGATAAATATATCATATTATGTCATTATACATTATAGTATGCTATTGCACGTTCAGGGAAAGACTGTTTGTTGCTAGCATAGTGGTGGTTTTTTTTACAACCAAGTAGATTAGTAGGTGATTTAGCGGCTATGTAGGGCAAACAGGGGACCATTGAGCCCCCCATCTATGGTGATGACACATAGTGAGGTAATAGAGAACAAAAAAAGAAGAGAATACTTCTTTTGTTATATGGAGGTGTGGTTTAAGTGACTCTACAGGACTGGTCTGGGTTGTAGTGGTGGGGCACACAGTGATATCTCACTGTCCTGACAACTTCTCTGTCATATTAGTAAAATCACACCTCAGGAAAACTTTATATAACATTAAGATTCAAGTTCCCAAAAACTGTGTTGCTGAGAATATAAAACAGTTTGTCACCATGTGGCCCTCTTTGGGACTAAAGTTGTCCATCCCTACTTTGACCGCCCTTGAACCCTGACATTTCAGAAATAAGCCTGATCTGATCACCAAGATAAAACGCTGCTCATCTGGCACAGACCAGCAACCATCATGAGACTGCAGCTTTGACTTCTTTCAAGGCTGTTTCCACTTCCTGTGACAGAGAAAAAGTGACGTTTCCTCTTTTAGAAAGTAACACAACTCCGCCAGAGTACACAAAGAATGAGCTGCAAAAGACACACTTAAATTAAAGTGCAGGTACCAGCAGGCGAAGTCCACATGCCAGATGTAAGGAGGCCGTGGTCCTCTAAGGAGGAAGCCTCAGTCATAACAAGTTGCTTTCTGTTAGGGATGCTGCACTTCCCTAAATTTAACTACAACTCCCTGAAGAGAAACAACAGCAACACACACCAGCTACTTAACACTGGACAGAAACACTTGGCTGTCATGACTAGAGCTGGGTATCGATTCAGATTTCTGGATCGACTCGATTCGATACTACAAGGTCTCAAATCGATTAGATTCACAATTCAATTCGATATTTATTCAGTCTGGGATATCTTAGTTAAAATAGTGCTTTAACTTTAAAAAGTGACCTTTTGACCTGGCACATTATTAAAAATCGTTTTAACATGAAGAACTAAACCCAAAGCAGTTACATTAATCATATTTTAATGATATGCATTAATGCATATTCTGCATATTACTTGTTTTTTGTCCAACTCGTATTTTCCTTTGCACTTGTTAAATCTAAAATACTGCATCCAAACATCAGCTTTAAACTTGCCAGTGGTGCCCATACATTGCTTCCACCATGTTTGTTTGCAGTAACATCTCATGAGATCTTGTTCAGTAGAAAGCAACACTAAACACTGATCACACGAGACTAGCAGGGTTGAAACCACAGGCTGCTTCTCTGCATATCCAAAGAAGAAAAAACTACCCAAGTTAAAAGATCGATCTTTGGATTTTATGGATCGATTATGAACCAGTTAAAGGAAAATCAATTTAAATCGATTAAATCGATTTTTTTTACCCAGCCCTACTGTTGACTGAGTGGTTTACATTTATTTTCGAACATTTCTCATTTCCCATAACTGTAACAAAGCTGCTGTAAACTTCACAGTAAGTTACTGTGAGCATCTTTCCAGCAGTATATTACTGTTTCATATTACAGCATAATTACTGTATTTTAATAACATATTCACCAAATCATTATTGCATTTTAATGAACACCATAATCATCATAATTATCCACTGCATAATTCACATATTTCACCTTCAACGTCTTTCTGCAGTCTACTTTACAGAAAACTTACTGTAATTTTACCTGTACCTATAAATGTATTTTTTAGACTACTGTAATGATCTTTTTTGAAGTGCATTATTTTGTAAGAAAACAATCACATACATATTTTTGTCTAATAAATTACAGATCCACATTGTTGCCATTCAAAAATGTATTTTTTTTGTTTGATTTTGTTTAATCTTTGAAATGAACTTGCAAAAACTAGATAATAACTGAGATTGCCATTTATAGTTACTTATTGTGTAGATCTTTTGCAACTAGTTACTGAAGATATGTTAAAATACTGTTAAATGTGATACCCTTAAACAGCCCTCACATCCAACCTTCCCACTGTTCTACATTAAAAACCTTGTTCATGTAGTATCATAACAATATTGGCATTAAAATATCAGTCAAATACATTTATTTCTCATTAATAGCTACAAATATTGTACAAAAAATATATGGTAATTTTTTAAAGATTTGCCGCTGCACCTTTGTTGTGGATAAATGTGCACAAAGTCGTCCTTCTAGTGGAGTGAGAGCTTTGACTTTTCTGAATTTCTCTTCAAGCTGAGCATCCCTGCAGGTCTGATCCTCAAACAGCTCTGGCTCCAGTTCAAACAGACCTGTGGCTCCTTCCCTGCATGTCATTCCTCATTCTCTCAATACACAAACTCTGTGAATCCCAAAAACAAAACTGAAGAAAGAGCATTGTTACCTGTTCTGTGCTGAAGATTTGAACTGTTTTTCTTTCTTAAAATATAAACACCCTCCTCCACCAACAAGTCCCCGCGGCTGTCGTGCAGGTCAGTCGGGGTAGTCGCCTGCCCGGCAGAGCGACAGCTGTCCCTTTGTGAAGTCTAGCAGCAGCTAGGTCCAGCACGTCGGTCAGAAATATGACTGTGAGCCAGTCTGGGGGAGGACTTGATCCGCTGTGGCAGTGATGGATGGACAGGCGGCCCCGGTGTCAATGTGGTGCTGAGAGGCCGGCTGGCGTTGGCACCGAGGGGCGTGCGGGTGATGCAAGCCAGTCATTTTGTCCAGAACAAGGTGTCAGTAACCCCCCACCCCCTCTCAAATACACATAGAGCAGGGGCGCCACATGATTATATTTCCAAAATCGAGAGCCCCTCACCCCTCCTTTTCTGAGAGCTCAATATGTCCAACAAGCTAACACTAAGCTAACAAGCATACTAAGTAGACAGGCCCATTGATCACAGCCATTATTGAGGGCAGGGCCGGGGACGAGCAGTGGTTCAGATTTAAATAAAAGTTTAGATAATAAACATGAGGTAAGGCCTTGTCTTTTAGGTCTTTATGGTTTGTTTTGCTTTGAATTAAACGTATACGCTCACCTGCCATTGTTCTGGGCTCACCTGTGCCAATACTTGTTAACAAAGGTAGATAATCAGTCAAACACATGGCAGCAACTCAGTGCATTTAGACATGAGGACAAGAACAAGATAAGCCGCTGATTTTCAAAATGAGCATGACAGTGATTTAAGGTAATTTTTTGTCTTTTGCCTAATATATCTGTTAGTTTTAGTCTTAATTTAGTCATCTAAACTGTTTTAATGTTAGTCTGGGTTGGTTGATGAAACCTCACTACATTTCAGTCGACAAAATCTACTGTAAATTTAGTCGACTAAAATATGAAGTGTCAACTAAAATATGAAGTGTCCCGTGTAAGGGTAACAATTTCTCTGAAGTCATGTTTTACACTTGGATCCAGTCACCAAGAAGCCAAGGCAGTTGTGACTAGATGTTTCTCTTAACTCATCCAACCTTTCCACACAACGTAAGTAGCTGTGATTCCTAACTTGTCTACTTTCTACATGACCAAATTAGGTGTGATTGGATTTAGTCTCTGTTAAACATTTTAGTCTAGTTTTTATTTGTTGTTAAAAACAACAGATAATTTAATTTTAGTATTTGCCCATGTGGCATGTGCACTTGTTTTTTTATAGTTTCTGTCTTCATCAGGGGAAAAAGGTTGTTGACGAAAACTATGATGAAAATAATTAGTCGACAAAACAGAGAGCTGGCAAAAAAGGCTAGTTGACACCAGAGTTCAGACGAGAGTGGCTTGAGCGGCTTAAGCTGTAGAGAAACAACAGTAACGGTAACCACTCCTTACAAAAAGAGGTTTGAAGGCAAGGTCTTAAAGCAAAACACATCAGATCTTGAGGATGGGCTATAGAAGCAGAGGATTACACCAAGTGTTACTCCTGTAAGCCAAGAACAGGAAACATCATGCACCGGCTCACCAAAATTGGAGGAGGTTGGAAAATGTTGCCTGTTCTCGTTGCAGATCTGGGATTTTTCTAAGTAAGGGGCCAGATTCCTCACAGAGGGGCCAATTATTTGTCAAACGTATGCAGTCAAATTTATGATAAAGCACCCACTCACTCCGTTTGAAACACTGTAATTAAAAAAGTGTAGACAGTTAAACTCATTTTCACACATTTGAGGATGTGAGCTACTTCATAAGATATAAAATAGTATTCAAAGCATGTTTCATAGTTTTGTGTTATAAAATATGCACTTTTTATCTCCCATTCTGTGTTCATATTAATGACAGCCTTCTTCTGTCAGCTTAATTGATGGTGGGCCTGCCTATTTGGCACACTACTGCCACCTACAGTTGGCTGGACAATCTGATCGTCATTCTCTAACGAAACAACAGATGAGTGACAGGACAGGGGCACTTCAGGGGGCCAGACAGATTTCAGATGGGGCCAATGTCCCTGTGGCACCACCCCTAGAACCGCCACTGAATGTCCTCATGAAGCTTCAATTCTGCTGCATTATGCAGACGATAGGGTCAGAACAAGGATTAACAACATGAACCCGAGAACAGGCTGGACACTTTTGTCCCCTCAGTACCAAATGAGCATCATTTGGACACCACAGTCTGTCCAGGTACTGCTGACCACGTCCATCCCTCCACAACACAGAGCACACAAATTCTGATGGCTACTTCCCGCGGGGCATCATGCTGTGTCATTAAGCTCAGATCATCTCAAACTGTTTTCTTAAACATGGCACTGAGATCACTGTGGCCTGCACAGTAACCGGATCTCGATCCAGTAGAGCACCTCTGGGAAGAAATTGGCATCATGATGTGCAACTGACAAATCTGCAGCAATGTATAATGCTAACGTGTCAATGTGACTAAAATCTCTGCGGAATATTTCCAGCACCTTGTTTAATCTGGTCCACAAAACATTACAGAAAAGGAGGCCCAACCCAGTGCTGTGGTGTTCCTAATGAACTGGCCAGTGTATGTGCATTTCTCCTGCTCCACGGGGCCGTAAGTGAGTGCAAGGTGGAATAAATAGATGGAAAAATTCAAGGCCAAATGCAGGACTTAAGGTTTTTGTTACAATTAAGCTAATTAACCACATGACAATCTATTCAAAATGTTTCATCTGAATGGGTCATTTCACACTTTAACCTCCTGCAGTAGAATTTTAAATAGAAAAAAAAGAAATTATATTTCTCAATAACAAACAAGCCCTCACTGGCTAATTTATGGTTGTTAATCATCACAAAATAATGGCAAACAACAACTTAAATTGTAAAAATATGTGGTCATCATTCATATTTTTTGTCAAAATAATCAAAAACTGCAGGCCAACTAGTGCACACTGTTTAAGGTGCACAATCACAAGGAGCTCAACAGTCCCATTCACTTTTCAAAATGTTCCCATCCTGTTTGTAAATATCAGAAATTATTTCATCTTCTTCTAAATTAAAATATTAATGATATTTAATGTTGTCTTCAAATGAATTATTTATTAATAATAATTCTTATTTTATTGTTATTGTTTCCGTACTGGATTTGAATTGTGGAAGGACAGGACCAGATAAGCTCTTTGCTTCATTCTGTCCCGTATGACTGACACATATGTGTGTATATTGACATGTAAAAGTTTAGTTGTTGGACATTTACAGCTGTCAAATGCTCATATGCATTAAGTTGCCTGGACTAAACTGTTTGTTTTAATTTTTTAATTTTTTAGATTCTAAGTTTGACATAATAATATATATATTTTTTAAGAAATCACGGTCAAATAGTGAGGATTCATCTTTTTGAACCACGAGGCATTAGAGAGCAGAGGAAATTTAACCTCAGTATAAAAATATTGCAGAAGCTTTTGTAAAAATCAGACAAACTGAAGGAGTTTGGCAACAATCGTTGATAATTAAAATCAGCCAGTTAACAATTATTGCACATTAAGCATTTCCAAATTATGGTGTGGATACCACTGGATTTAAAACAGAATCATTTTGTTTTTATTTTAATTAAATTCATCATAATTATCTTTAAGTTATGCTCCTGTTTTATAACTATAACACTGTGAGATTTGCTTCAAATGTAAAGTGTGTTATAATGTATTGTAATTATTACATTGAGTTAAATAACACTGGTATTATGACTAATATTTGAGTTGGTTAATATGGTAAACTTATTGTCAATGATTTTCAAACAGTTTTGTCAAGGCACAAAATCGAGCCTAAAGTTGAAGACACAACATATTTATAGTGAAAACAGACCTTTTAACTTTAGTCTTATTGTTCTGTACATGATGATTTTTACCCAATGCCTCATATAACCAAACAGAAAATAAGTTACTTATCATTATTGTTATTAATCAAAAAAATATGCAAAATATAATCTGACACATGGTGATGTGTTCAAATTTAAGTTTCACAGACACGTTTTAGGAAATGGTAGAATTTATCAATAGAGAGTAAAACAGAGGATTTGCGTTCGTGTTCTGTTAACTGCAAAAACAGTGAGCCCTCGAAGATTAAAAAATATCTTCAAAATGCAGAATTTGCAGCTTAATAACAAAAAACACATGGTTTTTAGAATTCCTATGGCACACCCTCGATTCACGAAAACAGGCCTCGTCTTATTCGGCTAACAAAATATAAGGAATTATTTTTGATCCATTTTATCCCTAGCCCTAATTCAGAGTTTCTGTTATGGTGAGGTGAGCGCGGTGGTGATCTTTGTAGACCAAAAGTCAATATGACTCAGACAATAACACTTTGATTTTGTTTCACTTGCTGTGCGATAGTTTTCTTCTACAGCAAAAATCCTAAAAATAGGAAACACTGACTTTGCTGCTGACCTGACATGCAGGTGAGGGATTTTTTTTCTTTGATTTATTAGTTCACATTATTTTATAATTTGAAACATGTCAAGTTCAAACATTTCTTCTAACTTTATAAACTTAAATCAGCTGAGCTTTTGCTCTTGTTGAAGCCTGTCGTTTGTCAGATTTGATCCGGAGTTTGTCGATATGAATGAACTTGTGGAGTTAAATTCAACACTTTTATTGACAGTGGTTTGCTCTGCCGTGTGATTTTGGCCTGATTTGATGTTTGAAAACCTCTGATCAGTTAGAGTCTTTGGTGGGCCCTGTGACGCTGTCCCTTGCAGAGCTGCACGTGGAGGTTTTAGTGTTTCACCTGTGCCCCTGAAGGAGCACCTCCACCTCCACCTCCACCTGACACGCTGTTCCGCCGCCTCCATACGCTGAGCTAAAGCCTCAGACATCTCCGGATGGTGCTGTGTTTACACTTAATGCTGCGGGCCTCCTGTTCAGAAATTGGACGCAAATCAAAAGCAAGGCGCGAGCCTCCGGTTTGCATTAGCCGGAGCGCTTTGCATAAGCAGCACCCGGTGACACGGATCTCATTAAAATATATATCTGGTGATGATAATATAAAAAAAAATAATAATGGAGGTAAAAAAAAAAAAATCCTCTCATTTTTCGGGAGATTGCGCGGGTCCATCTGGCGGTGCGCGCGGCAGCCTGCTTGCATTTCCACGGACTGCAGGCATTATCCCGGGAATTATTCATAAACGCGTCGAGAATTAATTCCCGGGATTAAGAGTTGATTAAGATGTGTGTCACTTTGCTGTCTGAGAACTTATTAAGGGCCTCCTCGAAGAGGCGGCAGATGGAATTTCAGTCCAATGTTTGTAGATGTTAATTTCTGCCCTCCTATAACAGACATTTGCATATGATTGAGGAGAGGGGCCGCGCGCGCCTGCACCACAGCAGTCTCTGCCCGCGTGCACACGGCGCGAGAGGAGGAATAATTGGCAGAGCAACACGAGAGCAGCTCAGTGATTAACAATTAACACAAACAGCCTCTTTACACCGAGCAGTTATTATCACAGAGAGGAAGGAGGAAACTCCTCTGAATGACTCCAGAGGTAGAGCGCTGCTTTAAATCATTTATAGAAAATTATTTAAAAATAATTTTCCTGTTATGCTTAAGAAATCAGTGGCAGGATTTAAAGGTTACTGACCACAGCATGATCCATCTAGAATACTGAAAATCCTGATTTTATGTTATTTGCTGTTCTGAACAAGCTTCTTTCAGCTGTACTAACTAAATGATATTAATCTGTGTTTAATTACATAGCAACAAAATAATAACAAACAAGACCTGAACACAAAGTATTTGGTGATTTAGTTTTTTTTTTCCATTTCCTGGCTCTTGCAAAATGTTTAAATTTTACAAATGTGTTGTCAGCATTTAACATTCATTGTTATTTTCTGATTTAAATGATCCAAAATTGCAAGAAAATTTATTCACAGTCTTTAGTGCACACTTGCCAGAAGCTCCCCAGCCTCACCCTCTTTAGGAATACCAACACTTTAACACAATGCAAATTCTCTCCCTACTTTTTTTTGTTAAAATATTAATATTTTTCTGGTATTTTGATTCCGTCGATAAAGTTAAGTGAGTGAAATAACTGAGATTTATCAGTTTGAAACATTCTGTTAAGAATATCAAACATCCTCACTTTGTAAAGTCGCTAATGCTCGTCATCATGAAACATGTTTGCCTAAACCAGGGGTGGCCAACTGACGGCCCGGGGGCCACATGCGGCCCTTCATTGCACTCAATACGGCCCGCCAGTCATTTACACACAAAAAAAATCAACAATTTCTGAACATGAGAAACATTTAAAACATACGTAATGTGGTACATCCTACAACGTCATGTTCAAATTAGGATGGGTTGTATTCATTTATTTCAACTTTATTGCTGGTATATGTTTTGTTGCTTTTTGCAAGTCATTTAGGAACTCACTTTCAGAATCAGAATTAGAATCAGAGATACTTTATGAATCCCCAAGGGCAAATTCGGTTGTTTAAGTTGCTCAATCATATAACAGATCAAGAAATTTAATAATGCAGGAGTATAGCAAAAAATAAAAATATGTAGAATTTTTAAGAAATAGCATTTTTCAAAAAAATATTGGAAAGCAAATAAAATAAGCAAAAATGAGACAATGAACGGCATCCAAAGAATTCACACAATATCTCTAATATGAATTTAACAGTTCCATACAGCAATATTGCCCATGTTTAATGAGATTATAAGAAGCACACATTAATATACTGGAATTCATCCTAACACATGAGCATATTAAAATGTAACACATTTATTTTGCTATGATTATGTCTGTAAATATATTTCTGAAGCATTCAAAAGTTACGTAAAGTAAATCAGTATATCAGAAAAATAGTATTTATAACATTTCTTAAATCTGGTGGACACTTTTTGTTTCACTGTTTTCAAAAGAAACTCAAATTGGCTTGAATTTTGTGTCATGTACATTAACTTTTGTATGTTTTATTTGTGTTTGAGTTCAGATATATTTATGTTTTAAAATAGTTCTATTTAAAGCAGAGTATTTGCTTGTATGTTTTAAAACAGGTTGTATAAAATGATGTTCTTGAAATATTTCTGTAACTACTAACATGAACAACTGCAACTTGTTTAATCTTAGATGACACTTAGATATATATATTTTTATAACGATTAACTGATTAAAAAAGAAGGATACCATAATGCCACTTACACTCAAACCACATTAAGTGATAGGAGGTATTCCTCTTGATACTGAAAACACTGAAACACGTCTCTTTCTATTATTAACTTTGTTACTGTTTTGTTTTGATGTGTTTGTATTTTATATTTCAAGGATGTGGATCTATGGTTCTTAAATAAAGTCTTTTTATCCATCTGTCTGTCTAACTCCTATTTCTATTTGATCAATATTAATATATTTTATCAACATTATTGCTGTAATCATTAATAATTATCATTAAAAAAATTAGTGATAATTGATATTGTTTTCTCATTAGGATCATTATTAACAAAGGTTTATTAGCATGTGAGTAAATGGTGAATTTCTGAGCATCAGAATTATATTCAATAAACTTTAAACATGAGTGTAAATAATCAACATCACTTTGCCTTATTTTAAGTTTTCGGAGTTGATTTACCCATCGTGTTAAGTTCTGATAACACACTCTTTTGATTTTTTTTAGAATAAATTTCACTTTTAAAAGTTTTAACATTAGACAAAGAGTTAATTTATCATAATTCTGAGAGGGACACATTGATGCAGTGTTACATTTGATACTGGAGGTGTTGCTCTAACACTGCAAAATTTACTGTGAATTTAACTGCTTTTGTAGGTGAGTTGAGGTCAACAAATTCTCAGAATTGTTGTGTCAATATATGGCTTACAAAACTTATCAGTGTGTACAACAAATTATACATATCAGGATTATTTTACTTGATATTTTTTAAGTTTAGAAATGGATGATCTGTGCACCAAGGGGAACTTTTACAACATCAGGTGTTTGTCTTGATTTTCTTAATGTGGTCTAGTTTTCTTTTTTGTTCCCAGAAAGGTGTTTAAATTAATTTTGTGAACATGCCTTGTATGGTGCTTCAGTCAAAGGAGAAAAAAGACAAAACTGATTCAGCTTTGCTTCAGAAAGAGGAAGATCACGTGGAGGAGAAACACTTTAAAATGCCTATTTTGTAGAAAAAGTAATTAAAATTAACCATCATAATATTAAAAATTGTAAAACTTCATTTCTAAAAGTTTATGGGCTGAATTTGAATGAACAGTAAAATTGAAAAATCATTCGTATTATGACGGAGGCAAATAATCACGGTGGGTCGGTAGTGATATTGATTGTACAATAACAAAAACTACATTTAAACCCATTTTTTTTAAAAAGTATATTTGGCGTCATAAACGTCAATTGTGTAACTGTTTGTGTTTCGCTCTTTTTGAGTTTATTTTTCTCGACGGCTTTAGGACTGACGGGAACCTTTTCAAGAATAAATTTAGGTTGTAAAATGAAGTTTGCCTCCTTTATATCCGTTAATGAGGCGTATTGCTTCACTGCAATAATCAGGACGATGAAGTGATTCATGCCTTTTCAAAATAAAACGAACGATAACATGATGTGTGTTTGCCTGACTAATAGAAACACTGTAATGTGCTGACTTTGGCCTCGGGGTACAGCAGGCCATGGCCTTCAGTCTAACCTTTGTTCCACTCAGTTTGGTAGGCTAATAAGCAATAAAGAAATATTTACATTGCACCCTGGAGCCAAACGAGAACTCTGATCCTATACAAATGATGCTTTTATATGTTAAGACTTTGGATGCAAAGAGGCCTGATCCCCCTGCTGAGGCCCTCCTAAAAACAAAAGGCAACCTCGTCATTTGTGAGCAGATCCAAAATATATTATGTTTAAAAATAAGCTTAAACATGAAGGATATTTACACATGGGATGTTTTTGAGTGAAAGGAAAGAAACGATTTTTGTGAAGAAAAATCAGCTTTATCTTTAGAACTGCTGCTTTTATTGGTAAAACAGAAAAATATTCAGATCTAAATAAGGGAACATATACATTTAAGGACTTCCGCGCCGTGGGACTAAACTATTTTAAATATATTATTTTATTTTCTCTTGATATTCTCCCCATTAATGGGGTGGAAAAAATACACGCTGGTTTAAATTATGCAAAATTAGTCAAATAGGCCCACATGTAAAGAAATAAAACTCCAAGGCCCCACTTGTTTAAACTGTTGTGAAATTATATCAAACTGGATGGATCATTTTAAAAATATATTCACACTAATGCCAGGATCACAAGGGTGTGTCTTGAATACAAATCCGTCATTTTGATCAGTTATAGACTAATTGTTTAAAGAAGAGGTGCAAATAATATTGGCGCAAAGGAGGAAAGAGTTGGGAGTCCGTGCGCTTGCTGAGTGTGTAGCTTTCTGTGTTTTTGTGTGTCGTCGTTGGTGCTGTTCGAGGGGGCGTACAGCTCTGTTTTTCTGCCCGTGGTCTCCAGTGGCCCCGGCAGCCACCTGCCACCTATCAATTTCCCCAACATCCCCAAATATTTTGACCTCCCAAATATTTTCACAACGTCCGGCTCTGCGGACTCTTACAAAATTTGAAGAAAACAAACGGCCTTGTAATCATGACATTGTGCTCTAATAGTTGGAGGGAGGGTGCGTTTTTTGGTGCGTGAAAGCGCTGCGTAACCAACTTTCGAGACTCTCTTCACCCCTTTCCCTTCTGCAAACGCGACGTCCGACACATGGATGATTTATTATCACAGGATGACTTTGATAAGTGATGGTCACCAAAACATGGCATTGGGTTACTCCCAGAGCCGCAAACATAAGCGAGGCCAACATTACACGGCTACTTACGCAGAGTGTATTTTATCGCTTTGATTGATCTTTTTATAGAGTGATAAAAACACGTTTTAACAGCGTATTCGATCATTTTCCTGATTTGAAAAAGCCCTACTTATAATTTTGTCACAGTACCTGATGCGTCTCATTCAGCATCATCTGCTCCATGGAAGCGCACCCAACAACCCCGCTGTTACTAAATGTTTGGACTCATCCGAAGCCCCCCACAACCCACTTGTACTCACATTAGAGCAAAATATTCTGTGCTTGATAAAATTACGGTCACATTAGTCATGCACCGCTCTAGGGGGTAAAAGAGTCCATGTGTGATACTGTTTTTTAGCCTTTACGCACGGATAAATACGCATCCCAAAACGCACACATATGGTGGAAAAATAAAAGACAAGAGAGGAAAACAAGAGGGCTTTTTGCACTTACATGTAATCCCGGTCTGGTTAAATAAATCCGTGGAAAATGCGGAGAGCTTCACTGCAGGCTGTTGGGTGTGCTGGCCTCGGGTTTGCTGGTGACATGGACAAAAAGTTCCGCGGTGCGTCAGAAAGTCAGAAAATCAAAGCTTCAGACAGTTTCCCTGTTGCACTCCTCTTCTTCTTCTTCTCGCTGTGCTGTCAAACATGAAGGCTGTCGAGGAGTGAGGCTTGATCCCCACGCATAGTATAGAGCTGGAGGGGTGGAGGGAGGGGAAGGGGAGTGGGGGGTGACTTCATGCTAAATATTGTGTGTGACAGGTCCACTGTAGAAAGGACGTCCCCCTGTCTTTCTCTCTCTCTCCCCCTCTTTTCTCTCTGTCTTTCCCTCTCTCCCTCTTTTTGCGCGCACATGGGGCGCACACGCACGTACTACTCCAAACACACACTCCCCCAAGTCCCTCCCCCTCCCCTCGCCCATTGGGTCCATGGAGCTACAATACACTTCCCCCCTGTGCAGCCTCAGTTTCTTTTATTTACCTGAACTGCTGTCAGTTTGGATTTCAAATGATGATGATGTACTGAAACTTTCAGGACCAGATGTGATTTTTTTATGAGTGTATGTTTTGCATTGTATGTTTTCCTAAATATTTGGGACATAGCGTCAATAAAAGTAGTGATGATTTCCAAAACATTGACCCCCCAAAACAATTCACCAAATGCTGAAACGAGGAAATTACACATTTTTTGGGGAAAAAACAAACAGAGAAACAAAACATCAGTGAATTCAATGCCAAAATCAAGTGAAATGAAGAATTTCGATGTTGTGATATTTATCTCATTGGGATTTGTCAGCACTTCATGTGATATCAAGACTTGATAGTAAATGAAGTTACATTATTCCTCAGTGTAGTGGTCCAATAATGTGGCAGGGCACGCTGGTATGTATTGACGATTTTTACAATCCTGTGTTATTACTGCAACTTTGCAGCAGCTACTTCATTCATATATTTTAAATGTATTCTATCACTGCTCTATATGCCTTAATTTCTGTATAAGATTGCAAATTCAATATAAAAATATTACTTTTAAAGGGTTTTGCTGTGGATAGAATAAGCAGGTTGGAATGGAGATTGAACACACCCTTATTGATCATCAAACTGAGTCATATTCTCTTTTGGTGCACCCATCACTTTAAGGCTTCCTTCCCAGATGGACATATAAGAGTAGAAGAAATGCCTGCACACTTACTCCATTTTGACTGCAGTTTATTAGGACAACGTTTCGATCATGTGTTGATCTTCCTCAGGTCATGGGTCATGGGTTCCTTCCCAGATGGGCCTTGTATGTTCTGATAGATTGACTAGTCTGTTTTGTCCTAATTGCTAAGTTTGACACCATGTTTTCAATGGCTCTGCATTCATTCTACAGTCTATGCTCTGCACCAGGTATGCAAACCTGAGCCAATGGGCTTGAACAGCTCAGAAACAATGGTAATGGCAGGTGTTTTTGGGAAGTAATGGGAAGCTGTTTCAGGCATCTACTGTTCACAGGAGAAGAGCCATCAAAACCTTAAAGGATAAGTTCGGTTTCTACATTTAATTTAATAATTTTCGTTTCTGCATTTAATACATGTATCAGGGATGTAATGATGCCATCTTTCTGTCTTGTGCATAGAGGTACTCTGTCACACCAAGGACACATGTAAAACAGAAAATGCATATAAAAGTTTATGAATTATTTATGTTGCTTGTCTCTTTCATGATCGCACGGGCTGGAGTCAATCCCAACTGATGCAGGGCAATAGGTGGAGGAAGACCCTACACTGACCCCCAGCCAATGACAGGGCCAACACGCTGAGACAGACAACCATTTACACACATAGGCAATTTTAGCATCATCAGTTCCAGCGACAACCAAGTTTTTGTACTATAGAGGGAAAATGGGGTAACCTCAGGTGAAAAAAGGTTAAATGAAAAGAATAAATAAATAAACCTAAGGGAGGTACAGTGGCACAGCAGGCAGTGCATGTGTCTCACAGCAAGAAGGTCATTGGTTCAATTCCTGGGTCATTCAGGGCCTTACTGCATAGAGTGTGCATGCTCTGTCCCTGTATGTGTGGTTTCTTTGTGGATATTCTGGATTCCTCGCCCTTCAATCAGCTGGAGACCGGCTCAGAGTGTACCTTCCTCTCACCCAGTGTCAGCTTGGATAGGCTCCAGTCCCCAGGAACTCCAAAAGAGATAAGTGTTCTAGATTATGGATAGATGGATGAAGGTAAATCTAATTCAGATAGATGTTTTTACTGGACATAAGTATATAACAATAAATATAACCAGGCTGATCAGGCACCTTTTCTCATTTTCAAAAGGCTTACAATGCAAGGAGATGAAAACTACTTTGAAATTTTGACTTTGTCTTTGGTGTGAAGTGGGCAATAAAAAGAAAGCTTGAAATTCACAGCCTGAATATACCAGTAAAACATAAGCAACTAGAAAGCACCCACACTTAGCACTGAGAATCATGTTGATATCATGATTAGATAGACAGTTATTGAGCAAAAATGGTAATTTAGTTATGACGGTTACCTGGATCCCCACCAAAATCGAATCATTTTTATGATGGGCCATTACCAAAATCTCCTGAAAATTTTCACCAAATCTGTCCTGTAGTTGCTGTGTAATCCTGTTGACAAACAGATAGCCAAAAATCAAACACACGATGGCAAAAACATTAGCCTCCTTGGCAGAGGTACCAATATACATGTATTCAAGGGCGTAGGTTTGACTTTGACATTGATGGGGACGTAAAAGCACACTAGGGTGGCACCCCTGAAAGTTGATGTGTTCTGCATTTATGACTGTTTTTTTAATGTCATGTAGAGCTAATCAAACAAAGAAGCAAACTATCATATTCAGAAAAAAACTACTCCAAACCTCTACTGTCTGTTCCTTGGCAGATACATATTGATGCATAACACATGAGCAGTGGGACGGTTTGGGATCAATCAGAAATTTTGATGGTATGGTTATAGTCTGATAAATATAGAACCAGAATCAAAAAGGACAACAGATAAGTGTATTCCCCAACAATATGAATGTATGAAGTCATGTTATTAATTCGAGGTTTTATTGTGTTTTTTTTCCCCACAAACATTTATTGTTGGTCTTAAATGGTTGCTGCCTTTTATTACACAAATAATACATGGATAATAAACAAAATAAACCTCTATAACTATCTCTTTGGCATTAATATGAGCATATTTTAGTTATAAGATTTTATACTATGCTTGTGTTTTATGTTAGGGACCATGCTGTAGTGGCTGAACATTGATAGGGACGTGTCCCTAGCGTCCCTACCCAATTCTACACCCCTGCATGTATTGAAAAAAGGTATTAAATGGACCAGAAAAGACAGGAATTTGTTGCTGATAGTGACTGATGTTTCTTGGCAGCTACTGACTCTGAATCTGGGAAACTTCTGCCTATGAGCCATTGTTAAATAGAAAACATGGAAAGTATCCCATCCTCTACTTAGTTGTACTTTTCCCCAATGTCATCACCTTTAGGGACCAAGGTGATTAAAGGAGGATAGCAAGAATGATTGAAAGAAAGAAAGAGGGTAGGTGACATGAAAAGTTCAAAATGTGTTTAACTGGACACAAAATTAGGACACCCTTGAGAGAACTTGTTTACCTCAACGAGCCCCTAGTGTTTTGCAGAGCATATCCCATCCTGTGAACCTTACAATTGCTGAATTTATATTTATAAGCAATTTTTAGCCAGAAAGGGAATTGAAAGTGAGTTTAGGTGCAATGGTAAGTCTTAAAGTACAATTTTGTCTTACTGATCAAGTAAAGCACCAAGACTCCATCACAGTTTAACAGATTTGTTCAGTTTGCTCCTGTTTTGTGTCCTCACCAACCAGCATTTATCTGACAAATGACATGGTGCTATGCATTAAGCGATAGGTATGGCGAGCTAGTTCCAGTAGAGAGTTGGTGCTGGATAATTTTCACAAAATGTTATCATTTGTCACCATGCTGAGTGATACTTCAGTACCTTCAGCATAGTGTAATTCTCCTTGCCAGTGCTCAGTGGGCGATGCTTGTGTGATAACAGTTTACAATAACAAAGGCTGCAACACCAGCGACATACTAAAAGCCTTTTTTGACACAGCACAGCCAGGTGTGCCATGTCACTGACATTTTTGACACACTGAGACAAAATCCACAGAAATGGTCAGGTTAACCAAGAGAGGGCCGAGTCAGTATGTAAGAATTGACATAGGTGTGAGTGATAAAAAGAATGTATCCAGTGGCTGAAAAGGCAGACAAGAGCCACTTGTAATCTGACTGGCCACCACAAAATTCTTTGATTTTATATTGGGGAGTAATAAGTAACCCGTCATCCCTGTGCTTTTCTATATGTTACCCTCACTAAAAAGTTTGGACACCCCTGATGAGGCGTGCTTTTAAGAATTATATTGTTTTCTCAACTTAAGCAGAAAATTCCTTCAGTTTGTTTGTTTTTAAGTAGGAGTTTGACCTCTTTGAGTGGTTTCTAATTCTAAATTAAAGCTGCACTGAAATGCTCTGACTGCACCGAGATGGTCATGAAAAGGACTTAGAGTTATATGGAGCCTGTCAATTCTTCTGGCCAGTCAGTAAATGCTGGAGTCACCTGCTTGCATTCTTCTGGCAGAGAATCTTATGGCCAGAGCCTTCCTGCAAATGCACTCCCATATTGCTCTAAGTCGGAGCATTTTGAAGTTAAGTGTCATGCAATGGTGCACTTTTACATGTGACAGCTGAACTTGGGATTGATTTCCTGGGTTAACCATCTCTATTGTTGGGCACAGCTTTACAGATCGTTGTAAATGCCGTGGTTATGATGTTTACTTTTGTGGAGTTTGTAAGTGAAAAATGCCAACAAAATTCTTAGCACTATTAAAAAAATCTAAATGAAGCACCTTTTAATTTCATTTGTGAAGATGCATTGAGCACATTTTTTTTTCCTGAACTTCAGAAAAGTTTGATCAAAGTTACAACTAACAGATCTTTTGTGCTCTTTTTCATCCTGGTAATATAAATTGTACAAGAACACAACACATGTTGCTGTTGTTTTACACACATCATTACACAGGCTGATGCTGGCACCATGCAAAACACAAAGACCTTGATATTTGTTGGCTTAGAAAAAGACTTCTTTGGGTAGAGTGTTTTTTCGGGAATGGGGCAGTTATCATCCTTCACTGCACTGATTCTAAAGAAGCACTGAATCAAACTTAGTTGAAAAGTGTTAACACAGCTGTGGGCTCGGAGATATGATGTTGGTGTCTACACTGTTCGTGCTGCATTTGTCATCTTGCAATGACCTTTCAGTCAAACGTTGGACTTTTGGAGCTTAAACACTCGACAACATGAGCAGATTAAGTCTGAAAATGACCAATTCAAATCCAGGTGTATTTGCTTGTCTTTAACACCTTTTGTGTGAAAGGAGCCCATGCTGCATTCCAGTACTGATAAACTGCTCTCCACCTCTCTGAAGGTCAGGCAGTACTGAGGGATAAAGCACACCTAACACCTTTAAATAATTTTTTAACAACTTGCATTTCTATGTAAGAAATCAGTCTAGCTTATTTAAACTTGAGTGCAGGAATCAACCTAATTAAAATGTTTTGTTAGAGCAAACATTGACTAAGTTCAACATTTCAGAAAACATTTGTCACAGAAATTATCATGACCAAATGAGAGAGAGAGAGAGAGAGGGATGGTACCGGGCTGACACCAAATCCTGTTGCCAGTCTGCACACTGGAACACCAGCTTCCAGTATGACTCATTTACTGGGGGGGCAAGTTCTATTTTATCTACAGCAGTGGTTCTCAAATGGTATGAGGGCACAGTGGTGTGCCTTGGGAATTAATGGAAACATATCTTAACACAGTGCAGAACTATGGTGCAGCAGGTAGTGCACCTGCCTCGCAGCAAGAATGTCAGCCGGGCCTTTCTGTGTGAAGTTTGCATGTTCTTCCCGTGCATGTTTGGGTTCTCTCCAGGCATTCCAGCTTCCTCCCACAGACCAAAAACATTCTCATTAGGTTCATTGGTGACTCTAAATTGCCTTTAGGTATGTGTGTGAGCATGAATGGTTGTCTGTGTCTATGTAGCCCTGCGATTGACTGGCGACCGGTTAGGATGTACCCTACTAATGCCTATTGACAGCAGGGATATGCTCCAGGCCCCCTGCGACCCCAGAAGGGATAAGTAGTATAGAAAATGAATGAATAAATTTTTCACACAACTAAACCATAACCAATAAATAAGTTTTAACCCTAGTGTGAGTTTGAATGTTGGATAACTTTTTAAAGAAGTATTGCTTCTGTTGGTTTTGCCATATATTTTGTCAGGCATTGTAAATTAAAGTGAATATGTGAAACAGACTGATTAGATGAGATAGCACACATTAAAGAGGATACTTACTGTATGGATATAGATATGGTGTGGCCTTGAGATTTTAGTCATACTGTAAAAGAAGCCTTTGAAATGCTGCTGATGCCCTCTGATAGACAATACCATATATATCAATACCATACCCCACGCTATCTCAACTAAACTTTAGCTCCATCTGCTTACAGACTGAAAGGCCGTGTTGAAATGGGATGCTTGGATGTCTGACTGATAGTAACACTGCAATTAAAAAACAGGAAATTCTCAGTAAGTCCTCCATAAAAGAAAAAAAAAATGGCCGTGATGTAAAAAAGAGGGTGGCACAGTGGCTCAGCAGGTAGTTCAGGTGCCTCACAGCAAGAAGGTCCATGGTTCGATCCCTAGCTCGACCAGGCCTTTCTGTGTAAAGTTTGCATGTTGAATCTTCCCGTGCATGTTTAGGTTCTCTCCAGGCACTCCGGCTTCCTCCCACAGATCAAAAACATGCTCATTAGGTTAATTGGTGACTCTAAATTGCCCTTAGGTATGAGTGTGAGCATGACTGGTTATCTGTCTCTCTATGTGGCCCTGCGATTAACTGGCGACCGGTTCAGGGTGTACCCCTGCCTCTCGCCCAGTGACAGCTGGGATAGGCTCTACTTTAGATGGAATACTCCTACTCAATCTCCACCACCTTTACAAGATTTCCATGTCCATTTTGCAGACATAGAAGTGGCCTGTGATGGTTCTCAGTACAGGAAAAGAGCTGGTTATAACAAAGAGTTCTCAAATTAAGTGGAGACTTAGCATCACTAAAAAACTGACCTTTGTAATTCACAAAGCCCGTCGACAACCATGACTGAAAATATATGCTTGGTTTTTAGTAAGGTATCAAAATCTATAGTTAAGGAGGTAAGTTTGGGTAAGGATCTGGTCATATTTTTTTATTTGATAATACAGAAGCAACATATGTAATTATTAAACCGCAAGTAAAAGCAAGAAGTTATGGTGATGATACTCTAACTTTTAATATAGACAATGGTTCCTTTTTCTCCATAGGCTTTTTATTCCTGTTCTTATGCTACATAACCTAGAATTGGGTTGATACCAACTTAGAGATTAAAGGTGTAGTCAGCGATGTGGGAGAAAACGAGTGGAGAGGTGTTTGATAAACGAATTTAGACCCCCCTCTCCCTTCATACCTCACCCCTAGCTCCGCTCCCAAAAGCTGATGGATCGTCATGGAAACGGCCGTAGAAACTGCGTAGCTGACCAACGTAGCTAAGGTAACCCTGACTCGTCAGACAACTCGACTGTCATTATTGATAACATCACAAAAACAGTACATTCTGGCAGATCAGACAATAAGATTAATGCCCGACGGCTGTTACTGTTATGTTAAGCACCACAAAGCTAATGTTGCTTACCTATCCAGCAGAAAGAAGACGACATCCACGTCCGTTTTCAGGTATTTCAATTTGCGGAGTTCCCTCCACCATCGGAGAGCAGCACCAATGTTGTTGCTCTTTCAGGGTCATAGCCCTTCTTTTTCACTTTTCACTCCTCTGACCTTTTTCTTTTTAGCTGTTTTTCAGCCATTGCTACTGCACCTATTGTATCTCTCTCTTACGCTAACTGTGCACGCTGCGCAACCTACGACTCCCCCTCCCCCCTCTGTCTGATCTGCGCATGAGTATGATCACCCCCTGGATGTGGGGGGTGTACCCTGTTTTGGTGACTTGGCCCGAGCTACAGTATACAAAGTATTTTACTAACTGAAATTCAGAGCCAAGGCTGTGTATTGAAACCGGACTTTTTATCAACATGCTGTCAGTGGTGACATCTTGTGGATGGAGGGGAGAAATATGGTGATTTTGACAAATAGTGCATTAGATTAGAAGATTAGTTGATCGCTGACTACACCTTTAAGAGACATGAGATGACATGGACCTGGGATGGAAAGAGAAAGAGTGAGTAAGCTGGGGATCAGATAAGAATAAACCTTAAGCCAATGCCATTCCTGGGTGGTCAAATACTGACATCTTGTCACAACCCTTAGCGTCTTGTGCAAGGTATCCCCATTCTAACCTCAAATGTTACTTTAAATCCAGACATCAACATGGATTTGTACCCTAAACTCAAGCACTCGAGTTTATGAGAATGTTCTTTTTTTAACCATGCTCTTTTGAGTGGGAGAACACCCAGTATCTTATGTGTCTAAGACAATTAGAGTTGTCATTTAACTGTTGGTATCAGACAACCTGGGATGAAGAAATGAAGAAATGGGGAGCTTCACCAACTTCACATGTGGATGCACCAAATGTCACAGAACAAGACCTGTTCCCCCACAGAGTCCTAGAAAGAGAAAGTTTTATCATGACAAGGTCAGAACAAGAGAGGGTCACATGGTTCATGTTGCAGCCGAAACAAAGCTTGACGGGTCATTTAAATGAACTTCTTAGCCATGATTTCTGGTGATTCTTTACAAATACATACAGGTTTTTACATTCATATATTGATATAGATAAATTCTAATGTGACACACATTTTATGTGCATGTGAAGGGAAATTATTATTGCAATAATGCTTTTTAAATTGCTGAAAATTTCCCCTGAAAAGGAAGAATGTGGACCATAAACAAGCTGGCTTTACTTACATTCTTAACTTCCAAACATTCCTTGACTCTGTAATGTTACTAAATTTCCTTGTTTATAAAATCAGCATTGGTGATTTTGAAAATGACTGACTTGTTCTGTTTTAACATTTCAGATGAAGACAGAAGAAGCCTGTGTGATCCTCCTGAGAAGGACAACATGTTGGTATACATATGTACATATGTAATCACAGCTGGTGAATACAGGGTAAAACCAACCCGCAACATTGCCTTATCTTATTCAAGTAGCTGACTGCTTATCCATACTTTCTTACATTCAATGAAAACTAATCAATAAAACAATGCCTGACATGATTTCTTAGAAACAATGAATTCAATTCTGCTGTGTCCAGATTAAACCTACAGGCCTACCGCACAAGAGCATTCATCAAGGATATGAGATATAAAAAGAAGCAGACCAGTGACCACTTTAAAACTATTTTATTTAATATTGACTAGTTATCATACTTTAAATTACATTGTTAATTTGATTCAAATGTGTTTATTAACTGGTTATCACGGCTATCGAGGGCTCCCATGATCTGCCATTGCTGTCAAGTAATTGGCCCGCCGGTGTCTACGGAGTTCACATAACTCACTTTTTCCACAACTCTGGTTCCCCAGAGCTCATGCCCATGTCTTTGGTCAATGCATGTTTTCCCACCCTGTGCTCCTATGTGGTTGGCATTATAGACCCCCTCTTGGAATTTAACACTATGATCTCCAACTTCAAAACAGCAACACTGACTTTTGTCCTCAAGAAACCCGGTCTTGATCCTGTTAGCCTCACCAACTACTTGATGCACAATCTCTGTTTTGGAAAAACTGGTTTCAACACAATTCCTTGTGGGTTGACTCTTGATCAAGTGCCTTTCTGAAAACCTAGACCTCCCTAGTTTATCTCTCCTGGTTGAAATCATATCTCCAAAACATGAAGCAGTGTGTCACCAATAGGGATTGTAGTTTTGCAAGGACACCATTTGACAAAGGCATGTCCCAAAGCTCAATGCTCAGTCCCCTACTTTTCACCATGTGCTTGGTATTCTTATTACATACAGTAGTCCCGATCTACCAGTGGGACATCGTATCATTGTTTTGGCAGCAGCCCACTGGCTTGGGATAGCAAGCTCAATACAGAGCAGAGAACGTAGACAGAATGCAGATCTGCTGAAAACGTAGCACTGACCTGCCCTGAACTGACAAATCATCACAGAATAGGCAGGTCAGCCAGTCAGAGCATACTGGATCCACATGGGGAGCAGGGCTTTGCAGTCACTGGACCTCAAACAGAGCGTCCCAGAACGACCGAGAATACAGCTGGATCAGGGGGACTCAATATGCAAAAACCAAAGTTTTTTTTTCTTTTTTTTTTACAAATAGCAGGTGTGAACATACTCTAGCAGTCATTTGAATCAAATAAATAAACCCTGGTTAAGGCAAAATGTGTGTTCCTGGGTTGCTAATTGGTCATATAATATTAATTTTATCAATGAAGTTTGAATGTCAGAACTCAAGGTTAAAATTCTGATGTTAGAGACACAAACTAAGACCCTATTTTTTAGCTTTAATAAGGGAAACAATCAGGAGAATTTCAGCTGTTTGATCAATAAGAGAACAGATAGGGCACGATTAACCAAAAAAATCCCCACTGAATCAATATTTGTTATCTACATTTTATAGAGCTGCCTCTTCAAGGTCATTATAATTAAACCAGTGACTAACACGCTAATACTCGGGTGTATGAAGAACAGTGTAGCTATCCTTGACGGTTGCAGACGTGCTGTATCTGCTGCAGTTGGAAATGACGTGTGTATTTGCAGATGAAATGTTGCAATTACAAATCCGACAGGTGATCAAACACTTTGCAAAGAGCAAACAGAGGCCTGACACAAGTCTGTTCAACATGCTTTAAACACAGAAATACTGCGTAGGTGTAGGTGTTCAACAAGCGGCTGCTACTGAGAGCAGAGAGATAAGATACTGCAGAGGGAGGCTGTGCTTTGTTTTCTGGACAAATACACACTGCTTTGTCATTGATAGTCAGGTGATTTGGTTACATTTGACTGGGATTGTGCCTTCTGAGTACAATTTTGTAAAATAAAGCATCAAACAAATTTGTCGTTTTTTCCCATCTTGCACATCACGTATATACAAAATAGTGCAGTGACAACATTGTACATAATTTATTAATCCTTTATCTAAACCACTGGGGGTTGTGGGGAGCTGGAGCATATCCCATCTGATTTCAGGGGAGAGATTAGGTAATGTTGTGGTGATGTTCTCAACTTTGCCAACAACTCCAGTGGCAAAGATTTCAACAGTTTGAGAATTATGTTTCTCAACATTCAATTGCAAGAATTGGGGGTTTCATCTACAATCCATAATATTTCATTGTCACCAAAAATTTCAGA
Source organism: Scarus forsteni (assembly GCA_036419115.1). Classification (NCBI taxonomy): domain Eukaryota; kingdom Metazoa; phylum Chordata; class Actinopteri; order Labriformes; family Labridae; genus Scarus; species Scarus forsteni. The sequence goes on from JAZDUH010000060.1 coordinate 2,385,501, forward strand.
GAATCCAGACAAGTATCTACACATAAGTGTGAAGTCCTAAACAAACATTGAATGCCCATGACCTTTGATCCCTCAGGCAGAAATTCATCAAAAACCAATGTCATTCGGTAAAGGAGAGCACCACCTGGGCTCAGGAACAATTCAGAAAACCATTTACGGGTAACACAGGTCATTACTACATCTGCAAGTGCAAGTCAAGATGTTATGACTCAAAATAAAAGATATACAGTATATTGACAACACACAGCAATTCTGGCAGCCTCGCCAGGCCCGAAGTTAATCTGAGACGGATTGACTGGAAAAGTATGCTGTGGTCTGATGAGTCCACATTTTAATTTATTCTTGGAAACTATGGGCATTATGTCTGTCAGTGCAAGGTTCAAAAGAATCTGTGATTTTATGGGGGGGTTTGGGTGGGGGGTGCAAATGTTTGGGCAACCTGTAAATCTGTGAAGGCCCCCTTAATGCTGTCATCCAAGCGATGCTTTTTCTGGGACATCCCTGCTTATTTTAGCAAGACAGTATAAAGCCACATTCTGGATGTGTTAACAACAGCATGGCTTAATAGAACAAGTGCAAACACTAGACTAACCCGCCCATGGTCCAGGCTGGTCTCCCATTGAAAATATGTGGCACATTATGAAATGCAAAATAGACAACAGGTACCTCAAACTGTTAAACAACTGTAGTACATCAGGTTTATTTATTTTAATTTTATTATTGCATATATTTTGTTCAATTTTTCATTTTATCTCTAGTGTTTTCTCATTTTAACTCATGATGGCATTTTCATAGTACCTTGCTCACATACATGGTTCTGTTAAATCAAGGTTTTTCTTTTTTTTTTTTACAGTTAAATAATTAATTATTAGTTTATCGTTATTTATTTATTTACCTATTTATTTATTTAATTATTTGTTTAATTTTTCATTATTGCTTTATTATTATTATTATTATTCTTGTTGTTGTTGTTGTTGTTGTTGTTGTTATTATTATTGTTATTATTATTATTAAGATTTATTTATTTATTATTATTATTCTTTTGCTAAACTTGGGTTTGTTTGTTCTTATTATGGTATTTAAGTTTGTTTTACACATGCTTTCTCCTACTTGTTCTGAAAAGCACCTTGTTCTAAATACACTGTATGAAAAGTGCAATATATACAAAGTTTGATTGATTGATCAAGAGAGAATGGGAAATAATTCCACCTACAAAGCTTTCACAATTAGTGTCCTCAGTAGCCTGATTGATTTCTGACTGAATGTTGTTAAAATGAAAGGAGATAAAACACAGTGGTAAAAACTCCCCTGTCCCAGATATTTTAGAACATGTTGCAGGCATCCAATTCATAATGAGTGAATGTTTGAAAAACAAAACAAAACAAACAAAAAGCTCAAAGTTTATGATGCTGAAAATTTTATAGCTTATTGTGTATTTATATATTAATTGAATGTGGGTCGAAAAGGGTTTGCTAAAATATGGGTTTGTAAAATATGGAACATATGCAACAATATGCAACACACACACACACACACACACTGATGTCCAAGTGATTGCTCCTCTCATTGGTGATGCAGGCCGGGATGCTGTCGTCACCAACCCAGTGCAACCCACCCTGACTGAACTACTGCCTACATTGTCCCGCCCCCTATTTTGTGTAACAAACACAATGTTCTCTTTTTGAGCGAAACGCTTTCATTTAAAGAAAATAAAATAGAGCCCATGCGCCCATACTGCCAAAACAGTAACAATATCACATTAGTGTAATTCAGAAATCCACATATGATGATTAATTGACGCTTTCCCGGCCTGTCAATCAACACGCAGGTTCGGTTGAGAGCGCAGAGCTTTTCCACGTCAGTGTGTTTACCAAGACCAGATTGACAGCTGCAGGAAGGTGTTCAATATTTCCACGTATGGAGCACGGCCTGATGATTGAATGAAAAAGCGGAGTCTGGGAGTACTGAGCTATCACGCAGTGGAATGATTGAGGTTTTAAGTGAACCAGTGCGTCGTAAAAACTGAACTTTGGTCTTCATTCACTGTTGGCCGGCTAGCTTGCTAGCTTGCCGAGCTAGGCTAGCATTAGCGACAGCAGGACTCCATCTTTGAAAAAACAGCAGCACACAGGTAATGCATCTTATTTATTTTTAGTGTGAAGGCAACTTTCTGTTTTTTTCCAAATGGCGTCTCACTGTATTGAGGGGAGAAGTTGTTATTTTTACAGCATATGCGGAATAAACGTGAAGTATGAGCTGACACGCTAGCAGTTAGAGCTAGGCAGTTAGCTGTCAGGTTTCTGAGCATGTAATTGGTGTTGTTTATACTTAAAACTGGTTACATTTTCAAAACACTTGAATATATGAACAAATGATTTGGTTGCACATCATCTCTTCGTGTTATAGTTTGATTCAGAGGACTGTCATCAGTCTGTAAAAGCCTCAGTGGGGGAGAGCTGTCCTGTTAGCTTCCCTCTGACTGGACGCTACTGACCAAGTTAATCTAATTAGCCAGCTAGTATCTCCCCTGCTCACCTGTCAGTCATGTCACTGGCTTATGTCAGCTCTCTCAGGTGTTTGACAGATATGCTACACTTAGGGAACATCTTTGGAGTGCTTCACACAAACAGTGCTAGCCTCTGTTTAAGAAATAGCAAAAGACTTTGATACACTGTAACAGCAGGGATGTGCATTTTCCCCCAGGGACCACCTACTCAAAAAGGCATGGATAATTGGCCACCATTGATATTCGTACCTGAAGTGAATGGGTGGAGTTGGTCCAACATAAGTCAAGATATACTTAGGGAATTCACAGTGCTTTGAGAAATAAAGCCTACATGATAGCTTTCCATCACTGGCAGTCACAAGCAGTCTTACTTCAGGGGGCCTTGGTCAGCTCAGACTGCCTCTGGATGAAACTCTAGTCAAGATGGTTATGACCTAATCTTCAATATTTTTCATGTGTTCATCTATGAAAGAGCCCATAGAAAGTGTTTGCAAGTGAACAGGTGTTTGGTAGATGAATATTGAGAGCCTCACTAGGGATGGCAATCGAAACCAATTCCAGTTGAGAATCGTTAACAGCTCTATCAAAGAATCGATGTCATGGGTTTTTTTGCTCGTCAATTCCCTTATCAATTCCTCCCACTGATAGGGTTCAGAAGCATCAGAATTGTGGCTTACTTTTTTACAAATGTGCAGCTGATGTATCAGCTATCAGTCATACCTAATACAGGCACATGGAGCCTATCTCAGCTGACATTGGGTAAAGCCGGGCATCCACTGTACGACTTTTTCGATTGCGGCGTTCAGCTGCTGCTCATACTGTACGAGTGAATCACAGGGGTTAACACTTCGCAGCTCAAGATTCTTCTTCTCACACTATACGACCTGATGCTCAGATGTGATCTGACTGCTCACACTGTTCGTCCATGTACAACATGCATGGATGTATTATAAGAACTTATAATATAATAAAGTCTTATAATACACAACACACGTCAGACTCTTGTATCCGGGAATGCAACATTGAAAGTAGTAGAAGAAGAAGAAGTAGGAAGTGGTCGGATGCTCACAGATGCGAATGAATAGCAAACAAAAACGCATTGCCCGAATAGGCTCCGCTGTGCCTGCCACAGCTCAACAAGTCGACCCTCCAGTGATTGGGTCCAGGTCCGCTGTGATGCCATGCTGCTCCGTCTTGTGCGTTTGTTTTCTCTTTCGTATCTACGTTTGCGCATGTGTAGTGTGACATAGCCTCACGAGGGGTGACCAGGATTTCAAACAGGTTTGATTTTCATCCGGTTGATCGGGAGGTGGTCGTGAGGTGCTAATCGCTTCTCGTTACCTCGTGTATACTACACGATGTGAGACACACAATTGAGCCAAAACTCGGCCCGATCCCCAAAATAGTCCTACGGGGGAAAAATTGTGTGAAAAAGGGCCAAAAATGGATGCCCGGCTTAAGAGGCAGGGTACACTCCGAACCAGTCAGCAGACATGGAGAGACAGACAACTTTTACACCTAAGGGCAATTTGGAGTCACCAATGAGCCTTGTGCCAATGACCTAGTGAGCATGTTTTTGGTCTGTGGGAGGAGGCCAGAGTACCTGGAGACCGATGCATGCACGGGAGAACATGCAAACTTCACAGAAGGTGCACTACTTGCTGCTACCTATCAGAAGAAACACAAACACTACATTCACAAAACCTACAGCAAATAATGAGTGATTTAACTGAAGTGAGGATGACCTACCATTACTCATGGGCTTGGAAGGATATTTTTATGGACCAAACTTTTCAGAGGAGGAGCTTCTGTAGATGACCTTAAAGGTGGAATGAGGAATGGGAAAAACTGTGGTGTAAACTGAGGGGCAGGAAAGATCACAAGTTACCAGATACATGAATTGTAAGCCCATTTTCATGAATTTGGAGGCTCGGATCGTCATAATATCAAAGACGTTAGATTTATAAGAGATTGTGCTCCAGTAACTGTGACCTGACCCTACTACAGCACTCTGACCTAAACGTTGGATGACAGAAGTGAGTTGCTGGCGAAAGGATGCTTAGCTTATTGTTGCACCACAAAATACATGCAAATACAGGGCCTTTGTTGTGGAAAAGTGAGTCCATTCAACCAGTGTTGTTTTTTTGTGGTTGTACCCTAAGGGAGAATAATTACAATGAACTAGAGCTGAATTATATTTGGAAGAAAAAGATACTGGGATTTTTTTCAGATTCATATATAGCGCCTTTTCACATGCAACAGTTTCAATAAAATCCTAATACTCACAGAGAGAGTGTTGGGACATCTTTATTAGGGCTGAACAATTAATTGCAAATTAGATTAAATCACAATATGGCTTGTTGCAATTTTCAAATTGCAGACAGTGCAATATTTTTAACCCATTGTGATGTAGTTTCTTGCAATTTCATGCCTATTTTAACCTTTTTTAACCCAGTTTTTACAATGTTATGCCTATCTTGCTCCCATTCATTGTTTTTTGGCCACTGTCAGACCATGTTTGGAATTTTTACATGGTTTTTGGAATTTAATCCCAATTTTGCAGCTATAATCAATTTTCCTTTGTCACTTTTGAATTTTTTTGCCTTTTTTTTTTTTGCAATTTCATACCTATTTTGCACCTATTAACTTTTTTTCTGCTTTTGTACCATTTTTTTTACCCCGTTTTTCCAATTTCATACCTATTTTGCTTCTGTTCTTCACTTCTCCACTTTTTCTCAAATCTTTATCCTTAGATTAATTTAATGTCATATTGGTTCCACTATAAAACAATCTACTGCTTATGTTTGTTTAAGAATACATAAGATGAGGAACAGTCGCTGAGTAAATTGCAATTGCAATATTGGGGAAAAATATTGCAATTAGATTATTTTCTCAAATCGTTCAGCCCTAATCTTTATAGACTTTATTAATGAAGTTTAATCTCTAAATCAGCCACAAGTTTTTCACTTCAAAAAGCTCACTGTATTGTACTACAGGGCATCTATGATTCTTGCAGTTCAGAAAGGATTTGATGATGAGAAGTGTCTTGATAAAAGCGTTTTTGTTTGGATTATCACCAAAGACCTGTTATAAGTATGTCTTAGTTATCATTTTAAAAGGGATCAACAGCTAAAAGTGTTCATTATAGATGGTTACTCTGTAAATGATTACACCTTAGTGTCTGTAACAAATGTCTTTAGCTTGTGTGAGAAACACTCATGTACCAGTTTCATGCATCTCAGAGGAAGCCTGCAAATGGTGCAGAATAAGGCAGATGGATGTTTATGATTAAGGAGTATGACCCATCTTATTATTTTTCCAATCATGTTATACCTTAAACAAACATTTATGGACTTAAAACATGTTATTTTATAAAGAAAGCTCAGACAAAACAAAGGAAAAGCATTCAACAAAGATACAGTCCACACTAACAACTATTTTAACTAAATTACTGGCCTATAACACTATTCAGAATAATAACATGCTGTAAAATGTAGAGTCTTGCCACTGAAGAAAACAGACCAGATTTTAACTGAGAAACTGAGAAATGCCAAGAAGTTCTTCAGTACCAAACATCCAGGCCTATGTACTAACAGGCAGAGCCGGCTCCAGTGAACCTCCATCAGCACACTTAGTTTAAAAGTCTTGGCACCTCTTAAAGCAGATGACTGATTTTGAATATACATCATACCCCAGCGTGCTCCATTTATGAGCTAGAAAAGTCAGACTGGCGATCGTCCAACCTCCAGAGTAGGCATTCTGACTAAGTAGGACCAGAGACATATCTAATTTGCAACTTGGATATTCCAACCTCTGTGATCAGTTGGAATGCACCAACAATCCTCTTTCTTTCTATGACGTCAGCTTCTTTCCTATTTTTCTTTGTTTTCTTTTGTTTTTGTAGGTAACAGGAAAATCCCAGCAAGTTACAGTACAGGCTGACTGTTGTCATGTTTAATTACTCTGAGTGATTGAAAACCAAGTAAAAAAGTTCAGTAGGTAAAAAGGCTCTGCATTATTGTGAAATATTATATTGCTCATTGCAGCCCTTTTAACCACAGCTTTGATCCACATCTACTCATATAGGGACAGTGTGGTTAATAAATAAAGTGTGTTTTGCAATCAAGGTTTAATGATTTGTTATTAACTATTTTTGTTTTCTACTTAAAGCTTATTCTCTCCATTAGAAGCCCCATGTTTTTATCCTTCAAAACTCACTGTATTGTGGGTTTGGTGTGGAGCCTCTGGGGTTGTCTCAGTTTGAACATTTTTGATGACCATAAGTATTTTAATGAATGTCTCTATTTGGGTGTTCATTAAAGACACATTTGAAGAGTATTATGGTTATAGATTGTAGAGGGGGAAAAGAATTTGATGAAAAATCTCCATTTAACATGGTCTCTCTTTGAGCTGTAACACTGCTGTGTCTGTGACGAAAGCCATCTGTAGCTCATCCTTTTTATACTCAGTAACCACATGGGCTCTGCCTTCACTGTGATATGGTCTTTAAGAAACTCCACTGATGATGATGTTTGACAGATTTTTATTGTAGACAGTTACAGAAATGAGGAGTTAGGGGCTTTGAGTCATGAGACTCACCAGTCAACACGGTCACGATCATGTCCAACACGTTGGTACAGTTTGTCTTAAAATCAGCATCATTGTGAAAATTAAGATCTTACATGAAATAAGAAATTATGAAATTTGATTCTTAGTGGCATTACAAATACTTTCATTTTTAAGAAAAATATTTAATGATATATGATAATTATAATATGATAATGTATAATTATACACTGTGATTCTCCAGATACGTACATCCGCATTAATATACAGTAATACAAGTTCTTCTCTCACCTCCTTAATTTCTGATATGTTTAAGATGAGATGTTTGTAGGGACAGTTTTCAGATAAAATCAACCCTTAAAAGAAAAAACCAACAACGAAAAAAACTATCTGTATTTTTTCTTGCATTCACGACCATGGCATTACAAATTTTTCAGTATAGCATTAAAATGGCATTAAAAAGTATTATGTATGATTAGAAGACTTCTGCAGAAACCCTGTGTTAATAAACTCTGTATCTCTAATATTGTTGTACCTGTTCTCTGTATCATGGGTGTGTTGTTAAAAAACAATAGTACTGGATTAACATCATTCAGGGAGTGGCAACAAGATAATCTGAGCATTACCTGTGAGGACTTCTATCAGCCTGAAGCTGATTATTCTGCTCATACATTTGAACTGCTGCTGACCAAACCTCCATCCTTTTATCATTTAGAAAAGTCTGCTTACCATGAATTAAAGAGGTGGACTCAGACACCCTGTCTCTACACTTATAAATCTTCCCCTAAAGTAAGAGTTTTATCCAACATGGCTTTCACGGCCTGAAGAAAAAGGTTAATCTGTCCATTTTGAGGTACACTTCTGGTCAAATATGGACAGCATGTCATTTTGATTCTGTTTGGTTTTTCATATTGACTCTTGGCATTGTACGAGCACGCATGGAAATGTGCAGTTTAAACATGCTGTGTCCATTTAAGGGTCAGAACCAGTTCTTTGACTTTGAGCTATATGGCTTTACATTAACATTATGATATGTCATATTCTTAAAATGGACACGCTCTTAGTTTTAGACTGGGGGTGTCAAAACACGGGGAGTAACTGTGGCACTCAGTCCAGTTTTAGTTGGCCTGCCCTGCATCAAGTTTCAACAATAATGATAATTTTGCAGGACTAGAATATGAAGCTTGTGTTTGACTGACGAGTAAAGTCAAACTTTAAGCATTCAGGAGCAACACAAACGGCCTTTCATTTCTTGACTGACTCAAAGTTTTATTTACAGAGTACTGTGCCAGTCCACTGACAAAGCTCTGACAAGTTTTTCTCTTTTTTTGTCTGGCAATGGAGATGAACCATCAGCATCTCCTCACTGTAGCTCAGATGGTCATTTTCATCTCATGGGTGACATCCTCCTGGCACCTGATAAACCACACCAAAAAGTTTTTACAACCTTGTTAAATCTCATATGGAAACTACAATGTAGATTTTCTTCTTTAAGCATTTCCAGTGATTAGGGATATCTTCATCTATATTCAGTTGATTTTACCAACCTCTAATACACAGAAAGTCATCATGTGGCCCGGTTATCCTTAATATTTTTTTTTCTGTATTTGGCCCTTGGTGAAAAAAGTTTGGGCACCTCTGTTACAGATGATACTAGGCCTGTCAAAATAACAAATTTTGTTGGACGATAAATGTCCTACAAATTATAACGCTGCCAATTCACAATATTATATTATTAGATACTAAGATACTTTCACTAGCTAATGTACATTTCTAAAACATATGAAAGCATTCCCTACACCTGCTTCCTCTACTCACTGTCAGTGTTTCCTGTTCCACTCTCTGCAATCAAATTTTGTAACTTGAGTTCTCCCAGGCAATTCGTGCTACCTGTCAAACATTTGTAGCATTTCTCGAAGTGCTGGCTTTTCAACCGTATTGAAGGGTTGCATTTCTTTTGCAATGTAGCGAACAACACTGTCTGTGAGCGTGCACCAGTTTGCAATGTTTTATTTTTTTATTTTCACTTTGCCGACCAAACGCCTTAGTAAGCATTGACTGTTGGGACGAAGGCTCTGTTGCAACTCGAGCAGTTTTTGTTGTCAGTTGGGAAAACTGGACAGCATGGTTGTGTTTGATGCGCTCATGCAAAATTCGGTTGTAGGGCTGGACGATTATGGTAAAAATAAGAATCCCGATTATTTTCCCAATTAATATACACAATTATTTATTTATTTAAAAACTTCAGTATTGATTTAAACACATCTTTAAAGGACCAGCGAGTGGCACATACAGTATTATTGATCCATATAAGTCACACACACTCGCTGTGGCTGCATGTGGAACACAAAAGCCCTATGAAGCGCAGGAACTTGCATACACTGCACTCCACACTGTGTGGCATATAAATTGTTTTTCTTTGATTATAATGTTTTTATGATTGTCAGATGGCAAAATTGAAATCATGATCAAAATCTGATTAATTGTCAGGCCCTATTCGGTTGTATTCCCTTTCTTTGTTGCCAGTACTTTTGAACAAATGTGACATTTCGTCTCATCTGTGTTCATGGGCTCACAAGTTGTTGAATTTGTTTAAAACCAAAATATTCCTGCACTGGGGCTGTTTCGCCTCAGAAACCATCGCTTTTGTGCCTTCATTCATTGCGTTTTCTTCCTTGTTACACGACGCTCACTTGCAGCACTCAGAGATTGAGTGACTGACAGGAGGGTTCACTCTGTTCATTCTGCTTTAGTACCAACGCGCCCAGGTGTTGAGACAGATGCACAGAGCGAACCCTCTTGTTATCCAGCCTGTTTGGTAGAGAGAGGGGAGGAAAATAAAAAATGCATGCATGTGTCAACATATCGAGGCTGGCAAAATGATTGAGTTTGTTTTTATTTATCGTGTGGTTAATTGTTTTATTGAATAATGTGACAGTCCTAGATGATACATTGTATATTTTTGTGATAAGGACTTGAAGACACTTGAAAAAGATTGCTAGATGCTTCATTTTGTTTTTTCTCTATGTTGTTTGCAGATAGTTAATTTCAGTGCCAAAGTGAGTGATTCATCTTATAAATTAAATTAATTGTAACAAAGAATTTTTATACAGAGATATAAAAAAATGTTTACCACATTTTTTTTTCCTTCTCTTTGATTCTAGTCGTTGGTAGTGTTGTTAAACACGGGCTAATTAAAAAATATTCAATTGTAGACACAGTTAGCTTGTGCAGAGCAGGGGAATTTTTTTTTTTTTTTTGTAGGAGGGACAGAAAATGGAAGCCCACCAGACAATATAAACTCTCAAGTTGTACATAAGTGTGGTTTCATAAATAAAATTGTGACTTTGACAATCATTTCCTTGACAGTTATTTTATCTTGATGAAAGAACTTTGTCACAATGCAGCATAATGAAGGGTGAAAATGGTCATTTTCACACCTTATCTAGTTTGATTAAATAATCTCTGATTTATTTGCTAAGTCACTGAGCCTTGTTTGGCTGGTGCAACAGCTGTCAAAGTTAAAAGTTATGTCCTGCAAAAAATATATAATCAAAAATAATGTAAAAAGAGTCAAAAATATAATCCTGCAGAGTTGACCCCAGAGATAATATCAGAGGCAAATGAAGGTGAGAAGGGGGCATACAGAACTAGCAGTGGAGCGCTATGCTGGTTTTTGTGTCCACAATCATGTTCATTTAAAATGTGCAGTGCCGCATTTTCTCCCTTTGTGAAATTTTTGAAGCGTCATAATGGCAGAGTGTGTTGCGCTACTTTTGCGTAAATGCAGTGTGAAAAGAGCTTGTAAACTTTCTTCGTACATGCCCTTGTTGACTGCAGTAAATCAGCACTTTTGTAAGTAGTCATATCTCCTCAGTGATACCGTATTGATTGTCTGCAGGGAAAAATGAAAACAACATCAAGTATGAAGCTCAGAGACACAACAGTCTGTGGAGTTCTTGTGGTTCATTTCGATATTAGAAAGTGGCCTTTGAGCAGCTGCAGTGTTTGATTACATTGGCAATTTTTCAAGAAGGAAATTTTGATCAACTTGTGAATGTTTTCCTCTTGTTAGACACATTTTGGTTTGCCTGTTGATACTTTAGTTTGTCCAGTGACCATAAAGACAATAATGTAAAAACGCAGCTATGTTCCAAATTGGTACATGATTTCTACCAGAAAAAACACTGATGAATAAAACCATCCTTAACAAAAGCAAACTTGTAATGAAGGATCAAATTTGTTTCAAAAACTGACATGAACTGTTTTGTCTTTTGTGTTTTGAAAGCAGCAACATGGTGGACAAGAACATCTACATTGTCCAGGGAGAAATAGCCACTGTTGTTGGAGCAATCAAGAGGAACTCCAGATGGAATACCCACACACCACTGGTAAGTTATAGACGTGTGATAAGTCTAGACAGAGTCTGGGTCAGTTTTCATGAATGATGTGTTACCAATGAGGGAGGTCTTTTAAAGGGTTACGTATAATGTTTATGATAATGGACAGTTTCCAAAGCCCAGTTCAGACTAGATAGTCATAACAGGACAATCTAAAACTTTTAACCATTTACGGTGGACTGCTCTACGACACTGCAACTTAAAGAGGGATGTGTAGTTTTATAGACATGACTGTTTTGGTTTTCACTTCCAGGTTAGATGCTTGTTTTGTTACTGCAAATGCTTGTCATGCAGGAGGACAGCGATGTTGAGCTGTAATTTACATTTCTGAGAAAATATAGGAGAGGATCCACCATCTTTCTACCCATCTTAAAAATGTTCTCAGTTGGACTCAAATCAGGGGAACGCGCAAGATGGTCCAAAAGAGTGCCGTTATTCTCCTGGATAGACGAGGAGCCTCAGTCATAACCACACAAACAAGGACCCTCTGTCTTTTCCACAAAACGTGGGCCCTCAGTCAATATCATGCAGACAAGGGCTCTTGGTCGTTACCACACGGACCAGGGCCCTCAGTCATGAAGGATGCCAACTGCAACATCTCCACACAGCCATGCTGTATGACGCTCCTGCACAACCTGAAGCTCCATTATTACATTGAAGGAAAAAACTCCCAGATCATGACGTTTCCCGCTCCACTGCGCTGTGAAGAAAACATCTCAGGTGGCATTTTCTTGTCCTGTGGTAGCATTGGAAGCCATCAGGACCGTCAAGGTTATTTTTTTTCTTGTCAGAGAATCGAAGTTTCTTCCATCTTTCAGAGTTCCATGTTTGGTGCTCTTGTGCAAAGTCCATATGAGCCATTTTGTGGCGTTGAAGGAGAGGAAGACTTTAAAGGTGTTTTTGTTTTTTAAGCTACCATTTTGCTTTTTTGTTCGTATCCCTCAGGATTTTTTAACCTCAGCAGCAATGGCACTGAGCTTTGCTTATGGAGCTCAACAATCCAACTGCGTTCAAAGAGGGGAAGCTTTTTTGCATTTGCCATCAGGAGGTCATGACAGTGTGAATACCTGACAGAAGATAACACGGACTCCAGATTCTTGCCCAGATTTGGCCTTTGAAAGCCGTGGTCTTAAATTTTTGCTCAGCTGACAAAAACATGTTTGAGTTTAATCATTTTTTAAAAAAAATTTGTCTGTTGCTCCCATTTCTTCTCTTTGCATTTTGAAACTCTATTTAGAACCTTCGTATGGTCCAAAAAGAGGCACAACTTGATCGGCATTGGCTTCAAAAACTGGCATTTTAGAGTATTTTTCTTAAAGTGATGTGTAATTGCTCAGCAGAGAAACTAAGCTCCCAAACAAACAGCAAATATGAGCAACACTGTTGGAAGAATAAAAAGAGCTAATTTCATAGAGAAGGCTTATTGTCATCACAGACTGAGAAAACAACAGATAACAGACGTGCAAAGTGTCGACTGTGGCATAGTCAGTGTCAGCGAGGTAACAAGTGATGCTTTGTCTGGAGTTCTTGCAGTCACTGTTTACAAAAAGAGAGGTAATAAATGGAGTTCAGTGATAGACGTGGGGCAGATGTCTTACGTTAAACTCCAGGATTAAACAAAGTATCAAAGTACAGAAAGCACAACTGAACCATCAAACGTGTGTGATGGAACCTCTACATGTCTTTTGCATACAGTTTAAACTTCTTACCTGTTTTTGGGACTTCTCCTTTTGCCAATAATTGTGCACTAGTGCCTTTGATAATGTTTCATTAGCTGATAAAATGTGTCTAAGCCAGGTAAAATCACTTGTTTTGTCAGCGAGAGGGCAACTGTGTGTTTGTTTTTCTAAAGCAGTTCCTCTGAAGTGTATAAAAGGGGCCAACAAATGAAAAACAAAAAAGAAATTTAGAAAATCAAATAAAAGAAGTTTAAACCCTGTTGCTCACTGGTTAAAATTAAATCCCTAAGAAAGGAGAAACAACCTTTAAAAACACATTTTATACCTGAAAACATTATATTTAGCAAATATTTTCTTTGGTCAAGCAGCGCAGTGCCCATGATTACATTTTTTAAATCTTTTTCCTTTATTGTTTTTTATTTGTAGGGAATATAAAAAAAATGAAACACATACTCCTAGAAACTGAGAATTCAGTCAGCCATAACTCTGAGAGGCAAATAATGTCCAAAGAAGGGTACACACAACCCAACAATTGGGCCGACTTTTGGCTCGGATCTCCCCTTCTGATCAAACTCAGCAAATGCCATATTATCTGGAGGACCTACAGTTTATTTTCCCTGATTCTCTGTGATGTGAGTTGTGTTAAGATTCATTTTATCCTCTTGGAATGGTATTAGATACACCCTGACTTGAAATTGTAAATATTCAGCATGTTCAGTATTAACGAGCAGAAGCCCTGTGGCATGTAAATCACACTGAGGACAACCAAGCATGTCCTTTGTGTTTGGTCACAAGGACTAGAGAAAAGAAAATCAGGGAGCAAGCTAGCAGAGGCAGGAAGCAAATGTATCTTTGACAACAAGAGGAAAGACAAAGCATAAAGTTAGGCTGACGTCAAATTGTAGATCTAACTCGTTGATTTATTTAAAAAACAAACACGAGCGTCTAAACAGTGTAACCTGTAAACTGGAACAAACTGAGAAGGAGAGGAGCTGGACGGAAATCAGCTGCCAAGGGTGTTATAGGAAGCTAACCGCTAGCTGCATTTAGCCTCCTGGTGCTGTCCACTATGTTTGTTTAGATTGAAACCACTTGTAATCATGCAAGATCACAAGCTGTGTGTGCAGAGGCACTGCATTCTCTGTAAATGAATTAATTGGTTTAAGGTGTGCCATGTCTCGCTCTCTCTTTTTGACACACCACACACAACAAGAGCAAAACTAATCCATCTGACAATATTTGTATTCCTGCTTGGCTGTATCACCTTTTCAAAATTAGTTAAGATTTTAAAAATCTTTGTGTGTGTACCAGGCATAAGACCTTTGCCGCACTGACTTATGTTGTCCATTTATTTTTCCCTAAACAGGATGAAGAACAAGACCCTTTACTCAACAGCTTTGGCCAACTCAAAGAAATACTCAACAGCATTAAAGGTATGTGGGGCTGAGGGGATGTAGGGCTATCTTCAACTCAACATTTGGTGGCTTCCACCATCAAAGTTGACATTACTGCTGACCCTTGTCAGTGTTGGACATGTGCTTTCTTCTGCTTAAGGAGGCACACTGACCTGTCTTTGATGGGCAGCAACAGAGTACTGAAGTTATGAAGCTTTCCATTTGTTAGAATTTTAAATTACACATTTTTATTGGAAGCACCAGATATTAGGGCTGGTATGATAAGCTTTTCTCCCGATTCAGTTTTTTGTGATTTTTAGGTGCCGATTCGATTTAAATTGCGATTCTACGATATTGCCTATTTTTGCAATCTTTAGTTAGCTTTTTTAACACCAGCAAATAGATGAGCAATGATGATGCCTACGGACTATATCAGGAAAAAGAGTGAGTCCGTTTTTAGGATTTAGCAATATTCAGCAATATCTTTAAACCAGCTTTTTATACTCTCTCTTCAAAGCCTGGATTGCATTTAAAAGTGGCTTATTAACACAGACTAAAGTGAAGCATTTAAATTTGGAACAATTTTTGAAAAAAAAATAAATAAAAAAATAAATAAAAATCCTCAAACAAATAATTCTTATACTTATGTGAGTCAATTTTTTTTCCCCACCCCTACCAGATATTGGTTGGATTCAGTCTTTTTTTACGGAAATTGTTTAATCCTCTGTTTGTTATGAGGATCCTCCCCCTGAGAGAACCAGCCCCAATTTCTAGTATTCAAGTTTTACTTTCTTACTACATTAAAATGTTGTACCTGTGCTCAGAATAAGGGCATCAGCATGAGAACATTTCCTTTTTTCATTTGTTGTTCAATAGAAGTCTGAGCTTCGTAGACCAGCAAACAAAAACAGATCTGAACTGTATCAGCACTAATGACTCACAGCAGGTTTTTTAAATGAGTGTGCCTGACAATTAGCTTTATCATTGCTGATCTGGTTGACACAGGTTCCCTGACTACCTGAAAAGCATCAGCGGTGATGATTAGACCTCTGTCCAACAAACATTTAAAAAGCTGATTTTCTCCCTATGAGAAGAACTTCACAGCTTTCATTTTTACTATTTCAGAAATATGCCATATGATTTGGTTATTTTTGTCAACGTCATTTATTACAAAGAATGACTAAACTGCATTTTCTGTTGCTCTGAACTGATTTTGAGTTGTTTCACTCTGTGTATGTAACTCTTAAGTTGCTTCAGTACTAACAGTAGTACTGTATCTTATTTTAAGTGAAACAGTGTTTGTCTGCTGAAGCTAATCATAAGGATTTTTGCAGACCGCTTCCTAAGCCCAATTCACACTGTTGTTTCAAGGAGTAATATGCGAGTCCAAAGTTAAGAAGAACAGTAATGTCATCAGATGTTTTATTCTTATAGGAATTTTATGTTTAAGCAGAAAGCCTTACTCCTACCCTAAAAAAAACATCTAAACATGTTTTGATAATTTACCTTTTCAGTGTAATCTGACACTCTTGATGAACTGTTTCACATATCCATGCTGTATATGTCATGTCATGGGCAACATCCCATAGAAGGTGATTAAAAAAGGGCAGAAAAACAAAGTTATGTCTGTCACGTTCATTATGGACCAGTCAGAGACTTGAGGTAACCTTTACCTTTCAGGACAGCAGATGCATGCTTGTGACCACTGACTCTCTCACCATAGATGTTAGCTCAGACATTTTCTGACCAGGTAACAATAATTTCACCTTGAAGGTTTGCAAGATGTATCCGTCCTGTTGGGAGGCAGGGAAAGTAGCATATCCATTTGATTTGTAAAGTTAACTCCAATCATTTCATAGCCCTAAATCTGTTGATCCATCTTTCTTCACTTAACACTTTCCCTGTCTTGAAAAGCAGATTGTGGGCCCTCTTTGGGTTTGGCTGATGATTGGGTCAGACAGAAATGTTATAAGACGCTGTTGGCTGAATTGGATTTATATTTTCTATGTCTCTTTATGCACAGCACTTTGTGTCAGTTGTGATTGTTTTTAAAGTGCTTTATGAATAAAGATGAGATGGGATGAGTTGTTATATGATTGGGGTTCAACATGATTTTAAATATTTGAAAAGTCAGTTGATAAAAAAGATGTCATGTAAATAGTCTTTTCCACCATCAGATGGTTACTGGTGCACATCTGAAAACTGACATCTATTATTAATATCAAATGGAAGAGCACATTAGAAACATGTAATGTCTGGTGACATCGTTGCAACACATTAGCCTGTAAAGATGCTTAGCACTTCTCTTCTTTTGATCTAGGAATGGATCTATCTTAGTTATCATTTGCATGTATTTAGCAACTAATTCTCAAGTGAAATGGGTGTTTCTTACCTTGAAATAGTTTAAAAGAAATGGTAAGTGTGTTTATTAATGACATTTCTTCTTATATGCTAGCATCAAGCTAACAAAATCCATCTGTTATCAATCTTTCATTTTCTTTGCATACTTCCAGTTTTAAATAATGACTCTCAAATTATAATCTTCCTTGACATTCACACCCCTGGTGTCTGGGTATGATCTAGATCAGGACTTCTGTCTCAGGTTTTAGACATTGAGCAAAGAGCATTGTTCTGTAGAAAGGATTAAAAGAAGAGTCATCTGACATGAAGGCTTTCTTCATCATTACAACTTCATTTACATGAGAATCAGGGTTTCAGAGTATGAGACGTGACTCCATTTGTAAATCTGAACAGCTTAACCTTTGCTTGATGCCTGAAGTGGAAAAGAAGTCCCCCCAGATCAGGGTCTCCCGTCTCAGGACCAAAGGTTAAGATTAAACATGGACTCTGTCCAGTCTAATCACACCCTCACTTAGAGCAGTGATTGATCATTTGTGAGTCAAAGTGTGTGGAAGTGCAGAGGTTCCTGACTGACAGCCCCTCTCTCTCCTCTGAGTGAAGCTTAAGCTGGCTCTGTGGACTATCTTGCATGTTGTCATGCCTTAGCAATGAGAGTCCTGGCAGCTCCCACAGCCTTACAGCTCCTCTCCTCCAAGCCATCAGCAATGGGAAAGATGCAACACATGGAGCTCCACAGCTTGAGCCCCCACTGCTGCTGCCTCCCTCCAGGGAATGCCTCTGCCACAGTGAGATGGACAGGCACTGCTGGCTGTGGAGGAATCCACCACACTGGTTAACCCCCCTCTTTCCCCTTTCCTCTCCCTATAAACCCCTTTCCATTCTGCTCTGGGATTAACAAAGGCTGTGTTTCTCCACTGCCACACATACAGCACCTTGATTTATCTGACCAGAACAACAACTTAACTCAGCGTTTAAATATTTTCAGACATTTGAATGAAGTAATAAATCCATGTCAAGGTTGTTCAGGATTCTGGTTGCATACTGAAGTCCAAGCCACCTCTGTGCTCTGCCTCTCAAATGATTCTGACGAGAAACAAAATGGAGATCAAATTACCACAGAAGCTGAATTCTGTGCTTGACAGACTGATCAATTTGTTTTGTTTTGAAAGCAGTAACAACCCTAATAGATCTCTAGCTGTGTCTTTCATACAGAAATCCAGCAATATTTTGGTCAGAGATCTTGCGGGTGGGCTCTTTTGCTGCTGCTTGGAGGCTTTGCGGCAGCCCAGCTGTCTGCTTAATGAAAGCCCAGTAATTCCATTGACTCTGGTGTGTATCTCCGCTCGCTCTAACAACAAAAGCCAACCAGCGGAGGAGATATGAATTAGGTTTCCCAGCCCCTCTCTCTCTGTCTCTCCTTTCTCTCATTTTCTTTCTTTCCAGCTTTGCCTGTTGCTCTGTTTGGCTGAGAGTTTCCCTTTTCTGGCGGTTTCTGTTCTGTTGTTCGTGATTGACAGGACCATGTGCTATATAGCTGGAGACGAATGCAGCTGGAAGTATATCATCTGCAATTTTGGTTGGGTAAATATAGCCGGGAGTCTTGTCAAGCAGAGAGAAAAATTGCTCTGGGAAAGGAAGTGTTGTCTTTTTTTTTTCCCCCTGAAAGCATGAAAAAATTGTCTTCAACCCTTGGAGTATGTGGTCCTCTCTCGAGTCCTGAACAATGAGGGTACAGTTGGAGAAGATGGGCCAGTGTTGGACCATATGTCATGATGCAGCAGCTCCACCTTGCACAGTCAGCCAGGGAAATCTGTCACAGGAAGCAGGAGACTTGCTCTGATTTAAGTGGGATAGTTTGGAATCAGCCTGATATCTAATGCCCCATCCCTAACCTCATTAGACCCATATAATTGAGTGCTTTCCTCAGCTTTGTGGCCAGCATCTGTCTATAATGTGCACTAGTTTGCAACGACGTGCAGTGCTTTCTGTCTTACAAAGATTAAACTTGTCAATCATGGTGGTTGTAGCTTTTTTGAGAAAAGTCTCCCTAGATTAAGTATTGCAGCTCATAAATAAATAATGAAAGGATAATTGGGCAATTTGATAGTTAAGCTAATTCAAGCTGACCCATGAACACAGAGTCTTCTGAGATTTAAAGTTGTAACTATCACTTTGGTACTGTTAGTAAATTTAGTGATTTATTCCAAGCATCTAGTGATCAGCTTGGGATGCTCTTTTGGAGCAAACAAGCCTAAGTGGTAACTTTTGAGAATTAATGATGTACTTCGCTTCTCAATAATGCTAGAATAAATATAGGGATGGTACTGATTAGGGATTTAACAATTGGCAACAAAATAATAAACCAGCCAAGCTTACATTACAGTACGCACATGTGAGATGCTGTAATTTAGTTTTTAATACAAACAGATTTCATTCATTGTTGCCTTTTTCCTCTGTATTTTGCGCTGATGTGTTTGAGCCTGTGAGTTGGATTTCAGGGGCAAGTAAACTCCTGCTGAGAGTAGTAATCTGCTAAAGTTGTGCCAAGATATCACACTATTACTACTTTGAAAGAAGAGGCAGCAATATGCACCCAACACTCAGAAAATGAGGGATCTTATATTCTTCTCATCTGTGGTCAAGTCTAGCATTATCCAAAAATGAAATCAATAAGTTTGAGCTTATCAATACTGCTGGAGCCTATTGTTTTTCTTTATATCCTTGTGTCCTTGTTTACTTTACACATTTAATTGAGCTTCTAAACTTTCAACCCATAAAACCATTGCCTTAATTTCTCGACTATGACACACATTTTTTGCTCTTAAATAAGATCTAATTTTCGGGTGCGTATCATAAACAAGTACAAGCGAAACACTCACCATATTTCATCTCACCAACATCACAATTGCAACACATCTGATACAAAAAAGCCAAATATTTTTTATTTTTCTCTGCGACAACATGTGCAAACATAGGGTACTGCCATCTTGTGAGCAAGGCATTGGTACACCACGACTGATCATGCTTGGGCAGAAATTGAGTAATTACGCATGCATGAAGCGAAAAATGTTTCCACATTCATTTAAGAGAGAGAGAGATTCGCATATTTGTTGTGAAAGTACTAAAATTTCATTGATTAAAACTTTGAATAAAGGTAATTTTTGAGTTGTCTGAGAGAGTAAGGTCTGGGCAAAGTTTGGGTGCGTGTTACATTGGAGTACAATGTTTTTTTCAGGTAAAAATGTAAAAATTCGAGGTGTGCGTTATAATAGATACATTATGGTAGGTTGTTTATGCATGTTTATGTGTCCTGAATAGAAATGATGTGGTACATGATTTAATACTTTGACGTAATTGCTCAGAATATCTTGCAATATAAATATAACTTCATCAGCTGTAGCTTATGAGTACTTGGTTAAACATAGCAGTTGCTACTGTGGTGACAATAATAGCCGCGTGAGCTGTGTTGTGTCTAATCTGGATACTACAATGGAATTATAAACAACCAACTGATCGTGACACAAAGATCCTGAGGTTTGTTCTGGCACTGGAAGCATAAAGCTCAGTTGTCAACCTTGAAAATATCAAAGATACCCAAAGTATCATTGTATTTGGTGTTGGAACAACTGAAGCACTGTTCCGAGCCCTGGATTGAGTCTTTGTCTCTAACCTGACATTGACAGGGGTCTCTTCCATATAGGATTGCCATCACACAGACAAATCTGTCTCAATCTCTTGTTGAATAATTCTGTGGATTTACTTTATTCCTAGTATACCTCAGAGAATACAAGATCACAGAGAGCAGCCTTTTATTCTGACATACATTTTATTTTCTCTTCTTCTGCCCACCTATTTCTTCTTCTTGCACCTTTTTTATGCAAAAGTCACTGAGCCCCAGCTCCTCAAATCTTCTATTCTTTCCATTCACCCTTCCTCTCACATCAACCCCCTCTGCTGCAGCGAAGGTCAGATTTTTGACAAGTCTGCAGAAGAAACAGTCTGCTCCTAAATCCCTTCATTTTTATTCATACAAATACAGGTTTAGAGCCCCTCGCAACCCCCCAGATACAAAGCCAGAGTGGCCCTTTGACTGACAGCTATCTCCTTTTCTTTCAAACACTAACGAAATTCACAAGCACACCTCTAATTGACTCGAATCACCAGCACAGCACCAGAGGAAGATATCAGGGGGCATGGCAGTGGATTTGCAGAGTGAACATTGTGGAGGATGATTTGATTACTCTCCAGCTGACCTTTACTATAATTATGTGGCTTTCCCCGAAGCAAAGCAAATGCAGAGCTAATTTTTTTTGGAGTAGTGGTAGAATTTCAAAAATCATCTGTTTATAATCATTGATCTTGATGCTTTAACATGTTACATTCACAAATTCATTTCTTCAGTCTGTTTGCAATACAATCAAATATTCATTAGGAGTTAGGGGTGTGTGATATGTTGATCTTAGATCTTGGAGACCTAGAATGCATTGGTGATATGCTACTGCAGAAAGATTGTAGGATTGTATAGTGTTTCCATTCTATCTGCAGTAGTTTATGCTCCCTGTCTTTCCTCACAGCTGAGTGGGAGCCACACTGGCAATTAAACTGAAAAGATTAATTCTGTTCAGAGAGCTGTACCTCTGTTTTATTCGACTGCTTTGGATTTTCCACAGCTACAGGATGCAAAAGTTATTTGCGCAAACTCTACCAAAATTTCTAAGTATGGGATGGCAGTAGCAGAAGCAGAGATAATGCTGTTACATCAGTTATAGCTGATGTTCTGTTCTTATATTAAAAACACATTTTTTGATTAGCTGCATATAACTTCACAAGGATTTAATATAACACTAGAAAAGCACTTGAAGAGCGCAGACCTCCGCCAGCGCCACAGTCCTAAGCCATATTGTGATCTTGACCATAAATATTAGTCCTACCTTTATTTCATCGAAATATTTAGATTCCTTGACCATGAAAACATACCCCTATCAACTGGATTCATAATAATATCTATTTTAGTTCAGTAGTTATTCACAGAAATCACATTTTTCGCCATGGCGGCCAGACGCTGATCCGGATCAACACCAAAATCGAATCAGTTCTTCCTTTTCCCATGCTGAACATTTCCTGAAAATTTCATCAAAATCCATTGATTACTTTTTGAGTTATTTCGTTCACAGACAGACAGACAGACAGACAGACAAACAAACTCTCTAGAAAACATAACCTCCTTGGCGGAGGTAAATATATATGTTCTCTATCTGATCTAGTATGTTGAAAGTTAATATAGTGGATAGAGGGCTAAGCAAGAGAATAGTGTCTATCCTAATCCCTTCGAATGCCTTGGTCACCTACTTATAGCACTTTGTAAGTTTGGCAGCAGTTTTTGGTAATTTCTCTAAACATGCGCTCTGCTTCACAGCATGTTCCACTCATAACCATGTGAGGTCGTCCAGGTGTATTGTGTTCTGCTACAGCTGAGGCTCCCAGATGACAGAGCGCAGTGATTAATGAGGCTTGGAAATGAAAACCAGGGGATGACCGAGTACAAAGCTGGATGAGAGTGAATACTGTTAAGTCTTTTAAATGTTGGCTGGAGCTTTGAGAAATTGTCAACTGATATGACGCATGTACTCAAGCTTTCCTTGAGGATCATGTTTGTGCCCTTGTCCTTTTGCGAACCAACCAGGATGATAAAACAACTGTAACAGAAGTATTCTACGGTGAAAATAACAACTTGATTGATTTTTAAGCATGTAGTTCCTACCCAGAAGTTAATGTTTCTAGCCATTTTGCTCAGTTTCACCGCATTAATGTTGTAAGCAGAATTTTAGCTACCTGTGTGTGTCTTTTGTTGACACAGTGTTAAATGTCCACTAGGGATGGAGTTTATTGATACCAATGCCATTATCCAGTGTTCTTATGATCCAGTTCTCCTCCTGTTGTTTCCTGTGAAACAGGAAAGTGGGCCTACACAGGTTTACTAAGCCAATAATGTATAAAAATGACACTTCTGATAAGAAATGCCGTGCTGTATCAAATACTGTATTAAGTGAATTGTTAGTCTCTGTTCTTACACAGCATTAGACCTTGCAATGTCGGTGTTATTTTATGTAAATTGACACGCCTAATATTACGTCTGTCTCCTGTCCACCATGATAACTCTCTCAACATGTTGCTGCTGTTTGACTGCCTTTAGCAACAGCATGACAGTGTTTTTAAAGCTTTTGCAACTAAATGTAAGACACAGATGAGGGATTTTTATAGCATAGAAGCAAATAAAATAGATTATTCAAGCTAAATAGAACTGGTCCTTAACTGCAGCACAGTCTTGATTACCATACCTGCTCTTTGCAAAGCTGACTTTACTAAAATCATGACAGCCAATTAGAAAAGGCTGATGCCGTTCAACTCTTAAGTATACCTGCTGATTTCTTTGAATCAAGACCTAATCAGCTAGAAAACCTGTGAGTAAGTGGTGCTAATTCCCTGCCATAATGATCAGCCTTCATCATATCCTAGCACTTTGTAAAATGTGACGCCCTGCTTTTACACAAAAGGACTTGGGGTGAATTTTTAAAAGCCTCAGATCTCAAATGTGTACTGGTGGTGGCTGCGCTAGTGGTCATCACAGCGTGTCTCAGCACTGGTATTTTGGGCCCACTGATCTTATACAGTAAAAACATAAGAATCAAGAGTACAGTAAGCCCTGGATCTAACAGTACTTAATTTTTCCCCTCATAATGTCACACAGCCTTGACAAACTGACTAATTCAACACATATTACTGTCATATCAGTCATCAAGAGAGAATGTGCACATGCCCTCTTTCTCCGTCTCGTTTCAAGGTCAAGCCCGAGTGTGTGTCTGCTTGGTCCCCAGCTGTGGTCAGGCTGGCACTGCAGGGCCTCTTGGGGGTCACAGCCCAAACACATGGGAACTTGTTGGGGCCTTTTATCCCCCCTCCCCTCCCACCCCCTCCCCTCCACTTCCCTTGCCACCTGATCTTCTCACATATATCACTCCCAATTGAATCGACAGAGGGCAGCTGGAAAATGCAGAGGATGATGGGCCATAATTCATGTCGCCCAGCCACTTATGCAAATATGTTTACTCATGGAGACATTCTGAGCAAGGAGAATCTGCCTCATGGCAATTCTTTACATGTCTGCCACGTGGCCCCTGGTGTCCTGTAGCTTGTGACCAATGAGATCACAGGTCAGACTTACAGTCCGCTGTTGTCACTGTCGTTCTTTATGATATGGTCAAAAGACAATTAACTGCATGACTGCTGTTTCCACTGACACTACAATGCCTCAGAGTTACTCTTTTCGCCAAGATGGTAGAATACATTTATAGTTTCACATAAGCAGAAATATATGGGGCTAAAAATCCTTTTGGAAACTTAAATGCATTTTTTTTTAAGAAATCATATCATTATGACAAAGACTATTTAGCAGTTGTATACTAAAAACAATCCAGACAAAAATGACTAAGCTCCTGTTATAAATTTTGCTGGTTGTTCTTATAGAAATGCCTGAATGGTGTATTAGTTTCTGGAACCGTGACAGTTCAGTATTTTTTACCATTGTCTGAAATTGCTAGCTTGTTATGTTTACAACAGCTGAGCTGAAGGCGGAGTGATTCAACAGCTAGGTCCAGATAAACTATATATTTCCAGAAGTTAAATGCACTTAAAAACATTGCTAAGAAGTGCACTCTTAAACAGTAAAATTATTTTTTGAATGGGAGTTCTTGTAGGCGGAGAAAATACCCTTTGCGCTTGGTACGATACTTCCATGTTTGCGGCTGGTTCTGCATACAGACTCGTTCAGACTGTGGCTTACTGAGGGAGAGGAGAGAACTTTTGACTGCATCTAATGTACTTAGTGGTCATATAAGCTCAGACAACCGCCTTTAAAAATACTGAATTATCCCTTTAATTAATACGTTTTTATTGACCACTAACTTAAAGAGACTGTGAGGAGTTTCTAAATAATTACAAAAAAGTCTCAGTTTTAGATATATGCCTGATCGAAATACACACTTTAAGATGAGTTTTATAGCATCAAAATAGGTTATCTATAAATGCTATTCCTTAGCCTTCCGTTCGGGTCGGACAGGGCTTGACTGGCCTGGATAATCAACTTCCGGAACAAGACAATTAAAACTAGAGCAAATTTATATTATTTTATTATTTATATTACACGTCTTAGAGCACCAGGCTGTAAGTAGTGATAAATAGCCGGCTACAACTACAATAACAAGTTTTCCAAAAAATGCTTGTTGTCACACATCAAAAACTACCGCTACGTAACTAGAAAGAGATACATTACCTCGTTGCTTTGCATCCTGTAAGTTGTTGAAAAAACGAAGTTGTAAAGCACTGCAGAGCTCTGAGGAAGGTCCTTATTGCATCCATTAGCCTCAAAACATACACACGCTGTGGATTGTAAACGTCGGTGGTGCGTTCCAGTTGTAGTCAGAAGTAGGAATTTTGAGCTCCAAGTAGGAAACAGCAACTGGAACGTCCCTCAAAGTCAGAATTTCCTCCTGGGAACGCGGTGAAACCTCGCCACCCTCGGGTTGACAATCAAAGATGGATGCCCCCAGTGTGAACAGTTATTTAGCTCCTGTAATAATCAATTTGTTTGCACTTCTGACTGGGGTGTGTTGCTCTAGATCAGCTGTATACATAGTATTGTTAGACTTATATTTACAAAAATGCTGCCATAGTGATCATCACATTCTTCATACAACAACGCAGGGCGTGCTAACAACAGCTAACAATAGCCTGGTAGATCGGCATGTTTTTTTCCGACTTCAACTGGAAAGCAGATAAGTCAGAGATGATGTCACTCCCAGTTCCGAGGTTACTGGAACGCAGCATTACGACAGTCGCCGCGCGGGCTTATGGGTAGCAGAGTCTTTTATGTTGCCGGTAATAGATTCTCCTCACAGTCCCTTTAAGCTTTGTAACTGTTCCTAAATCAGGTCCTAAAGTGACATGGTCATTATTTGTTTTTACAGTCATGGAAACTGTCAGAAAAAATCTGATTAATTGTGTGAGGAACATAAATAACATCCAGATAAGTATTTACTCATGTTAACCTTTAGATTTATACAGGGCCTCATCCCTAACATAATCTCTGGGACTCATCCAAAGGAGCTTGGACTGCAGGTTGGAAATCAAGGGCGTACATGAAAATATATAGTATAAATCCGTCAGACATTCAGGTTAATAAGGTGTGGACATTTATAAGTCATACAATCTTATAAGGATAGTTGAAATATCCAAACCATCATTTGACACAGTTGCTCCTGTTTCCTGTGGTACTGATCATCTTTGCTGTGCCATAGGGTGGAACAAAGTGGGGTATACATAAGTTATTGTTTTAGAAATATTTAAAATAGAAGGATAAAAGAAAAGAAAATCAGATGACAGTCATTTCAAGGAAGACTTTTACTACAGATCTGTAGTTGTTAATCTTTTTAATAACAAAGGTATTTGTTATATCAAGTTGCACAGAAAATTGTTAAAAACTTCTTTGTAAATTGGCCAGTTTTCCAAATCCAGAGTAATATCAGAACATGCTTTAACAAGTCAACATTTTCAGAGTGAGTGTTTCATAAAATGTGTGAGATCTACAAATGAATGATTTTGATACAAGACCAGATGTGTTGATGGCAAGACTAAATCTATCTTTATTTTTCTATGTAACTAAATCAGATCTCTATGCTGTTTTAATGAACCAAACCAAAGCCCATGGTACCACCGAGCACTCGCCTCTGAGTCCAGTTTTGATTCACGGTTTATGGGAGGGGACTTTACGGATTATACAGGTGTTATACACAGACAAGCCTTTTGCCTCCAGGTTGTAAAAGTCCCCATCAAAAGAGTGATGATGAATTGCGGGGCCCCCCTTCCTCAAGACAGGCTGCCACCTAGTGCTAGTTAGTAGCTGTAAATCTGGCCAGTTAACAGTGCCCTAACCGGGGACTGACAGGCAGGGCTTAGGCCCAGTGTGAAGAGGGGATGCAACTGTTGTCCTGTTTCAGAGCCTCTCAACAATGTGCTGAGTGGATGGAGAGTCCCAGCAGAGGGCTATTAATCATGCTGGCCAGGGTGTCTGTTGGGTGTGAGGAGGGGTCGGCTCAGGCATGGACGGAGTTGAGGGTGCCTCAGAGGATCTGGGAGTGCTGACAGGAACAGTGGGCAAGATTGGGGCAAAATAAACTAGCCCCCATGAGCCTCTGAAGGCAAGAGAAAAGGGAGGCGATGCACGGGCCAAGTGTACACAAAAATGTGCCTTGAATTGACACTGAAGATCTCAGCATTCATGGAAGTGTTTGACCACAAACCTGAACTTGTTTCATTCAAGTTCCCCAAGTTCTGACCAGTGTTGCCTCCCAAAAACTGATTACATTTTCCAGCTAGTCCAAAAAAAATAGAAATAAATCTTTGAAGATCAGACCAATTCAGAGATTGTTGAAAGTTGCAATTATACACACAGCCCCACCAGATAGTTAGAGAAATTTGGATTTTGCAGATTTGCCTGTTTTCTAACTTATTTTACCAAATAATGATACCAAATGAACAAGAACATCAAGTCTCTCCCTCACTAAAACATACCTTTTCTTTTTACCCCATGGTTTATTCCATCGACACATAGCTTTAACTTTAATAATAAAATATTGCTTTTTAATATTTCAGTGAGAACAAGGTTACTGTATTTTAATCAGAAACTTCATAAGAGGAGGCATGATGGCATACTTATAAATTTTCACAAAATTACAGCCTATATTTTAAGGTTGTTCCGATCTGATATTGGTATTGGATATTGGTCCAATATCAGCAAATAAACAAATATCGGATTATATCAGCCTGCTTGTAAAATATCTGATATAAGCACTCCGATACAAGTAGTCCATTCTTATTTATTTTTATTTATTTAATTTAGTTGTAGAATTTGCTTATGTTTGAGTTAAACACTGGTTATTTTGCCATTTAAAAATATGTGTTTCTGTTTCAACTGGATATCTTGAGGTTACTTTTTATGGTCTTCTAATTTATTTTTCATTAATTTTATTTAATTGTGCGACATTCTTATGTTTAAGGGTTAAATGTATTGAATCCATTGGTTAATAACAAATCAGTCCGTTTTTCTCTATACTCCAAAATATGCAAAAAAAGTATGTAAGGTTCCTGCTGACATCATATTGGATCAATATCGGTATCGGCCGATACTCAAGGCCTCATTATCGGTATCATATCAGAGGTAAAGAATTTGTATCGGGACACCCCTAATATAGTTTGGATTACATGTCAAATATGTACAGCTATATCTCTTGAACATATCGGCAGCTCTTTTTTTAATGTACCTATGATTAAAATTTCTCATCTGCTGCTGCTGGTGCTGCTGCTGTGTTAATGATATCATCCATCCAAGAATAAACCAAAGCTGTAATAGAAATCCCTTCCTCTAAAAGAACAACAGCGCTCACATCATTAGACAAAATGTTTGTAGGTCAGTTTACTGTGTCCATCAGTTTATGGATATCAGTGTGTTGTGCTGGTGGTTTGTTTTCCAAGCTTGTCTTAGAGTCTAGACTGGATCAGTCAGGGTCTGGACCTTCTCTGCGCTGTCAGCTGAGGCTGGACTGTGAGGATTTAGTGTTTTCCTCTCTGCAACCAGGATTCAGTTTAAATGTTCTGTTAAGCAGATTCTTATGAGGTGGTAATTGGGGTTCAGCACAAGGCGGAGTCCACAGCAAACACCCACCTTGTTTAGGTTTAGCCCTGAGCTAACAGCCCCGAGTTCAGTGCTGCTTTAATTACTCCACACTGAGCTCAGAGCGTCAATAAAAGCAGTGGTATTAAGGTGGGTTTGGGATGTTTCAACACCTCTGAATGTGGCACCATCTCCTCACCCGAGGTCTGCACTAAAAAAAGACTGGAGTCCGCACGTGGTGACATGTTGATCAGATGAGTAGCATTTTTCAGTCGGACTAAACAAGCTGGTATTGACAATTTCTGAAGGTGTCAAGTGTCGGTTTTCAATGTGTGAATAAGTGTGTCTCCAAGTTTAGCCCCTGCACAAGGCAGAGTTGGTGGGCATGAGAATGTTGTTGGTATGACCTGTAGTCTATGACCCTGTGTTCTCTGGGTGCATCATAGTCGACAATTTATCATGGAGCAGTGTTTAAAAATCAGCCATCAATCAATCAAACTTTATCATATGGCACTTTTTTTACCAAATAATGTAGAACAAAGTGCATTATAAGCAAAGAATTACAAGAAAGTGAAGGAAATACACAAAATATTTGTTTTAGCAGCAATGATCTGCTAATTGATGATTTACACATCTGCTCCCACCCACTGTCTTTTAGAATTTTTGATTCTAGATGACAGTGGATTTCTTCAAACTTATTTCATGGGAAAACATGATTTTCTACTATATTTCCAAGTTGTCTGCTCCATTTCTACCTTGGACTTAAAGCGATACGCCAACATTTTTTTTCATGTCTTGCCTCACTCTCAAGTCTGTAACAAGCAGATAGACACCATTCTTTTGACTGTGTGTGCAGTAACAAGGATGAGACGAGCAGAACTTTCTCACCGCTAACTAGCTTGGCTCAAACACTGGGAGTCAATGGGTACTGTTAGCCCGCCTCAACCTACAGTTGTCAGATAAACTCCAATCCTTTGTGCATGCTGTGACTTTTTTTTTTTTTACTGGTTATATTACGCTTTGTTCTACTATCATCATATTATCTTTCTCTTCTAGAAAACAGAAGCTTCGTTTTGTTGACCTACTTCTGCGGCGGTTTGTGCTAGAGATGTGATGTTTACAAACAAGTTGAGTCTTTTGAACAGCTCTTCTGAATAAACGATGGGAACCAATTTGCACGTCAGAGTGAGCTGTTCATTTGCAGGCAAGTTACATTTAAGAATGGCTCATATTTGAGCTAAGCTAATTAGCGGTGGGGGAACTTGGCCCGTCAACTCCTTATTATTAAACACACAGTCAAAAGAATGGTGTCTATCTTCTTGTTGTGGACTAAGGAGTGAATCAAGACAAAAAAAATGCTTTCCATTAATCTTTCCATAAATCTTTAACGGGATACTTCAGACACATGCAAATCATTAACGCTCAAGGCTTGTTGATGAAAAACAACCCTTCTGGCATGGCTAAAAGGTCATGACTGATAATGCAACTAAGTATGAAGAACTGGCAGATCAATGCTAATGTGCCGGGGCTTTATTATGTTCTGACGTCATGTTGGTTGTCATGCTGGTTGTGCTGCCACCAGGGAGTGCTGCCACCATTCTTGTCATGCTGGTTGTAAATGCTTGACAGAGGCCTATAACTCAGAGTTCCATAAATATAATAGTTGCACAAAATAAAGTGGGCTTCACGCTGCTCGTTATTATCATGATTGATCTGCAATTGAGGGGTCAACTCAATGTGGGCTGGGGCCAGAATAGAAGCTATTATTGATAATCAGCAGAGCTGGTTAAATCACTGCCCACCATCTCTGTGCTGTGGATGCAGTGCTGGTATGGAGGTGTTGTCTGTGGAGGGGTAGGAGTAGGGTGGGGGTTGTTGTGGTAGAAAATAAGGGCCTGTATTAGTATTTTGGAGAAGCACTGTCTTGCTGTCTTCCTTGTGTGGCGCTCACATCCTTAAGCCTTTGGTGTCTCGGTGTGAATCCCACACTGCCTTGATGGACTGGGTTAATAAACCTCTCAGCAACCATCCCTCCCACACACACAGAGGGAGACAAACCAAGTACACACACACACACACACACACACACACACACACACACACACACACACACATGTGAAGTCTCTTAACACACACAGCTGCTTGTTATTTCATGCCCCATAAGGGTGCTGTGACCACGGACATTGTAATACACATATCCAATTAGCTAAGCATTGAATCACACGTTGGTCTCAAGCTTGGATTCTCACAGATGCATGCATGTTTGCTTTTACAGGATATAGAATCTGTTTTCTTGTTCGTCTGTCATCACAAACAAGTCTTTTTGTATTAAACAGAACTATTGATTGAGTGAGATCAATTAGCAGCACAGTATGTAAAGTGAACACAAAAAACAAGTATAAAAATAAAGTCAGTCTTCATTGATTTAATTGGGTTTGTTTTGTGTCATAAAAGTACAAAACATATTAAGAAGTATTTTTAAAGCTTTGAACTTTTGTTGTCAAAGGCTTCAGTCCTGTATTTGTACAGGTCAATTTTAGTGAAGTAAAAGCTTTTAGTCTTGACAGAAACACTGATATCATTAGCAATATCAGAAATATTAAGTTCAGCATTATTGGCATAGCGGATATTGGCAAAAAGTCAATATCCTGCATCCGCCGTATTCAATATAAATGAAGAATGTGATGGGAATGGCCCACATTTTGTGAGAGTTTTTTTATTCAGAATAAAAAAAGAACAAGTCTTTTAGGAAAACGCTCAGAGGGGGTCACTAATGATGGGGACAATGCACGCTTCACTTTGACTTTCCCCTCCTCCTTAGCCGTATGCGACACGGCTAAGTTGGCAAAGGAACTACGAAACTCCTACTGCAAATTACAGGGCAGAGCAGTTTCCTAACGATTATTAAATGACAGGTGATCAAATGTTCTGCAGATTTTTCAACAACTGTTGACTGGACCCATAAAGTTAGGTGAGAGGACAACCTGAAGTGTGAGTAGGGATGTGATGGTATGAAAATTTCCTATCACTGTTATTGTGACAAAAATTATCATGGTTATCATTATTATCACGGATGGTATTGTTGCAGTGTGCTCAAAATTTTCAAGAAGTACTTTAACACAGTCTTGGAATCATTTAACCCCTTTAATATTATAATTTTAGCAGTTCTTTTGTCTTTTTTTGTCAATAATTGTGTCAGGAAATGTCCTATAAGTAAATTTGTTTAAACTTTTTTCATGAGGAATAAAAGTAAACAATTCTGGCAAGTATTTGTCATTATTATGTTATAAATGCTTAAACAGTGTGTAATTAGAAGAAAATAAAAAACAGATTTTAACTTTAAACAGGATTCTCTTTATAAAAAATTGTAAATTAACATGTTCAAAGTTTTGAGACAACCAAAAATAAATTTAACCTATTTTACAAACACTCACACATTTTTGTTTGCCTACAGCATGAGTGTCTATGTTACAGCTCGTTGTATTAGACCATGTCCAGGCCTTTTTATTTATTTTTTGTTTTAGTAATGATAGTCCCTGAAGCAGTTAGCCCCCTTCATGACTCTCCTCTGGTCTCCCCTTTCCATGGCAGATCTCCTGTATATCTTCTTCTTTAATATTTCCAAATTACAATTGGTTAAATTCATAAAACACAAACTATGGCGGAAAAAGACGATCTATTACGACTAAATACAGCGAAACACAGCAAATAAATGGCAAAACACGGTATAACGGTAATTTTAATAGGACACGGTAATGATTATCGTGGGAAATTTTACCGCGGTTTACCATTTTACCGGTAACTGTTACATCCCTAAGTGTGAGTAATTATATTTCATTATCTCATACTGTGTCTCGGGATTAAATATTTGCAAAAAGACAAAACAAAGATATTCAAATTTTTAATAAATTTAACCTAAAAAAATAAACAATAAGGGGAAATGAGAAATATTTAAGTGATTTGGGGAAAAAGTACCATGGATTTTATAGGGCCCCACTTGTGCAGAAACTGGACCAACCTGACTCAGTGTTCGTAATCAGGCAAATTCATCTTGCCAAGCTCCAATCTACAATGATTATGAGTATCCCAAAGCAGCACAACCCAATGAGCATCCTTTAGAGCAGGAAGAGATGGAGCTTTTGATTTTCTGACAATTTCTCACAAAGCAGCGTTCAAGCAGTAGAAAAAAAATAGGTTAAGGGATGCACAATATTATTGCTACGATATCGATACTGGCAAATATCTAAAAAGTTGAGTATCGATACCAATATAGATATTTTCCCCCAGATATACTGGCCATACATATTGGCATAATGCATTGCAATTATCAGCATTACTATCGGCAGAGTACACAAATGCTACATAACGCCTCCTCATGGGCACATTTAAAATCAAGAGTTGCTTTACTTAAAGGGGTGGAAGCTGTTTGTCTTTTGTTCTTTGTTGAATCGATCAGAAATAAACTGTCACTTGGAAAGTAACAAGTCAGTTTTCATGAAGAGTATGCACTCTTGATCACAAGTTGTATCAAAATTTCCGATAATGAGTTTGAAAATATTGTCAGATCAGACAGCTGCAACAGTCCAGTAATGTGCATCCTTAAAAACTTTGTTAAACTCTTGTTCATCGAATTTTCCCATCCCTGCTAGTTTCTTTTGTGTCTTATTTTAAAAATAACTCATTAAACTCACTGTATGTTCTTTGTTTTCATGTTTTAAGATAACTTTTGCTTCTATTTTTCATCATTGAAAGGTTTATGAAACACACCCCATCTAACTTAAGTCTGATGACATGACTTGTGAGAGTCTAAATGCCTCTCCAGTGGATATAGATGCACTGATCCACGATTTCATTTCAGTGAAATCACTCCACAACGTCTGCACAACATCCATATGGTTGTCATCCCTCTCTGGCTTGGAACAGGACACTGGCACGGGGCACTCGCCTCGGCGTGGACACCTAGAATTAAAAAAAGCTGTCCTATTTCTGGGCTGCAGCTGGGGGTTTGAAAGGAGTGTGTGCTGTAAAGGTGACATGGGTCAAAAGTTTCTTGTCAAGTGATGGTGGGAGGAGGAGAACAGGCGTGCTGGTGGGCATGTACAAAGGGGGAGGGGTATTAAACAACTGGCCACATATCGTAGCACAAATATTGAATCAAAAAGAGGTGACACATGCAGCAGGAGTGCTTTAAACCTGTTGACGCACCCCTTCTTAAATAGAGTGGGATCAGCACCGCCGATAACAAATTTTGACAAAAGCCGCCTGCTGACAGGGGAGGGAGCCGAGCAGGCCAGTGTGGACCAGTGCAGCTGACGACGAGACATGCTAACAACCTGGGACAACAAGGAGGTGTTGACTGCTCTGAAGGCAAAATAGACCTGCCAATATGTACCACCACGTTCACTCTGCTGTCCGACCCACTGCTTTTTTTCTATTGCTTTAGACGGCTCAGAGGGGGGATTTAATCTGTGAGGAATTTGATGATCTGAATATTTTCTCTTTAGTGGTTTTCAGACGGAAAGCAGAGGATGAATCCAAGAGCTCTCAGAGTGATCTTTGAAGCAACTTAAGTTTATATTTTTACAAAGATAGTGTGTGTTTTTTCTATCAGCCTAAATATGTTTTGTTTTTGAGGCAGACACAGTGATAACCAACACAACGCTGCCTTGACTTTAATGGCTGGTGTTTATAAAGTCCAGGGTGAGCATTTGCAGACATTCAGTGAAGCCTTTTTGAGCACTGTCATCTTGGCTTGAAAACTTTCATTAACAAATCCTGGCTTAAAATGAAATTAGGAACTTTATGGTGCAATGTTGAACAAGGATCTTTTCAAGTGAGGAGGTGGGCTCGACCCCATTTCAAGGCATTCCGCCTGATTGGTTAATCCAAAAAGAAGCTAGAAAAAAAGGTTAAATAGGGACATTGAAATCTGTTACTTCACTTAGAGAATCTAGTCAGACAGAGGTGTACAGAGTAAGTATTCATGTTGAAGAAAATGTAGCCAAGGTTAAACATAGGGCTGAACAACAAATCATTTGATAGTAGCGACTGCAGTGAGCACTACAGTTAAATCACAGGTCACATTGTGTCTTCGGCAAAGCTTACTGCATGTCATGTCATCTTTTTTTTTAATGTTCAGCCACTAAGACCAAAGCTACTAATTTCACAGTTTCTGTGTCTAAAGTAAAAGTCTGTCTGACATCACCAACAATAGACTATCACAGTCAAGGTGTGATCTTTGAGTTTGTTTCATGCTTGTAAAATGTACGAGCCAACAGACGCTTGTCTTAACTCCAGTGTCACACTTTAAAGTATGTCCTAGTTGAACTGAGACTTTCAGATACTTTTTTGAGCCTTCTCTAAATTATTATACATCAAAAACCTTGGATTTGTCAATGGTAAACATTTAAACAACAAGACATTTTCCAAAACACTTTCTCTCTTTAAAAGTGGTCTTAACAGCAACAACCACAGATGCTCTGTAGCACAAAACAGTGAGCTTATACAACTTAAAACTCTAGTCTGCGCTCACTTTGAGCATAAACAGAGGAACTTAACAGTTGGGGCTTCCAGTAACACAATTGCAAGTCACAAGTTAATTGTTAAAGACTTCAAGGAAGCATGCAGCTACACTCTTTATCCTCTGCCTATGTGCGTGTGTACCACAGTTAATGTCAGGGGAGCTGCATTGAATTAAAGGAAAACAAGTAGGTTCATAGTAAAATGAGATGTAGGTTTATTTATACTGTGGCTGAAAGAGGCACAAATTTGGTCTCACTGAGGAAAAGTATTTCGCTGTGTTCAGTATCATCAGGCCAATATCGGTGTCTGCACATATCTGCTAACAAGTGATTATCTTGCTAGCTTTTCTGCAGCCAAAAAAATAGTTGCTTTGAGGTGGAAACACCCTGATAAGCTCTCAGTGATCAACTGGATTCTCACGTTTCTTGATATAATTTACTTGGAGCAGTCCACTGCTCGTGTGAGGACTTGAGGAATCAAAGATTGATATATAGGTGTCGAGAAAATGAAAGAAGCAGGTCAAGCCATCTAGCCTGCTGGTACCATCTGGTTCTGGGTGCCTTGGGGTGGTGGGAGGGATCTGGGTCTTATTAATTTGTTGTTTTATTTTAATTATATTTTTTTTATTGATATCATCTGTTTTCCATTGTGTGATCAAAATTAAACAAAAGTTTGATCACAAAAATATAATTATAGGTATTGGCAGATAAAACAAATTGGCAATGAATATCACAAATATTGGCAGGAATATTAGAAAACGTGCAACTGTATCATGATGGTTTAACACTGAATGTCCTCCTTAATGTATCAAAAACATTATTTGATAAAAATTCAAATTTTGTTTTTCTTGCTTCATGCCTGTTTCTATCACAAATGGACTGTTGCCATACTAGGAACAGGTCAAGTCTAGTTATGTTGAGACTTTGTGCTACAGACACCAACTATCAGCATGTCAGATATCGGAAAAAATTCAATATCATGCTTCCTTAAAAATTTAAAGAGTCACAATATATATCTCAGGAGGCAAAAGTATTGCAATATTATCAGTGTATTTTTTAACCCTAGTTAAAGCCAGAAGGTAAAGTTTAAGAGTAGTTAAAGAAGGAACTGAAATATGCTCTTTTACAGAATCCTCTTTTGCAGGCTTTAATAAGAGATAACTTAAACCCCATGGAGCAAATTGCATGGTAAAAAATAAATATGTAAAGATCTCGATGTTCCAGTCAGTTACCAGATATATATTTGTAATAAACGTAAGAAAATACTTGGGTTTTATTTCTGCAGCCCTCTGCACTTCATCTCCTCCCAGTCAGACCAGTGCCTGTATACACAGAGCAGCCAGCAGCCATCCCAGTTATGCAGAAATGTCTATGTTGGTTTTAAACTGTAAAAATTCCTGCTAAACTGACCGGAGCTGAGGCGGCTGTGAGTGTCGAAATGTAACTAAATTTACGACTTGGAGGGGCCTGTGGTCTGCGGTCGGGGGTGTCTTCTCCGGGGGGTTGGTTGACAGAGTAGACTTGGGGTAGGGTTGGTGTTGTGGGGTGGAAGGGGGTCAGACAAGGAGGTCAAGGGAGAAACGAACTTGTGAACCAGAGTGGATGAGTGTTACTGTTGAAGTCAAGTGTAGGTCGAACTAATCCAGAGCTCACAGTGCAGAT
Source organism: Scarus forsteni (assembly GCA_036419115.1). NCBI lineage: Eukaryota > Metazoa > Chordata > Actinopteri > Labriformes > Labridae > Scarus > Scarus forsteni. The sequence continues at coordinate 2,422,315 of JAZDUH010000060.1, forward strand.
TCCACTTAACTCAACACCACAGATGTATTGGTCTGGGCTTTACACCATTTGTGCTTTGAGAAAAATAATGCACACAAGTGTAACCTCAGTATTTCCAACAAGGCTCTAGACTTTTATCAGTAAAGTTAGGCTCGGTATGTTTCTGCCGGTAATTCTTTTAGAAGGAGGAGAGAAGTCAGTGTGGTCATTTCAAGACCAGGTAATTGTGAAAAACACTGAATAAAACAGACGTGTTAAAAACCAGTATTTCTTTGAGTAGATATTAAGTAAAGTGTGCCCTAACCGGTCAAACCACCAATCGGTATTGGCTGATATTTGTTAAATAAATGTGATGTGTTTGAAATTAATGCCTTTAGTTCCTAAAACTGATTACCCATGGATTATCCTTTCTTGTGACTGTCTGCTGCACTTTAGCCTCTCCTCCTTTTCGATAAACTGATTAAATTATTCAGTCCATAAATTCCAAAACATTAATCCAGTGTTGAAGACCAATTTGAAATTCACACTGAAACCAGCAGGATAATAGCTAATCAGCTAAGCTAAACAAGCTAGACATTGCTACACAGCATAATACACGTGATACTCAGTATGAGGTAGGGATGGGAATCGAAAACCAATTCCAGTTGAGAATCGTTGACAGCTCCATCAAAGAATCGATATCATGAGTCTTTTTGCTAATCAATCCCCGAGTAATACCTTCAACTGACAGGGTTCAGAAACAGTCTGAATTGAGGCTTAATTTTTTACAAAAGGCGCAAGCTGCAAAACCTTAAGTGAGTGGAAACATCAGCAACCTGCAGAAGCAGTTATCTATGCTGTGACATGTGTTTGACATTGTTGACACAGAAAATCTACAGGCCAACATTTTGCTCAAACAGAAAATCTGCAGGAATCAATACAGGAACCGTTAAAGAGTTGGACTGATTAGCAGGATTGTTAATAGCACTGGTATTGAAAAATCTTATAAATTCCCATCCTTAGTATGAGGATCAGTCGGTAACATTGTGATGCGTTCAGGTTGACTCGGTAATACGAGTATTTGACAAAGCTAAGAACATGATGTGTGTAAATGTAACCAACAGAGTTGGAGATTGAAGTTTTGTTGAACTTGATTGAATAAAGTGGAGTCATAGTTTCCATCGGTCTGTCAATACTTTTGTTAATTCACATAAAAAACAAGTAAAAGAGTCTTGAGATAATTTGGACTGCTTTGTTGAGCTAACACTCAAACCTGTGGTCAAAACAAAACATGAAAAATTATAGGTATTAGTATTGAACGATCTCAAAAACAGGGGATATCTGATTGATATCAGTTAAGAAAAACATGTTTGGGGCATCCCTAGCATGTTGGGCTGCAAGCTTAGTTGCCACTTCTGTTTTGGATCATGCAGTGCTTTTTTCCTCCCCTTTGGAAATCTTTGGGAGGCTGTGAAGTTCTGTGCTGATTGCCTGCTCAAATAATGCCTGATGTGAGGGAGGAAGAAGAGGTTACAGGTCATGGAGAGGACTGTCAGAACAGTCATGGCATCTGTCTGACGAGCATGAACAAACATGTAGGTTGAGGCTGTACAGCTATTACATCATAAACTACAGGAAGTAAAAACTGACTTTTTAGGATCATTTTCTTTTAAGAGGTGTAGCACATTTTTCTGTGAACTGAGAGTTCAGTAAAAGGTGTCATGTTCATCTTCTGCTCCTCAAGCCCTTTGAACAATATTAAAAGCAAAGCACATCCAGGGCACGGGACCTTCAAGTTGTTTGTGTTGTGAGGTTAAAAAACATATTACCACTCTTTCTCGAGCAGAGAGTATCAGTGGTCGACTTAGAGTTATAGACATTGAACTGGAAGGTGGGCCAGAGGCTTGCAGGCTTGCTGCCCTAATAAAAGTAGCATTAGCTATAAACCACCCTCATTTCATTAACTTACTGACATGGTGAGATGAGATATGTGGTGTGCTCAATTTTGATCATTACTGTGTGTTATATTCACTTGAGACTTGCTGATTCATTTAATTCTGAAATGCTTTTAGCTGGATTTCAGGGAGGGATGTCCCAGTTCAGACTTTACCATCTTTCTTGGCATGAATGTTATTTTTGATTTGTAATCTATGTGTTGAACTCCCTTCATTAGATACTGCCACGATTACATACTGCTGAGCCATCAGTCAGGCCTGCATGTTACCTTCACCAAGGAGGTTATGTTTTTGCTAGTGTCTGTTTGTTGGTTAGCAAGATAACGTAAAATCTACCTGACAGATTTTGCTGCAAATTTTAGAAGATGTTGGGAATGGCCCAATTTAAAAATGATTAGATTTTGGTGGTGATCCAGATAACCAGCATTAGCAAATAATCATTTTTGCTCAATAACTGTCTAACCAGTAATAATATAGACATGGTATGGGGGCTAGTTGTTGTTTTCAGGGTCAAGTAATCATATTATGATGGTAGTTTTACCACAGAACTATTGTTTAAGATGTAACAGCAAAATGTGAGCTACGTGGGCAGATGTTAGCGCTCTTCAAGTGCTTTCTTGTCTTAAGATTGCAATAATGATATGAAGTCTGATGAAATATACACAAACCAAAGAGTGTTTTAAGCTATCAAACAGTTTTTATGGTCTACCTGATGCTGATTCAAATGTTCAAAATATATCTCTGAATACAAAACAAACATTCAATTTCTAAAAGTAAATTCAGGGGTAGAACAAATTTTTAATCTAATGTGACAAAAAAAAAAAGAGATGCAAAAATCGGGCTATTATTCCTCAGCCTTCATCCAGCAGATAAAAGTACTCTGACTGAGAGTAAGTTGGCTTGTATTTTGTCTTTACATTTTTTTTCTTTATTTTTTTAAACTTATATGTTGTCTTTTACAAATGCATGTTATTGTCATGATATCAATATATTGTGATTATTGCAAAAAAAAAAAGAAAAAGAAAAAGTGAATGGTGATATTGGCAAGTATTGAAATGCGCTAATATTTAAATCTTATCCATCAGCTGTATTGTTAGCAGAATTCACCTATAGTGCTTAATGTCATTTAATGTCCACATTTTAAATCAAGCATCAAAAGTTATCAGCTTAAAAAGAATTTTTAATTAGCATATAGATATCGGCAAAAAGCTGTAACATCTTGTTCATCCCTATCGACTTTAGCAGCATGCAAATTCTTAAAAATTTATATTTTGATAACATGAAATTGTGCAGCCCTAGAACCTGTAAACCTAACACTGCTGCATAAATACCAGTATGTTTAAGGCATCACCAGCAGTTTATTAGATCTGTTTGTTGCATTATGGGTAACAGGTTGTCTCTAGCAGGTCCCTGCAGACTAATCCACAGGGTTAATTAAAGATGTTTGTATGAATATATTTTCCTTTATCCCTCATCTCTCTGCTTTTGTTTACACAGACGTTGTGTTTAGCCACATAGACGTCATTGTCACTTGCGCCCACAGACACACCACCCATGCCATTTTCTTTAAAGGTGACAAAGGGGATAACCAATTGTTTTTCTGTTTATCAGAGGTGACATGACCAGTGGCGCAAGGGGGCGAGGAGGCCCTGTGTTGCCATAGCTAAATATACATCCCTGACAGCTCCATAATAGGTTCCAGGAAGTTCAGTCGAAAATAAAAACAAAGCAACATTTCTAGCTGATTGGCTTTGAAAGGCCGTTTTTCCTTGCTGAATGGGAAAAATGTGGACTTCAGCATTCCATGGCCGTGATGCCAGTCGGATTGGATAGGCGCAGCCTTGCGTGTGCAGAACGAGCTTGGTGTGAGGGAGACACATTGCACTGCAGAAACCAACTTTATGGGAAAGAATTTGTCTACATGTTTGAAAAAGCGAAAGGCAAACAAAAATAACAGGAATGTTTTGAGGTGTGCACATCTGTCAGATAAATATTTCTTATTTTTAAAGAAAAATGCTTTGTCTATGTCGATAAAGAGTACTTTTCAGACATTTATTTGTTGATACTGGCACCTATTCACTTTGTTTTGTAGTGTTGAACACGGAAGAGTGTGAGCCAATCATTTTGTGGTTTAAAGATAATCCATGTAAAGCCTTTAGTGAAAGCCAAAGTAACATGAAACCTTGAACTCCGTTTATACAAAGATTATTTGAGCAATCTTTTGACTTTTAAGTTTTTTTATTTAATAGCTGTGATTTTGCATTTCCAGATGTTGCAGAGTGAAGCAGCTGTTTTAAATGGGTGCCCTGACAGCAGCAGCATTGACTCTGAGTGTATTCCCTTTATCTCAGGTGATTTTTCAGGCTGAAGTGAAATGAAACAAGAGCTGGCACCCGTCCTCACGATGAACAGTTAGCTCTGCAGAATTCTTTAATGAGACATTCAGACTGTGTGTACAAACACTCAGGCCTCCATTACTTTCAGAACAATTACTTTTTGAATTCTAAGTATTCCTAAAAGATAATGCACTCTCTGGATCCCATCCCATTTGCTCAGCTGTCTGACATTACGGTACAGTATCTTTTGAGGAGGCACTTACCGCGGCATGGTTTAGAATTACTCCACTCCTGGCACACCGCCTCAGTATTAGACTCCGACACCCCTCTGGTAAATTGTTTGTTTTCCATTTTCCCCACTTTTTTTGGCCTCTCAAGTTTGGTTCAATTATGTGCTGAGAGATGTTTTATGACAAACAGCAAGCCCAGGGGAAGTGCACTTTATACATCAGTGGAAGTAAGCTGCCATGTGAACAGCATTGAAGTGGCTCATTTTTCTCTCCTCTTCAGCCTCTCAGCCCCTCCTTCAGATGACATGCTGAGGAAAACGGCAAAACTCGGACGTCCTGGCAGCAGAGAAGAGGCTGCAGTTTTTATATCAGCCCAGTAATTAATTTGTTGTTATTTGACTTCTTTAACTCTACAGATACTAATATGATTTGCTCATTGGTTACGTGATCAAACTGTCTTTCCTTAAAAAAAACAAAAGATAATTCAGCAGTTTGACGGTCGGCCTGGCGCTCTCTTATATTCAGCCTCCTTGCTGCAGAGTTTCCCTAAAGTATGGCAGTCATGCAGGCCCACTGGGGAGTAATTTATGACAGTTGTCGCCTTGGTCTGCTAAGCCAGCCCGGGGCATCTCCATCCACTCTGTGCGGGGCAATTCAGTGCCCCAGAGGGGATAAACCCGATAGGCTTTAATGTTTCCCCACCACGGAGCCTGTGTGGCATCAGCAGTTAGAAATGTCCCCTGTATGCCTCTGTTGTTCAAAAGGCACATGTGTTGCTATAGAGAAGGCATGATGAAGGAGCATATGGAAAGGTACATGTCAGTTGTGTTCGTTTTAAAATCTTCCATGTTAAATGCAAGACCCCTAAATGCCTGCAAAAATGAGGCGTACTTTTACTTAAAGTCTCCTTTTTAAATCGATGGTTGTGAATATTTATCTACTCAAGCATATCCTTATTTTACATTTATACTCCGCGGAATTGACTGTAATAAACTTGTGTTGATTACCGAAGCAGCTTAACTTGAAGGTTTGAGATGGTATCTTGAGTACTAAGACTTACTTTTAAGTGTTTTTTACCACCTCAGCCAAGGAGGTTTGTATGTTTTTGCTGACATTTGTCTGTTTGTTGATTTAGTGGTTTGTTTGTCTGAAAGCAAAATGGTTCAAAAGTTCTTGACAGGTTTTGATGAGATTGTGAGGGGATGTGGGTCATGGGAGGAGGCAAAATTAATTCGATTTTGGTGGTAATCTGAATACGGATGCGGCAAGATAGGGTAGTTTTCCTCAATATTGCTGATAACTAGACCAAAGCCCTGTTTACACGGAGACACTGCGACCTATAACGCAAATGATTTTCCTTTGCGTATCCAAACTCGATCTGCATTCAGATGGAGACTCTTGAAATGAATGAAACCGCTGTAGTATACATGCCAGTCAGTAGATGACAATCTAGGTTTGCAGAGGAACAATGCTGTTAAACACACGTTTGAAAAAGAAAAACTTTTTACAAACAACAATGGTGAGTGGACGCACAGAGACCCTAAAGTTCCTTGTCTGGATAACAAATCTGTCTGGATAACAAACCGAGCACGGTGAGCAGCACACACTTTACTCTGCAGACGGCTGAAGCTGTTGTTCTGTTTATGCGCGTGCAGTCTTCTTATGAAAGAGTTCTATGCATGCGGTGACATCAGCATTTCACCTTGACACACTGACTCGGATTTACACGGAGCTGCAAGGAGGAGCGTTTTGAAAACTCTCCACCCTGGGTTCTGGTCTCAGAAGTTTGCAGATTCAAGCACTCCATATACCATTCCCATGTAAATGGGAGGTCAAAACACAATGAAAACTTATCAGATTTGCGTAAATGGCCCCTAATGTTAGAAATTCCTGGACTGAGGTTTGTGCTGTCCGAGATCTGCTAGTAACACCATTATGTAATATTGTAGGGTTTACCTAATTCAGAGGGCAATGTATAAATTGCATTGGGACACACTCACATACACACACACTCCAACATGACATAGAAGTGCTTTGAGAGCACAAACCTTAAAGGAGACATATCATGCTTGTTTCTCCTTTTCACTATGCCAGACTAGGATGCCTGTAAAGCATTTCTGCCCTCAGTACAAGTCATTTAGTTCCTTCATTGCCCCACAATAGCGTTCTCAAAATCCTCATTTTAGGCCATTAACAAGGTCTCGTTGAAATGCTTGGATCTCAGGATGACCTAAAGTTACCTCGCAACGTCACAGCCCTTTGTGCTCTGATTGGTCAGTTTTATCGGGGGTTGAGCCAGCCTGTCCTTCTTCTTCTACTGTATTTTCCGGCAGAGTCAAAGCAGCGAGTGCGTATTGAGTCCCCCTACAGGCCAGAGCAGGTAATGATTGAGTGTGAGCTAGGGAACTATAAACCCCTGCTGGACGGATGTGTTCCTCGGTGACGGTTTTGTGACTAACGGACATCACAGAGGAGGAAGTGTTTTATCAGATTACTCCAATAAAAAGAAATGTACCTTGTGACGTCACAACGTTTGAAATCTCGCTGACATCTCGCCATGAACTATTTTCAGAGGCATCAAATCTCGTTCAAGGATATCAGAAAAAATACAATATCTCATTTTTTGAAAATTAAGGGGGTGTAAGGTCTTGTTTTCGAATTTATTATATTATATTTAAGTATTAAATCATGCAACAGCACGATATGTCTCCTTTAACCAAGGCATGTCCAGCATTATCCAGTGAGATATTCTTAAAAATGTGGAAAACCATCCTGTCTTAAAATCCTTAAAAAATCCTGTAGCAGCATCTGGATTCAGACGACCATCAAAATAGAGTTGCTTCTTTCTTGTGTGCCATTACCAAAATTCCCAGAAATTATCATGAGTCTGCTCTGAGTAGGCAGAGAGTTATCAGGGCAGTTTTCCACACTGTCACTTTCTTGCTGTGTTAAATCCTTTAAAAATATTTGGATCTGTTTCTGGATTTGAGGTACCACCTAAAATCAGATCACTTACTCTTTGTGCCATGACCAAAAACTGAGTTGGGATTTGGTTTGGTATGTTGTTGATTTTTCGATGCTAGTATCACATCAGTGAGTGGGTATGGATACCCAACCCTAATTGAGACATCTGCTCAATGTACACTTATTCGCTATTTCATTAGGTACACCATATCAACTACCAGTGAAAGCTAGTCAGCCAAAAAACTTTGCTGCATTTTAATGTGTTTTAGCACGTTAACATGGTCAAGACAGCCTGCTGCAGTTCAAACCCAGTATCGGGAGAGAAGGGGAAAACTTAAGTGACTTTGAATATGGTATGGCAGACAGGCTGATCTACAGAGATTTTAATGGTGCAAACCACATCAATCAGTTTGTTTTTCAGTTGGTTTGGATGTGATGATAAAACACCCACCTTTCATCAAACCCACTGTTTTGTGGTACCAGTGTAACATCAGTCTCACCATGACTCGTTCTTTGGTGGCGCTTTGTCAGTAATCAAAGGTTGCAGGTTTGAGCCCACCTCTGGCTGTTACATGGCGTTGTGTCCTTAGGCAAGATGTCTAATCCCAAATCGCTCCCACTGCTGCATCAGTGGCGTGTAAATGGATATGGGAGGGTGTGTATGTGTTATTTGCTGTTGATGGATAACTGATAGAAACTCATAACCATCAGTGAGTTGCTGTTGTGATTGGGTGTGAATGTGTAGACGTGACCTGCGTGTGAGGCTGTTCAATTAAAACCTTAAGTCCAACTTCACTGTATTCTCTTTTTCTCTCTGTTTTCATGACTTGCCACACTGTTAGTCAGTGTGAGCAATGATAATTGTAAGTGGAGCACCACAGATCAAGGATATAAAAGGAAATGAGATAGATGACTGAATTGTAAGGCAGAAAGTTTTAGTCTGAATAAAATAAATGCGCTGTTTGCTTCCTGCCTTGAGTGACTGTTGCTTCAGCTTGGGAAGTTGTGTAACAAACAGAGCATTTGTGATTGCAGCATTTACTCAATGTGTAACATATATGTAATGCAATAGAAACACCTTTGTCTGTTGGATGACATTGTGACATTTATGATTAATCACAACCTCAGTTCATCTTATTGTGCTGGAAACTTCAAGGATATTCAGCAGCTGAATGTCTATCTGCAGTGGGGTAAACATTAAGTAAATTAAGCAGCTGTTAGGACATCTCTGCTCTGCTCTTAGTTGATGATCTATACATGCTTTGTTGAAATGTCTATGTGTTTTTTTAGTTGAATAAGTAATGAGTTAATAAAAAAATGAATTTCAATAAAACAGGCCTGATCTCCGATTAATGAGTTAGAATTTTATTGAGCCTTCATGAAGCTGGAGATGTGGAGCCATGTGCTGGGGAGCCTTTTTATTCTCTTGTTGTTTCTGAAATGATCAAACAGCTCACAGCAGTCGACATAGATGATCAACCAGGCTTTTGGTTTTGGCAGTGATCAGCATGCAAAACCAACCGAGTAACATAGTTTTGCCGTGTTTGGGAACTGGCTGACTAGCCGCTGGCCAGAGGAACACACGCCGCTGTGTTGTCCTCTCAAACCACCCACCCCTTCAGCCCTGGGTAAACTGAAACAGCTAAGATTAGTATTAATCCCTCTTAATGCAGGGGCTCATAATATAGTCATTAGGTGACTTGAGACTAAGCCATCCCACCTAACTGCTGTGATTTATTAAACACACACAGAGGATTTGCTGTCAATGCTGGCTGGGTATAAAGCGAGCATCACGTCTAAATACAGTGGTATCAGCCTATTAATACTGATGAGATGTGCAGTGAATGGCTACATTCAAATGAGGGTTCACACACTGAGGCGGGGATAAAATGGGATGACTGGGCTCTCCACTGAATCCTGCTTTCATCCACGTAGTTTGAAATTCCTTAACAAACTTTAAAGAAATTCATTTACTGGACAGGAATTGTCCTGATTAGAGTCATTTTGGAGATACACTGATAGTAAAAATCTGGTCAGGTCATCTGGCATCTGTACACGGTGTGCTTATCATTTAAGGACTTAAAGAACACTTTGCAGTAAAGAGAGAGGATTTGCCTTACTTACTATTCAGAACAAAATGTTTTTTAGAAACAAATCAACATGATATTTGGTTTTGGAATCTCTGGTGGCTCCATGATATGCATGGTAGTTTTAGGAATACTTGAGTCCCAATTTATTTTATTGCAGTTCTAAATATTTTAAGATATGCTGAGTGCTGTGATTCTTGACAATGCAATTTATTCACTGTTAATTCATAACAGTTAATAAGAAATATATCTCAGTATATTCATCATGTCACTTCAGTTTTATTGACTGTAGGAGTAAAATTTATATTTTTACGTAGTCAGTTATAAAACCCAATCTGTTATGTTCATCCTCACTTCAACTTAATAGCAATAGCTATAGCTGTACTGCTCTATAGAGCTGCATTACTGCTGTGCCTATGAAGTAATGTTCACCAAGACACATACCTGAGTGTCAAACATGTAACAACCTTGTTTTCTACAACATGGGGAGGCCTCTGGTTTTTAGGAATAAAGTTAGGGATGGACTGATCTGTTTTCTCAGATCACTCAGAATTGGGAGGCTGCTTGGATGAGATAAGCATTTATGCTGCTGTCTGGTTTATCAACGGGTTAGCTTAGCATTAGCTCTGTTGTGGATGGCTTTTGCCTTTCCTGAGTGGTGCCGAATAAGGTGAACTGTATTTCCACAGTATTGCATGCATCATGCCCATCTCTTATATCCCTTTGAAAGTCCAATGGAAATGTACTCAACCGATTTAAATGCTAGCTGTGCTCACTTTTTGTCTTCCTCGTATGCTGCCATGTTTGTTTACTAACTCTGTCCTGCACAAGCGTCACCTCTCTTGACCTCACCTGCTTTGGCTCTACAGCATCATTGTGTGGACTGAAGAGTTTTTTATTTTGTTTCTATAACTTTGTTAAATGTTGTAAATTAGTGTATTAAATAAAGATACTTGGTGGCCTTGAATAAAATAGTATCGCCATATCAATTTTTGCATTACTATGGTGTATTCAGAGGAGTCCAAATATTGATAGTCTGCTCTTAAATCTGACACCAGTGTAGCACTGGAGCACTATTTGGTGAATGTCAGCCCCAAGATGCTGAACCTTTGCTGCTTTTTCTGTTCTGTTGCTAGTCCACAATTTTCCTTTAGCTGACAAAACAGACATCAACGGCAACAGAAGTATTATTATTTGGGTTGCAACAAGAGTAAACTTTATTGGTATGTTTTTTCACTAAATGTGTAAATTCAGGAGCTGTTGGCACCAACATCACTTTTAAGTATTGGTACATTTTGGTATCAGACCCCCCCTCCCGATCTGTTATGAATAAAAAGTGTGTTTGAAGTAAATTCTTCACTTTTAAGTCCAAAACTTGAATGTAAAAAAAACAAATCAGCATATTTCTGAGACCTCCTGAGTTTCTTTTCTCAAACTCCATTGGAAACATTTTACAACCTAACAGCTTCACTGTTGATCTAACGGCTTATCCTCCTCTCACCAAGCGTACAGGGTTGTATTTGCACCACCAGCGATGGTTCAGATAACTGAGAATGTAATGTTAAGAAAATCAACCATGTCCCTGAGATAGTTCAGCAGCAGTTCTTAAGGGATTTGATTCTGGAGGAGTGCCAGAGCTGGTAAATCTTGACATGACCAGCAATACTTTATGGTATTATAAAGCATTTTTATGTACTCCTTTTTACCCTGGATGATAAATCATTTATATGCTTTCGTTGATATCTTTAAATGAAATTATGCGATGAAATTGTAATCTCTATAATATGAATTCAAGGTATTCTGTAGATACCTGACATAAAGAAGTCCAGAGAAAGCCAACACAACATTACTTACAAAAAGTAGCCCTGGCTTATTCAGTAAACATTGCAGTATTTACTATTAAAAGCTCTGTTTCATATTTGTTTGATTTTGGCAAAGACTGGGGTATGTCAATGATGAGCAAGGCAGTCTGTTGAAAGTCAGATCTTTTTGTGCTTAACTCGCAATGTAAGTCTGATCTACCGTTTGATTTCAATAACCAGTGAAGGCAAGACTGGTCATCTGTTATATATCATCTATTAAGCTCATCCCAGGTAGGGATGGGAATTGAAAACTAATTCCAGATAAGAATCAGTAGCAACTAGCTAGAGGAATTGATATCATTAGTGTTTATGCTTTACAATTTCCTCATCATTTTCCTCCCATTTGTCCTGCACACTTTACAAATCAATGCCATCACGCATGATCATGGCACACAGGAAGGGAAACTATGGCTCTGTTTTACACAAATTTATATTAACTGCTCAAGTGGAACAACCAGAAGTGTGCAGGATCATACGCCTATGCAGCACAGTGTTAGATATTAGGACTGCCATGTGTTTAGCGTTGTTGCCCAGGGAAAGTTGTGAAAGCCAACTATCATTCACACAGTGGATCCACAGGAAATGATACGTGAAACAATATAGAATCGGATTGATGAGATGACCAAATCAATTCCCATCTCTGGTCACAGGGTGCTGTAGCCTATCCCAGCTGATATTTGGTAAGAACTAGTCGTACACTTTGAACTTTTAACCAATCATGAGACTGTCATATGTAGACAGTTGACTTTTGACACTCTCCTGAGGAGAGTGTAGAGTCTCCAATTATCCTACAGGCATAATGTAGTTTGTGTATTGTCACTGCAGTACCTAAGGAAAAAACACAAATGGACAGGGAGACCATGCAAGCTCCGCACAGAAGACCTCACCTGTTACGATCCTTACCATCTTGCTGTGAGGCTCCAGCACTACCTGCTGTACCACTTGCAGCCCCCTGTTACCCAAAATCGACACACTTTCTAAACTGTCGTGCTGCTGCCTGCCACTAGGTGCCACTGTAGTCCCAGCTAACAGTTGTTTTGTTGGTTCAGTCAAGCTCTTCTACCTAGAGGTAAACAAAGCATGTTGAACATGTTGGCTTAGAAATTGTGTGTATGGTTAAACTCAACTTGAGCAGTGACTTACTACAAACCAAGGCTAGATATCTTGTAGATAGGTTGTGCTACTACTCATAATATTAGCAACTTTCTGCAAATCAGTTCACATAGTGTTGTTGATTATGTTATTCGTGCTGCACATTAAGTGTTAAATTTTATTTTTCTGAAGTTTTTCCTTAACTTTTTACAAGATGGATTAACACGATCTGAATTTTACTATATGTAAAGCATTCACCAGGGAACAGCCCTAATGTACACATTACTTCTGTCAGTCCCAATGAAGGGTGAATGTGCAGCCATTAACATCGATGTCACCCTGAATTTAATAAAAATAAATAAGACCTCTTTGACTAAGTCTGAAATCTAGTAATGAGCTGTTTTGTGTTTGTGAAGGATTCATTTCAAGTAAACTTCATACAGCAGCAGTTGTTTAAACTCCACATCAATTTGTTCATAGTAGCCATGTGTGGTTTCCGACAGGCTGCAGTTGCATTGCGAGCCTCTGTGGCGGTGGTGTTATGTGTCTCATGTGAACGCAGCAGAGTCGGTCTGTACAGTGCCTGGTTTCTGGAATCTCTTCTACCCCATGGGAAAGCCATTAGTGAGGAGCTGAAGGAGTGCAGCAGGTGAAACAAATAAGGACGATAACTCGCCTCTCTTACACACATGCACTCAAACACGGACACACACAACAGAGGCACATGCAAAGACACACACACAGCATTGTCTTTTTGTAAGCGGCTTTGTCTTAAGTCTTTTTCACCATGTACACCTCTTGCATATTCTTGTCAACTCCCTCTCATCACTGCCTATCTTGCACATTTTTCATCTGTCTTTTTTTTGGTATAACATTTGCCATCTGAAGGAACTACCCAAACTAGTATTCAAGCCAAACTTAATTCTTACTGTTAGCAGTTAAATCACTCATAATGACATATTGTATGGAAAAATGCTTAGTATTACTCAGTAGCTAAATCTTAAAGCTCTATACCTTCAATAACGCCAGATTGACCACAGCTGGCACTTGTTTTATGTCCATGTGTTATCTTCTCCATCTCCTCTAATAACAGCTACTTAGTCCCAACATATAGTCAAGCAGAAGCCTACCAATATTTTTGATAAGCTCAGGTGTTGTGCCAAGTTTGTAGAAGGTCCATTTTTTTTTTGTTTTACAGATAATTACCTTTTTTATGTTACATTTCTTCTATAACCCAACTCCCGGGAATCATTTGGCTCTTTAAAAGTTGCAAATTTCCATGAATTTTTTAAGTTGGAAACTTTCTGTTCAAATAAATGCGAATCTGTGAATAAACAGGACTAAACCTGGAACTTACAAAACTGAGCATTGGCCCTTAGCAGTGATTTTAACTTTAGTTTGGGAAAATATATTTAAGCATAATCTTGACTTAAAGCTGTGGTCTACGATTTGAAACCGCAGCCTGCCCCCCTTCCCTCACCTCTCCCCCCCCGTGTTCCAAGATCCCGCCCCCAGCTCGTGTCGCCTCGCCTCTTATCAAGCCCCCTCGGACAGAGCTACGAGCGACTACCATAATATATCAGCAGCAAACTCAATCAAAAACAGCTCAGCTCAACTGAAAGTATCAAACACGACAGACATCCCCCTTGTAACACACAGCAGTAGCCATTTCAATTGGACCGGCGGCAATGCGGGTCTGGCGCCGCCAGAGCGGAGCCGAGTGTGGGGAGGATTTATCTTTCTCAGCCTGTCCTCCCCAGCTCAGCTTACAGTGCAAACGATTAGCGGCTAACAGGCTAACCCGCTCCCCTGCAAGTTATTAGCCCGTGCAGGCACAAACTAACCAGAGTTATTCAGCAGACATCTCCCACTGTAGTAAACAAAGCCATTACCTGATCAACCAGGGGCGAAACGGTCGATGCTGAAGGTCTGACGGCCGGCTGAGGCTATTCGTTAGCCGTTAGCCGTTAGCCGTTAGCTGTTAGCCGTTAGCCCGCTAACAGGCCTCAACCCGCGGGCAGAGCTCCGTTGGGCCCCGCGGGAGAGGGAGGCGGCTTCGGTCTCGGCGCTAGGCTTTTCCGGCTCCATGATAGTTCAGTAGCTAACGCTGCTAGCTGCTCACCGGAGGTAGAGGAGGAGGAGGACCATGACGCACTACGCATCGCATGACGCTGCGTAGTGAGAGAGACAGGGGATTGGATGGACTCACGGACCAACTCACGGACCAATTAATAGTCGCAGGTTCTTAGGTTTGATTGGTCAGCTAGTATGCAGCTTTTCAGCGGATATACTGAATGGATTATTTTCATTCTTTTTGGTCTTTATACTGTGTAGATAGGACCATAGGACCATAACAGCCTTATAAACGGTGTTATTAATATGTACAAAGCTTCCAAATCGTAGACCATAGCTTTAAACAACCAGATTTCATGTAAGTATACTTGAGGATATCTATGCTATTCATCAGTTGATTTCTTCAAGTCATTTTAGTACCCTGAACTATTGCAATATGCAATTGCAATTGCATATTGCAATTCTGAAACTGTGCTTTAAATTACTCCTAATGGTCTCATACATGGCTGAAAGCTGAAATCCACAAAGTTGAAAACACCATCAAACGTGACAATTTCTGAAATTTCTCTTCTCAATTTTCTTAGAAATCCCAGACATACAATATTATAATGTAAATACAATAAGAAGGTGTGTTCATGTGGTCTCTTCCTGTGAACATGGTAGATACAACACACTCCAAGGACCCTGATTTCTTTAATAATACATCTGCATGTTTAGGTAGAGTTGACTCAGCTTCTGTCACCATATTTTTTTCATTTATATCAATCACTGTTTCTCATTTTGTTCCTGTAACGCCCTGCTAATTAGTTGCCTCACTACTTTAACCTTCTTCTCTGTCCCCTCCATCCTTCATTCATTGCTTGCTCTTGGGGATGGCGGTACTCATAAGAGGAGTGTAAAATCCAGTCCGAGCCAGAGCATGTGTGCTGGTTTATCCAGCCGAATAGATGCCATCTGCAGCTTAACCCTTCACTCCACCCAACCTCCAGCTTTCCAAACCTCATTACACCAACTGTGTGCCCCCTCCCCACATCCCTCCGTCCTGATCCTTTTCTTATTCCCTTTCTTCTTTCCCCGCCCAACATCTTCACCAAGACACACTCTGACATTGGCAAGGGTACATGGTTAAAGGATGGGGTGGAAACCGCGCGTCTTGCTCTCCACTGTTTGTTTTTCTGGAAATAGAGGTGATAATACGAGCCTGCCTCCTCTGAAGGGCACCTCGGCGTGACACTACAAGCAAACACTTCTGCTTAAAAATGAGATGGAACAGTTTGGATTAGATGGAAGCGTTTAGCACAAGGTAGCTGAGATGAAAAAATGTGCTCAGACTTTGATTTTGAATAAGCCTCAGTATAAACACAGTTCTTTTAGATATTTTATTCAGCACCCGTATAGCTTGGATAATTTACTCTACCATTTGACAAGTTCTATCTGCAGCACAATTTCTTCAAATGTTTGTTGGTGGATGAATCTAGCACAATTGAACATCCTTTTTAACATCCTTTGTTTATAAGCATACTGAGCTTAAAGTATGTCCATCCATCACAGAGGGGACAGAAGGCTGTGAAACACATTATGTGGACGTTGGGGCCGGGCCAGATCCCCGCTGGAATAATGTAGCCTCTGTGCAAAGTATGCAGCATAGAAAATACATTTTATGTACAGGATAACAGGTGCAAAGTCATGCAGTGGCTGGCAGGCTCGGCCAGGGCAAGGTTTGGTAATGAAGTCATGCTGTGTAAATGCACCTTTTTATTTTTACTGGCTGTGATTTAGAGGTGAATCAGAATTCAACTGAAATTATTCTGTTTTTCAACTTTATCAGGCCAAATGGAGAAAGACAAACAAGCATCACTATATCCTCACAACAGACTGACTTTAATCAGCCAAGTCCAGTTTTCCTCCCATTTCCCCTTCAGGTTTCCCCAGCAGTTTAGTCAGTACTTATAGCGATATGTCAACATGAACTTCGACTTTATACAGATACAGTTAGTCGTTGGAGCCCTGCTGAGGATCTTAAACAGTGTTGTGACTGCAGGGACAGTGCTTTACAAGAATAACACACATGATGTCCAAACTTCTTTGTCACTGAGGGCTGCGAACACAACAATCAAGCAGGGCCACATGAATACCTCAAGTATATTGGAGCTGGTACAACAGATACAATGTATGTAAAACTTAATTATTGGAAATGCTTAATGACAACAACAGCCAACATCACAGCCAACACCCATTACGTTACTGGCTCAGCAAGGCAAACAGTCAGAATTAGAGGTGACCGATTCCCCTTTCAGAGGCCCTGATAGCCCAGGCTGCTATGCCAGTTTTTTACAGATATCTGATATGCCAACATTTCTGATCTGATGCTCCAGTTTACTAAAACTGACCTATTCTTTTCATGGCGACAGTTATTAGTGTTAGAACAGTTGTGAAGCAAGAAAAACATTTTATTTTTTTAACAAGTTAAACTTTGGGATTTTAAAAGTGGACGCTCAGTGATGATGAGGTAAATCATTATGATACATTTGTACATTATGTCAATATTACAGCCAATATATGGGATAGATCTGGAAAGTATGGCCAAAATGTTAGCAGAAAAATGATAAAAATAAAGTGGATCCCTTCTAGCTACCACAGGATTGACCCCTCCATGCAGCAGGCAATCGTCACTGACCATTCATTCACTGCGATCAGACTCAAAACAAGAGCAATTTGTAGAAGGCTGATAAAATGTATGGGAAAGTTGACACCTCAAGCTGATTAGGGCCGGGAATCGAAAACTAATTCAAGATGGAAATCATAACAACTCTCTCAAAGAATGGATATTATTCATCTTTTTGCTGAATAATTCCCTTATCCATTCCTTTGTTTCGCATGCCTTGTCATTGGAGTGTGCCATGCTATCATAAGAAGAAGTAAAGTAAAGAAGCAAAAGAAGTGATGATGGCATATAGTAGGCAGAAATGGTGAAATGTATTGCCTATTTTTTTGACAAAATGATGCTGCCTGAACAACATTTAATGGATTGAAACACAATCAACTATTAGAAGCATTCATAGAGGCAGCATGGTATTGAATATAGGGATGTAACAGTATGAAAATTTCACATTGTGGTTATTGTGACCAAAATGAATTAACAGTTATCATTATTATCGCGGTATTGTTGCAGTGTGCTCAGAATGTTCAAAAAATACTTTCACACACACCTAAAATCATTTAGCCCCCAATAACACTGCGGTTTATTATTTTACCAATAACCATTACATCCCTACTTGAATATCAGGTAGTCTGAGACATTTTCTTTCTTTTCTCCACACTGACAATTCACAGGAATCGATAAGGGAATCGTTAAAGATTCTTACTGATATACAGAATGGTTAATGCCATTGGTATCAATAAAACCATATCAGTTCTCATACCTAAAGCTGATCAGTAATATATTCTTTGTAAAACAGAGCTGGTCACAGATCAACAAATAAAAATCCATTCTACTTTTAAATATGGATGCAATAACTAGTTGATGTAGTCCACAAAATTCAACTCCATGAATGATCAATTATGGATTTCATGATCCCAAAGTGATGCCATCCCATGTTGTTAGGGTGTTGCGAGCAATAACATTGTTTTATGCGGAGTGAGACATCCTACTCCTCTTACTATCTTTGTTGGAGCAGCGTTTCTTTATTTATCACTCAAACACAAACTTCAAGTTCTAATGAGGGCTAACTTTTTTATGTTTTTTATGTGTTCCAACTAAAAGTGAACCGTGGGCCGTGGTTTGCCCCAATTGTGAGGGTTCATTTGTCCTTGAATTGTGGACGGTCCTATATAAGATTAAGACATACATATAATACAAAACCCAAAACCAGTGAAGTTGGCACGTTGTGTAAATCGTAAATAAAAACACAATGATTTGCAAATCCCTTTCAACCTATATTCAATTGAATGCGCAGCAAAGACAAGATACTTAACGTTTGAACTAGTAAACTGTGTTATTTTTTGCAAATATTAGCTCATTTGGAATTTGATGCCTGCAACATGTTTCAAAAAAGCTGGCACAAGTGGCAAAAAAGACTGAGAAAGTTGAGGAATGCTCATCAAACACTTATCTGGAACAACCCACAGGTGAACAGGCTAACTGGGAACAGGTGGGTGCCATGATTGGGTATAAAAGCAGCTTCCCTGAAATGCTCAGTCATTCACAAACAAGGATGGGGCGAGGGTCACCACTTTGTGAACAAATGTGTGAGCAAATTGTCCAACAGTTTAAGAACAACATTTCTCAACGAGCTATTGCAAGGAATTTAGGGATTTCATCATCTACGGTCCGTAATATCATCAAAAGGTTCAGAGAATCTGGAGAAGTTACTGCACGTAAGCAGCAAGGCCCAAAACCAACATTGAATGCCCTTGACCTTCGATCCCTCAGGTGGTACTGCATAAAAAACCGGCATCACTGTGTAAAGGATATCACCACATGGGCTCAGGAACACTTCAGAAAACCACTGTCAGTAACTACAGTTCGTCGCTTTTTTGCAATGTGTTGCTTCTATTAAATTCTAAGTTGATGATTATTTGCAAAAGAAAATAAAGTTTCTCAGTTCAAACATTAAATATCTTGTCTTTGCAGTGTATTCAATTGAATATAAGTTGAAAAGGATTTGCAAATCATTGTATTCTGTTTTTATTTAAGATTTACATAATGTGCCAACTTCACTGGTTTTGGGTTTTGTAAATAAATGTTGTGAATTCATGTTAAAATCACATGTTAAATGAGTAAAGTAATTCATTAAGAAGGTGACGTGTTCACATCAGGGACACTCATCATTCATTCATATTTGACAGTAACTGTTTAGCTTCAGTCATAACGAGCTGTGTGGAAAAACTTGCTGTTTTTCCAAAGGAATACCGTACAGGCATCTTTTGATTGACTCAGCGATGGATTATACTATAGGAGCTCATACATACTTGTGTGCCTGTTGGTTCTCTGCTTCTTGAACAATCCAATAAGAGTGTTCTTGTAAATACGAATGCAAACTATATTCCATGTGGCCCTCTAGGAAATGCTCTCCTGCAGCAGCCATTACAGCCATCCTTCCAAGCATTTTAGAAAAGTTTTAATTTCTCCGGGGCTTTCAAATTGCCTGTTTAGGTTCTGCAGAGGCATTGTTCCAGGCATCTATAAAATACCTCTGTGGCTCAATGAAATGACCATATGGAGCTCCATAGCACTGTTCCATCCTAATTGCCCCCTTCCACAAGTGTCAATTTCATTCAGGAGAACACAGGGACCGAGGGCAGGAGAGAAGAATGAATGAAATAAATGTGGGGGGGCAGGGGGCTAAGGAGAGCTGACATTCATCAAACTTCTCCCGAAAGATGTATAAGAATTCTGTCGTGCAGGACTTTGTTCAGCACATGAACAGCAGTGTTCTCTCTGGATTTCATTTAGCCTTGCTCTTCTTGTTAAAGCGTCACCTCTCTCCTCAGCACGAACAGCCACAGCATTGTAACCACGGACCCTGACTCTTAATTTTAGCAGCTGAAGAGGTCCAGATCAATAACCATCAGTGTTTGGTTTTGGGCCGCTGCGTCGGTCACATGGGGGATACACCCCTCCCTCATCTGCTGCTAACCCTCTCCCCGCCGCTGTGGCTCTTATAGAAGGTGTCATTTGTTTGGTTCATTTTCACCACCCGCTCATGAACTGTGTGTCAGTGGGATTTGTGTGTATGTGCTGTGCACACATGTTTGTACTGTGCGGATACTGTGTTTGAGAGATGTGACAGCATGTTACAAAGTTAGATCTCTAAAGGTTTTTAAGCAGTTTGCTTCGAGATTTATTGACTTTACAGTCTGAACTGAATATTAGCCTGTGAGCTGCTTTGACTGTTTTCAAAGCAAAAATATCTTCCATGATATATTTATACAATTCGAGAAGAAAGAAAAAAAGAACTGTATTTAGCAGGGTAATGTACACCAAATATCATATATTTTTATTTTTATTTTTATTTTTAGCAAAATGTCAGAACATGGTGTGCCATGATTGGACTCGATTTGAAGTCTGAATATGGAACTCTATTCAAGACTGATTTTCAATCCAAACAATTCACAACATTTTCCTTATTTGTGCAACAAAATTATTACAACTGTTTTAAAATAACAACAAAACCTGTATGTTTAATATTTTAGATTTTTTTTACATTTAAAGCTATGAATAAAATAAAATAATAATTGTTATTTAATTTTGCTGTAAACATATCAATATATCCCAAAATACTGATAGGTTGTCCAGCCCTAGTCTGTTACTATTCCAGTAAAGTTTTGTTGATTTGGTTTTTATGATAAAATCAACTGGATGTTGCCTCCTGGATTAAAAATTAAATAAGTACAAATATCTCAAGTAGTGCAACTTTTACCAAGTATTGGAGAATTTACAGAGTTTTACAAATCCACATTAGGGATGCAACATTTGTCTAGCTTAAGTTTGGGGTCAGCTGTTTATTTTATTATCCTAGCAACCTTTTACTTTGCAAAGCCCGTGACAGCAACCAGAAATTACCATTATTAATTTATTTTTCATAAAGCTGTATGGGCTATGTTATCAACCCAAGGCCAAGTCATGTCTCAGAAACTAACAAACATGGGAAGTAAGTCAGTACCCCCAACCCCAAGATGTTGACTGTTGATTTTGCTCTGGCTTTGTCCAAATTCTTTTTTGTTTTGGCTTCTGTTCCTCCATCTTTCTTTTCTCTTCTTCTTTTCTAGCAGGAGGAGCAGTTACCTGTAGTCGGGGTAAAGTAAGTTTCCCTGTCATTCTCCAGTGTAGCTGGATCTGTCTTAGCTCGGCTATGCACATTGTATCAGGGTCAGTACACGCCGGCAAAATATAGCCACAGAAAGTGGGCATAACGACAGTACAGGATTTGATTGGTTTCATAAATTCAGTCTGAGTCGCTGTGATTGGCTGGTGTGTTCCCTGCTTTATTCCTGCTGTAGACAGTGACTATTTTTGGCTCGATGTTAGGAACGCATAAATTGATTGCCATTGGGACATAACGATCATTTTAACCAATATAACAAAAAGTGTATCTAAATCTGATTGCCAACCCTGCCTTTAAAGCTGAGATATTTTAACTTTATTTCTAAGTATTATACACTCTTAAACATTTCATTAATAATATATATATATATATATATATATATATATATATATATATATATATATATGAAAAGCTCTCACTTAATTTAAGTGAGAAAAAGCGGTAGCTGTGGCACATGTTGCGGCTTGTTTTAAAAGCAATGAAACCTGAAAAAATCACAATAATCTAGTCTTTAGTGAACTGTCATTTGAGCTCAGTTTTGGGGGAATCAAAACTCAAAAATGCTAAATAAATGGCAGAATTTTTAAAGGAGTTGTGGCTAATAGTAAGTGCAGCATGATAAAATTATTGAAGCATTTGAAGTACAAAATAGTCTTGAATTTGATCGTAGCTGTGACCTGCCTTTGGTGGGTGGGCTCTCTGCATTGGCTGTGTACTTGGCCAGTTAGCAACATCATATTCTCAGATGGTAGCTCAAAATAGCTTTAATATTTTTTTAAAAAGTGACAAGTTTTTACTTTTCAACCCTTATGATTCATTTAGATATTATCTAGTATGTTCTTTGTCAAGTTTATTTCTTAAAAATGGAACGTCTCAGTTGCAGTGCTTGTGCTGTAAGAAGTAAATCCATCTTTGTTTTCTTGTACCGGCCCTTTGAAGCACTAGAAATGTTGCTTCTGGTGCTCATCTTTTTTTGGGCTGGGATTCTGTGGAAGAGGGGCCTGTTTGTTTAACTTCAGGCTCTGCTTAGAGATCTTAGTAGAGATCTTTGGAGACTTCACATTGAATATTTTCAGTGTTTTCACTCGAGATAGTTTGGTTGGATGTAGAATTTGTTCGAGCTTCCTTTCTCAGTGTTCTCTGGGCAGATGTTTTCTCCTGTTTTCTTGACAATAAGGTGCGTCTGCAGCTCTTAGATTTGTCTCCTGCCGTTGCTCCCTGCATTCTAAGCCTTTTCTGCTCCAGTGCCAATAGATGTGCATGTGTTAAAGATGGCTCCTGTTTTGCGGTGAGCCGGCCTCATCCCGAGGTGCTCTCCTGGGGGGCAAAGGTTCACCCCTGCCTCCCCTCTCTCTTTGCTGGGGTCATTTGGAGAGGTAATCCACACATGGCTGGATACTCTCACTACTGCTCTGAGCAGACCGATGGAGCTTCTGCATGGTAAAGAAAGATAGGATTAGGGTCATGGTGAATCGTAATGGGCTCATTTCACAAACCTCTTCTTTTTTTTTACCAATTAAGCTGAACTCGAGTAGGACTTGTATGCGCTCTTAAATCAGGACTTGTACCCAGCAAACCCAGCCCTTAGATGGCAACATGCACGCCTGGTTGAGCCGCTTTAATCCTAGATTTTTTTTTTATTTTGGTCAATGTCAGCCAGAGGTTAACCTGGTTATAGAATGATTGCCTCACCGTGGCTGCAGCCGTCGTTATTTATTTCACTCCTCTCCACAAGCCCCGGAGATTGAGCTGAAGTACAGAGCCTGCATTTAGACTTTATATAAGAAGATTGGCGGTGGCCACCGACAGACCACTCCAGTCAGCCCTGTGTTCACCGATGGCCGGCCGGATCAATACAACACAATTGAGTTTTCCAATCTGTGGTCTTTGGGAACGCAGCCACGGCACTTACAGGGTGATCGCGTCTGATGAAGTCTTCATCAGGGTCTATTGACAGATTCATTTGAGCCGCCTTACTACACTGTAAAGTAATGGGACACAAAAACCCTCTTTAAGAAGTTTTCTTGCAGCTGATGGACGGATCAAACCAGCAGAGCTATCCCACTCTTTGAAGTTAACATGGGTTTTTAGTTCTGTTTTGCTTAAGTCATATGTTTGTTGTTCCATCCCTCACCAGGAGGGCTGTTTATTTTTTGTGCCGTTGTTGCTAAATTTACACTCACGGTCACCCCTCACCCATTAAATCAAAACTGCTCCAGGCTTTCAGATTTTACAATAACTAAAATAAAACACCACGTGAAAAAATATTCAATAAAGAAGCGAGCGAGCTTTGCTTTTGAAAGCGAGCCTGAAAAGTGACCTGGCGGCTGATAAAGGGACTGTGTAAATTTCCAAATTATTTCATATTTGATTTCTAAACAAGCCGCAGGGGTATTGGATATCACACGCTAATGCAAGGCGGTCACATGTGCACTTGGGAAATTGGTTGGACGCTCTCCTCGGCGCTTTTGATGTCCAAGTTGTTTTTTCTCGTCTGGAGTGGAGCTGCTCTTAAGAAAGCCATAATCCTCACGGTATTGCTGTGGCAAGCACTCCTCTGGCACAACATTTCACCACGGCATGCGTGACTCCACTAATTTTCTCCATTGTTGTTTTACCTGTTTTGTATTTTTGCCCCCCTTTTCCTTGACCCCTCCTCTCTGAATTCTCCTCAAAAAAGGGAGACTGTTGAAGTCAGAGTGGATTGGCTGTATGTGGTTTCCCACAGTGGGTTTCAGCAAACATGGTGTCTCTGTGAACTGATACAACGGGGGATCTTCTGCATCTTCCACTGCAGCTGCATTCAATAAACTGTAATTAGTTTGTGTCTTTCTGATTCTAATGTGAGGTGGATTTTGCCTCTTGAACGTTTTTGCACACACAGAAGAGAATTTCTATCCTGTGTGATTTCACTTGGCTGTTTCTTTCACACACAGTACTCTAAAGTTTTCCTGCAGCCACCTACTCTTTTCACCTCCTCTGTCAGTCTCTTGCCTGTCAGACAAACTAAATGTGATAAACTCAGTAAATGTTACAGGTCAGAGCTCAAAATTTCTGGTATACGTGTGTGTTAAGAGTTGGGATGCAACATTTCTCGATAAATTATTTTACTATTCATTACAACATTTACAATTCAACACACACGCATGTGAATTGTGGTGTTTTCAGTTTTTAGTACAAGCAGCTGTCAATCATTCTTGTCCTGGGGGCAGCAAACTCCTGGCCCGAGTAGAGAATACCACACAATCCTCTGAGAAGAGGGGGAGCAATATGCAACCACACCCACAACATGAGGACCCCCTCATTTTTGTAATTTATGGTCTGGGTCGGGGGAAAAGATAGCCATGAAAAGTACCTCCAGTCTTTGTCAAAGTTGCTAAATGATAAATAATGATAATTGTAATCCTTTCTTAAATCCTTGCTAAAGTCAGCAGGGTACTGTTAGAGCCTTATTAAGTCTCACCAGGTGGATTGCAGCAGATATACGCATGTAGAGTCGGCTCAGATGATGATGGACAAATGAGTGAAACGTTATCATGATGAGGTTAAATATGATATCAAAACAAGAAATGTCACCAGTTTGGCCTGGCTTAACAGCACCACTGTGTGGACTTAACTAGTATTTTATTTTATTTCTTCTAATCCAGAACCCTCATTAAATTAAGGAAATAAATACATTAATATATATTAAGTAGCCATGAATTGATACAAATATCAACATGCCAGATATCCCTGTGTTGATTATTTTTAGCAGCTCTTTACTAAAACAATAATTCCCTCTAGTTTTCCACAGTCCTGGAGAGCTGTTCTCTCTGTAGCTTGTGCTGCATATATGAACCTGTTCTCTCCTATTTACTGCTGATAACATTTAGCTTGTTTGATTTTGTTGCAAAGCCAGGCCCTGATAAAGGCTGCATTGAAAATCACAGGCACTGCAGCTTTTCTACTTTTACCATTTGTATGGTACTGGTTTAATTCTGTTGTTTTTATTGTAATCTATTCTTTTATTTCATGTAATGCATCCTATTTACAGCACTTCTGTTGACTGCTGTCTTCTTAACGTGCTTTAAAAATAAACTTGACTTAACTGAAAATGCAAAAATATTCACAAGACTTTGTACACTTGATGGCTGCACTTAATGACTCCAGTAAGACTACACACGGGCAGAATGGTTAGAATTAAGTCTGCGGCTAAAAACTGAAAGTGAATAATAGTTACATCGAAGAGGATGTCAAACTAATGTCTCTATAAAACCTGTTAAATCTTCTCATATTTGTCAAAATTGCATGCGGTAACAAAAAGGTGGGAAATTTCCCAAAAAGTAGATCTTTTTCTCTCACTTCACTCGTCTTTCTAAGCTGTTGTCTCCCTCTTCCTATCTCCACATCCTGCAGAGTTCTCATCACTTCTCTGTCTTCCTCCTTTTTTTGCCTCCTGTGACGTTAATTCCTCATTGATCGAGCCCCCTCAGGGCAGAAGTGCTGTTTACACAGACCCTCATACACAGAGCAGGGAAAAGTACATTAAACTCCTCTAAGCACTGTTGACCACTCTGCTCCGCCTTGTTGTGTGTGCAGCAGAGTCTGAGGTCAGCACCCTCTCAGAGAAGCCCACATGTGGCTGCTTTTGTTGGATTCAGTTTGAAATAAATGAAACTGATGGACTTGAATTGACTCATCGATGAGACAGCAAGCTTCGGCGGTGTGGTAATATAACTGACTTTTTTCTATCTTGTGTTGTTTCCTCAGAATTATCAGATGTCGAACCCAACATTTTCCTGAGACCCTTCCTAGAAGTTGTTCGCTCTGAGGACACCACTGGACCAATCACAGGCCTCGCTCTTACCTCTGTCAACAAGTTCCTCTCTTATGGCCTCATAGGTGAGAAATCTCTATTCATATGTTTTGAATGAAAATACTGTGTCACCCTCAAAGTTTCATGTTACTATATTTGACAGGAACCAGCTCAACAATGAACATTACAAGCATTCAAGAGCTTAGAGTCTTTATTTGTCAACCATTGATTCCTGTAAACAGAGTTCTCATAGCTTTAAGTGGGGTTACCATTTTGGTTTTCTGATATACTGAGATTCCAAAACTCATTATTCCAGATACCAATATTTTTTGTCAAGAGCACAAAGCTCCACTTTCCTAGAATTGGCCTGTATTTCATGGTGACATGAAAAACAGGTGCATGGTGCATTTGTTGTAAAAAGAGATGTGTAGCAAGAAAAACAACATTTTATTAAGTAAATTACATCTTTGATTTACAAACGTGGACCCTCAGGGATGATGATGAGGTGACCAGTTATGGTTCAAATTTACATTCTGCCAATATTACAGCCAGCATCTTAGATATAGACAGTTTGTGTGGCCAAATATCAACTGAATTTTTTATATCCGTTTATACGATGGTCATTTTTACCTCCGCCGAGGAGGTTATGATATTGCTGGCATCTGTTTGTTTGTTTCTCTGTTAGCCACATAAGTCAAAAAGAAATGGATGGATTTTGATTAAAATTTCAGAAAATATTCAGATTGGGACAAAAACAAATGATTAGATTTTGGGAGTGATCCTGATCAGCGTAAGACTGCCATGACAAAAAATGTGATTTTCAGGAATAACTACTGAACTAAAATAGATATCTTTATGAATCCAGTTAATGCTCATGGTATGTTTTCATGGTCAATGAATCTAAATAATTAGATGAAATAAAGGTAAGACTAATATTTATGGTAAAAATCGCAATATGGGTGAGGACTGTGGCGCTGGCGGAGGTCTGTGCTCTCCGAGTACTTTTCTAGTTTTAGGTAGTTATCTGCAGATTCCAGTATTGTTCAGATACCGTATTTTCTGGACTAAATGTCATCAGTCAAAAATTATGTCATGAAGAGAAAAAAAAACATCTAGAAGTCGCACCAGACTATAAGTCACATTTATTTAGTGCTCTGATGTAGAGGTGGTCACCTTTTATGAAGCAGTTAGGCCGAGAAGGCCCACCTGCCTCATGTATATTAACCTCCTTGGAAACTAGCAGGGTGTGGAGACGCAACTGCACCGTTAACAAGCTTCTTCCGGCAGCACGTTGTTCAAACACCCATCTGTTGACTCATTCCTGAGCTCTAGCCAAATCTCTGCTTTTCGGCAGTTTCTCGCAAGGTTCTCACCCACTCCAAAATTTTTTTTCTGTTCGATTACCGCTGCACGTTGTACTACCTGCAGTTTGGTATCTGTAGAATGGGGTTTTCATTTTGGCTCTCGCGGCTGTAGACGGTAATGTTTACTCCTTGTTTCATGTCTGTCTGTCTGAATTAACGTCTAAAAATATATAAAATTTTCTATATTTTGATATATAAGTCGTACCAGACTATATTTTTACAAAGCCAATCGATGAAAAATTTGTGATTTGCAGTCCTGAAATTACGGTAATGTCATGCATGCCTATTTTTTAAGCTTAAAGATGGCCTCAGTAATCATTGGCACATTCTGATTTACAAGGCTTTTGTTGGCCTGCTTTCATCTTACTTGAGTAACTGAATTCATGTGAAAAGCTCTGGAAGCGACAGTCTTCATTCTGTGACTCAGTCACAAAATCTACTCTTGCTATCGGTCCCCAAAGTTCATCTTGAAATGGGTAAAAGAAGCTTCAGATATGCTGCTCCTGCAGACTGGACTCTGCTACAAGAAAGACTGTGTCTTGGAGAACTGGTCTCTTTAAAGGAGACATATCGTGCTGATGCATGATTTAATACTTACATATAGTATAATAAATTTGAAAACAAGACCTTACACCCACTTAATTTTCAAAAAATGAGATATTGTATTTTTTCTGATATCCTAGAACGAGATTTGATGCCTCTGAAAATAGGTCATTGCGAGATGTCTGCGAGATTTAAATCGTTGTGACGACACGAGGTACCTTTCTTTTTATTGGAGTAATCTGATAAAACACTTCCTCCTCTGTGATGTCCGTTAGCCACAAAACCGTCACCGAGGAACACATCCACCAGCAGAGGTATATAGCTCCCTAGCTCACATTCACTCATTACCAGCTCTGGCCTGTAGGGGGACTGAATATGCGCTCGCTGCTTTGAGCCTGCCGGAAAATACAGTAGAAGAAGAAGGACAAGCTGGCTCTACCCCCGATAGAATTGACCAATCAGAGCACAAAGGGCTGTGACGTTGCAGGGTTACTGTAGGTCATCCTGAGATCCTCGTGTTTCAACGAGAGCTTGATAACGGCCTAAAATGAGGATTTTGAGAACGCTATTGTGGGGCAATGAAGGATCTAAATGACTTGTACTGAGAGCAGAAATGCTTTCCAGGCATCCAAGTCTGGCATAGTGAAAAGGAGAAACAAGCATGATATGTCTACTTTAAATCTTTTTAAATGCAGATTAAAGGCTTTAGAGGAAGATGAAGCAGGCTATAAATGCTTTGACTGAAAATGTTCTGTTCTGTGACTTAACTGGTTTTGTATGTTTGTATCTGAGTCTGAAATTATTTTATGTCTACAACTTTGTAAATGTGCTTCTGCCTGTCTTGGCCAGGACACTCTTGCAAATGAGATCTTTAATCTCAATGAGGTTCTTCTGGTTAAATAAAGGTTAAATAAAAAAAAAAGTAAATGTCAGACAATATTAATCACGGTTTCGATTCTACAACAACAAAAGTAAAAGTTCACAGCACCCAGTCTTGAGTTTTTCTATGTTGTCAGTTAGCGAGAAAGCTGATATCAGTGCATAGCAGTAAACTGTGACATGGTCACTTAATTATCAACACCACATTCCACATTTTTTCCACAGGATTCAGACATCTAGAGTCTATAAATCACCCTTGCTTGTTCTCTTAATTCTGACTTTTTCAATTATAGGGGACTGATTTTTAATTAGAGCCCAGACTCTTCCTGTTGGGATGCTTTATTTGAGCTGCCGGTGTTGTTTCTGGTCACGTCAGCCCTGGTCTCTCGCCGTTGATGCAGAAGCTGAATTTCACTGGCATATGCACAGGACTGCCTGTCCTCATCTGCCTCATCATGGAAATATGACTGCGCACCCGCCAGTTTTGTTAACTCACCAGATGTGAGTTTGACCGGCAGGAGTTGAGTCAATAATGTGTTGCAGTCAAAACAGCTGCAGTCATTTCGAGAGATGGGAATCGAAAGCAAATTCCAGTTTTCAATTGAGAACGTGGAATCATTATTATTATCATCAATTCCCTTTTTAGCTCTTACCACTTTGTTATGCATGTAATACAAAGCAGAAGTCATGGTGGACGGGGGGTAGAAGTGGTCAAATGATGTTTTAATTTTTGACAAATTATTTTTCTACTAGAAACAGTAATCTATACAACAGGACATTGACTATCAGGGGAATCGTGTTTGATGTTGTGGCCTCTGAAACTAATTCAGGCCAAGTTACACACTGTTGACAAGTATTGGATGTGTGCCTCAAGTTTTTGGGTTTGAATGAAAAGCAGCATTTTCACTGCACTGAAATGAGTCACGATGACATCATTTTACTCGGGCTGTCAAATGATTCAATTTTTAATCAGATGATTCACAGGATTGCTGTGGATTAATTTGGATTAATCACAATAAAATATCACTTGTCTTTATTACTCCCATGAGGGTGGTTTGTTGCAAGCTGGACGACGTGTTAGCTAAAGTGCTAGCAGGATCCCTGACTGACGCATGCTTTGTGCTAATGTGGTTCTAAAACCTGGGAGAGCTTTGGTGAAAAGTAAACTCATTTCTGCTGTGCGTGTACATGACTGTATGTTGGTCCACGGTTCTGTCTTCCTTTTTGTTGTATTGAAATTTCCCACCAAGAGCCAGGGCCACCGTGCTGTTTAGTGTCATCCTATTCGATTCGGTTGGTTCTGCCAGATCAACTGACTATTTGTGCATCTGCTACGACAAATCTCCTGGGACTATCGCGTTGAGACATTTAAAGGTGCAGTGTGTAGAATTTGGCAGCATTTCACCAAACAGAAACGGTGAATATAGGGTATAATGTTTCTATTTGTATGTAAAGTCCGTCAAAATAGGAGTACAATCATTCCCATAAAAGGTTTTTTTTTATTTTTATTTAGTTAGAAAAAGCTTAAAAAATATACATTACAATGGGCCGCATTCATGTAGGCCAACATAGCGATCCACTATGTTTTCTACGGGTGGATTTTATATTTTCAGGTGATTGATTGATTTTAGGGACAAAAAGAGCAAAACACGATTTTTGAATACAAGTCTGGCCGCCGGTCTACCTGGATGGCATGTGGCATCTTAACTGAACTATAATCTTTTAAAATAATAGTTACAAATATGAATGAAAAAAACCCTCACCTGGTAACTGTTGTAAATGGTGCCCTGTTCACAATCCTTTTTGGTCTTCACCGGCTCTCGTCACTTCTGGCACTTTTCCATTAACCCTACTCTACTTTACTCGACTCTACCCGGCTCTACTCTACTCGCCTTGTGCTGCTTTTCCATTAGCCCCAGTTGGCTGCCCAACGGGTGAGCAGCACTGCGGTTACGTCATTTTGAGCACGACACAACAATCTGTGGCTTTTTGTCACAAACCAAGTAAAAAAGGAAAGCAGAAGAAGGCTGCAGGTGGCAAGAAGAAATACCCCTTGAAAATCACAGGAGAGTTTTGGAAGCTTTACAACAGAATGAGGCCGAGGACGAGAGCAATCGAGCTGCAAAGAAAGGACGTATGAGGGTAAGCTAACGGTAGCTACCGCTAGCATGTTAGCTCGTCGCACTCATGACTCATCGATGATGACATTGTCTGACCAATCAGTAGCTGGCAGTCGGTGACGTCATCTTTTAGTATCGACTCAGCTCGCTTGGAACCAGAGCGGAGTAGGTACTAAAACTAGCTTGTTTTAGGAGGTACCAGGCTAGTGGAAACACGCTGCAAATCGAGTAGGGCTGAGTAGAGTAGGGCCAAGGCGTGCTAGTGGAAAAGGGCCATTAGTGATGTGATGGATGGGCCCATTCCAAAATCTGAATACTAAATGTCACTAAAATGCCAATTTCTACACACTGCACCTTTAAGGGATTTTGAGTCATTCTGGGTTAACTGTGTTAAATTTTTTAATCTGATAATGAAGAACTCTGCGTTAACATATTAATTTTGACAGCCCTAAATTTTACATTTCACAAGCAAGATTTCTGACTTTAATTAATTCATTTTCTACACTGCTTATACTTGTAAAATGTTCACTCAGATGGATGAAGGATCCGGGATGATGGTTTCTCTCTGACATAGAATTATCAGCAGGGGTCACCTGTGAGAGTTTTTATAGCTTCTGGAGTACATGATTAAAAATGGTTTTCTGAATCTCATGAGCCCCATCTGCTCAGTTATCGCTTTACTTTATCAGCCCCTGAGCTCCAGAGCAACATATAGAAACAACACCAACCCCCTTGGTCTGAACTACTTCCCTCCCTGCACCCAAAACCATCCCAGCATGACCAGCATCACATCAGGGCTCGAGTGAGGAGGTGATGGAGCTCAGTGACTCTCAGTCAGCAGCTCACACTCCCTGCTCTTTCTAAAGCAGAGTAAATCTGACAGAAGTTGAACTTCATTAACCCTCCTGCATCTCAGTTTGCCTTTAGCTCTTCAAACAGCATAAAGTCTCCTATCGGTTTCTCCTTCTTTTCCTGTTTTACAAAGCCATGCATTCATATCTGTGTCTGGAGGAGGGGCTTGGGTCAGCCCATGAGCATGAGATATTTAATGTGTGTTCAGAAATGATCTGAAAGTTGATTCTGGACAGCTTGTCTCTATGCAGGGACTAAAGATATTATCTTTTTTATAAAGGTTTATAATTAAAAAACAGAGATGCTAAAGTTGATTTTTACCCTTAATACAGCAGCAGATGCCTGTTTTTGAGTCAAGGGTCTAACTGAGAAGAAAGCTTCCCAGAGAGCATCTGAAAGATGTTGATTATTGATCTAAAGGGATTAGAGACTTTAGTTCTCAAGACAGCCACCTTGGGCTTATCTGGAAGTAGTAATTCCAAATTGAGGTTTTCATGGAAAACACTTTTATTCATCTTTATTCAACTCCACTTAAGGTCTGCGGGTTGGAAATGGTTCTGATTGAACAGGGGGCGGACGCTAAAACTTTAAAAAGGTCCACATTTTTATGCTCCATCCACTCTTTAAATTATTTGCAAATCTTCTAAGGCTCTAGTAAATAAATGGTCTGGACTTGAGTCCTACGCTTGCTTTAGGCAGCCATCATGCCCCCGTCAACATGGAACAGTGCATCATCGTGACGGGAGAAGAGAACGAGCATGCGCGGAACAACAGGAATGAAATAGCAGAATGAATAAACAATAGTGAGAAAATTATTCATTTCGGGTCTAAAATCAGAATAAACCAGCCACCTCCTTCATAATCAAGTTTAATTATGAATTATCATTTCATTCAGAATAAGGTCTCTTTAAAGAGGATTTAAATTTTAGGCTGAATTAAAGCTCTTGTGTAAATGTAACCTATAACTTGGTGTTTGTTGTAGCAGGGTCAGATTGTCGCAATCTATAGGAAGCTCTGAACATAACAATGAAAATTATTTATGATTTAACAAAATGTACAGTATAAAGCAGCCATAAAGAGTTAAACAATTACTATTTACTCTTTAATAAAAGAGGTCATGCTTAATTTAATGAGCTTAACGCTAAACTGAAGCTGTTTTTTTGCTACTTTTTCAATACATATAAAAGCCACACGGTGTAGTTTGTTCTCTCATCTAGTGGTAAAACTGTATTTTGAATTCAGACAAATATTGCTCTCTAGCACCTCGCTTTTTCAAATGTGCTTTTCAACCACTGAATTCGACAGTAGCTGGTATGTACGTAGAAACTATGCCTTCTCTTTTTCACTTTTATGCCGACGAGGATTCCTTCTCCTGTGGTGTGGCAGAAGTATGATCTTGCACTATGAACAAAAGTGTGGTGAAGGCTTTCAAATTTGCTGTAGCAGCGACAAGCAAAACAAATGCATATAATCTCATTAAACATTTACATTCACCAGCAAAATGATGTAATGTCAAGAGCAGTGTTGACTTCTGTGAGTGGAAACCACTGAGAGTTGCTGTGTTTGATATTTCACTTTGTCTTATTTCCCTTATGCTGGTGTAAACTAGTAAGATAAGTGGTTCTAGATAAATTGAGTTTGTTTAAAATGTCCCTATATTTAAGTGTTAGAAATTGGTTTAGGCAGTGTGTTGATGCCTTTAAGTAGCATGAAGCCAGCCACCATTTTGCTTAATTCTCTTGCCTGGGTGTTAGATCCTCCCCGTCCTTCTTCCTCTCTGCAAAAGCAAACATTAAAAACACAAAGCCCACCCCATTCCCATCTCTCTTAGAAAAACAGTCCTGTCAGCTACTGAAGAGGAGGGGGCTCAATGGCAAAATGATAAACAATGGCTTGATGAGTCATGTTCAAGATCCTAGACGAGCAGCAGAAGTATGTTTTTATGAGAAAGTCAAAACGTGCCCAAAAAGCTTGAGTATGACAAATTCATTTCACTTTTCTAATCATCTCTGCCAAGTGCAGTGTGATGACTGTGTAAATGTAAGCTGCTACAAACCTTAAGCTTTTGCAGCCCTCTGCATCTGATTGGTCAAAATGTTTTATTTGGAAAAAAAATAGATAAAAATTAAATATTACCATTCAACTAAAGAAATAAATATTCAAAGATTTGGTCCATTTTGCCCAACCCTATTGTACTCACAGGCTAAGGTCTGAAGTAAGATGTTAAACTTGTCCGTGAACAATATTCACTGGCCAAGGATTCTTTTTACTGGCCAAATAATGAATTTAAACATCTTTTGGTGCATTTGATTGATTTAAATGTTCTAGAAATTAGATCATTTTATGAAATCAGAAATTAAGGAGGTGGTTATAAAAGTATTCACTCAGTATGTAATAATCCATGACTGATAGAGTAAAAACATTAACCTGTCATTTAATGCATCACCCTCAGAAATGTATCCACACTAGCTGCCTATAATTTATACCCTTCTCAGGAACTACCAAAACCAGAACTGCAGCCTGAATCAAAGACTCTGTTAGGAATCATTTATGATTGAATAAATGCAGAGTCTCTTTCTTCTAACTAAAAGCACTTTTTATCCACCACTGAGGCACACATTATAAACAAACCCCTGCTTTTGTCTCTGTGCACCAAGAACCACAGAACCAGACTAACACAGACAGTCAGAGCAGAGAAACCCTGGCTGTGGAGAAAGTTGAATAACATTAGAGATCGACCTTGATGAGTTTGTAGATTTACATCAGAGCGGGACATGCCAATCATACAGATGTACTTTAATGTCTTAGTCTATAGTTCAGTTTTATTCATACCAGGGTACTGCTGAACTCTTGACTGAAGTTTGGACGTCCTGCTGAATGCTGCTCTGCTGATGTTGTGGAGTACTGCCATCTCCTGGCTCAGGAGAAACACAAAATGTTCCTCTAGAGGCCATGATGGACGCTTTTCTCTTTTAAACTCAGCTATTTAGTTCTGTTTATTCTGTTTTTGAAGTAACCTGCAGTAAGACAGCAGGCGTTTGAGGATCTTTTGCACTTGAGCATGGTGTAGTTACTGCTTTGTAACACTTGACACTTGATGAGTGATTTGAGTTCCTGCTTTATGATAAATGTTTTCAGCATAGGGTGGAGTTTAGGAGTTTAGTTTAGGATCAGTTTAAGTTAACAAACAAACTGTTAGCCCTCTTTAGCTTTACAGTAAGAAAACCACTCAGGCAGCTCCACCCTCATTAATCCTGCAGTCTGTTGTATTAATCTGATCCCACACTTCAGTGGTTAACATAAATCACTTCTCCTACTCCTAAAACATACTACATGCATTGTCCTTTAACTTCTTTCTTTTTCTTTGCGTGTCCAAGGCCCAAGAGAGAGCAAGAGGAAATCATTTCCCCCCACACCCACTCATTTCACTCAGCCATTTCATTTAGTGGGAGATAATTCCTCTCAATCTGTGGCCTGAGGTCTACTGGCATGGAGGGAGCAGTAAACTAAGCCTAGCTGCTGACAGATATCCAGATCCCGGCTCTCTCCTCTCTTTTCCCCATGCTCATCTCTCCTCCCCTGTTCCTCCTTCGTTCTCCCTCCGTTTCTTCTGCCCGGCAGACTCAGCAAAGCCTCTCACTGTGCTGCCAGCAGCCGCGTGGTCACTAGCCCCCAAAGGGCTCAGAGCTAGGCTCAGCTGAGGCTTAACCTGCAGCCACTGCCGGAGTATATAAGCTTAGTGTACAGCTGTAGTCTGCTCTGATTTAAGGGTTCCATACGTTGTTATTCTTAAATAAAATCACTGTGACAAGAAAGGACGGAGGCATGCTGCATGAGAAATGTAACATGAAGGTCAGCAAAAAGCAAAAAAGCAGCCGCCCTAAACAAATTTAACAAGTCATTGAGTGAAGATGGAAAAAAAAATCACAGCATTTTATGGTACTGCAGCGTATTACAGCCAATAATGGACTCACTAAGCTGCTGTATTGCAATGTTACGAAGCCATAGGAGGCCATGTTAGCTGTGGGCTCTGACTTTTTAAATTCATCATTCAGTAAAGAAGAAAAGAATAAAATGTGTTGAATAAAACTTTTGATAGAAACAATTTATGATTTAAAGATTTTTTAAAACAGCGGAAAAATAATTTAAATGTATTTAAAGTAAAGCTATGACACCGAGTAAGATTAATGTGACTCACTTCCAATGCAAAGCAGACAAAGATTTACTTTTACACTAGACCCTGTAACATAGCGATTGAGCGAATAACCCCAAACCTCTTCAATCAGATGACTTCCTAAGCCTGCACCTCAAACTCTTACTGGAGTATCAGCAGAATATTCTATAATAAATAACTAATCAATGAATGACTAACTAATGAATATAAGTAATCAGTGCTGCACTGTTTTTTACATCATGTCAAGCTCTGTCTTATGCTGCGTTCACACCGCAAGCGACCCAGCTACCAAAATCCCGTCACCCACTGACGTATCCTCGCACGTCCATGAATACCTCATTTTGGTCACCGTTGCTGTCGGTCGTCGCTCTGTGACGTCACGTCCGCTCGAGTTTCACCGCGATCATATCATATATCATATAATAGGATGTATAAGCGGACATTATTCCAGCTGTATTCTTTTCATTCTCTTATCAACCACAAAACTCTGCAGCCGATGCCCTGCAGCAGCATTATCTGTGAGTTTCCCGCAGTCCGTCTAGGTGGAACTAATGTCCTCACTGACTAATGTTTCCCACACGGACATAAATTGTTCCTCTGTTGTCAGGATGAAAAACTGTCTGTCACGGGTACGGTCACACACGCACACACCGCTGATTGGCTGTTGACGCACAGACACACACGACATCGTCTGAAAAGATCAGATTTTTTTTACCTTGACATCGCGCGACAAGCTATGTGGTAGTGTGAAAAGCGTCTGTCGCATCGCGGGAGGGTTAGCCCTGCCCGATCACGGCTGTACATTGACTTTGCATGGAGAGTGATCGCCAAGGTAGTAGGCCTGTGCTCAAAATATCGATACTGCAAAATATCGTATCGCACTCCTTTGGGATACGTATTTTGTTGTTGTAAATACACTTTGGCTAATGTTAACAGTGGCACAGTTCAAGGTAGAAGACGAGCTACATAATGAAGCATATGTTCTAAATTTGAACTTAGGTCTACCATCTTTGAGGATCTGAATTTATGTCTCTCAAGTTGTAGAACCACTTAAAACTCATCCTTGTTCTTTTTCTTCTTATAAGAAAAACTAAACTTGTCAAGAATTTTGCTTAAAGCATAGTCAATGTTCACAATTTATGCGTATCGGGATACGTATCATATCGTGGCCTTAGTATCGGGATACGTATGGTATCGTAAAGTTCCTGGAAATACCCAGCCCTACAAGGTAGTACAAGTAGCGTGCTGTGTGAACGCAGCATTAGCCGTTACATCCACATTCTTGTTTTTCATGAAGAAAAAATGAGCTAACGGGCTTTTCTGTGCTGCTTCGTTCAGAAACACCACTGACGCAGCAAGCTAACTGGCTAACTTTAGCAGCTAATACCAGCTTGTACCTAGCTGTAACTGTGTACTACAGAGATTACTGCAGAAAAACAATGCAGGATCATTTATGGATGCCTGAAATTGGAAAACAAACATCTTTAAATGCTGTTTTTTGCAATTTTATATCTATTTAGAGCCTTAGAAAGAAGAAGTTATGACTGACATTTTTTACATCACCTCCACCTAACAGTGACAGTATGGTGTTGAAGTATGCGCCTTTGTTTCCATTTGATTGCCATACAATAAATTGGTGAAAATGATTTAACATTGTAAATGTAGACTTAACCTTTTTTTTTTAATACATGATTATTGAGTTTTAACATTAATTAACCAAACGAATGGTCACAATCAACAAGAACAACTTCAGGTAGTCACAGTTTTAGAAATAAACTGTGAGACAGTCATTAGACAGATTTAAGGAGTTTAAACAATGTAGGACATTTTTTTTTATCAAGAATGTGACATTAATGAGTCTTTCAGGTTTAAGTCAACACCAAGTCAATGCCACTACATTTTAGGCAGAGCTTTATACCTTGTTTGTGATTACTTAATGTTTTTGTTTGATTTTGTGTTAAGATTTTAGTTAAAAACAGAGAAACTGAAATAACTCCTCGTGGAACCAAACATATCCGATTGTTCACATTTATTTTGTCACCAAATTGACTTTGCTAAACACCATGACTTTGCTGTATATATACCCAAACAAATACTCTTACTCTGTGTCCAATGCATTAACCGGTGTGTACAGTCACCGTGTTGCTAAAGCTGAGAGCAGAGCAGCCAGGCTGAAAGGTGATCTTGTGCCATTCAGAGGATGAACAGGTGAACAAACTAATTTTCTCCTCTGGCCGTGGAAAAAGCAGCAGTCCCTTTTGTTTGGTCTCTAAAGATGTATTGGCTCTTGTGCAGCGTGCAGCCAGAGAACTTTTTGTGTGCAGCACACTTAAAAACCAGCCACTCTGCGCTCTCTGTGCCCGCGCTCTCTCACGCCACGTCTTTGATATCTGTGACCAGAGTTTGATATCACTTTAACTGCTTCATGTGGCAGCTGGTTCAGCCCCCTATTGACTCTGCCCACATACCCTCAGGCACACACACATACAGAGCCTCTCTTTTCCTCAGCGATATTTTAACAATGCCCCCTCAACCCCTCCTCTGGACAAGGCTTGTATGGACTGAGTGCCAAGAGAAGGATTAGTGTTTTATATCACTTCTGACATTCTGTTGGATCCCCCTGTGGCTCTAGTTTCTGTGTCTGGATGTTGTATGTTTTCAGCACAGCTTCCACGCTTGTTGCTGCTCTCGGCCTCTGGAGAGATGCATGCGCTGCTCTGTAGAAATGGCCTGAACAGAACCTAAACCCGATCACTGTCTTTAACTTTGACTGTTCTGCTGTCTGCTCTGCAGGCCTCCTCCAAACTCTGAGCTATTCAGCCATCCTAAACATTTGTCAAATGATATTCATATTTTTAAAGAAGAATAAAAATTATTCCAAATAATTTTGTTATCAGTTGGCAAAGAATATCTAAATGTTAACAATCAGTGTCAGTGGTAGGTGTGAATCTTAGTATTGTGTCCATACACCTATACATTGGTATTATTGTAAGACTATTTTATATTTTTAAAGCAATTTATTGCACTGTAAATCCTGACCAGGGACAAAGACCGCAAATTAGCCGAAGCTAGAAGTCTTATATACGTTCACATTTTCACATTGTGGCAATGTTGTATGTATCGTCCCTGTCAAATAAACATTAAATAAATAAATAAATAAATAATAAATCTTCTGTATATTGATAATGTATGTATATTCCAGACAGATGCTTTGTGTCATAGGTTAGCCTTGAGGAGTGAGTTGGCAGCTGACATTTGACCCTCTACAATATAAAGGGCTTGAATTTGTGTGAATTCAACTCAGAATATTTAATATCAGCAAGACTGCCCCTCAAAATGCAGATGAGTCTTGCATGTTTTTACTGCCCACCGTCATACGTAGCAGTTTTACATGGTTTAGTTAAAGGCTGGGTTTATCAGAACCACATTGAAAGAGTAAGAGAGGAATTCTCCTAAATTACAAAAGTGAATTTCTTGTCTGACTTTATGTTTATGCTTTTATTCTTTTAATATTATTTTTAAATCTGACATTTCATTTGAAAAAATTAAGAAAAAAATCTTCAAAAAAAATCTAAAATCTTGGACATTACCCTTGATAGACTTCTTTGACTCCTTCCCTTTCAAGTTCAAAAATAGATTTCATGCCTGAAATTGATTTACTAATTTATTTCTATTAATTATTTTTAAATCTCAATGTCTTAATTAAAAATGTAAGAACAAAATCCAACAAAAAAATCTGAATTCTTTGAAAATTACCTTGACAGATGTCTGAGCCTTCGCCTTTCAAATTACAAAGATGAATTTCATGCATAATTTTTATTATTATTATTTAAATTATTTTTAAATCTTAACAACTCATTTAAAAATGGAAGAATAAATTTCACAAAAATATCTGAAATCTTGCAAAATTCCCTTAAACGATTTCTTCAAACTCTTCCCGCTCATAATAATATTTTTTTTTCTACTTTTGTAATTCCCTGAAATATTCATGATTTTTTAAAAACAACCCCCACTACCACATTCCTGAGATTTACTGTAAAACTTGTTGTCGGTCAGTGTTTTAGGTATTGGATCAGTCCAGTTATCAGATTTGTGTCTACAGTGTAATAACTAAACTTTATTTTTACATTGATAAATCCTTAATGTTTTCATACAAGTATTAAAATTTTAACTATGTTTTCAGGCTGTTGCTATTGACAGAATTAATCAAACTGTTATTCCACATTTGCAAAAAAAATATTGACAGGTATGATTCAGTGAGCTATAATCTTCAAATTTAGCAACGTTTTGTATCATGCTAACTTTTGTATCAATAGTATATGATATGTAAATGCTGAGTCTCAGGAGGTTAAGAGTAACAGGTCACTTTTTGTTGAAAGAGACCTTCTGTTCTTTAACATTTTAGGCTTTTGGTTATAAGTTACTATTATTTTGAATAAAATGAAAAGTCCATTATTAGACTTTATAAAAGGATGATGTTTACCATTGATTTATCATATAACAGTAATCACATCCTCACTATATGCAGGTTCATTATCACTTGAAACCCTGAGCTGGCCATCTCATCTCAAACCCTCATCTGGACCTCCCTTTATTTCCATCCATCCGTCCCCCTCTCTTTTTCTCCCTCTCTCCCCCCTTGTGCTTATTAGTTAATGAATTGGTGCTCCTGAGGGCGATGGGAAAGGAAAACAGGCAGGCTCCGGGCAGATAGCAGGCCAGCCGCTCAGGTTTCAAAAACACTGGCTCCTGTTGCTCTGACAGCGCATTTGTCCAAGCCTGCCTCCAACAAAAGGCCACATCTGGTCATTAGATCCCAGGGCTGGAAGGACAATGTGGACAGGCCGTAATAGATTGGCCTGGTTGTGTTTTGTGTGAAGCTGCTGTGTTATTGAATGGAGAGTTATATGACAGGCATCACCCTTACTTCATTGGTCTAATGGCTCTTAAGATGTTGTGTTTCAGTCACTGTTGGGCCTTTTACTGAGATTTTAGAACATTGATATATTTTAAAAGATACTAGACAATGTTGTTTGTTATGATATAGTTTATTTTATTTTACATGTCTTACTGTTCTACAGATAAAATGGAATTAATGTAGCATTTTGTATTGCCATTCAGCTTCATAAAATAAAAAAAAAGCTTACTGTCCATATTTACCACCCTTAGCCAAAGATCCCCAAATAAACCCGCTAAATACACATATTGGAATATACCTAGTTTATCAGCCCGTTTTCCAAACATTTTTATATTTTGATGTCTGTTTGACCTGAATATTTAAAAAGTGAAATTTTCTATAGTTGAAGGAAAAAAGAGTGGCACATTTATTTTTTACGCAGAGTGACCCTGTCAAAGTGTTCATTAAAATTACTTCATTTACTTGGACAATACAGCCAGTGCTTCTTTTAATATGTTATTATAATTTCATCACAACTGCTTTATTATCCGGACAACATAGAAATAGGATATTTGTCTATGACAGCAGTGCTACTGGGTTAATGGCATAATATACATAAAAAAGGTAACCATATTCTGATAACTCAAAAAGAGGTCCCTTAACAGCATGTGTTGCATCATGACGCTCAGCATCTTGACAGGTAGGTACACTGCAATAATGCCAGTGGTCTAGTGCAGCGTTTTATTATACAAATATAATATATATTTAAAATTTATGCCTAGCTGTTTTTGCCTTTTTTGTCAATAAATGTGTCGGAAGATTGTTTTTGAATGAATTATTTTGCACCTTTTTTCAGGTTAAAATAGAAACATTCTTTCAAGCATTTGTCATTAAGTTGTAAATGCTTTAAGATAAATGTTATTACAGGAAAAGAAAAAAAGATTCCAATTTTCAAAAGGTTCCTCTTGTTTATAAACAATTCTAAATGGGAAGTCAGAAGACAAGACTGAAACTCAACCCATTTCGATAATGTATTGTTATTATTATTTATTAGTATTTATCCTATTATATTACCCAACTACTTTTGTAATCCATAAACACAATGTATTATGAAAAAGAAGTTGATAAAAAGATGAACTAAGATAAAATACGGCAAAAGAACAACACGAAAACACTCCAGAATGATACTAATGGTGTTATTCACAATATTGGTCCATTATGTACACAGAAAATACTGATAAACCACTGATACTGACTTTTTTTTTTCTTTCCTGTATCCTCTCTCTGCTGTTCAACTCAGTCAGCTCACTTCCCGTACCTCCCCCTCAGACAATAAAGCCTTTACTGCAATAAACCATATTTTACTGGAAAGCTCCACTCCGCTAGTTTGAATCATGACTGTCTTTTCTGAAAATCACCTTGGACATTTTTCTCCATCCAAAAAGGAGGTCATGTCCAGGCAATAAAGGACCTATGGTCCCCCTACATAAAAACCATTAGACAATAAAAAAGTAACATAAGCACAAGGTAGGCGAAAGCATGGTCAGTAGTTTGTGCACAAGAAGATTCAACTGCAGTGTTCAATGTCAGTATGCATAGCGTGAAGTTAAATGAAAACTTGTCTGATATCATCACTTAGTTCTCAACATTTAAAGCTTTTCATAGATTTTTACAGGCAGATATTTTCCAGGATGGTTTCAGACAGTAGATGCTCAAAAGCAGACAAAGTATTGATTCATCTCTGATGTAGGGTGCAATCATGAACTTCGCCTTGGCTGTGATGTGCGGAATCAACCGAAGCCCAGACACATCAGTTTGTCTCAGTAGCACAGCTGTCAGCCTGTCTCCTTGCCTAACTAGCACACTCATAAAGAAAATGTTCAAATAACTTAAGCTTGGAATGGCATAAATCAGCTTTCATAACTGTGTGTTCATTTCCTGTTTGCAGATGCTAACCATGAAGCAGCAGCTGAGGCCATCGAGAACATGGCAGACGCAGTCACACATGCTCGATTTGTGGGAACAGACCCTGCCAGTGATGAAGTCGTCCTCATGAAAATCCTACAGGTAAAGATTAAAATGTTCTTTTTTTTGTTTAACCTCTACAAGCCATTTTTAAGCCTTCTGCTCAAAAATGACACACTCATAAAGAAAAGACTGTATCTCTGCAACCACAGGGTCTATTTGAATTATTTTTGTGTCATAATAAAAGTAACACTGGAGAGATGTGCCCAGATGTGTAATTATCAGTATATGTGTTACTGGAACAGAGTAAATGAAGATAGAAGTCAGAATAAGCAGAAAATGTCCTCCTCACCTCGAAACAAAAGAATTTTTTATTGTGAATGTCTGTTGTACATTATGCTAGAGTGGCTGTTAAATTCTAAAAACTAATAATAAAATATTTCTACATCATCTCTGCAAAGCATTACTGTTATAAAGTGATGCAGAGCAAAATCAGAGAGGTTTTATAACAATAAGGTCAGGCAAGGATTTTGAAAAACATTTCACTTTTTCTTTCATTTTTGTTGGAGATCATGCAAGCATTCCCGAAATTGGGTGCTTTAGAACTGTAGAGGTTAATACT
Source organism: Scarus forsteni (assembly GCA_036419115.1). NCBI lineage: Eukaryota > Metazoa > Chordata > Actinopteri > Labriformes > Labridae > Scarus > Scarus forsteni. The sequence continues at coordinate 2,465,910 of JAZDUH010000060.1, forward strand.
CGTAGCTGTAGACCTCTTACTCTGCCCTGTCCAAACTAAATAATAATGCCCTTGTCTCCTGTGCAGGTTTACAGGTACAGCATGGCAGATAAATATGTCCTTAATGCAGTACATTGAGCTTATATTGGCGGGTAGGCAGGTATTTTTTGGACAACTCAGCTTTTTATGTCCATGGCATTTAACTGAAGACACACATCTCACAACTCCCAATCTCTCGTTTGGGTGATGCCACACTGTGGGACATTTTGACTGTTGCTAACATGTGTTGCAGCGGATGTTGCTGTTTAAAGTGTCACTGACTGGACTATTTATGTTATCACACACTTTCTTTTGCTCCCTCTGCCAATGATGTTGCTGTAACCATACTCCGACGTTACCATTTAGGACAAGCTCCTGGCTCTGTTGTAGCTATGGTCACAACAAATTTTACAACCTGCCTTTATGTCTCGGATTGAAATATAAACAAAAGTATTTACTTAGGTGTCTGTCCACACCGTTTAACATGATCACAAGTGAAAACATCAATGGATCTGCCTTTGTGAAAAAACTGTTGCACCTCACTGACATCATTACATGGTAATAAACAGTGTTTTTCTGGTGCTTATGTGCATTTTTGCATGGACTGGGTTGTTTTCAAAACCTTTACACATGTGGATGGGATTCTTTTTTTAAAAAAACAAAGTTGAACAACCTCTGTTTTCAAAAATAACTGTCCACAAGTTGACATTTATCAAATTTAGATTGAAATTGGTATAAAATGTAAGCACTTTGGTAACAAGCTTATATTATGGTCCATGACCATCTCAGAGAGACGGCTCAGGAATAAAGAAGACAAAGGCCTAAAACCAAACAAATTACCCTTCCACTTTGATTTAAAAAAAAAAATGCTTCTAAGTGACAGTCCAGCATATCTTTGGTGTACAGCCATTCTGCTCAAGACTTTAGTAAAACAATCTCTCAATTTAAAGTTTACATGAAGGTGAAACAGGGAAAAAAGGAAAAAAAAAAGAAACAGGGAAATACTTATAAATGAAAGTATCATAGGCTACTTCTGAGCCCTGTGGTTACATCCACAGGCCCTAAGTACTGCTGTCTATGCAGTCTGGGCTTAATTCTGGCCAGTGTCTCCTTTTCTGCATGTCATTTCCACATTCTCTAACTCTGATTCCCAAAATATTCACTGTTTTCATCTGCATGAAGGCACAAAAGCCAAGGCATGGGGTGCTGGTTTGTCAGAGTGGTAATCAACCAGGCACATGCTTCTGCTGACCCGGGTTCAAATGCTGCCTGTGGTCTGTTTGCAGAGTTTCCTCCCCGACTCTCTCTTGCCCCCTTTCACAAGCCTATCCACTGTCTCTCTCTCTCATGTCAATTAAGGCACAAAACTGGACAAAAAAAACAAAAAAAAAACAAACAAACCAAGACATACAGTAACTCCTAAAAAATAAGAAAGGGGAGACACTGGTGAAACAACCTGTAGTCTGATTGATTTGATCTCATCTGAATTCATGCTTTGATTAAGTGGAAATATGTAATATTATGTTTTAAAGCAGTCATTTTGTGTCCCGTTCAGGTCCTGAGGACTCTCCTGCTGACGCCAGTTGGTGCTCATCTGACCAACGAGTCTGTGTGTGAGATCATGCAGTCCTGCTTCAGGATCTGCTTTGAGATGCGCCTCAGTGGTAAGTCACATCAACCACCAAGAAGACCCGAAGACAAACAATTAATTTATTGAAAAACTCAGTGTTAAAACCACAGCTACTCAGCAAAAAATATTTAAAGTGACTCGTTTTCCTTCAATAACATGTAGCTTTTCTGAAAAAATTATGAATTATCAGTATGACTCCAGACTTAAAGTCTTGCAGTCTCCAACTCTGGATAAACTTCCTACTTCTCTATCGGGTCATCATTTTCTTTTCTCTTCTTTGCCCGCAGAGCTCCTCAGGAAGTCAGCTGAACATACACTGGTTGACATGGTGCAGCTACTGTTCTCCAGGTAAGTGTAGAGATGACAACGACTGGCAGATGGAAGTGGAAGCAATTTTAAGACACACATTAGAGCTCACACATGCTTCAAGGTTTAACAGTTTAATATGGTCGATAGTCATTTCATGATCATGACCAGACAGTAGGGGAACTGATCCCAGGCCCGACCTGACCTGGCCCGTGGTCTAAAGAAGGGCTCAGGCTCTGGCAGAGATCTGACCTCAGCAGTGCTCGCAGTCAGACCAAAGCTTGACTCTGAAGAGATTGTCATTTTTGGTATTGTTTCCTGATCATGGAAACCAGTCACAGCTAAAATTTTCAAGCACTGCATTTCAGTTAATTTCTTAAGACTACAATCGAAGCATCAGAGCCGTTTCAAAGAAACAGGAAGTGTAGAGCACTATCAAACACAAAAAGCTGTGGTTACAGCCTGCCTCACAGGCTGTGCCAGCTCTCCTCCATTACCTCTGGATTATAGATTTGTGGTAATCTGCATATATCGGTCTCTCAGGCCTCATTATTCCCCTCGACGCTCATGAATTTCATTTGGTTCTGTGCACCAGGTCAATGGGCCACTGATTCACTAATGCCATAACATGATTTCTCCTTTGGCATTTAGCGCAAGAGCCCCGATCTACCCACCTCACACATGCACATACACACAAAGCCAACCTGTCCAGATGCATCAGCGTGCCAGTCACATTCAGTCACAGACAAGCGGATGAGCCAATTGAGCTTCACACAGCGTGATCTGCATACAGATGAAGATGCTCCCTGCTTCAATGGCAGAGCTGCTAGGCCCATAAATACTAAGAAGCATACCTACACACACACACACCCACACACACATTTATGCAGAATTAGCTTTGCCAGCGATTCCAGACAGAAGCAATCAGAAATGAACCACAAAAAGGAACTCAGTGCTCATCTGCATGTAGGGGAGCACACCTGCAGAACAAACAGAGCTCTAATACAGTTGTGTTTTCCTCCACCACCTCTCTGAAGATGTGTGCGTCTCCACTGAGACTATTTGATGCAGAATTTGTCACAAAGTGATGGGCTACGGGTTCCTCTTGAGGAGTCCAGTGTTGGTTTTCCCCAAGCTTGTCACTGTTCTTGAAGCCCCCTTTAATCATTGTTTTTGTTTACCGGCAGGACTTCTCTGTTATCATATCCTTTAACAAGAAAAGCACAGCAGCCACAGTCATAAACAGACACATTCCTGCACATGAACATGAGATCAAAATTTAGAGAGGGCTTTTTTACTACATCCCGCTCTCATACTCGGCCCACATCTCATTTACCTCCCGTCCAAACCCCAGCCCCCCACATGTCCACAAACTCTGGATAATAGAGATGTGAGAGGGTCTGGGCTGCCCCCCTCCTTTCATCCAGCAGAGAATAATGAGCAGCAGCTCTCTTCAGCTCCTCAGAAGGAGTCTTAGATTGCCTGCTGAAAGTATTAGGCATGTTAATCTGTTGGACCCACAGATCATCCAATAATCGGGCTCGCAAGACAACACTCTATTAACGCTGACTTAATGTCAGGAGGGGGGCTGCCTGCTCCTTTTTTTGTTTGTCTGTGTGGATGTGTGTGACTGCTGGTGACATCTCATTTTCCAGCAAAGCTCAATAGTCCACAAAAACCTAACAGCACACAAACACACTCACAGATACACACTTAAACGCTCATGGTGTGATGCCATGAGAACGGCAGCCAAAATTTCAAACCTTAAAATGTCTATCAGCTGAAGTTTGAAACACTGAGATTCCCACAGTGATACAGCCTCTGAAGCAGCTTCCTCAGCAAATAAAGCACTTTCTTAATTCTACATATTTAGTGCTGATTTCATTTTTTGAAAAAAAGTTTTAGGTAGGTACTGTGATTTCTTGACTATAGCACACGCTGTTCTACTTTTAAATAAGCTCTAATTTTTTTGGGTGCATATAATACATGAGTACAAGCAAAATATTTACTATATTCTATCTCTCCAACATCGCCCTTAAAACAAATCTGATACAAGTAGGGATGGGAATTGATAAGATTTTATCGATACAAATGCTAATAACAATCCTGCCAGTCAGTCCAATTCTTTAAAGATTCCCTTTTTGATTCCTGCAGATTTTCTGTGTCAGAGTTGACACAGCAAAGTTGCTGGTGTTTTCACTCACTTAAGGTTGTGCAGTAGGCGCCTTTGTAAAAAATGAAGCCACAATTCTGAACCCTGTCAGTGGAAGGAATTGATTAGGGAATTGATTAGCAAAAAGACTCATAAATAATCGAAAATATTCAATTATTCCTCCCGCTCCCACTCCCCCCCCCCTCCCCCGTTGTGTATTTTTGTTTGTTAACCTTATTTAGTTTCTGAACAGCAGATCCACAGAATCAATGCCCACAAGGAGGAGAGCACATAGTTTTGAGGCTCATTTTGATATCAAAATCACACGATAATGTGTAATAACCATACCCACCTACAGCGTTGTATCTTACTGTTAGTCTGATACTGCGTTCTTTACTGGGTAGAGGGGAGTGGGAATGACTTCATCTCCCAGTTATCAGCAAAAAATACTCGCAGATCTTCCAGGCAATTGTTAGTCGGTGTGTTAGCTGTTGTTAGTACGCCGTGTGTTGTAAGTTGTACATAACACATGAAGAATGTAAAGAACGCTATAGCAGTATTTGTGTATATAAACTCAAAACAATACTGTGTATACGGCTGATTTAATGCAGCAAAACGAGTCACATGGGACTGATATTGAAGACTAGGTTCCTACAGCACAATCTACCTCACAAATATACATTTAGAATAGTGTTTCCAAAGCTTTATTTATAATTATGGGTGTTTTTTGTTTTCTTTTAGGCTTCCACAGTTCAAAGAAGAGGCCAAGAGCTTTGTGGGTGCCAACATGAAGAAGGTAACAGAAGTGACTCATCGTGAAGTGTTTCTGATCTGCTCGCTTTTGTCCATTTTTACTGCCCCCGACTTCTTCATCATCATTGTGCTGTTTTTTGTTTTCATCTGAATGTGGTATTTAGGATTTAATTATTCATAGATGACATATTAATATCAATCACCTTACTAAGAAATGGAAAATACCATCACAGCCGTCTGTTCCTGTATCCTCCAATAGAACTTACATGAATTAACGTATAAGAAAAAAACGTTATTAACCAAGCAGTATGACAGCCCTTCAACAGCCACATCCCTGCCTTCTCTGCTTAAGCCCCCTGAATCTCATTCTGCTCTCAAAGTTCAGGTTTTCTTTTGGTTTATTTTGAGATTGAACGTTGAGTTTTTTAGTTTGAGTTGCCCATCTTTCTGTGTCTGCCTTTTTTGCCTTCTACAGACTTCAGCCTGTATCCTGGACTCTCAGGATCTTATTTGTGCAGAGCAGCATAGAAACTCGAGTCAGAGTGGTCTAGAGAGGGTACTTAACTGGCCGATGTGGTTTGCATATTGGAGTAGTGCACTGACATAGGCAGGTTTAACATGGCTTCTTGGTGGGAGTGCATGACGGTGCATTGGGCTGCTCTTGGACTTGGTTTTTCAGGGTTTTTGGGATATTTCTTTTCCTCATGCATTAATCACAAAAAAATACACAACCTCAGTGACTTAACATGGACATTTTTTTAATTTACCAAAAAGTTTTATGCGTTAGTTTTGGGAGTAAGGTCACTATGATGTAAATGTTTCAAAGATAGATTTAAAGCAAGAATGATTAATCTCTAGTTTCAGCACTTTACAGTCTGATATTTGTTTTCTGGACCACAATGCAGAGAGTACAAAGTCTGCCATGAATATCTGATGATGTTATGTACAAATTCAACACAATAATGTTTATTATTTGATAAAAAGTATGATCATTTAATTGTGTCAGTCAAAAACAGTTTAAAATGAAAGTGTAATTAACTGTGGGGGGGGTTTTCTGTCCTGCTTCACAGTCAAGAGAGAAGTAAATGTCCTCTTCTTCCTCACAAATCAAAGTGTCTTAGCATCAGCTAAGTTCTGGACTATTTGACCTCACAGAAAACATCACGGCATTGAAGATACTCACACGACCATACAGATAAATGAAAATGTGTGGTATACACAATGACTTATATCAGTAGTTTGACTTTCAGGCGACTTGGTTGGATTACTGATCTGCAAGTTGATATATCAATATAAATAAATACATAAATATACATGTTTGTTTTACACTGGAAGCACCTCAGTTTTTAAACTCCTTTTTTTGTGCTTTAATAGATGGTAAATTTGATTTGCAAGAAATGACATTTAGTGATGATGAGGCAGTCTGCTTTGCTAAATTTAAACATTCTGCCCATATTACTGAGAATGCATATGATATTTATGGCCAATTTTTATGGCTAAAATGTTGGCTGCACATATCAGCAAACATTTTTGCATTGGCCGATGCAGTTAATCAGCATTAAAGGCAGTTATCTGCAGGCACCAACATTGTTCTGATGATGTTCATCATTTGAATAGACTGTGTGCTTATCAAAAGCCAAATGCTTAAGATGCTTAAGTGTTAAGACGTCCCAATTAATTAGAATTTATAACTGAAGTTTGGTTTTAAATAACACTTTTCTGATCAGTAGAAAAATTCCCATCATGTTGGTCCGAGGCCAGGCTGCTGTTTGTGTGAAAATTATTCCATGTGTGAAGTTATTGCACTAAACATGAGCAGGTTTGTGTGATGATTGCAGTTTTTTATGTTTGTGGGCTGTAATAATGTTGGTGGATCTACAGCCCTCCGTTCCTTTAAACCCAAACACACTTATTAGGAACAGTCGTAATGATTTTTTAATCTCATGCTCACAGATCTTTTCTTGAGAGCTGTAGTTGTAGCTGTAGTTGCTGTTTGCATGTTCAGTTTGCCTGTTCACTCACTCTGCCCCTCGTTAGCTGGCTGCTCATTCTCTGCTGTTTAGGGCCTTTAGTGGGCGTGTCTGTGTACGCAGTCCTTGTGCATTGTTTGACTCTGAACCCCCCCTCCTGTCATGCATCTACGTGTAAGCCTGAATGTGTTTTGTGTTGGACCCACTGCTGACATGTTACCCATCACTAATCACGGGCACATGCCCGCTCCCCTTCTCTTTGAGGCTTACAATATCTTGTGGAAAAACAAACGAGTTCAGGTAAGGAAGAAAACTTTCAGTATTTAGGCTGGAGACCCCTTTCCCTCAAACCCCAGCCCCACCCTTGTCCATTTCTAAAACCTCATTTACCCCCTTACTTTTGTAGTCTGTAAGTCTGATTAGAACAAAGACTTTGAAATGTGTTTTGTCTAAGAAATATCTGCACTGTAGGTTTTCACCAATCAAACCTCTGGTGGATGATTGTGGTTTCATGTTAAACATAGCTCACAATAACATGTCTGTGCTTGTGAATGTTTGCATTACATTTGAAATATTATCAACTTTTGTTTTCATTTGACTTGTCTCCTGGGTTTACCCCCTCATTTATTTGTCTCAGCTGTCATGCCACCCATGTGCTTCTGAGCTGTTGGAGCTTTAAGCATGCTTTCATTTTTTAAGAAAGGTTAGATAAGGTCACCATGCACGTATAGAAGAGTGCCTGAAACTGTCAAATAATAAATGATCATAAAATAACGAGAAAATGTCAGCCTTAGACTTTGCCTTAGCCTTTTAAAATGATCACACATTAAAGCTAAAGAGGTGGCAGCTTGATTTTCAGTCTTGTGTATTTATGTGTGCATGTTCACAATGTCCATTTACTATTGGAAGTCCTTATTCATTCTCTGCTGGATGATCTTCAGCCAGCACAGTTTATTGCCTGTGATCAAACACGATGCTCCCTTTAGCACCCAAAGTAATCATCTCCCTAGAGTGACGCATCCCTTGGCAGTAGAGTAGGGGACATCCTGAAATGAAAAGGGAGTTTGTTGTTAAACTTCCTTTTCTTATTCATCAACTCCTGGTTTGCTTGGATAAGGTGTACAGTGTAACAATTACAGTTTGCGTTGTGTATTTAAATATGCTAATGAAATAATTAATTTCCAGAAGTGCTTTTGTAGTTGATGTAGTAAAAGTGGTTTAGCTGGATGCCACATGGATGCTCAACCAGACGTAGAGGAAACAGCTTTCTCCTGCTGTCATATCAGCAGCTACTGGAAACAGTCTGATGTGCTGCATGTGCAAAGCTGACCCTCAGAACAAACCTCCTCTACTGCCACTCTACTGTTTAGCACTTCTGATGAGCCTGATGGTCCAGCAGAGGTTTATTTTCAGAGCTGTTGCTCAGTGATTCACTCTGTCTCCTTTAGTTGAAGATGCGTGCCGGTGGGATGAGTGAGTCATCTAAATGGAAAAAGCAAAAACGCTCGCCAAGGCCACCTCGCCACATGGTCAGAAGTTCCTCCGGTCAGATGGACCAAACGCAGTCCAGCACCCTCAGTAACAACAATATTTCAGGTAATTGAAAGTTATTGACACGACTTGCATGCATGCGTCAGGGAGCCTTTTTGGTCTTTTTAAAGTTGTACCACATCAAATTTTGCTCTCTTTTTGAGAAGTGACTTTTCTGATTATACTGATTCATAAATAAAAGATTAAATATCAGCCTTGGACCTCACATATTACTGGTCATTTTCACATCATAGTAGAAGCACTATTTTTGACATTCTTCCATGATAAACCACAACTTTGATTGCTCCCCCTCCGTCAGGTGGAGTTCCCTTTATTGAGCCAGGCTTGACTAATTCAAGCCTACCAGCCTCCGACAGTGCTGCTTCTTCCATTTCCAGTCCTACAACCACAGATAGTGGCCTAGAGACCTGTTCTAAAGCCACTTCCAGAGAAGACCTGTCTGACTTAGAAAACTGTAGCTCTTCTGCAACCACTCCAAGTGCTGCTTCCACACTCCCTGGAGTTGAGCCTGGCTCTCCAGATGCACAGGTTTGGCTACTTTCATGTTTTTTGCCACTTGCTGTCTACTCAACTTACATTTATGATGCCTTTTGTGTGCTGATGTAAGACTCTAACTTTTACCAGAACTAATAATTGAGTCTCCTTTTGTTTTCTAGTCTGAAGGCAGGCCGGTTGGCCCAACTCAGTCGACATCAGTGGAGTCCATCCCAGAGGTTCTGGAAGACAAAGATTCAGTAACGGAGCAGTCTGACACTGCATCTGTCCACGACATGGACTACGTCAACCCCAGAGGAGTTCGATTCACACAGTCTACACAAAGAGATGGTAAGCTCACATGGCTGTCCTGTCTTTTAAACATATGAGAAGCAAACAGTCGCTGCTGAAGATTAAATTCAGTGGTTACGACAGAATTGCTCTTTTGTTACATAACATGGAGATAGTCTGGAAGTGCTGTGTAAAAATAATCCACACATGAAGTAATACCTTTTGTCTCCCCTCCAGGAGCTTCCCTGATCCCGTATGGCCTGCCATGTCTAAGGGAACTTTTCCGCTTCCTGATCTCGCTGACCAGCCCCCATGACCGCCATAACACTGACGCCATGATGCACATGGGCCTGCAGCTGCTGACTGTAGCACTTGAATCAGGACACATCGCTAATTACCAGTCTTTACTGGGACTGGTCAAGGATGAGCTCTGCAGACATCTCTTCCAGGTGAAAAAGAACTGAGATGTTTGTGCTTCAAGTCGCTGTTTCATGTTTTACTATACGTATGCGTTTTATATTAATCTGTGCTGCGACATGATATAATGGTGTGCTGCCTACTTAAAAGCTAAACATTTGGTAAAGGTTGGTGGTGGGTAATTTGAGAAATCGCATCTATTTCAGCATTGTGGATTTTTTTTTGTTTTGAAATAGATGAGCAAGACCTAACACTGCTTTCCATCATCACTTATTTTGTTAGTCAGTTTGTGGACTGTTGTCTTTTAGTGAGTCTAATTTTTGATATCAAATTAGCAGCAATAATTCAGCATCAAAAATGCATGTTTAAAGAAAATGATTAAGAATGACTTCGAGCCATGTTCCTGTATTTATGGTTAACTATCTAATGTCTGATCATTTCTCTTGTTTTAGCTGCTGAGTGTTGACCGTATGAACCTCTACGCTGCCTCCATACGAGTTTGTTTCCTGCTCTTTGAGAGTATGAGAGTACATTTAAAGTTTCAGCTAGAGGTAGGAATGTAATTTGAGTATTATTTTTCTATTTGATAACCATCAGTTTTTCTTTAAGCTATCTGATAGAGTTTTATGTGATCTGACACCAGTGATCTGGTTAGTTGATAAAGCTGATCCTGATAAACCTTTTAAACCCATGATGCTTTGTGTTGGTTTGTTAGATGTACTTAAAGAAACTGATGGACATCATCACATCAGAGAACATTAAGATGCCCTATGAGATGAAGGAAATGGCTCTGGAGGCTATTGTCCAGCTGTCCAGGATCCCCAGCTTTGTGACTGAGCTTTACATCAACTACGACTGTGACTTCTACTGCTCCAATCTGTTTGAGGACCTCACCAAGCTGCTGTCAAAGGTAACATGTTCCAGCCGTCTTATAAAAAGGTTTCTATGCATTAAAAAATGCCAAACATTATCTGTAAACAAGGTAGGGGAATTTAGTGTTCTCCTTTAAGAAATTATTTTTCCCATCAGAGTGAAGTAATAGAAGAGAAAAGCAGTTTTTGGGTGGTTGAACACTTTGCTATCTTTATCATTCTTTTTAAAGGTAACATTTAACTACTGATGTAATAATTCTAAAGCCCTGAATCACTTGTTGGGATTTATTTAGTTGTCTCCATTTTTTCAGTACTATGATTTCTATCATCAGAAAGAGACATTAATTATCCTCATCACACTTGTTAAGAGCTGTTGCAGTTTCTTCTTATACTAGCCTTGAATTATACACTGTTATTGGGACGTTTCAACCTTTGAATACTTTAAACTAAAGTTATTAGTTGTGCTTTTGATACCCATCGTATTTTTCCAAAAAATTAGCTACAGCCTACTTATTAATGCATCAAGTTCACTGGTGTAAATGCTGAGACAGTCGTCATCATAACCACGAGTCTACCACACTGCATATGACCCACTGTTATTGGAGGTTTATTCACATCAACACCGATCAGGCAGAACATGATGACTGCTGACAGGTGAAGTGAAGAACACTGGTTATCTTTCATAATGGCACTTGTGGGTGGGGTATGTTAGAAAGTATGTGGACACTTCATCTCAAAGTTGATACTAGAGGCAGGAAAAATTTACAAATGTAGGGATTTTATTTATTTATCTATTTATTGTTTAGACATGGACACACAGTAACACTGATGCTGGGTTATTTAAATATACACAGGTCCCAGATGCAGTGCTGTAAGTGTTTCTAGCACGGTAGTAATTTTCAACACCAGTCCATGGGAGGCTTTTGGAGGCAGATTAAGAATGTACAAAAGAAATTTAAAGAAGAACAGAGATACCTAAGGCACAGTTCATTAAAAAGTACATCAGAATTAAAATATCCAGAAAAAATAGAAGTTCCATAAAAAGATGAATGAAAAGATTTGAGCAACTTTGACAAGGACCAAAGTGTGATGGTTAGATGGTCAGTATCTATCAAAAGTGGTCCAAGGAAGGAAGAGTGGTGAACTGGTTATAGGGTCAATGGCGGGCAAGGGTCTCTGATGCGTGTGCGGAACAAAGGTGGGCCATGCGATCCAATGCAACAGACGAGCAACTGTTGCTTAAATTTGTGAAGGAGTTAATTCTGGTTCTTATAGAGGTGTCAGAATATACAGAGCATTTTAGTTTGTTGTGTATGTACCTGTACAGCTGTCATGAGGTGTGATTTGTGACTAATTCCAAGTGGTACGCAAACACGCACACACAAACACACAGAGGGGAAGGTTTTTGTAACTTTTGTAGCTTCTCTGAGACATACACTTTCTTTATCTGGTATACCAGTTGTTTTAAAGACTCTTTAGTTAAAGACAACAAGCGGAGGTTGGTAAAGTGATACTACAGGCTGTAGCAGATGATACCATAAGAGAGAGACAGTTACATTTAAAGTGCACATTGTAGACTTTACTTAAAAGGATGTAATCATCACATTAGAGGACAGTTTGAATGTTTCTTTCCTTTCATAGACTCCTAAAACTGAACCATATCTTATTTTAGTGCAGTTTAGATTCCAGATTTTATGGTATTTGTTTTAAAAAGCTAAGAGGATCCTTAGGAGTGTTTTAATTTCAGATCAAACACATTCTTTTTCTTTTCACCTTGCTCCTGCAGAATGCATTTCCAGTGTCAGGACAGCTCTACACCACACATCTTCTGTCACTGGAGGCTCTTCTTACAGTCATTGACAGCACTGAAGCCCACTGCCAGGCTAAGGTTGTCAACAACACAGCTCAACAGGACCAGTCAGAAACATTGTTGGCAGATGGAGAAGTTTCAGCTAAAAATGGAACAGACTCTTCATCAGGTATATACACTGTAGATGCGTCCAGCTTTTGAATAAAAACACATTTGACCTTTTTTATGATTTCACAAAAAGTAAGGAAATCAGTGTTGGTAGAATCTTTCTTTGTTGTAACACTGCATCTTATTAATAAAGTCCATGCCCTACGCCCAGGAAAACTGTGTTAATCTCTCTGTCAATGCAAACATCTTTTTTTTTTTATGCTGCTATTGAACCTTGTTTTGAGCTTCTAGTACCCCAGGCACTGATGTCAACACTTATGTACATTAGCCCTGACACAGTGGTCAGTTGTTGTCTGCTGCAACAATCAATAGCTATGTTTGACCCATTTGGAAAGGGCCCATGCAACATGGCAACTTCAAGGTGGTGTGCTGTATAACCAAGCTGCAGCATTACTTGTAGTGAACACTAGAACCATCTCTCAACTGAAGCCCTACTTCAAAATAAGGGGGGATGTCAGAGACAGGCCGTAAAATGGATGCCCAACCAAGACGGGGCTAGCCTTAATGAGCTGTTCCTGTCGGAGTGACCAACAAAACCACTTAGGCTGACTTACGACAAATGCTGTTTGAAAAAATAGGCTACCATCCCACAGTGGTTTGTGACCAGGCTGGACCATCATGAGGTGGAGGTGCCAGGCTGCTGTGGCTGTGTATGGTCTTCCACATGCTACTGAGGCGCCTGTTTGTTCTATAAATACATGGTTGAATTGCAGATATGTGTTGTTTCTTCAGACCTCAGTCATCCAATCCACCAAACAACACAGACTAAACTGTTTGGCATTGACAGTTAAAAGGGAAATAAACAGGGTTTGCAGCAGTATGACGTTTATTGCCAAGAAGCATTGATACAACAAAGAAATAATGTAACAAACACTAATTTCCTTTTTTGTGCTATGCTTTTATTCTTGATCTCATTTGTATCCAACTTGATATTTACTTTTTCTCTACAGATCCTACTAAACTGGGCAGCACCAACGGTCTTCCACAAGCAAAAATAGCACCACCGTGTCCACCAACCAGTGGACATCTGATGGCAGAGAAAATGAGACTAGGGAGACAGGATCAGGGGGATAATGAAACTGGTAGGACTATCAACTTTAACTTTAAAGTTTTCCTTGTTTCTCAGTCAAAAATGTAAATTAAAAAACATGTTTTGTGTTTATAACCAGCTGAGAAGAGAGTACCCAAAAAGCCCCATCGGTTTTCAACGTTATTACCAGATTCTCAAGAACTGTTAGACATTCGAACAAAGAAAAAGGTGAGAGGTGTTAATTGTTCCAGTGATTTTATGGTCATATATCTACAGCCACTGTTAATAAATTACTACAACATTTTGCATTTTTTTAAAATGTCCTTTGTGTGCAGCTGCTGATTACAGGCACAGAGCAGTTTAACCAAAAACCAAAAAAGGGGATTCAATTCCTGCAGGAGAAAGGCCTCCTCAGTGACCCAATTGATAACAACCAGGTGGCTCAGTGGCTCAGAGAAAACCCCCGACTGGACAAAAAGATGATTGGCGAGTACATCAGTGATCGCAAGAACATGGAGCTCCTGGACAGCTTTGTAAAGTACGATGAACATTCAGTCCATCATCACTTTCCCCTTCAAATGAGTTTTTAACTGCCTCTGGATTGTAAGGTTCGGAATAATTGAGGACAGTTTCTTTAATCCAAACTTCTGTTTGCAGCACATTCACCTTTCAGGGTCTTCGTATTGATGAGGCCTTGCGGCTCTACTTAGAGGCCTTTAGACTTCCGGGAGAGGCTCCTGTCATCCAGAGACTCCTGGAAACCTTCACTGATAACTGGCATGTAAGGCACTTTTCCAGTTCCTCTGTCGGGGTTTGTGTCCACAGCCACCCCTTTTTTCATTGGCAGCACTTGTTTCATTAGAAAACTGATGCAGTCTCGGGTCTCAAAAAACAGTTTCAGTGTCACTGCCAATTCTTTCTAATGGAACACTTAAAGTCAAGAGGGGACGAGGACTTCGATGCCCTCTTTGTGAAAACTAATGGAGTAGGTCAAAACAAGCTGTTGCATATTTTGAGGGGATCTATTTCGTGCTGCAAACAAGGAAAGGTCATCATTTATTAACCATATTTGCGTGTTTTCTGGGTGATTATTACACATCTTGTGGAAAGTTTAAAGCACTATTTAGGGCTTGTTAGAGGCATTTTAGAACTGGACGAGAGCCCTCGCTAAAGGATTTCCAGTGTATTAAAGCGCTGCCTGTTGATACAGATCCTAAAATACAATTTTTAACTGTTAATCATCAGTATTTGGACCAAAATATAGAGGAAGAGAAAAATGTTATGGAAGAAAAAACTTGTCCAGTCATCACGAGTAGAGAATAGAACAGAATAGGTACTCAAAAAACAAACAAACACAAACAACTGTGATGGGTGTCTGATCTAAATTGAACATCAATCCTCTTGTGGTCAGTCTATGTTTCGTGTTTTAGTCTTTAAATATTTAAGCTACATGCAATATTTTCTTTTTGCAAAAGGAAGCCTCAGCACATACTGTACTAACTCGTCATTGTTCTTTTCAGTTTTTCCTTTTTAAAAATATTCAGAGGTTTTGAGCTTTGAAAGCAAAATG
Source organism: Scarus forsteni (assembly GCA_036419115.1). Lineage (NCBI taxonomy): Eukaryota > Metazoa > Chordata > Actinopteri > Labriformes > Labridae > Scarus > Scarus forsteni. The sequence goes on from JAZDUH010000060.1 coordinate 2,480,922, forward strand.
GCTCAGATTAACTACATCTTTTGGAGAAATATCTGCATCAGGTTCAATTGGCCATGTCTTCTCTGATTGAAAAATTATGCCTCACCTGTAGACAAAATCTGTAAGCATCAAAGTGAGACTGATTTTGTCACTGCTTTAATTCTGTTATCTTTTGCTATGGATTGAAGATCAAATGTTTGCAGTGTGGTTTTGGTTTTTGGTTGTTACTTTAGTTAAGGTTCTAAAGGTTTTTGTGTGATCTGTACTCATAGTATTTTCTACTAAACAGTAATAAGGACAAAACTTGTTGAATGTATAAATCACATGTCGTGGCTAATAGCTGGCACAGCCATGACCTCTTCGTTCCACGTCATCAAACTTGTGATTTACCCATCCTGACCTGATTTATAAATCCATTAAAGCTAACCTGTCGCATTGTCACACGATTCACTGTCAGGATCATGTAGCAGGGTGATGTAAGAGTTACAGCAGATGTACACAAATATACACAATGATGGACAAAGGACAAACTCCTCCATAGGGACATTTACCTTCTCTAAATAGCAGGAGGAGCCATGTGGAAACTATTCGTAGTAATGTCCTTTTCTTAGACTGCTCACACACACAGAAATAGAGACCTTGAAAGAGCTGATGAGTAATTTTAGTCAGTGACACTGTAAATGAGTTTTCCACTCTATGGGAGTCACTGGAATATCAGCCGGATCAGCAAGGTCAGGTTCAGGTCTCTTTCATACCTGGATAGTAATCTTATGTAAGATTGTATGTGTTATAATCAACAAGAATGTCCAGCAAGCAGCTTTCTGATTATTTTCTGCCTACTGTATAAAGCATTGTGTGCTCTGTATTTGTCTTTGCAGAAAGTTAATGGGTCTCCTTTCATGACCAACGATGCCGGTTTTGCCCTTGCCTATGCTGTTATAATGCTCAACACTGACCAGCATAACCACAATGTCCGCAAGCAAAATATACCCATGACTGTAGAGGTGAGTAGTGTCTCTTTGTCAAACCACTATGAGCCTATGTCCTGCAAAAAAGTAGGAGAAGTTACCGACACAAGGTATTCAGCCAAGGGAAAAGACACCACTGTGTTATAATCATTTATAAATTTTCACTCTGAAATATGAGTATGTGTAAAAAAAACTGTGAATGTGGTTAATGTGACACAGTAAAAGCCCTTTTACCTGCCAAAAAACTAAAAAGCACTATTCAAGTCCAAGTTATTTTCTGTCTATGAAAGCTGAAATTCCTATTTTACATTTTGTTACTTAGTCCCCTGTAAATGGTAGGTGAACTTTAGCAATTCAAGTAAAGGTGAGGAGAAAACAAGCAATACTATGTAGTATTGGGATATTTGGAATGATGATATCTTACTGATTCAAGTCTTTATGTGTTTATGTCCAATGTTTGATTGGCTTTTGACTCATAAGAAATAACATCAATTACCTGTTGAGTCCACATGATGGTACTGTTACGCCAGGTCAGACAGGTGATGGCCTTCATGCTGGAGACTAAACAACCATGGATGTACAGGAGAGAGTGATGATAAGAACACACCACCAGCACATGTGGACATGACACAGGGAGGTGCATGAGAATAAAACTAACTGAAATTTAGGCTCACCTCAAGTGGCACTACCCAGAGACAGGGAAAGTTGATGACAGTAAAGTTAATGCTAAGCTATTCCTGAAGATAAGACATATACACTTGACATACTTCGCATGTCAAAGCTGCTTTCCAATTCTGAGTGCTTTGACAAATAGCTCGACCTATCACTAACTTCATGTGAAAAGACTGAAGGCCTCACGATTTTGTTGAAAACAAGAGCTTTTATTAAATTCTGGCGGCCATCTCCTAAGTATGACAACAGTGACACTGAAGCTCCTCAGAGCAGTGAAGTTAAAGGTTGAATAGAGGCTGAGCACAATGCAGCAGGTTGCATTTAACAGCTGCATTTGGACATCAGTCTGTGTGTTTTACTACTGCTTTTGATAGAACTGAAGTGATGTGATGAGTATAGTGAGATATTTTTCTAATTCAGTTTTATAGAATTTGATATTTTTTTTCTTTTGGATGTCATTGTAGACAATAAAATGTGAGAAATTGAAATATATATTATGATGTTAAGTATCGCAATACTGAGAATATCATAAAATATTAAGATTCACGATAAGATCTAATCAGGACTCAAATGTTGCTCTAATATTGTATCCTGGGGCCACTAGTGATTCCCACTGACATGATATAACATTTGTTTTAGTCTTCGGCTCAAAGCGCTTCTGCACTGCAGGTCACATCCACCCACGCATACCCATTTGCTCACTGGTAGTTCTGAGTGTCTATCTTAGTTGTCCATTGGTATTAGCAAACACATTTGAGTTCTTTCATGCCCATTTACACACCACTGACACAGCAGAGGCAGCAACTTGAGTAAAAGTGTCTTGCCCAAGGACACATCGACATGTGACGGTCTCTGATCACATGTAGAGCACACTAAGCCACGGATGCCCAACCGTCATCCCCATAAGTTTTCTAAGCTGAGTTTTGGTTATAATGTGACATGAATGAGGCAATAGAGGCACATCACACTTCATTGGATTAAAAAGCACAAGCAGAGACACATGAATTCTTTTGACTGCAAGTGTTGCTGCAGCTTTTTGGCTTCTTATGATTTAAGAAACAGAAATATGTTGACTTTTGTTTCAACTTGATAATAAATGTCACTGTTAGGCACAAACCTCCTGTCTCTAAATGTTTTATGTTCATAAAACATTTCTATCAGTCAATTTACATGTCTGATTGTTTATTTTTGTCATTTCAACAAAATTAATTACAAGAAATTAATTTGCAGTTAATACTATACAATTTTCATCCATTAAATAGTCAAGTTTTTTTCAGTTTATTAAAGTAGAAATTTTGGAGATACAAGGTTTGTGCCTGACAGTGATGAAAAAGCAACGATTACCACAATTTTAAAATTAATGTACAAAATCTACTTGATTCAATAAAAACTCATAGAAGTGAAAAATATCATACATAATGGAGTGGAATAGTGCATTTTTTAACTCGTGCTTTATAATCAGCCAAAATGGGGCAGTTATTTTTGACTGTAAATGTTTAAATATTATAATTTTTAATGGACTCTATTGCTGTATTTGATAAATGTTGTAATTATTATGCTTTAAGACGTAGCTGAAGTGAAATATAAATTGTTGGGTTGCAATTTTATTCAAATCAACTTGTTCAGACAAAATACCGTAATGTAAGGGAAGCAAACTTATAGCTATTCCTACATTATTTTCCTCTTCTTTTGGCATTCTGCTAATCGTGTCAGTTTGTATGACATTCCTCGGTTGGAGTTTTCACATTTGCACTTGTGTAGCTTGGCAGCTCAGACAGCCCGTAGCCAACAGCTGTAGCCAGTGGTGGTCTGGCTGAGAGGTGAACTCATCCTACACAGGCGGCAAAGAGGGGTGGGGGAAGTTGTGTGTGTCTGTGCCTGTCTTGGTCTGTTTTTTCTGTCATTGATTGACAGCTGATGAAGACTAAACAGCGTCTCTGGGGGAGCTTGTGGGTGGGCCACTCTCACTGACAACAATAGCGAGCTCCTGCTTTCTCTTTCTCTCAGTCTCTGTGTTTTATGCACACAATAAATTGCAGAAGAGATCGAACATACTTGGTTATACAGCTGGTGTTTTATGTTGTTTAAAATATCCTCGTGCATTCTTCAAAGGTCAGTTGTGGTTTGATGAAGAAAGCTCGTTGACCTCCAGGCTCAGACAACAGGCAAAAGCTTCAACACAATAGTGCGGAGAGGCCCAATAAAAGTGGCGCCTAGCACTTCAGTTACTTAGCAGCTTGCAATGTGTAGTATTCACCACAGCATGTGTCGACAGTGTGGTTATTTTTGAAATGGGGAAACTATGTCCAGCATCACTGTGTGTAAATGAGCTCCTATTCTCAAGGATCCCACAATGAGATGCATGTTTTCAGGGAGGTGCAGGTGAGGTCAGCAGGATTACGTCCATAAAACAGCAAGCTTTGGATTTGAAGGCTTGTTGTTACCAACGGCTGCTTCATGAGCCACAGTCTAATAGAATAAGCTAATAAGTTATATTGGGGCTGTGGTTATGGAGCACAAATCATCTCCTATTTTTTTTTTTTTTACCAAATAGGGCAATACATGTTAAAGCTCTCTTTCTCTTTCAATTCTGGAAAGAAATAACAATTGGTTGTCACAAAATCAGCTTAATTAACTTCAAATCAAACCATTTTCTTTCCTTTTTCATACCACAGTATCAGTAATACAAGTCCTGGATACTCAGTAGGGCTGGGACAATATGCTTTTCTCCCGATTCAATTTTTTACAATTTTTTTAGGTGCCGATTCAATTTAAAATTGCCATTCTACGATAATGCAGAATTTTGCAATCTGTAGTGAGAAAAAGATGAACAATGATGATGCCTACAGACATATAAAAAATACACATCACATGTGAGTCTGTTTTGGGGATTTATTCAGCAATATGTTTTAACTAGCTGTTTATGCTCTCTCTTCAAAAGCCTGGATTGCATTTTAAAGTGGCTTATTAACACAAACAACAATTAAGTATTTAAATTTTGGAAAAAAGTCGTTTTTTGAACCAAAAAAATTGAATTAAAAATCGTCAAACAAAATATCCTGATACTTATGTGAATCCATTTTTTTTTCTCACTCCTAATACTCAATACTTTCAATTTTCATTGGTCAAAATTTGAAGACAAATTCTTTCACATGGTGTGTACATACTGTATTATAAAGATGGTTTCCACACCCACAGCTCGACTGCTTGGTTCAAATTCATTTGAAAAACAAATGCTGAGAATGTACGTCAGATCATTTCATGTTGAGATGATAGTTTTCTAAAACAAGCCAAATCTCACAAAATAGGCATAATACAGTGTCAGGGCAGAGCTTTGACCTACAATCACAGTTTATAATCTTACATCAGTGATGCATGCTGAAAAGTTTATTAACAGCATTGATGAAAGAGTTAAAGAGGGCATTGCATATGGACGATTCTACAGTACAGGAGACAGTTAGCCACGTTTCAGCTCCATACATGACAGCAACACAAGACAGCTCTTTGGTTCAGAGTTTATCGTTTTACAGCAGATTGGTAAATACTTTATTAGGAATAACCCCTTGAGATGTGTTGTCTCGTTTTTTAGGACCTCCTGAAGGCAAAATGCACATTTGAAATATAGTTTACTAACCATTGAATAGAGCTCAAAACAGACAAAACAGTGTATGACAGAAGTAAAACAAATAAAACATAATGAAAACTGAAACAAAAAAAAAATAAATCAGAAAGGAACTGAGCTATCAGGTAGGGATTGGTATACGAGCTCATGTGAACCTTTTTGTGGCACATTGGAGTTGGAGTGTAGTGTGTAGTGAACATTCAGGTCAGTAATAATCACACTGAGGATAATATTTACAAGCAGAGTGTGATTAAAGTTAAACAGATAAAAAAAAACAACACTTCTGATTTCCAGACACACATTTGAATATTTGCCTCTCTCCCTGAAGTCAAATTAAGCTCTCCAGCAACAGCAGTAAAATCTGCCTTTTCTGGTTTACCAACGATCACACAGCCCCCACCGCCCACTTTCCTCAGTGAATTACCTGGACTCACTTGGACTTTACTCGTGCAAGTGTGAGTATACAAACTCATCTGTTTGTGCTCAATCAGGTGGAGTCTGCATCATTTTATTTTTTTTCGCAAGTGTGAATGGGGTTCATGTTAAGAGTGTATTGGAGTCAAACCCTATAATGTAAAATATGACTCCCCCAGAATGAAGCAGCCAGGATACTGGACCTGCTTCAATTGTCTAGCAGCAGTATTTGTGGTAGGAACTGATCTCACTTCGAAAGCATTTTACACCAAGATATTTCAATCATTTTGATTTTATCTGGCACCTGGTCCACACAGTATATGTCAGAAAAAGAAACAACCCTTGTAGAAGTCAGTTGATGACTCCCTGCTAGGGATGCCTCTTGAATAATGAATAAAATAATAATTAAATATTCAGCCAGAAAAAGATGAAAAGGTTATTTCATGGCCAATAAGCTAATAAACTTATCAGAAATCCTAAAACTGTAATAGAATATTTAGTGAGAAAAAAATGAGTGCTTCAAACCAAAGAAAATATTTCTATAGAACATAAATTCTGGTGTCCTTTATTCTACATGGCATTTATCAATTTGAAGTGCTCTAAAAGCTCCACAACAGAATTTCCATCACTGTTGGTTAAGTTATTGTCAAAAATGTGGAAACCGTCTTATCTCACACTGTTAATGAATCCTTTAAAAAAAAAAAAAAAAGTAAAATCCACATCCAGGTAGGCCTGTGCTCAAAATATCGATACGGCAAAATATTGCCATGCACTTCTTGGCGATACGTGTATCGATACGGATTCTACAGAATCGATACGGCCTCAATGTTTGGACAGTAGACTTTGGGTAATATTGACAGTGGAGAAGTTCAAAATAGAAGCCAAGCTTCATGATGAAAAACATGTTCCAAGTTTAAACTTAGGTCTACCATCTTTGGGGACCTGAACTAAAGTTCTTAGGTTGAAGAATTATTTAAAACTCATGCTTTTCTTTTTCTTCTTGTAATGAAAACAACAGTTGCTGGGAATTCTGTTAAAAGTGCAGTCAGTGTTCACAATTTATGTGTATCGGGATATGTATCGTATTGTGTGGTTGCTGGAAAAACCCAGCCCTATATCCAGGTTTGATCACCTCTTCGTAGTGCCATGACTAATATCGCCTCAGAATGTTTTAGTTATCCTTTTCACAAACTAACAAACAAACAAATGCAGAAACATAAATCCCTTTGCAAAGTTAACCAGATGAAATCAGAAGAAACAGACCACACTGACATAGACATTTATGTCCTGCTGCAACTGTTGCCTGCATGTATAAAGATATGTAATGAAGACTCAGTATTGCCTGGCCCAGAGCTGCATATACTTGACAGAAAGTGAGATGGCTCGTGTCCCTGATATGAGTATTACAGAAGTCTGATCCTGCAGCCTCCTGCTCTCTCTGGCTCAGGCTGCTGGTGTTTATTTTCTGTGTCCCCGCAGAGAAGCTCCTGTTTCCCTCCCTTCTAACCTGTAAGGAGGACAAACGCTGCCACTAAACCAAGCCTTGAGGCTGTCAGTCATCGCAGTGAGGCTATGTTTATTTACAGGAGGCTCCAGGCTCTAATCCCCGTTTTCCTAATGCTGCAACTTAAACATATTGAGTAACACATAACGAGTTTGTTTTCACATAATGGCCATTTTATTTGTTGATAGGATGCTCAGTTAATGAAGCATGAATGCCAGAGAGGCTTTCACATGTAAGCTAAGCTATTGGCATTTTAATGGTGGTACCAAGGTTTCTTCCAATTAACAAAAACGCCGATGATTCCACAACTAATTCCAATGTTTTCATTTTTCTTTGACCAGCAATTTAAGAAAAATCTGAAGGGAGTGAATGGAAACAAAGACTTTGACCAGGACATGCTGGAGGACATCTACGCTGCTATCAAGTAAGATGCCATTTTACCTTCATTCCTTATTTTTAGAATTTTAGGCTTCAGTAAATTGATATTTGTAGCATTATATTGTTACTTTGGGGCACAAGCCTCTTATTTCCAAAACTAACATTTCAAAAAAAAAAAAAAAGGTACAAGTATGTCATGGCACGAAAGTATTTCCTTTACTGTTAAGTGGTTTAAAATTTATAAAACTCATTCCCCAACTTATAAGTTGAGCAAATAGGAATAGTTTCTTTTAATAAAGAGAAGGAACATTGAAAAAGGATGTAAGAGGTTTGTCCTGACAGTGGTGATATACTATGAGTCATGATTTAATTGAAGAAAACAGGATATTTTTGTATAATTAGACACTTTTAAGACAAATAAAGACCTAACCATCCACTGTTAGAATTATGTGTTTTGAAATTGGAAATGTTGTGTTGCCATACTAAGTTTCACTTTTCCTTTTTTTGTTAGTTTCAAGAAAACTAAAAGACATGAAAAGCAAAACATGTATTTCTCAAAAGTAATGACAAAGTGATTCTAGAAATCATATCAACGAGAATCTTTTCATAAGACTTGAAAAGATTACCGTCAGCCTTTTGAATTTTCTAAATGAACAAGCCACAAGAGGAGCTGATGTTACAGCCAATCATCTTTTATTTCCTGCAGGAGCGAGGAGATTGTGATGCCAGACGAGCAGACGGGGTTGGTGAAGGAGAACTACGTGTGGAGTGTGTTGCTGCACCGTGGTGCCACATCAGAGGGGGTTTTCCTGCACCTGCCTCCTGGCAGCTATGACCACGACCTGTTCTCTATGACCTGGGGTCCCACCATCGCTGCCCTCTCCTACGTCTTTGACAAGAGTCTGGACGACAACATCCTCCAGAAGGCAATCACTGGCTTCAGGTACACAAGTTCAGATACTCAGTGACCCCCAGGATCCATCTGGACAGAGAGAAAGTTAAATAAGAGCAAATTATGAGGAAGCCAAAATGTACGTTCAGTTCTTAAGTCTACAAATCTTGTTGAGTTGTTTATTTTCCTTCAGTACTCAGGAGTCCTGCAGCACCCAAAAGAGCTGTGTTAGCTTAGCTTTTTTAATGAGGCACCAAACAATTTACACTTTTTAACAACTGCAAAAATACTAAATAACGTTCTATAAAGTATGTTACCAAATGCTTAAACTCTTTTTTTTTGACAAAACCATGAAAATTTGACCATGTCAAGCACAATTTGCAGTTCTGATTTACTCTGTTTTGCAAAATCCTAAATACATTTTCAGGCTCACGAATGTGTTTTGCATTGTTATGCATTTGTGAAGCAGGATAGTAGCCACTAAAGTCAAAATTCAACACAAGAAACATTGATTAAATAATGAAAGTCGTTCACTGTGACTGAGATAAAAGAATCTTTCTTTATTTCAATAAAAGAAAAAAGCATCTTCTTCTAGAATTCCAAAATCAACTGTATCGTGTCCCAAAATTATGTTTTAACCATGATCAGAATCAATCTGATGAGGGTTTGATAAAATGCAATCAATTTTGGAAGTACCTGTAGAGATAAATATGTGTGGATTTTCTTTTATATTTATTTTGGAAATGTTTATGCATATCATGCTATTCCTACATTTACTGTGACGCACTTAGCTTATTTGACCCACAGAGAATTTTCAAATTCTGGAAACATGTGAACATTTTGTTGTGTTTATCTATTTCAGAACCAAACCCAGTGACAGAAAACATGAAAACCTACTTAAATGAAGTTTTCAAGGTTTTTTTTATTGGCCTCATGTGAATGACAGCTGTGTGGGTGATAAGGACTGATCTTACTTTTAAAGGCAAAAAAAAACATTCAATGTAAAAAAAAAAAATAAGATGAAAAAAAGTCATGAAATGTTACTTAAAAATAAAACAATGTTCACTGAATATTGTTAAAAAATCATTTTGTCACATGTCAGGAAAAAAAATCAAAACCTTTTCCAAAAGAAGGTTGAGATGATTATTTTTTAAAGAAATAAGAGGTTTGGTTTAGGTGGTTTTAAATCTGGGTTTTGTGTTTCCAACAATAATAATTTTATAATGGAAGAGTGGCTGTGAAATGTGTCATTGTATTCACCGGCATTTTGACATTCCTCAGGCGTCAGTTTGATCTCTCATTTTCATGTAGACTTGTTTTCTTGTAGTAAATATGGTCACATCTCTATTTTTAAGAATAAAAAGGGATTTATGTAAGCGTTAAACACCCACAGTCACCTCTTTATTAAGCTGCAAGTGTTCTTTATCATATTTGGTGTCTGCCTGATTTAAACAAGTCCACCTTTACGAGATGGTTGACTTGAACATCATTGTGAATTCTTAAAATGTTCACTAATATGTTATGTGCTAAAAAATTCGATGTTATAAGCTGCAAAAATTAATTTCCACCTCTTTTCCTTTTTCAGGAAATGTGCAATGATAGCAGCTCACTACGGCTTCAGTGATGTTTTTGACAACTTAATCATCTCCCTCTGCAAGTTCACCACTCTGAGCAGTGAGGTGAGTGTCAGCGTCCTGATGGCTCTATTTTTATGGTGATTTTTTCTGTTTATGCTCGGAGATGCATTTTTCTAGAATTATGCTATTTGAGTATTGCATATTTTAATGACACTAACTTAAAAGAGGCCTTAAGTAGAAAAAGACTTTCATAAGTAGAAGTGCCTGAAGAGCACAAACTGCCTATAAGGCATTCCCAGGGCTGTTGGAAGAGTTACAGTAAAATTATTTAAAGAGACTGAGGACTTTCTAAGTAATTACAAAAAAGTCTCACTTTTAGATATATGCCTGATCGAAATACACACTTTAAGATGAGTTTTATAGCATCTAAATAGTTTATCTATAAATGCTATTCCTTAGCTTCGCGGTCGGGTCAGACAGGGCTGGACTGGCCTGGATACTCAACTTCAGGAACAAGACAATTAAAACTAGAGCAAATTTACATTATTTTATTATTTATTTTACACGTCTTAGAGCACCGGGCTGTAAATAGCGATATATAGCCGGCTACAAAACTACGATAATAAGCTTTCCAAAAATTGCTTGTTTTCACACATCAAAAACTACCGCTACGTAACTAGAAAGAGATACATTACCTCGTCGCTTTGCATCCTGTAAGTTGTTGAAAAAAGAAGTTGTAAAGCACTGCAAATTTCTGAGGAAGGTCTGAGCTGCATTTATCACAACAAACACACGCTTTGGCTTCAATCACGTCTTTGGTGCGTTCCAGTTGTAGTCAGAAGTAGGAATTTCCGGGTTCTGAGTAGGAAACTGCAACTGGAAAGTCCCCCGAAGTTGGAATTTCCTACTGGGAACTCGGTGAAACCTCGCCACCCCCGAGTTGACAATGGAAGATGGATGCCCCCAGTGTGAACAGTTATTTAGCTCCTGTAATAATCAATTTATTTGCACTTCTGACTGGGGTGTGTCGCTCTAGATCAGCTGTCTACATAGTATTGTTAGACTTATATTTACAAAAATGCTGCCATAGTGATAATCACATTCTTCATACAACAACGCAGGGCGTGCTAACAACAGCTAACAATAGCCTGGTGGATCGGCATGTTTTTTCTGACTTCGACTGGAACGCTGATAAGTCGGAGATGATGTCACTCCCATTTCCAAGGTTACTGGAACGCAGCATTACGACAGTCGGCGCGCGTGCTCATGGGTAGCAGAGTCTTTATTTCACCAGTAATAGATTCTCCTCATAGCACCTTTAATAAATAATAAATCTCTTGGATCAGCATCACCTGAAAATGTAATCAAATCAGTTAAGAACTCATCAAGTTATTGGCAAAACTGTGGAAAACTGCCCTACCTCACAGTGTGACAGAACTTTAAAAAAAATCCTTGTGTGGTGCTGGTTTGGCGGAGTGGTTAGCAACCAGGCACGTCCCATATACATACTTCTGTCGGCCCGGGTTTGAATCCAGCCTGTGGCCAGTTTGCAGAGAGTCTTCTCCCACTCTTTCACCCCCTCACACAAGACTATCCACTGTCATTCTCTCCTATCAATAAAGGCACAAATGCCTAAAACATACATAAAAAAAATCCTTGATCTGCATTTGGATTAATATGATTACCCAAAATCTTATCACTTCATAGTCATGCCATGACCAACATCCCCTGAAAATGTTCTCAAAATCTGGCTTAACCTTTCGAGTTATCTCACAAACAGACTAAACATAATCTTCTTGGCAGAGGTAAATTTTCTCTGATATTTCACTCAAACAACAAAACTTGATGTCATGGATATATTGTCTCTTATTTCACCTGGTAAAAAAATCATTAAATTAGTTCAAGGAAGTAACAAATTAGATCCTGCAACAAAGCAAAGACAACTAATGATATATTATATCAAAAATGATCATTTTTCTGCCTTCTTTTCTTTTAGGTTCAGCTAATTTATGAATGAAAACAGAAAACATTTATAGTATGTGTTAAATGTTTTTTTACAGTAAAAATAGGGGAAAGTCAGACGTTGTATGAGGGCTGTGTTTTAGAGCAGCGTATAGGGAGTGATGTCTTCTATACTGAAGTTAATGATCTGTTTTAACAATATGGATATTTGTCTTTAAATAATATCAACAGCATTTTTTCCCCTGAATTATTTTTTTTATGTAACTGTGTTAAATAGTGTCTTATTAAGTATATTTCAAAGGTCACTGTGTGCATTACCCAACACACGACAGTAAAAAGCTCATAAAACATTTGAGTCTGTAGATTGATGAGAATTATTAGTGTGTTTTTGTGCACTCATTTCCATCCTGTGACTGTGGCAGTTATTTATCCTCATAGAAGTGCACTGAACGACTTCTACTGTGTTCTGTCTGATTTTGATTTTGCCCCCTCTCTTCCTGCAGTCTGTAGAAAACCTTCCTACAGTGTTTGGCAGCAACAGTAAGGCGCAGACCGCGGCCAAGACTGTGTTTGACCTCGCCCATCGGCACGGCAACATCCTGAGGGAGGGCTGGAAGAATATCATGGACTCCATGCTGCAGCTGTTCAGAGCCGAGCTTCTGCCCAAAGCCATGGTCGAGGTCAGGATTCATTTTCTGAACTCTAAACACTCTTTACCATCTGTCAGTGGATGATTAATAGCTGCTGCTGAATAAAGACTACGTATACATTCTGGGGGTTCAAGTTTTATTAAAAAAAAAAAAAGACGCTGGATTATATGTGCTTTGGTGCCACCTTCTGTTGAGTGTTTGAACTGTCTGTTTCCTCAGGTCGAGGATTTTGTGGAACCAAATGGGAAAATTTCACTTCAAAGAGAGGAAACACCTTCAAATCGGTACTAGAATATCTCTCATTTTTCACTGATAACTCTGAGAAATAGAACAAATGTAACATAAAGTATATTTTCTTGATCTTGCTTTGAATGTTAGCGGTGAGTCAGCCGTGTTGAGTTTTGTCAACTGGCTGACGCTGAGTGGAGCCGAGCAGTCAGGACTCAGAGGACCATCCACAGAAAACCAGGAGGCCAAACAGGCTGCCATACTCTGTATAAAGGTAGACTTCATTTTGTGATGCACCGTGAAACTTTTATTGCAACTAATAAGTGTTTACATCTGAACAATCATGAAGGCAATTTTTTAGTACAGCTAAATTTAAAACTTCTTCACAACACACAAACATAAGTTATGATGTTGGTTGATTAGTATGGTTGCATGGTTGGCATCGGAAACTTATCACTAGCCTGCCAGCCACTCTGTCCTTCTACATCTCTCTAATGCAATACAGTACAAAATAAATGAATGAAATATACATATTGAAATAAGATGAAGTATAGCAGTGACCTACTCTTTTGAAAACTTTATTGTGATAAAATGTATGATTTGGCACTATACAAATAAAGATTGATTTTATGATTGTTTGCATGTCATTCTAAGTATTTTTTAAATCTTCCACCCACAGCAAATAAACCCCTCATGTCATGATTTATAATATTAATATGATCCTGTAAAATCTGTTTAGTTCAACCTGCATTTTGACTTAACTGCTTTTTATAATCAACATAATTTAGAAGTTATACTGATGTATATTGCAGTTATTTAAACACTGGGTAACCTCTTACAGTTCTGTTTGACTTTTCTTAGTTTTTACAAATTTACCTTGAGGGCTTTTTTTTGTTTGCAAAAAGGAAAGTAGACAAGGTTGTCTTCACTTGAGTCAATGATTTATGTATAAAGCCTTTATTTGGTCAGAGCATAATTCAAGAAAAAAGTTTAAAATCAGGATAAATGTGACCGGTTTTGACCTATACAGGCTCTTCATCAGGAGGTAGTAAAAAACATGCACAGGTGAGGTCGATCTTAAAGCAGCTAACACTGATCAATCAGAAGGTGTGGACCATTGATTAGAAGTGTATCAGATGACTTTAATTGATAGTATGAATGCACACATACAGATACCAAGTGTATGCATGCACATATATCCACATTCATATTTGTGGACACATAGCAGAACAACAGTAAAATATTCAAACTGGACAAGTGAAGTTAACAACAAGGAAATCCCCTGGAAATTGTAGCTGTTGTAGTTTTGTTTTATAACCAGGCTATCAGAATCAGATTCTGTTTATTGTTCTATCAAAATACAACGAAATCGGTGGGACAGTCTGTGTATTCCCTCGTAAAAACACGCCGATAATATACCAAACAACACAGGCAAAAGCTGCTGCACCAGTGTGTGTTAAGGTTATGGGTTTAATGCCCTCTTTTCTAAAGCATAAGGAAAATGTTTCACAAATTCATCAGCTTTCTGTAAATGTTTCAGCAATCCCAGATCAACTTTTTTAAACCAGAGGAAACTCTCTTCTTAATGTTAAATTGCAACCATCACTAAACTCTCCATGACTAATTTGTACAAAAAAAGTACAAGTCACCTTTTTATAAGATCACATACATTAAAATGTATGGACATTGTATATTTAAAAACATTAGAAATTATGTTTTGAATGGTAAATAAGACAATTCCTGTTTCAATTCAAAACATGTTGAAGCTAAGGCAGGGCATTTAGAACTTAAGGGGATTGCTAATTTTTGAAACTCACAAAGTCAGGACTAATCTCAAATACAGATGTGTGTCAGTTTTGGGTGTAAAGTTATGGAAGGAACTAAACAATGAAATAAAGATGTGTAATTCTGTGTTAGTTTTTAAAAAGACTTTAAAATCTAAAATTATCAAAGGTTACAAGGAAATTTGATTGAATTTGATTTTCAGTTTAAGCCATCATGTGTTTTGAAATAATGTAAAAGTACTGATGTTTATTGTGAATTATTCCTTTATTCCTATGGTGATACAGGGTAGGCTGATATAAGCCTTGGGTCTTCAGCCTATTCCTTTTTCTGTTACTGTCTGTTTTCTTTTTTTTTCTTTTTTGTATAAACATGATTTTATTTTTCTGTTTTTAAACCGAAATAAAGCATTCATTCATTAATTCATTTAAAAAAAGTATTTAAAAAAGCTCTTTTCATGACATTTTGTGAACTTTTTGGTTTCTCTCTCCTTAGCAATGTGACCCAGAGAAGCTGATCACAGAGAGTAAATTTCTACAGCTGGAGTCTTTACAGGAGCTGATGAAGGTAATGAATATTACCGATCAACATTTTTTTTCAGCTTCATCATAAAAGAAAATCATAATCCACATACCCAGCACTGATTTATCTGTCCAGTCAGAAGTATGTCTTCAAGGTGCCTGTAAGCTGCTTAAGATAAAAGTGTCTTATCAGTGGAAATGTCTGTTTGGTCATTAGTGCCACTGAACAGAAATAACCAAAGTGCTCTGTGTTCAGGCGCTGATATCCGTCACCCCAGATGAAGAAACTTATGATGAAGAGGACGCTGCCTTTTGTTTGGAGATGTTGCTGCGTATAGTCCTGGAGAATCGGTGATCATGGAATTCTTATAATAAATCCTCTGTTGTACAGTCTTTGGGTTTGTTATGCTTAAGAAAACCCTGTCCTGTTCTTGTTTACAGGGACCGGGTATCATGTGTGTGGCAGACGGTACGTGACCGCCTCTGTCATCTCTGCATTCACGCCAACGAGAGCTGCTTCCTGGTGGAGAGGGCGGTTGTGGGGCTCCTTCGACTCGCAATCCGTCTGCTGAGACGGGAAGACATAAGCTCGCAGGTACTGCTGTAAATAATCAGACATGATTTTACCTAAAAAATGAAGGACAGAAGTTTTATGGAGGCCTACAGTTTTCCAGCAGTGGTGTTGATCAGTGTTCTAGATCTCAGTTCGGAATGGAGTAACAAGACAGAGGCTGCGGTCAAATAGTTCTTTTTTGTTTAGGAAGGTTCCTAACGGAGTGAAATGAACCGGAGGTAGTTGGTGATTAGAGCTGTTGGAATAGTTTAAATGCTTAGGAAAGGTGGCTCAATGCTTCCTTTATTATCTCCTTTAGCATAGGATACACCAGATCATCCTTTACGAAAGGAGAGGAGATTATTCTGTCCCACAATTCTCCCCGGCAATAGCTTTTATAAACAGCCCGTTATCCGACTGCTTCCGAATTCAACCAAATAATGACGAACAAATCACACAGTCCATGAGAGCTACCACTGCTGTTCATCCTTTCTAAAGTTTACCAAAACCTGTCTTAACTTTCCAGTAGCCTGATTCTCTGAAGAGAGCAGGATATGAGACATTTGATGTTGATTATGTTTTAAAATTGGTTCAATATTAATAATGTGTACACCATTAGATTGTGATCTTAACAATTTATGCCTTTCTTTCATTCAGTTGTCATTTATTTTCACGCACTGATTGGTGTTCATGTTGATAATGAGAGGACAGATTTATTTAAATCTTCACTTCCAACATCGCTTATGCAGACGTAATTTTTACCAGGTTATGTTCAGTATTGTCTGAAAGGAACAACACTGTCATGATACATGATGCGTCTTTTGTAGTCCACCTTCAGAAAATTGTAGTTTCAACGCAGCAGTAACATCCGTTGTCACTTGATGACGTAGCGTAGTGAAAGTGTAGTCAGTTTTCCTTTCCTATTTCCTTCTGAATTCTCCTTTCCTTAACCTCATGATGTTTTCCATCAGGGTTAAAAAAGTAGATAGGAAAGGGCTTAGGAGGTGACTATTCAACCGCAGCCAGTGAGTGTTTTTGATTAAGTCTAAACTACATGAATATAAAGAAACGATCAATAAGGAGCAACAAAGTACAGATATGACACTTCAGACTATTTTTTATCATGACAGTCAACTCCTTGACAGTGCACAAAGCATGATATTTCTATTTTAATCATTCAAAGAGTCCCTGAAACTTCACTGTGAAACAGAGATAAACTGAAAATATCTGAGCTGTAGGCTTGTGATGGAACAACACATGGCTTTGTTAAAGGCCACATGTCTACATAAAACTTTTTTCTGCTTTTAATATTGTCAGAAGGTTTTCTGTGAGCAGAACAACATGACACATTTTCCTAACCAAGGAATGCTCTGTACCTCATAAAAGAAAATGCCTCTTTGAATGCGCTGTTTGTACTTCCTGGAGTTTGTGATGTAATAGCTACGCAGCCTCCGCCTACATGTGTGCTGTCTGCTGCACCTTTAAGAGAGACTTCAGCAACAGCTGCTTTAGTAATACACTGTAAATCGATTCTTAATTCTGTAACCCCTCCTCATCTTACATTGTACTCATAACAATGTTTTGTTGAATTATTGTGTACTGAAGTGGGGTTCACACATAAAGATTAACAGGCTGTTTTTGTCCCAGCTTTCCCCTTCCTGACCAAAGATGGCAAATGCCTGACTATCTTACATCTTAAAAGATTACTGAGATTATCCTGTGGTCTGAGGTGTTTTTAGAGTGAATCTGCCCCATTAATCGCCTCCGAAACCGGTCAGGGCCGACAATCATAAACATTAAACTTGTTCAATATTTACAACCAAAAGTCTTCATGTGTGTGGGGAAAGCCGATGACTCCCGAGTCATGACTCCATGAATTGTGACGTGGAATAGATGTAGCTGATCAAGAAGTGAGCTGCCTGAGGAACAAGGAAGCAGGCACAAATAAACACAAGCTGACCTGAAACATAAACATGAAGTTCAGCGGACCTAAGAAGCAGAGAATGCAGTCTTCAGGAGTTTTCCACAGTCGTTTTCTTATTTTTATTTCCTGATTTTCCATCAAAAATAGTCCAAAGACCAATGATGTGTCCTCTCCCATGTTGCTTGTTGTGTTTTCCGGTTGTTACCATAGACAATTTTCATTGTTGTTGCTGTTAGGGGTGTGACGAAATGGTCAACTCAGGAAATGATACGAAATACGAAAACAGGGCTCACGATACGAAATACACACGATACAAAATAAAGATTATAGAAAATCCCCAACAGTCGGAAATTGTGCAAGAATCTCATTTTCGTTATTTTCTTCCTAATGCAGACAAACAAAAAATATTGCTGCATCAGTACAAAACAAATGCTCTTTGAAAAAAACAAAATTGTAGTTGGTTCCCCTTATTTAGACTACAATGAAAATACAAACATAAAATCTCAATAAAAAGTGCTTTGTTGTTGTAACAATCAGGATAAGTACATTCTTGAATGAAAAGAAAAACAAATAGTCCTCAGAGCTGCAGTTTAGACCTATAAATGTCTGAACTATAATATTTAGCCTATAACAGAGCATATACTTCTGATCTTCATGTATGATCAAATTCTGTCAACTCAACACTAGATGCAAAAATCAAATATTGTTTTTTATGCAGACTTACACAAACATACAGTTGCTGCATGTCTCCAGTTCAAAGTAGTTGGTAGTTGTACTCGCCGCATTTTACGGCAAACTGTAGCGGCATATTTTGCACATGGTTGTTGTTTTGTCCGCAATCTTCTCACCGCTCTCTCATGTTTTACATGGGAAGCTAAAAGAGGTCCACACAACCGATTTATTTGACGAAGGAGCGTCAGCTAATTCCCTGACCTCATCTTCCCCCATTCTGAAGCGAGTGTTTTGCTACGGTAGGCGAGGAGGGTAAAAAATCACCAGCGCCCCTTTGCGTTTTTTTATTTCGTGCTTTTATTTCTTTGAATTTTATTTCATCATTTTTTATTTTGCGAAATTTCGTGGCGTGAAATTTTGTTACATCCCTAGTTGCTATGCTTCTTCTGGTTTTTGTTAGATTACGTTTGCTCACATGACATTTCTGTCTTGGAGGACTAGATTCTAGATCAGTGATGGGACAGAATCGTTATGAGTGTGGTAAGCTGTGTTGAGGTTAACAGAGCACACCACACACAAACTGTTCAATGCCTGATTTTTTATATTCAAATCAGATAAAACATCTCTTCAGATTTAGAAAATCCTTTTGCGTGTACCCTGCTTTAGACATTGTGTGCTGATTAAGCAGGGATTCAAACTCTGAATCATAAAAGCAAGTGTTTGAGTATTAGGATCCTTCTTCTTTATTTCCAAACACATTTGTATTGACATGTGGCTCTGTTGAAGTCCTTGTGTTGAATAACCTAGACAAGTCAAATATGCCAAAGTAATGAGGAGGCCACTGTGTTGTGGAGATTTTTAATGTTAGGTAAGGTTAAACGATGGCAAAGCTCAAGATAAAATCAGTTGTAATCATAAGAAAACCAATCTGTACGGAAGGACATGTAATTAAACAGTGTCTGGTAGACAAAACAAAGATGATGGCCTTGAGCTGGTCTTACATGACACTCATCCCACACTCATCAAATTAGCACCAGAAGTTATGGCTCAATGCAGCTGATGTCAGAGGAGCTAGTAGACGTAAGCAGTTGAGGGCTTACAAAAGAAAAGACAGAGTTAAATCAAATTTTCAGGATTGTTTCCATTTTCCTTCAGTCCTTGAATCACTTTCTTGTGATGAAGCACAAAAGGACTGTGAGGCTAATGCTTTTGTTTCTGTTGAGGGTAGAAAGAATACTGACCTCATTACTTTAGTTCTTTGCTCTCAATGGAGTCACTAAATTTGGTCACTAACAAATTACAGTGCCACTGACCGTACTTATTTAATATTTTGATTTAGTCATAGTAACCAGTTTGATATCGTAAACCTTCCACAGTGTTCCAGAACATGTTGTTTTGCCTCCATGCAGCTTTTTTTAGAGAGAGCATCTATACAACAAAAAAGCTGTATTGTTCCAAACAAAGCCCTGATGAGATGTGTGCTGATAGTCACAGACTGACCTGACCTCATATTAGAAATGCCCTACATTCATGTACTATAAGCTGATGGCAAGATATCTGGCTTACAGCCCTGCATTTGTTGACTGCATGTAAAACAGTTGACGCTCCTCTCACATTTGTTTAGTTACCCAGATAAAAACCCGTCAAGATCAACATCTCTTTCACAGGGTGACCTAGCCAAAAGGACAGCAGCATAAACTACATCCATCAAATTGTTTCTGCTCTGTCTGGGCAGAAAGCTGAATTGTAGTAGCTTAAAGCAGATTGCCTAAAAGAGTGATGCAAGATTGACCAGCCAGGAATTTACCGCTGAACTGGTTCCCTTGACTGGAAGCTTTTGGGATAATTCTCTGTTCTTGGATCACTGCTAATATGGAGGTCTGTGGTGAAGAAACAAATCATAACATTTACACACTTTGTTCATCATGATTATCTTCATGAACAAACTTAACTTTCACAAGTTTTTAAGCTTGCACATAATCAGGTACAGTAAAAATTAACATTGAGCTATAATGGAACTACAACATGCTCCCACTTCACAGCAACTCCCAAACTTCAAATATAACATCTACACTGTGACCTCTCTTTATAAATATTCCTCTAAATTTAATGAACTGACCAGGCTGGTGCCATTGTTATTGGCTTTTGTGTTGTTGTTTATTATAAAATGATCAGAAATGATAGCATTAGGGTTTTCCGGCATTTTTGTGGTATTAATTAGCAGTTCAATATCAGCCATCCTGTTATGCACCAGTCAAGGGGAAAAGTGCATACCATAAGGTTTTAAAATAATAACAATGTTTTTCCAGGTCTCCAAACTAAAATATGAGATTTTTGAAAGGTTTATAACAGGATTTATTTACACAAAAAAAAAAACCCTCACTTTCAACAAGCTTGAACAGAAATCTGGATTTCAAACACAGGAGGCGATAAGCTCTCAAAAAAATAAAAGTACACAATTCATTAAGGAAAAAGAAACTGAGGTTCACAAGTTAAACAAAGAACATACATCCACTAACACAGGAACTTCTCAAAGCAAACTACGGTTGGAGGCAGGGAAGAAACAGAGTGGTGTGCTGCTGTCAGATGGTCCGCCCGTACTAAATCAATCAGACATAATTTTATCATGTAGAAAGTTAGGAGTTTATCCAATCAGAGCTACTTTGGTTGTGTGGAAAGGTTGGATGAGTTCATCCAGTCACAACTGCCTTGGTTTAAAGATGGCAGGATAAGTTGAGAGCTGCTCTCTTTTTGAAGTGTAGAGCAGGTTCACTGTTTGTTGTCAATTCTGGTGCTGTAACTGAGATGCTCTGCCAGGTGGCCTAAATAAAGGTGACTGCATTTCACTCAGAAGTTAAATGTGTTTGTGTTAATTTATACATTCAGACTTTACTAGCATTCAGTAAAGGGTTATTAAATGATTCATTTTATCCAAGTGTAAAACGTGACTTTAGAAATTCAATGAAACATAAAAAATGCCTTACACTTTACACTTTTGTCAACTTAATTTGATTAGACTAAAATAAAAAAAAAATAGATTACTAAGTTATGACTAAAACTATAGGTGTTTTAAGCAATAGATTATAACTAAAATTCAATTAAAAAGCTCTTGTCAAAGTTAGCACTGGTTTAAAGCTCAATTGTAAGGGTGAGGAGGGGTTACAGACTGTGGAGCAGACTTTGAAAACATTAATGGGGCCTTCCTGTTATTAGCAGAGAACAAAGATGTAGGTGGAGGCTTGAACAGCTAATACATCATAAACTACAGGGGGTAAAAAGTGAGCATTTTAAGCAGCATTTTCTTTGAAGAGAATCGGCATATGTCTCCTTGAATGGAGATTTTAGTAGAGGTTGACATGTTCCTCTGCCCCTCAAGCTCATACTAGCAACTTAAAAAGCAAAGAAAAAGCAAATTTCAGCCCTCATCTTTCCTTTCTGCTGGATTGCCCACAGGTTCTCCTCTCTCTTCGTCACCTGCTGATGATGAAGCCTCACGTCTTGTCCCGAGTCAGTCGGGAGGTGGCTTATGGCCTTCATGAGCTGCTGAAGACAAATGCAGCCAACATCCACTGCACAGATGACTGGTACACTCTCTTCTCCCTGCTGGAGTGCATCGGAGCTGGAGTGAAACCACACGCCTCTTTCCAGCTCGCCTCCACCACCACAGACATCGATACAGGTTCAGGATCTCTTTTTGTATTCTGACATTTTGTCGGAGAATCAAAACTGGCAAATGTACCATAGTAAGAACAAATTTAACTGACCTCTGTTAGTCAGACATTAATGCATTTATTCTCCACTTACAGCAGGTTTCATGTGAAAGTCTTTTCTCAAACCCTTCAGGTGCTTGAATTTTGAAGACTTTGTCTACTAATGTATCCGAACTGGATACGCAGAAGTGGACAATGTGTGGAAAATGACATTAAGCTTTTATTAAACTTGTATAGCAGCTTAGAATCATCACTTTCTTTCCCAGCAGTTTAGTGGAAATAGTAAAGCCTACAAAAATAGAAATGACCTGCTGCATACATTTAAGAGGAAAATCTTCATAATCTGTCAGTATGTTGCTCATTTGAGATACATTCAGAATTAAAATTAGGATGTGATCACTCCTCAGCTTCATATTCAGTAGATACAGAAAATTTGTATCGAAGTTACAAGTTATTTCTCTGAGCAAGACATTTGCATTTAATATCAAAATGCGTAGTTGGTGTTTTTCCTTTGGCCTTTAAATATTTAGATGGCTGTAATTAAAGGAGACATATCATGCTGATGCACGATTTAATACTTACATATAATATAATAAATTTGAAAGCAAGACCTTACACCCCCTTAATTTTCAAAAAATGAGATATTGTATTTTTTCTGATATCCTAGAGCGAGATTTGATGCCTCTGAAAATAGGTCATTGCGAGATGTCCGCGAGATTTAAATCGTCGTGACGACATGAGGTACATTTCTTTTTATTGGAGTAATCTGATAAAACACTTCCTCCTCTGTGATGTCCGTTAGCCACAAAACCGTCACCGAGGAACACATTCGTCCAGCAGCAGTATATAGCTCCCTAGCTCACACTCACTCATTACCAGCTCTGACCTGTAGGGGGACTCAATACGCGGTCGCTGCATTGAGCCTGCCGGAAATTACAGTAGAAGAAGAAGGACAGGCTGGCTCTACCCCCGATAGAACTGACCAATCAGAGCACAAAGGGCTGTGACGTTGCGAGGTAACTTTAGGTCAGCCTGGAGACCAAGTGTTTCAACGAGAGCTTGATAATGGCCTAAAATGAGGAATTTGAGAACGCTATTGTGGGGCAATGAAGGAACTAAATGACTTGTACTGAGGGCAGAAATGCTTTACAGGCATCGTCTGGCATAGTGAAAAGGAGAAACAAGCATGATATGACTCCTTTAAGTTTTTCGATCAATGCAACAGAAAAAATGATCTTATTTTAGAGTGGATGTCCTTAAGCATCTCTGGTTTTTAAAACGATAGAGTAAACTTAAGGAAAGAAGAAATCTGACTCACAAAATAGATGTTTTGTAACTCTGGACCAGTCCGAGAACTGAAACTGAAATCAGCATTGTTGAAATAAAATGATGATTTCTTTTTTTACAAAGGGCAGGGAATTATTGAAGAACTTGTTGATATTAAATTTTGTTTTTTTGCTTCTCATCTTTCCAGGGGCTCAGTCCGACAGTGAGATACAGTCTCATCACCCCAGTGAAGTGGGCTTAGACCGCGGCTACACCTCTGACTCTGAGGTCTACACGGATCATGGCAAGACCAGGATCCCCCGCTCAACAACTGATGTGGACGTAGCCAGCAGCGGATGGCTTGTGGTCAGCACAAACACACCCGCATCCTCACGCATATAAAAAAATAATAATGAGCAGCAAGAGTACTTGAGTACTTACTTGAGTAAAGTATTTTGTTAAATAGAATTTTATTAAAACAAATTTTTCAAAAACTTTACACTTTTACTTGTTTATTGTAATCGGACCTACATTATAAACACAGGAATGTGGAATTTCACACTAAATTCACATTTTTGCCCAAATTTGAGGCACTCACTGGGCTTCTCTGAGAAGTCAGAAATTAATAAAAAATAATATTCAACCACTAAAACTATTTTTCTTTTCAGGCATGTTGCTGAAAATCTTTAATTTGATGTCTTAATCGATAAATTATAATGTTATATTATACTGCTATTTTATCGGTATTTTTGTAAACAGTTAATTTGAAAATTCATGGGTAATAAAAACTATATTTTGGCATAACAAATATAATTTTAGTTTGTGTCTACATTCAGGTGTATTAAACATTAAAGAAACATTAAAATGATTTTGGTTATTGCCAGTGCTGTTAATTCAGGGCTGCTGCTGCATAGGCATTACATTGGTTAGTGGTTTAATAAATTTGTTTAGCAGTGCATGTTTTTGCCATTTAAATGACACCCACTGAATCAGAAGTGACGACAGATTCGTATCAAATTAAGCAACACAAATATTCAGGATGCTCTAAGCAGACCTCTCAGATTTTTTTTTAAATACATACTATGAAAGACAGCTCTTCTGTTTGACCAAAAGTATTTGTTTGCAATTATGTCTCATATTCAGGTTGGCAAAGACGATCTGGAGACCAGTAAGATCCCAACAATAGGCTCTAAAGCTCAGCTGAACCACCCACTGGTTAACCAGTACAGTCTAACTTTGGGTCAGGACCTGGGCCAGCACGACACCAAGTCCCTCATCAAGTGTGTGGAAACACTCTCCTTTATCGTCCGCGATGCCGCCCACGTCACACCGGACAACTTTGAGCTGTGTGTGAGAGCCATCAGAGTGTTTGTGGAGGCCAGCCTTAATGGAGGTGAGACACAGACTCTGATTTAGAAACTCTGGTCTGTTTTCTTCTTTTTACACCTTTTTCTTGGCTACTTCTTTTATAGCAGTGCAACCAATACACTAACCAGTGTTCTCGAATGAGCTGCTTTGACTCTGCTGTCATGTAAAGCTGCCACCATCCACCATGAGGCACAACCTGACACCACCGACAATTTGTCTACATTTATCGTGTTTGTTTGAGGCTGCTTTTCTGCATTAGCAACGGCTTAGGCATGCTTGGAGAGCACAGCACCACAGACAAGGCTGGTGATGCCTCTTTTGAACAGCTTCTGTTCAAAAGAAGCTGTTCAAAAGAGGCATTAAAATGCTGTGATGAAGTTATCTCAGACGGAGAGTGAATACAGCTGGATCAGGGGTACTAACTGTGCAAGTAATTACCGTAATGTCTCTACCATAACTTCTATACTCCGAATATTTCACCTCACCAATGTTGCAATTCCAACACATCTGATAAAAAAGATGAAATATTCTCTTTCTTTGCAAGAACACAAGCAAACACAAAGGGCTGCCATTTTGTTAGCAAGGGGACACAATAGTAATAATAATAATACATTTTATTTAAAATTGCCTTTCAAAACACCCAAGGACACTGTACAGGATAGAACAACAACAACAATAAAATCAACAAAACAATAGAACTATAAAATCAACAAAGTGCAACAGACAGTGATGGAGTGGGATATTCATGATAAGGAGTACGCAGTTCGGAACAGGTGGGTTTTGAGCTGTTCTGTGGTTGGTTGAAGACATCAGCATGTTGATAGCTGCCCTCTGATTGATCGGTACAATACGACGGAGTATGCTCAGGCAGAAATCAGGTAATTGCGCATGTGTGAAGCAAAAGGTGATTTGTGATTGGTTAAGAGAGAAAATCATGTATTTGTTGTGAAAATACTGAAATTTCATTGATTAAAACTTTGAACAAAAAATATTTTGGAGTTATCTGGGAGAGGAAGGTTTGGGAAAATTTGGGGTGTGTGTTTTATTGGAGTACATGTTTTTTAGTTTTTTTTTTGGTCAGGCAAAAATCGTGAAAATATGGGGTTTATGTTACAATCAAGTGCCTATTAAAGTTGAAAAGTTACAATATATTTTTATGTTAACAATCGTGAACATACTCTAGCAGTCATCAAATTAAATATATGAACCAGAGTCCAGGCAAAATATGGACTGTTAAAAGTTTTTATTGGTTTGCCTTAGCCAGTGTGAGGCACATTTTTATTTGAGGACTGTTTCGAAAAAAAATGTTGTACCAGCACTTAAAATAGAATAAATTTAATAGAATCTATGTAGCCTTGAATAGTCTTGTATCTAGGGCTGGGCGATATTACCTAATCTCAGTATCTTGATTAATTGAAGCTCTTACCTCAATTACAATTGAATGATTACTTTATGCTATGCTGGAACAGGTGGTTTTACCAACAGTCATCGAAATGGTCCTCCTGCAGTATTTATACTTTAGCTTCTTTCTGCTCAATGTCCTCTGCACAGAATATAAGAATGCGCCCAAACAATGAAGACAGCTTTTTTTCTTGGGTAAAGGTCCTCTGATAGGCCGGCGCTTGTCTCCTCCCTTGTGGCTGCACTTCTTTCCTTTTCGGTGATAGTGAACGTAGAGGAGGAGTGGTCATGTGACTTAAAACAGAGAAAGTAGACAAAATAATTGACATGATTAAAATGACTTTGATTAGGGGTGCTGGTTTGGCGAAGTGGTTAGCAACCAGGCACCCCATGTACTTGCTTCTGCCGGTCCAGGTTCGAATTCCGCCTGTGACCAGTTTGCAGAGTGTCTTCCACTACTCTCTCACCCCCTTTCACAAGCCTATCCACTGTCTCTCTCCTATCAATAAAGGCCCAAAATGCCCAAATAATACATTTAAAAAAATTTTTTCTTTGATTAGAGGATCTTAATGTCAGTTTCAATCATTTTCATATCTCATATCTGCCTCTTTACCTCAGTGCTCTGCCCTACATGCTTCCTCCTCTTCCTCTCTCTCCTCTTTATCCTTGCTGTCATCTGCCCTTCTGTCCTCCCCTCTCTTTTCCAGTCATCTCACCTTGATGTGTTTGTGATCTACAGTAAGACGAGGATTAGGCTTGCAAATGGCAGTGGTGCACTCGTGCTTTGGCTCAGACTATGGCCTATTCTTTTATCCTGTTGCTTCAGGCCATCGAATACATACTGTCAACAGAGCTTTACACAGACTGACAAAAAGATGGGTCGATCAAAGCACAGGGCTGAGGAGGGCGTTAATCTCTATGAGATGCTAACAGAGAATGTAAAATCTTTTAATACACCGTCAGGCCCTGTGGTGTGACTGTATAACTTATCGCAAAAGTGTTTTCAGGCTCACCGAAAAGTCTTTTGCATGATAATGGGACATAACACTGAGCCCTGGGGCAAGGGCAACGGCTGCATGATAGTTTTACAGAGCTACAAACTGTTTGATGTCTGTCATTAATCATTGCTGATTCCTTTGTCTGTAGTAGGTCAACAAAACAAGTAAGTAGGTCAACAAAGAGTGTCCGATGGCTTGCGCATGCTCTCTGTGGTTTAGTTTTATGTGTTTAGCTGCTTCTGATGACTGGGTGCTGGGTTGGCGGAGTGGTTAGCAACCAGGCAGGTCCCATATACAGGTACATCTCAAAAAATTGGAATATCATGAAAAAGTTCAATATTTTTTATCACTCATTTCAGAATTACCAAAATGCCAAGCAATAAATGTTTAAAATGTTTCATTCTATCCGTAATGAATCTATATAATATATGGGTTTCAAATTCTGAAATGAGTGATGGAAAAATATTGAACTTTTTCATGATATTCTAATTTTTTGAGATGTACCTGTACGTACGTCTGTTGGCCTGGGTTCAAATCCAGCCTGTGACCAGTTTGCAAAACATCTTCCTCTACTCTCTCACCCCTTTCACAAGCCTATCCAATGTCATTCTTTCCTGTCAATAAAGGCACAAAATGCCCAAAAAATACATAAGAAAAAAAATAGTTTAACTGATGAAAGTAGGCAGAGGCAGGCTAATGCTACCCATTGACTCCCAGTGTTTGAGCTAAGCTAATTAGCAGTGGGCAAGCTCTGCCTGTCTCTTTATTGTTAATGCAGGCACAGCTGAAAGAAAGGTGTCTATCTGCTTGTCATGGACTCAGGAGTGAAGCAAGGGTGTATCCCTGTCAGGTTTCTGCAGCCAGCTCCATGTGGACACTCGGGGTACTGCAGCTTTTGGCACTCAGCCGCAAAGGTTTCCAACTGGGTCACACCCATAGATCGCATAAAAGACTTTAAAGACATATACAGAATTAGATATATAAAATTATACATAAGACATGATATATACTATAGGATACTGATAATTCATACACAGTCAGATGTTTATAACTTGGGTTTTGTACCTTTTTTGTACCTTAGTTGTGGTCCACTAGTCCAAATGAATGGCAGGGAGCTGATAGGTACTCTGCATATCTTTTCCCTGTGATAAGATTTATTAGTGATAGAAAATTGTGAATGTAAGAAATTCTTCTACATCTTTGGTGGACCGCATAATAGATCAAACACTTTGGCGATTTTTCTCCCCTATGAAAACCTCCTTATGTAGAGCAATTAACAAAGTACTTTTTCTGAGGCTTCTGTTGAATTTTCATACTTCAGGTTATCGCAACCATGAAAAGAAAAAGAGCCACAAGTACGATTCTTCCAAGTCTCGAATGAGGAGGAAGGCGGGGGGAAGGGAAAAGGAAGGGGGAGGCAGCACCCGGCGAGGCAGCGGCCGGGCATCCAGCCAGCGTCCATCACGCTCCCACAGCGACGACGAAGAGGACGAGGGCGTCCCTGCCAGCTACCACACGGTGTCATTACAGGTTAGTCAGGATGTAAGTACAACGGCACTCTTTACCCTTCTTTCTCCTGTTGATTGGAGCACAGCCATCCCAAAAACATTTTGTTTCATCCACAAGTTTTTTCCCATTCAGTGTAGCAGATAAAATGAGTCCACAAATCATGACAGACTGAAGACTCATGGGTCAAATCTGGAGATAATTACATACTGTATATCAGTCACTAATGGCCCTGTATTAGATAGTACTCGCCACTAATACTACAAATCCCACAATGCACGGCAGCAGCTGCCACATAGGACGTGGACACCAACCCCTCCTCCCGTTGTCAGCAGATGACTTTATTTGTCTCTGCTTTTACAGTCATTATGAGACTTGCCAGAAATTAAATACACTGCACATCCATGTTTCTCATTGAAACTGTCCATTTTATAACCTGAAATGGACAGTTTCATGTGTCCATCAGGAAATATGGCAGACAATGAATCAGGCAGGTCCATCTGCTTTGCGAGGCTATCCATTTGAGACTGTTGAGTGAATGTTGATCCAGTGTGGCCTGCATCTCTAAAGGTGTTTCAGATTTTGACCACTAGAGTGATTGAGTTTGACAGCTCTGCCATAAAGCATCAACATTAGCTCACACAGCTAAAAACACAACAGAGAAAGGAGTACTTGTGGTATCAAGATGTCTTTGGAAACCATGGCTGTGTCTCACTAAGGAACATTTAGGACGGCTCTAGCTTTGCATTTAAACTAAAATGATAAAGTAGAAGTGATGCTTCACCTGCAGGTGTCCTGTTAAATGCAGAAAAGATCATGTCAGTGTTTGAGCCGAACATGAAGCCGTCCTTCATGATCCCAATGGTCCTGTGTGGCGTTGGCTGGGGTGGGGATGTAATATGAAAGAACGATACCAGTTATATATTAACAGGTGGTTATTATTGTCAGTAGAATTATTTAGTTATTAAAACAAATGAAGCTACAATTTATTTACACTTTATACACAGGCCTACACAATGTGCTTTACATTCAGTAAAACAGAAAATTAATGTTCTCAACACCAATTTGATTATTTAGACAAACAGAGCAGGTCTGGACCGTTCTGTACCCGGTACATACTCTGTTAAATTCATTAAAGAGTCTCATCTCTGATTAATTTAAGGTGAAATCAACATCACCATGATGTCAAGTATGTAGATAAAAGCTTCAGTGTCAGGATGCATGATATTGATTTTTTTGCAGATATCACATATGTAGATATTTCAAAACTTACTTTCGCTGATACCATTATCATTAATGATATTTGTTGTCAAGAGCACAAAGCCCCCACATCACTAAAATTGACCTGTTCCCTTCATGGCGCCTGTCCATTTATGTTAGAAACAGATTTAAATCAAGAAATACAAAATGTTCTTCTTTAACAAATTAAACTTTTAATTCCAAAAGTCAAAATTCGGTGAAGATGAGTAACATCATTGTTGTTGTACATTTGTACCTGCCGTCAGTGTTATATATTTAACAAATGGGATATTCATTGAAGAAATCAACAGATGTGTTTGACCAGCTCTCGTGAAAATGAGTAAACAGAAATGTTTCATAATCTTTCAAAAAACTTAATTAAACCTGAAAATGTTATTGGACTAGCATTTTAAGCAGGAAGAAGTACAATTTCATACTGAATTAAAATTTTTACACTGAAATTTGAGCCACTGGGCTTTTACGAGAAGTCAAATTTTTGTTTTTCAGTAAAACACTCAATTTTACAAGTTGTGGTTATTGAATAAAAAATAATAGTTTAGTTTTAGCCTTGAAAATATCTTTTGGTTAAAGGGCTTCTACATACTGGTGCATTAACCATTACAGACACTTGAAAAGAGAGTCTGCTATTTACCACCGCTTTATTTTAGAGCTGATGTGGCGTAAACCTTAAATTGTGGCAGTCTGATAAATATATAAATCACTGTATGTGGTCAGTACTTGCAGTTCAAATATCAGCTGAAAATACTGGCAATAAATGCCATAACTGCAGTGTACTTAAAATAATCAATTTTTGGGGAAATTATCTGCTGACAATAATATTGTTTCAACAATATCCTGCATCCCTACTTCTAAAGTTGATTCTTGTTTTGGCAGATTCAAACATTTCTGCCAAATCTACTGCTGTATGCTGGCAGAACATACCCTCAGTGTGCATATTATTTATTTTTATAGTTTTTCCTATATTGTAAGCCATTAGTATATCAGAGTTTTAAAGCTGAATCAAGTATTACATTTATATATCCAGGGCTGTAAAGAATACACACATATTGTACTTAAATAAAAGTATAAAAGTGCTTTTACTGTGATCAAATTGGACTCAAGTACGAGTACAAGTTGTTCTCATTGAATCTACTCAAGTAACATGAAACTACTTTATTTAACTCAAAGTTGTGAGTATTTTAAGTATATTTGCTGTTTCGTGTATAAAGGACAAAGACGGAGTGTGATGAGTGTATCATGTTGAGATTTGACCTCTTTGATTATCACAGAGTGGCACTTTGTCCCAAAATATACTTAAAAAAACAAACAACAGACAAAAACTAAACTGAGATGTCCACATGCCATCATTCAACCCTGTTTTTGAAGAGCAGAAGAATATCTGACTGGTATTATTCTTTAACCTGTGCAGCGTGTCCTCTGTTTACCCTCTGAACAATCACATGGATGAAGGGTCACACTTTTCTGTCTAGTTGAGGGAAAGTGCACCTGTTTTCTGGTAACATAAAAATGTGCTTTGTTTGTCTTTTGTTACAGTTTTCTCTCTGAAAATGATGTATTGTGTTGTCAACCTTTCCTGTTTTGTGTTTTTTTTTTTCATTTTTGTATATTAAAATATCTTAGACATGGTCCATTTTCTGAAAAGAGAATATAGGGATATATACAGGGAATGCCAGCTTATTCTTCCTGATGCATTGAGGAGTGTGCAGCTACAGCTGTCCACATCACATCAGACTGTTTTTTTTTCCATCAGGCTATAAAGGCTTTTTAAAAAAATTAATATGCAGGAACACTGACACAAAAGATCCAATAAAATGACTGTGCTATTCAAAATTAAAAAGCATTTTTCCTTCCATTGTTAATGTGCTTTGGTGTTTGTGGCCGTGCAGTTGTTAGACCTGATGCACACACTGCACACCCGCGCTGCCAGCATCTAC
The DNA here is from genome assembly GCA_036419115.1 of Scarus forsteni. Classification (NCBI taxonomy): domain Eukaryota; kingdom Metazoa; phylum Chordata; class Actinopteri; order Labriformes; family Labridae; genus Scarus; species Scarus forsteni. The sequence goes on from JAZDUH010000060.1 coordinate 2,512,663, forward strand.
AGCTCCTGGGCAGAGGAGCAGCGCCATCTAGAGGCTGCAGGCAAGAAGATCGAGGCCGACTCCCAGACTCTGTGGACTAGCTGCTGGTGCCCACTGCTACAAGGTAGATTTCTCCTCCAGTTTTCAGCCTATGCAGATGTTTTCCATGTTTTTATGAATTATATGATTCTGAATAAATCACCCAAAATTATGTCATAGTTTAGTAAGTATTGTAATTGAACAAATCAAGTGGAAATGATAATTTGGCAGTCACTGAAAGCTAGTGTAGCCATAAATTTGGCCAGCTGAAAAATTTCAGAAAATATTTCAGCCTCTCTGATCACATTTGAAATAAATAACTGTACCTGCATAGTCTTATCCTGTACCTTGTGAATAAGATTGATAAGACTGTTATACTGACGATTTATTGATTATTTATTGAGTCTCTTTTATCTGCTTTACCGCGACTGTTCAACATTAAGGTGTGTTCACATTGAATGCAACTTTGCGACCAAGACCACATCGTAAACCCAAGTCCCGTTGCCTGTAATTAGCTCATTTTGTCACCGTCACCGTCACTTAGTGACGTCACGCCCTCTTGAGTTTCGACCCGCGATCATGACCTTCCATTCAACAGGATGTAATAGCTGACATTATTCCAACTGTATTCTTTTCACTCACCTATCAACCACGAAACACTGCAGCTGCTGGCCCTGCAGCAGAACTGTTTGTGAGTTTTCTGCGGTCCATCCAGGCGGAACATATGTCCTCACTAACCTATGGTCCCCACACAGACATAGATTGTCACTCTGTGAACTGGAATGAAAGCAGTCTGTCACAGATGTCATCACGCACCCACACAACGCTGATTGACTCTTAGCCCCATGTCGCCATAGATGCGACCAAGTCGCCCAGAATGTGTCTATCGCATCACGTGACATCTGGTCGCTCGTGATCAGGGCTGTTCATTGACTCTGCATGGCGAGTGATCGCAGATGTCGCCAAAGTCACCATCAGTGTGAACGCACCTTCACTATTTAGTTATCTACTGCATAGCACTTAACTGACTGAGCGCACTTTATGGAGCCTTGTCTGATTCTTTAGCTTTTGGCTTTTTGTGCTCCCTTGTGCTCAGGATTTTTCCTGATTTTCCTGATGTCTGTATGTTTAATATTTTATCATGTACTGGTGTGCTGATGCCTGCTGCAAAACAAATTTCCCACAGGAGAATAATAAAAGTTGAAGTTGCTCTACCCATGCACTCTGCTAACACACAAGAGACCATACTGATAAGACAGGTTCATGAAAAGTAAAAATAGAGACATCATTTTAACTCATTTTGAAGTTGCAAAAGATTCTGATGTGTGTATCAGTTTCCTGCTGAAAAAAGGATAAGTATAATTTTATGTTGTTCCTCTCCTTAGGCATTGCCTGGCTGTGTTGTGATGCTCGACGACAGGTTCGAATGCAGGCCCTTACCTACCTTCAGAGGGCACTGCTAGTACACGATCTGCAGACACTTGACGCGACTGAGTGGGAATCGTGCTTCAACAAGGTAAGAGAGATGAACAGACGACAGAGAGAGAAGAGAAGACATTTATCAGCTTAAAAATGTGCCACTAAGTCTTGAAATTTTCTCTCTATTTTCAGTATCAAATTGTTGAATGTTTTTGTCTTTTAAGCTCATTTTCATTTCTAGGTTTTGGACTGAGGTTACATCTTTGTTCATTTCAGCATTGCTCTTGTTTATTTGTTTCTGGGGCTTGGGGATGAGCTGTGTGTGTTTTTGGTGTTTGTAGGTGCTCTTCCCTTTGTTGACGAAACTGCTCGACAACATCAGCCCGGCAGATGTGGGCGGGATGGAGGAGACCAGAATGAGAGCCTGCACGCTTCTGTCAAAGGTTCATGACTACACAAGTGAAAACAGACAGCTACTCAGATCATTAGATTACTGTGTTTTACTTTTCAACAATTGTGCAATGTTTGTGATGAATCTGACAGTCTAACAGTTTTAAGGAAGCATAATCAAGGTTTGAATCAGGGTTTGCATTGATTGTTCGTTGAGGTCAGATGTAGATTCTGCAGATACATTTAGTATTTTCTGAACATAAGGATCGATTATTTTGCTTTGTCATCTTTGCTTGTTTTTGCCTAATAATGGATTATTGGAAAATAACCTTGTCAACCCCTTTTTGAGCTATAAATCATAACTAAAACTAATTAAAATACTCTGTAAGGATTCTCTCTTAAATTTATGTTTTACGGTTAAATTTTTTTAAAACTTGTTCAACTGGCAATTTGGATAACCACATCTAAGGGGTTGATCACTCAGACTGTGTCTACACATGCAGACAAATACAAATAGAGAAAAATATTTGTTTGAACAAACTGTGACCTCGGTTTGTCTGACACACACACACACTTTTCTTGAAGGAAATAGTCAGTGGTTTAAGTCAAGCACTCTTCTTAAAATAATTTATTATATTGGAAAAAAATAGGGATAGCTCATGAAGACATCAACTGTCACCTGCACCTGCCGAGTTACCTGTTTCCATCTTCATTTGTGTCTGCTTTGGCTAATGAAACATGCAAATGTTGTAACTCAACGACTTCCACAAAAACGTTGGAAAACTTTCAACTTTCATGCACATTCAAAAACACTGGGAAACTGCAAACAGTGGCAGAAAAAGACGCCTGGTCAGCAGGTGCTGTTAGATAGGAAACTGTTTTTTTTTTGTTTTAAGGCAACAATTTCCAGGCATCTTGTCCTGGTGTGACAAGTCACTCTACACTTCAAGTTTCCTCCTTGAGAATATCATATTTCTGTTGTTTTAGAAAACAAATGATTTAACTGTCTTATATGTTTATTCTTTTGAAGATGAATTGGTCAACCAAGCAATATAAGACCCAAAATATGAATATTTTCAGAAACATAATGACATAAAAGACCTCTACTGTTAATGTTAAAAAAGAATGGACTGCTGCATCATTCTGTTTTACAGCTAAAGAAACCATCAGCAGGATTATGCCACTAAACATCTTTTTCATCAAAAGCTAAGTTAGACGTTCATCTCTGAAGCTTTAACCATCTTTTGTGTTTCTTTGTCTTTTTCCAGGTTTTCCTCCAGCACCTCTCTCCCCTGCTGTCTCTGCCCACCTTCGCTGCTCTGTGGCTCACCATTCTGGATTTCATGGACAAGTACATGCACGCAGGATCCAGTGACTTACTGGTGAGAATACTGAATAAATCATACAGAAATCACAGAGGCCTGCAGAATAAGAGGAAAACTATGATGTGCTTTAGCATTCAATACTGCAGCAGTGAGATTAGAGCTGTGCATCTTCACTCGTCTAATGATTCCATTCTTTTACAACTATTAGACTATTAAATTAAGTTCACTATATCAATTTTCCATATTACTGCACCAGGCTACTTTTTAGATTAAAAATACAAGCAGTCAGATAAATATAAAATCCTTCTATATTTTAGAAATGACTAAAATAAATGTCCAGGTCAACTGCAGGAAATGTGTTTTTTCATTGAAAACTAAATTAAATATATTTTGATTAATGACCGGCTCTGCATTGATGCATTTTCATCTACGTCCACATCTAAATACATTGATTCAAATATTATTTTTGACAGTCCTCAATTATATGAATTGCAAAAATTAAACAATAGATGAAAAAAGTTAGAGAGTTGTGAGTCTTGGCCTGTGCTAATATCCTGTTGCAGCTGTGAGTTTGAATGAAAGTTTTTTTCTGAATGTAAAAGAAATCCAAGACACTTTTTCTCCACTAAACTTTTACAGGTACATTTAAAGTTACCTTACAGACAGTTTTAACCTTATCCTACTACAACTTAAGGTGTATAAGCAAAGCCAGTTTACCATGAAAAACTTCGTTTTAGCTTTTTGGGATAAGTTCAGACTGTTGTAAAATCTTAATGGAAGTTTTATTATGCTGTGATGATGTCAAAATTACAGTCAAATGCTCTGTCTTCATACCCACATAAACAAATAGCATTATGATGCTGATTTAACCTTAAAATGTTTGTAATGCACATGTGCTTTAACTATTATGCTGTGAGGAGCCTCACATTTTTTATCTATCAAATATATAGTTGCTTTTTTTTCTCAAATTGCAGGCTAATTATAAAACTTTGTCCAAATTATTTAAATCATTTCAGTCCTGCATTTACTTCCCTAAAAAGTAGTTGTGTTTTTTCTTTTTGTCTTTCATGAAAATGGCATTTTCCATCAGTAGAGTTCTGAATCTGAATCTTCTGTTTGTAGTTGGAGGCCATCCCAGAGTCTCTGAAGAACATGCTGCTGGTGATGGACACTGCAGGGATCTTCCACAGCGCTGATTCCAGGACCGGATACTCAGACCTTTGGGAAATAACGTGGGAACGAATCGTCTGCTTCCTGCCTCACCTGAGGGAGGAGCTATTCAAGCAGACTGTCTTACCAGGTAAAAGCAGCCGGGCTGGTTCTTCTTCCTGATCTTCCATATTTTCACTTTGTGTTTCGTACTTCCATCACAGCAGTTTAATTTTATTGTGTTGTCATGTTTCAAGATCCAGTGCCCAGTCCTCCAGCAGAGCCCGTGCAGCCAACACCCTCAGCAGGCGGGCCTCCATCCCCTCAAGCATCACCACCACCTGTCCAGCCACCCTCTCTTGTACCTGCCCCTGTAGCACCAGGAGACACAAAGACCCCAAGCAGGCCTGCATCCCCACAGGAGACCCAGCCAGCCAGTGCCAACGGTAAACCACACAGTCCTGCCTCAGGAGTGTCACACAGACTTTAATTATGAGCTTGTAAAAGCTCTTCATGACAGCAGCATCATGTTCTTTTGCAAACAGCTGATCTCTAAAGTTGAACTCTTTTATTATCTACTTTATTTGGTGTCTTGCCTCAGGAGTATGATCTTTGTCAGGGTGTAAAAGCAGCAGTGAGCAGGACATTCTCTGAGAAATAAATACAGGATTAACATCAAATGTGGGTGAGCTTTTACACAGTCCAAGGCTACAACAGATATTTTTGAAGTAAACATCCATAGCAATGAAAGTGGCTCTGTAACAGCAGAGGAAAGATGAGAGTTGTGATCTTTGATTTGTTGAGCTTGATCATATTATGTGCCAAATGTACCTTTTTTTTCTTTGGCTGGAGAAGGTGATGTGCCAAAAACATTAACTGTTTACATCCTTATAACGTTAACATGCCCAGATGCACTTGTGAAAGTGACAGTGAATAAGTGATGGACTAAGTTCACTATTATCCACTGATATTCAATGTGCTAAAGTCACTGTACAGCTATTAACATGTGTGAGGGACCAGCAGGAACAGATACCTACTGTTCTAAAGGTCGACATGGAAAGATGAAAAAGTAGAAATAGGACTGCAGTATTTTTTCAACAAGTGATCCTATAAAATGGTGACTTTTTGCCAAGTGTGTTCATGGTTACGTTTTTTGTTTAGTTTTAATTCCAGAGATATTTGATAAGTATTTCTGATATGCTCATAGAATGAAACACTAAGGGTGAGCTATGTTAACTTCAATATTGTCTCTTCAAATGAGATTCAAGCAACTGGAAAAGGATATCTGGAATAACACTGCAGCCAAAGAGTGGCATTAAACATCATCTTTAATAACCTGCAGACAACAATCTGACCCTTTTCTTTATCTGTTAATATGCCTTTCTTATTCAGCAGTAATAAGCCAGTTATTTAGCTTTCCATGTCAAGTTTTTGAAAAGCATGTTCGCATTAGCATCAGAGTTTTTAAACCTCCAGCTGGGGGAAAGGATTTCCCCTGACCCTGATGCCCTGCCTCCAACAATGATACAGTACTGACTATATCTTTTTTTACATATGAACATATACACAATACAGTCTGTAACAGGAAGACTATCTCTGGCCTCAGATGTCTTAAAGTTTGATAAACTTTGTATTTGTTGAGTGATAATGGACTGTACTCGAATCTTCTGTTTTTCTTTTCTTTTCTGTTTTTGCAGGATCAGATCGATCGTCCCCAGTCCCACCCTCAGTGTCACCCATGCCGGTCCCACTAACCACGTCCCCTCCTCAGGCCTCCTCCCCTCTGAGCCAGTCGCCTCTTATCCTGCAGCCTCTCGCCTCTCCGCTGCAGGTGGGCGTCCCTCCCATGTCCCTGCCAATCATCCTCAACCCCGCCCTCATCGAGGCCACGTCCCCAGTGCCACTGCTGCCCGGACCCCGACCTACAAGCCCATCTGACGAGGTCAAATAACAGAGTAACCACCCGACTCCACTGCTCTGTCATCTCTCTGGACTTCCATCCTTAAAACAACTGGACACATCAAACTGCAACTTCAGGAGCTGCTAAGAAAAACTGTTTTATGTACAAGACATGAATGCATTGACCCTCAATTGTTCCACAGTTAAAGGGGAAGCCCGACCTTACATATGAGACTGGTTAAGAATTAAGAAGCAATGCACCTTTTTTACATTCAGAGACATTAACATTGTCTTTATATTCACGAAAACAAAAATAAATCAAAAGATTTAACCAAGAAAAGTACATTTGACACTGCAAATACATTTTAAACTGCAGGTTCAGCGGTAACATTTGGTGTAATCGTGTTGTTTTGACTGCCAAAGAAGAGATTATGTTGTACATAGGGAACATTTGAGTTTCTAATCTCATGATTTTTAGAAATTAAATCGCATAAGGGAGCAAAAAAGAAGCTCCTCTGTCCCTTAAGTTTAAAATAGACAGGAGCGCTAAAAAGACGTACTTAAACCTGACAATAAATAGTTCTGACTTGTGCAGAATATTCTAGACTTTAAGATAACTGCACCAGAACCCTGAGAAAAAGAGTTTACAGCAATCCTGATACTAAAGCTAGATGATTCTAGGAGTTACGTAAGTTTATTGCCAATTATCTGTGCTTTTATCTTAATAATTTATCAATCTTTACTTCCCAAACAGCAGCAAACAGACCCAAATTCATCCATAATCTATCATACTTTTTAGACTAGTGGATGTTTTCTTCACAAATATATAACCAACTTCCCAAAAATACCACTTGTGCATAAATTCTGTTAAATTGTGGAGTAAAGTCCACATGAAACCCTAAATGGAAACAAGTTAAGTTGTGACTTTAAGGGTTTGTTCAGGTTTTTTAAAGTGGGGTTGCTCAAGGCCCATGGTACTAGTCCATGCCAATGAAGGAACTTGCAAACATTTGTCCTTTGGGGGGAGATATCCAGGGTTGGGCACTAGCTGGCACATGGCAGTACATGGTGCCACCAAATGCCTCGTAATTAAACTGCTTTTAGGTCAACTCTCCTTGAAAAACAGGTTCAAACCATAACAGAGCTGTTGCTGTGCCTCCTGACTGAAGCACTGGGAAGTACCTATCTGTTTTTTCTGTGGTTGTCATGTCATGTCAAGTATGCCCTTTTGAATCAGAGGAAATTAAGAAGCCAGTGCTGTAGCTCCAAATGGTGGTCAGTGGTTGCTGCCATACCCCTACTCAACGTGAGGCCTTTGTGTGGACATGTATTTAAAAATGATCAAAAAATGTTCAAATTGTGTTCTTATTATGTATCAAAAGATTCAATTTTATAATTCAAAAGATTCCTGGAGAAAGTTTAAATCTCAGAAAGTGTAAATATGGCGATTGGGTCTCTTATGTAAGGCTGGAATCGATTCCTCTTTGCTCAATATCATAAAGACAAAAGTCTGGTCTAGATGTAAAGCTCTGACCTTCTAAATCTGAAGTTGTCATTTAAAGATGCATGAAGGAGTCGCACTCCTCCACCCACAACAGAACTCGATAACCTGATCGGGACGGCCTCATGGCTTCCCCACACTGATGTTTCATACTGATGTAGAGATCACAGACAGGGACGTGTTCATCATCTGGATATAAGGTACTGCATGTAAATGGTTCAATAGTCTTATTACCCAGTTACATCAACCATGACTGCTGAGTTAGTGTCTAAGGAAAACTGTACAGAAGAACTTTTTCACAGCTTTTGTCTTAAAGGGGAAGACTATATTCGACCTAAGCGCACTCTGATTGGCTGTTCATCCAGTATGAGGTTTGGCCCCTCAAACAAAAGTCAAACTTGATTTCAGGCGTTGTGTTTTGGACTGTGTCCGTGTGAAGCCTGTTTAAGTTGCACCTGAAACATCACATCGGTAACATTCCTACATGTAGATATTTGAGTGCGTGGTGAGCCACTGTACAGAAGAGGATTAGAGATCCAAATAGTGACTTTATTCTTTATGATAACAAATATTTGTTATTTTATATTCGTGCAGATCAGTGCAGACATGATGAATCACCAGAGCCTGAAGAGCTCATTGTGTAACTGATAACTATAAGACTGATAACTTTAAAATAATCATATCACAAGGAACTATGGAAGCTGTTAACACCTTAATGTTGATGTTAGGAATAAAGGAAAACTTCATGTTTAAGCTGAAATATCAATGAATTTATAGGATTGAGGAATTTTTACTTTGAAAACCATCATGACCATGAACACAAACATTTCAGCAGTTTATTTAGATAGTTACTGAAAACTTCAAATTATTGGCACGTTTGAGTTAAAAAAAAATGAGTACAAACCTAAAGTATCAGCATAAAAAGATTGCATACCAGATTCTAAGAGGCAAGCAACAAGATTTTTCATCTGTGCACTAATTTTATTTTCATGTACTTTATGTTTTCAAATCATAACTGTTGGATGATGGCGGCACAGTGGCGCAGTGGGTCAGTTGTGGAATCTCACAGCAGGTTCAGCCCCCCATGTCGACCAGGGTCTTCCTTTGTGGAGTTTGCATGTTCTCCTCGTGCTTGCGTGGGTTCTCTCTGGGCACTGAGGTTTCCTCACACAAATGAAAAACAGGCCAATTTGGTTAGTTAGTGACTCTAAGTTGCATTGGGTATGAGTGTGAATGGTTGTCTGTCTCTGTATGTGGTCCTGTGGTTGGCTTGTGTCTTATGCAGGGTGTACCCCGCCTCTCATCCTATGTCAGCTAGGATAGACCCCAGCCCTAAATGACCCCCAAAGGGATAAGATGATGGATTTGTTGCATGAAAGAACAGTCCTGACATTTTACAGCATTAATATGATCAACAACAGTCAGTTGACCTCTAAGCTCGTGGACTCAGAGGACTTGTGGCTCCTTTCCCACATGTTATTCTCAGTCTCACCCCCTAGTTTCTTAAATAGACTAGACTTCTTTCTCCTGTAAATGACACAAAAAAGCCCATAAGTAAGGCTTAAAGAGATAATGATGACCTCTAAACCACATGACTGTGAGGACAAAGTAGCTACATCTCAATTTAGGAACCACTGAGTTGTAGACCGTGGGTTTCTGGATGCGAAGTCATTTACTCTTCAGGACTGAGAGAGTTGCTTAAAAAAGCCAAAATTCAGCTTTGAACATTTGTTTTTCCCTTCTATTCTTGCACCCTACATTACAACAGAATGGCTTCTTTCAGGCTCTGTGCTGCATGATAGCTTGTTTGTGGCATTTCATGTTTGCTTCCAGTTTTGCTTTGTCCAGCTACTGGTTTAATCCAATAAATGACTTTAGTTTTAAAAGGGACTATTTTTAGTCAATGCCACTTTTTGATGGTAATAGGTAGAGGTGGGAATCACCATCAGCCCAATAATATCACAATATTTGAGTCCCAATTTCGATTTTATTTTGAATTCAGTATTTTATGATTTGCTGAGTGTTCTGTTTTTTGCAATTCATAACATTTTCTTTGCTGCATTTACAGTAAAAAGGACAAACTTTAACAAATTCAGTAAAATATAAAAAGAAACATATCTTAGTATATTCATGCCAGTTCAGTGTTTTATTAAAACAGGCTGAAATTTTAAAAAACAGATGTCCACACCTTGCTAGTTATCTCTGCCTCTTTTCATCTTCTTGCTTCACTGCACTGTAGAGCTTCAGTACTGCTGTGTTTGATAAATAAAGCAGAGATGAAGGCAAGTGCCTTGGCAGCATGTAACCAAGGCCCTCCTTTTCCATGACATGGTGAGGCCTGGGTCTTATTTTCTTAGCTCGCTCAGAACTGGAAGGCAGTTTCAACAAGCTAAGCATTTCAAGTGTTGACTGGTTTATCAGCAAGGTTAGCTTAGCTTTACCTTTGCTGTTGTCACCTTTTGCCAAGTGGGGTGAGCCATATTTCACCAGTGTTTTATTCTAATGAGAATACCTACACACCCCATGTGTCATCTCCATCTATTATGTCCCTTTACAAATATAGCCCACAGTATATTTAAATTACAGTGCATTTAATTTGCCTCTCTCCTGTGCAGCCATGTTTGATTTACAAACTGCTGCACAGTGAATGTCATCTCTGCCCGACCTCATCTGCAAAATGGCTCAACATCACCATCATGTGGAATAAAAAGAAATTGATTTTTTTATCCATGGAACCAAAAGCTTTATTAAATGTTGCTGAATATTACTAAAAAATATATATACTTGTCAGCCATTAATTACTATAGTATCAACAAACAACATATTGTGACACTTTGGTATATCTATTTTGCAGCCCACTGCTAAAAAAGAAGAAGCCTTAAAAGTAGTCTGAAATTTATAACCTTATGAAAACTAAGTAACTCACCATGCTACCACATAAAACAACAGCTTTCTAAATTTAAAGGGATTGCAGGACAAAGATCCTCAGACACATTCAGATGGTTTCAAAGTAAAAAATCTCAGTGCTCTAAATTCAGAGTATTACTGTTGAATGGAAAACACTGAGTTGTGGTTACATTTCACAGTTAGATATTAAGTTATTAGAATTTGCTTCCATAGAAACCTGCTGACATCCTTGCATGCTGATTGTGCCTTGTGTACAATGACATGAACCTGACAAGCTGATGAAGACTAATTCACCGTTTTAATGCCAAATATGTGACCTGAAGTGACGTGTTTCTGTGCACAGACAGCTTAGCATCCGTTCAGAGTGAGCCTGAGCCTGTCTCAGCGGTGTTAAATGTTATTTATTGAGTAAAGAAAGCAGAGATGGATGACTCGGCTGCAGTCTGGTTCACACTGAAGATACAGTGTGCGTGTATGTGTGTGTCAGTCAGGTTACACTACAGCCTTATAGAGCCACCAACACCAGACAGTGCGTGAGCTGTGTGTTTATCGTTGTATGGGACTCTTACTTCTATATCAGGAGCTGATTCTTGCTTGAACAGAAAATTACATGAATATAATGTGTATATATAAATGCAAGGTAAAGTACTTTTTACTATGTAATAAATATAATGTAAAGAAAGCGTGCTGTGTCTTCTGTGTAGTTTCTTACTCGTTTCATGAGGTCATAATCAGTTACTCAATCACTCCAATGAAGTTGGCTTGGACAAAACGTAAAAAAATTTGTGAGCCCGTGCCAGCGATGCCCTACCCCTACCAGCCCCCTCTTTAAACCTATCCACTGTCTCTCCTTGTCTCCTTGTCTTACCAACAAAGGCACAAAATGCCCAAAAAATAATCTTACAGCTGAGTTATATGACCGTGGAAGTTTTGGGAACAACAGCAACTCAGCCACGAAGTGGTAGGCCACGGAAACTGACGGAGCGGGGTTGGCGGATGCTGAGGCGCATAGTGCGAAGAGGTCGCCAACGTTCTGCAGAGTCAATCGCTACAGACCTCCAAACTTCATGTGGCCTTCAGATTAGCTCAAGAACAGTGCTCAGAGAGCTTCATGGATGGGTTTCCATGGCCGAGCAGCTGCATCCAAGCCTCACATCACCAAGTGCAATTCAAAGCGTCAGATGCAGTGATGTCAAGCTCACTGCCACTGGACTCTAGAGCAGGGGAGACGCGTTCCAGGAGTGATGGATCCATCTGACAATCTGATGGACGAGTCTGGGTTTGAGGTTGCCAGGAGAATAATACTTGTCGGACTGCATTGTGCCAAGTGTAAAGTCTGGTGGCGGGGGGAATTATTCGTGTGGGGGTGTTTTTCAGGAGCTGGGCTTGGCCCCTTAGTTCCAGTCCAAGGAACTCTGAATGCTTCAGCACACCAAGACATTTTGGACAATTCCATGTTCCCAACTTTGTGGGAACAGTTTGATGCTGGACCCTTCCTCTTCCAATATGACTGTGCACCAGTTCACAAAGCAGGTCCATAAAGACGTGGATGACAGAGTCTGTTGTGGATTAACTTGACTGGCCTACGCAGAGTCCTGACCTCAACAGAATAGAACACCTTTGGGATGAATTAGAGCGGAGACTGAGAGCCAGGCCTTCTCATCCAACATCAGTGTCTGACCTCCCAAATGCACTTATGGTCAAAAATTCCCATAAACGCTCCTAAACCTTTGGGCAGCCTTCCCAGAAGAGTTGAAGCTGTTATAGCTGCAAAGGGTAGACCGACGTCATAATGAACCCTATGGATTAGGAATGGGATGTCACTCAAGTTCATATGCGAGTCAAGGCAGATTAGTGAATACTTTTGGCAATATAGTGTACCTGATGATATAGAGATCAGTGCCCGTATTTACACAGAGCATTTTATCTTACCACGAGGAGGACTCCTAAATGACACTAAAAGTTCCTAACTAAGAGTTTTCTCTTAAAATTTATTCACAAAGCTGCTGAGACTAACTCTCACTAAGGAATTCAGAGAACTCTTAAGCTAACAAAAAAGGGGCGGAGCTGACCCCGTTGCTATGGATGATGTCATGTTTTAGTAACCACTTGACTTATAATGCCTACAGTGATTGGCTGACAGGGAATGAGTCTTTGTGAGAACTTTCTACATAGAAATCATTCAATTTACAGAAAGGTGTCTTGTTGGCATATTTAAATAAAGACCTTCAAATAAAAAAATGTAGACTACTGATTGAACATTAAACCAAGAGTAATGTACAGACTAGTCAAGTATGTGTTCTGCCAATTTTAAGCAGCTGTATCTGCAGATAAACATGTAAGCAGCCTCGTAATGACTGGGACTCTGGAATAACTACGGCAGAGAAAACATCAGGCAAAAGAAAGCACAAACAAAACTGGACACAAGACCAGCTGTTCCTCCTTGCCCAACTTGTTCATGAAAGAAAGAACATTATCAGAGGAAAATTTAGATCTGGGATAACCTAGTAATTGAAAAAAGAAGCATAGGAACAAATTAGCTCACAAATAAATGCAGCGTTCCCACTTTTGACCAGAACCACTGCTGACTGTGAGAAACGTTGGTTCTCTTTACAGTCTCAAGGTCAGAGATTACAGAATTCAAAAGACAAACCACTGCAGCAGGTAAGACCAATTATTATCAAAACCTGACAATCTGTTGAGTGTGTTCAGTAATTAACAGAAATGTTACACACAAATTAACCTTGCTAAATGTGTCATCACAAATTTTATGAACATGTGAACTTTTATATTTGGATTTCAATTATTAGGAGGAGGCTCTGCACCCGAGCCACTGGGTTGTTTCTATTTGTTGGTGAAGTTACTGCATCTCTGTCTAATTCCATTACCATCATCATACCCTCCCGTTTGAGGCAGGGGGGTTTTCAGAAGCTCATTGTAATTGTATCTTTCCAAAATGTTCACAGATCATGAGATGGATTGCCAGTAGCAGCCTTGCTGAGATTCTTTCTGAGTAGGTCTTAGTGACTTAGGAGTCCTCTTCAATACTTCTAACTTCTCACATGTTTAGGGGCTTGTTTTTAGCACTAAATTGCTTTGTGAAATACCTTTAAGAGATTAATTTAGGAGTCCTAAATTTAGGACTGACACAGACATTATTTTTGAGAATTTCTCCTAAATCGGCAAGTTAGGAGCTACTTTTAGCCTTAAAGGGACTGTGAGGAGAATCTATTTGCGGCGACATTAAGACTCTGCTACCCATGAGCACGCGCGGCGACTGTCGTAATGCTGCGTTCCAGTAACCTCGGAACTGGGAGTGACATAATCTCTGAGTTATCGGTGTTCCAGTTGAAGTCTGAAAAAAACATGCTGATCTACCAGGCTATTGTTGGCTGTTGTAAGCACACCCTGCGTTGTTGTTCACAAATATCACATAAAGAATGTGATTATCACTATCACTTATATTGTAAATATAAGTCTAACAATACTATGTATACAGCTGATTTAGAGCGACACACCCCAGTCAGAAGTGCAAATAAATTGATTATTACAGGAGCTAAATAACTGTTCACACTGGGGGCATCCATCTTCGATTGTCAACTCGGGGGTTTCACCGAGGTTTCACCGAGTTCCCAGTAGGAAATTTGGACTTCGGGGGACGTTTCAGTTGCAGTTTCCTACTCGGAACTCAGAAATTCCTACTTCTGACTACAACTGGAATGCACCACAAGACGATACCGAAGCCAAAGCGTGTGTTTGTTGTGATGTAGCTCGGACCTTCCTCAGAACTCTGCACTGCTTTACAACTTCTTCTTTCAACAACTTACAGGATGCAAAGTGACGAGGTAATGTATCTCTGTCTAGTTACGTAGCGGTAGTTTTTGATGTGTGACAACAAGCAATTTTTGGAAAACTTAGTAGGCCTATTGTAGTTTTGTAGCCGGCTATATATTGCTACTTACAGCCCAGTGCTCTAAGATGTGTCCGAATAATATAAATTTGGTCTAGTTTTAATTGTCTTGTTCCCGAAGTTGAGTATCCAGGCCAGTCCAGCCCTGTCCGACCCGATCGGAAGGTTAAGGAATAGCATTTATAGATAACCTATTTTGATGCTATAAAACTCATCTTAAAGTGTGTATTTCGATCAGGCATATATCTAAAAGTCAGACTTTTTTGCAATTACTTAGAAACTCCTCACAGTCCCTTTGAGATGTTTTGTGAATACGAGCCCTGGTGAAGAACTGAAGTCCCAAACATGTAAAGAATCTCCATGCTTCACTGTTCCCTGTTGACACTCCCTGTTGTATGGCTCTCCAGTTCCTCAGCAAACGAACTACCTTCTGCCCCAGCCAAACATTTCAAAGTTTGACACATCAGCTAGCCTTTTGGATTTATCTCCACGTCAGAGGAATGAATAGAGGACAGTAAAATCTATCATTTTAATCATCTCTCTTGTCATTAATAGTGTAATAGTTTAGTTTTACTCATAAGTGAAGACTTCCAAAGCCAAAATGGCTGGAAACATGTTCACACGGACATGAAGCTCCTTCACATGTTGACTGTGGTATCGGCGCGTGATGAACTTTTTTATCAGTGATCAGATGTTTCTGTTGACTGAACTTCTCAGAAGAACTTGGCCTGCTTGCCTTAGGGCAGATTTTGGTGTGCCTCTTTAACCTTAATATAAAACATTAAGAGTATACTGTTATCGGTATGTAACAGAAATAGCAGGTAGGGGGAATTATTCCTTTATTTGTTCATTCATGTATAAAGTCAGCAAGTTCTTTAACTTGTTGCCTGTCAGTGCTGTCTGTATTTTTAATTTTAGCAAAGTCTCAGATGAATTGTTGAATAATTTTGATAATACATTTTTACAATGCGTAAAGAATAAACTAGTTTCTCAAATTCAGTTAGGCTTAAGACACAATACACATGTTCAGAATAATAAGATTAAGTCCTATTAGAGGATAAATTTGACCCTGGTATGCCTTCAGACTTTGGCTTGATTTCATTTGGCCTTGTGTATGACAAGTTTAAAGGCCTGAGATGCTTTGTGTAAAACTTTATGTTTTACAAGAACTTAGTCTTGATTTTCTGTGGAAATTTGAATGTCTTGTCATTTACTTAGAAGATCATCCCATGAGGAAACTCTTTGGAGTTGAAAGACTACCTTACTGAAGCACCAGACTCATGGATCCTAACGTTTCAATTGTCTAATAGTATTTCATTTTAGCTGATTTGCATGCCAATATATTCTCTTAAGGCATTTACAAACATATTGCTGAACACAAGAGACAGGCAGTCTGCCCAGAAAACCAAGTGAAATACTGTTCCATCCAGAATCAGACACCTGACACGTGTAAATATTCTGCACTTATGTGTTTAATTTTAGAGCAGTGATCATCAACTGGTGGTCCGGGGACCACATCAGGTCCTCCACAGCTTCCAAGCTGACCTTATCAAATTTAGAAAATATGAAAGGGAAAATTTATTGTGATTTTACAGGCATCCTTTTTTGTCTTCTCCCTTCAAGTGTTTACACAGCCCCTAAAATAATTGCAACTGAAAGCTTTATAAGGAATATCTTCGTGTTTGATCCATTTTACATAAATCCACCAGCCAGCTAATATCAACCTATACTCAGCCAGAAGAATTTTAGAGTCAAAACCAGTGTCTGAAAACATAACAGCCCCAGAATGAAGTCTCAAAGATATCTCAAATGGCCTCACGAGGCTTGAAGCAGTAGAGGTAATAGGGACTGATCTCATTGTTAAAGGCTGAACAACATTCAATAAAGAAACACAACATATATAACAGACTAAATATTTATTAATTAGACTTTACTATTATATTTTACTTTATTTCTAAATCTAACCCCTACAACATACACTGCCTGGCCAAAAAGAAGGTCACACACTTGGAATATTTGCCATTAGCGCCTTTAGCTTTGATTACAGCACACACTCGCTGTGGCATTGTTTCAGTAAGCTTCTGCAATGTCACAAGATTTGTCACGGATCATAGCACTGCCATAACCTGACAAGCCAGATGGACAGCTCCATATATTTGCCACAGAAATATTTCACCAGTCCATCTGGGTAGGAGCCCTTTAAATTTGTTTTCAGGGGCAAAACATTCAAAAAGAGCACAAGCTTGTGATTGGACAATCGTTTGGCTCGTCACATTCATCACAGACCAATCCACATCAAGCAGGGTTGCCTCCTATAATGTAGCATACATAGCAGCTAAGCTAGCCGCTAACAGCTAACAACAGATAATGACCGTTAGCCGCTAACTTAGCTGCTAACAGCTAACAGCCTTTTACTATCGTCTTACACTAAATTGTACCACACAGATGATTCATTTAACACTTATATGTGACATGAACCTCGTCAAAGACAATCCCTACAAGTAAACTTCTGAGGAGGGCAGATTTCGCCAAGTTTCACCAGGTGGTCTTGAGGACAATAGGCTAAAATAGTTCTCAACTTCCGGTTCTCAACTTCCGGTTGTCGTCACATCCGCATTCTGCTGCTCCCGCCTCTCTTCCCTGATTGGGCAGTTAAGAATTCAGCCGAGTGAATTCGTTGAACAATCGAGGCTGGCAAGACAGACCTGCAGGATTTCAGAATCAGGCAGGTCTGTCTGCTCTGCAAGGCTAGCACTGCCACCACAGGCTTGTACAGTAGGCACTAGACATGATGGGTACATCACTTCACCTGCCTCTCTTCTTACCCTGATACTCCAATCACTCTAGAACAGGATAAATCTGGACTCATGGACCTCATGACCTTCTTCCAGTCTTCTGGAGTCCAATCTCCCTAGCAAACTGAAGCCTTTTTTTCTGGTTAGCCTTACTGTTTAGTGATTTTCTTAAGGCTACACAGCTGTTCAATACCAATCCCTTGAGTGCATTATGCGTGCTGAAATGCTCTTACTTTCACTATTAAACACACCCCTGAGTTCTACTGCTGTTCTTCTGCAGTTTGATTCAGACAAACATTCACGTGGATATGACCATTCAAGATTCTTTCAGACCACATTATTCCTCGAACATGATGGTTCCCCACTATCCTCTCTGTTTTTAACAATGTGTTGGCCGGTTCTTAACCCAGTTTTAGTAGTTTCTTCAATCTCCTTAGATGTTTTCTCTGCTTGATGCATGCCATTGATTTGACCCTTCTTAAACAGACTAACGTCTTTTCCACGACCACAGGATGTTTCTTTGACATGGTTGTTTAAGAAACGAGAAGCTGTTCATTGCATCAGGTGGGGTTGAATGACTTGTTTCCAGCTGAAAGATAATCACCCTTGCAGTAATTATCCAATAGGAGGCTCAGATCTGTTTGCGTAGTTAAATCCAGGTGGGGACTTTTTCTTTGCCAGACAGTAAATATCAAAAACTGTCCAAATGTGCAAATAAAGTTAATCCCTGCCTTAAAAGGTCAACAATTCCTCAATCCAATAAAACAATTCAGCTTTATTCTGTTTGTAAATTATTTTCAGTTAACACTCAATAGAGCATAAACCAGTCAACAGTCTGTGATATGACAGCAAATGTGGTGTTAATCCCTTTTTTCAGGCCAATGGCAAATCTAACATTTTTACAGAGCAGAGGAAAAGTGCCTGTTCATCATGTTCAACAAGGCACTGAGCATTTATTCCAGAGTCACTGTGTTAGCAAACTATTATTGTTATTGAATAATTCTGGACTGATGGGGGCCTATTAAAGATTTGATCAACTTACAATGTGGAAAAAGCTCAGCCTTGCGTTTCTGAATGTGTTCATGATCTGACCGGCAGCTGGCTCCTTTAAGCCTCAGGAGGGCTTCAGGGAATAATGGTACATTTCAAATTTGATTGTTACTGTCTCACCAACCACTGTTTTAATAGCACTGTTACAACTGAGACACATATATTTAACTGCAGTTAAACTACATGCTGATGTGATTTCACATCAGACCTCTCTATCTTATAATCTTTAGAGTTGTTCATATCAGAGCAGTCTCTTTTTCCATGGTTAGTATTGATTTTACCTCCATTAAAAACTACCTTTACAACCACATAAAGAAGAGAAGAAAATGAGGTGCCACATCTCAAGGGGCTAACCTCGAATAAAATTATATTCAGCAGAGACAAATTTGATGAGGACAGATTTATGATCGTCTATGGCTCTGCCGCTACCTTCAACATTAACTTTAGTCCCTTTGTCTCTGCCCACCTCCTTATCTTCACTCAGCTTCAGTGGATCAGCTTGAGTCCGGCTCCACTTAGATGCTAAACAGCTTTTTCTTGCCAATATTACCGTAACACTCCTAAAGAAGCCTCCCAGCGCTGCACTCATGGTGGATTCATGTTGGGGTTGGACTATTTTTATATATGTATATGTGCTTATATGTGTATCTATAAAATAGGGACTTTGGCTTTGGCCTGCTCTATTGAAAGACAAAGATTGATCGATTATTACCGGATGTTTCCTTTTTTTATCTTTTCAACATCAAACAGGAGAAAAAAACTCCCAGGTCTCTGGTGTAAAACATCCGAGTTTTTATTTCAAAGCAGAATGAGAACCACAGTTTTTAGTAAACTAACTGTATCAGAAACTACAGAGGCAGAAAAGAAAACTGTTATATTTGTACATGGAATGTAAAAACATCAATGAAACAGGGAACCGTGAAAGCAAACTGTCCGGATTTAAATTATCTAGTCTAAAATAACTGTAATATTTTGAAGGAACAGTTGAACATAAAGTGAACAGCACTCCACACACAAATATTTCTTTTCCTCTTTAACCAAAGACAGATTCCACATGAAAAAAAAAAATCTCCTACTGTCATATCTACACCAGCGGCGACAAACAACAGTTAGAAAAACAAACGAGCAGGAAGCCTCACTTGGCGTCCAGCTTGGCCATTTCTTGAAGGTAAATCCCGATGCTCTCACTGTCAAACAACACAAAGTAAATGTTCTTCAGCGAGGAGCTGGTGGACGACACAAAATGGTTGGAAATGGCCTTGAGGATGAGCTGGGCGGCTGTTTGTTTCGGGAAACCGTTCCTGGAAGAGAGAGACACAGATTGATTTTTGAGTCTAGCAGCAGACAAAATGATGAAAGATAAAATGAACATGGGGTGCTGGTTTGGCGGAGTGGTTAGCACCCTATGTACATGCTTCTGCCGGTCCAGGTTCGAATCCCGCCTGTGACCAGTTTGCAGAGTGTCTTCCCCTGCTCTCTCTCCCCCTTTCACAAGCCTATCCACTGTCTCTCTCCTATCAATAAAGGCACAAAATGCCCAAAAAATACATTTAAAAAAAAAAAAGATAAAATGATCATGAGCTGGAGCTGAAAGCAACAGCGCGGAGATCTCACCGTCCAGCAGGAAGAGAAGGGAAAGCCACAGACTTGAGCTTCTTCTCCTCGGCTGCAGAGAGGCAGTTCTTCACCGTCTTCTCCAGCTGATCCTCACACTTCTCTGAACCCCACTGAGGGACGTTACAATGGATGATGAAACGGGCCGCCATCCCGTTTGCCTGGCTCACTGCCACTGCAGGGTGAAGACATCAGCATTTAGTATGACAGTTTAGGTCCTCAACACAAGAATCAAAGTATGCAGTGTGAAAAGAAAAAACATGATATTGATGGTGTTAAGGTGCCCACACACCGAACGCGACTTGAGCGTCCTTGGCGAACACTGTCCATGAAAAGTCAATGTAAAGCCGTGATGGGGTGGGTTAACCCTCCTGCAATGTGTTGGCTGTGTTCAAGGTGACAACTTTGCTCATTGTGCGTTGCCAAAGTCGAAAAAGGTGATCTTTTCAGACGATGTCGTGTGAGGCTATGCGGAAACAGCCGATCCGCAGTGTGTGTGTGTGTGTGTGTGTGTGTGATGGTAGCTGTGACAGACTGTTACTCTGTTGTCCAGAATAAAAACTATCTATGTCCGTGTGGGAAACATTAGTCAGTGAGAACATTAGTTCCGCCTGGCGGACTGCAGAAAACTCACAGACGATGCTGCTGCAGGGCCGTCAGCTGCAGAGTTTTGTGTTTGATGAGTGAGTGAAAAGGAAACAGTTGGAATAATGTCAGCTAATAGGGGTGGGAGAAAAAATTGATTCACATAACTATTGGGACTTTTCGTTTGATGATTTTAAAATGTATTTTTTTGTTCAAAAATTGTTTTATCTCCTAATTTAAATGCTTCATTTTAGTCTGTGTTATAAGCCACTTTTAAATGCAGTCCAGGCTTTTGAAGAGACTATAAACAGCTGGGTAAAATATATTGCTGAATAAATCCTAAAAACAGACTCACATGTGATGTGTATTTTTCCTGATATAGTCAACACTGTTCAGCTTTTTCGCTGGTGTTAAAAAAGCTAACTAAAGATTGCAAAAATTGACAGTATCGTAGAATTGCAATTTAAATCAAAGGCACCTAAAAAATCGTAAAAAATTGAATTGGGAGAAAAGCATATCGTCTCAACCCTATCTGCTTCCACATCCTATTATATGATATGTGATATGATCGCAGTGAAACACAAGTGTATGCGACATTACCGAGCCACAGTGATAATGAAGTATTTATGGACACGTGACACAACTTCAGTGGGCGATGCGATTATGCTTGCTAAGTCACATTTGGTGTGAACGCAGCTTTAGGGAATCTTGATCACAGACTGCAATTTAAAGGCAGAGAACTATTGCAGTCCATCACAGGTCAGCAGGATAAACAAGCATGAGATACAGAAACAGAAAGGCAACTGCCAGTTTCTCAACCAGCTGTCTTTAAAGTGAAATCCGGCATCGATAAACATGTTGTGTCTTTCATGGTGGACATGACACTTTCCATGACAGAATGATGCAAGAGTGATGAGCTTTTATAGGCCAAACAGGAAGATAGAATCAGGCTAAAAGCCAATGGGATCTTTCAGTCATTGCTGTGGTGGGCAAAAAAATCATGAAACTTCCATATTGTAGTCTTTATGATAATCTCTGCAAATAAACCAAACGTTTAGGGTTTTCTAAACTTTAATGAAATCGAGTAAAAACTTTTAAGAATTTAATTATTTAACAATAATAATCAAGGTGCCTCCTTTTTTCTTTGGTTCATTCTGTTCTGTTTTCTAAATTACATTTGTCAGGTTTTTCATGTTGGAAATAAAGTGTGGTTAAGCTAGGGCTGGGAAACATACCAAGTTTTTATGATTACATGGAGTAAGACAATATAGTATTTATTGATAGAATTTGTTTTGCATTAAAATAATTCATTGCGAGCAACCCTTTACCTTGACTGGGTTGCCTTGCCTCGATATAGGCTCATAATACAGAGCCTTCAATTCCCAAACACTTTCTATGGGCTGTTGCCCAGATGGACTCATTACTGAAGCAAGCAAAATATAAGAGCAGCTCTCTTTAAAATATAACACTACTCACACTACTCTTTACAACATTTATAACAAAGTACTAGCTACACTAGCATACATGCAGCTTCTTCCAACAACAAAAGTGAAAATGCAAATGTTTGATGTCATTCAGTCTTGTGGCTGTTTTGCTGGAATGCTTTTAGATGCAGAGGTGTCGTAATATTATTTCTGATCCTGAACACTCTTAAAAACACCCTTATGCTACGGCCACACCGGACGCAAATTTGAACACGCATAGTGCCTGTGACGCGCCTCGCCTGGATGCTGGACCATTTTGACAAGCTGAGGGGCGACGCGCGTCACTGCGCAGGCGGAGTAGAGAGCCGGAGCCAGACGGACTAAGTGATGACCCGTGCAGGCAAATCCAGCTGGAAACGAACATTTACAGAACTTACATTCAAAACCTGTCTCCTCAGCGGCTTTCACCCAAGCCTGCTCCTTTTTGTTCCGATCTCTGGAGAGTACACACGTCGAATCGTATAGCTCCAGATGATGGCAAACAGCGCAGATGGTCCGTGTACTTTGCGGCCATTCGTTTTTCGTGTTGATATGGGTAAACAGAAACCGGGAAACCATCCGATTTTCCGATTTCCGTTTGGATGAAGGGAAACGAAAAACGGGAAATGACTCGTTTCCCGTTTTTCGTTTGGTAATCGAAAATCCAAAACAGAAAACGAGCCTTTATCTGATATCTATTACGGGTTTATTTTTACACAAGTCGGGACATAAAATACGGCAGTAATTCCTTTCGTAAAGCTTGCTTTGCCTTCACCCGGACGCACTTCCTTCTTCTGCGCCGCCGATTGTAAGTTGTTTTGAGATAACACTTGTTATGAACAAATAAAGATTGATTGATAAAGCATTGCAGAACCGAGGCTTACCTTGTTTGTAATGTGTAACTCTCCATCTGGTAATATGTGTTTAGAATGTAGTAGCATAATAGAACATAGATATATAGTGAGAATTTGAAACTCAATTTATAGAAAAGAATTATGGTTACAGATGATGCTTTGAAATGGGCTTTAAGCTCGGCAAACTAATAATTTCACTAGAGGGCAGTAATACGCCGTAGTGCAGCTTCAGAAGCAGAACAAGGAGAAGAAGCAGCGCAGAAGAAGGAAGTGCTTCCAGGTGAAGGCAAAGCAAGCTTTACGAAAAGAATTACGACCGTATTTTATGTCCCAACTTGTGAATAATAAACCCGTAATAGATATCAGATAAAGGCTCGTTTTCCGTTTTTGGATTTTCGATTACCAAACGAAAAACAGGAAACGAGTCGTTTCCTGTTTTTTGTTTCCCTCCATCCAAACGGAAATTGGAAAATCAGATGGTTTCCCGTTTTCTGTTTACCCATATCAACACGAAAAACGAATGGCCGCAAAGTACACGGACCGCAGATCAACCTCTCCTTCATCTTTCAGCGGGGTTTGAGCCGAAGCAGGTGGCCGGAGTGTCACACGTCCTCAAATCAATGATGTCAGGGGGGAATGCCATCGCTGATTGGCTGCCGTGATACAGTGTCACGCGAATTTGCGTCGAAAATTCAACATTTTCAACTTGAGCGTAGAGGCGTTTGGCGCCCCAAACGCACCGGACGTTCCATATGCGCCATGCCAAACGCGTCTAATGTGCCCCCCGGGGCGAATCTGAGTCCAAACGCATCTTTGCATTGACTTTGTATGTAATCTCAACGTGCGTCCTAGCAAATTTGCGTGCGGTGTGGCCATAGCATTGGACAGAAAAAAATGACTAAATAACTCGGGTCATATATGTCTCTATACTTGTTGATAAATCATCAGGCAGTCTGTACCTGATGCCACCTCTAAAGGCCCCTGAGCTTTCCGCAGCTCCTTGACTCCATCCAGGAACTCTCGGCCTCCAGCTTTCTCCAGGGCGTTGCCTAAAACAAAAAGAAAAGCAGGAGTGTATCATAACTTCTGGAGCTAACTTTGTATTGAATCAAATGTCCAGAAAGTGTCTTCCTTACCCACTCCATCTTTGAGGTCCATCTCTGCATTTGTGGGGTTGATAATCCCCTCCACCTTGATTGTTCCAATTTTGCCGAGTTCACTCTCTGTTAGTGAAAGCTGTGGATTCAGTCACAAACACAGAGTAAGAAAACACCTCCACCTGTTCAGCTCTGTGTCTGTGTGGTAAGATCTGACTGATTTGAACCTTCAAAACAACTCCAGTCCTTCTAGTAATTAGTAATTAAAATGAATTCATATCCTGTCACATACAAGTCAAAAGGGTGTAACAGAAGCCACTGTTTACCAGCGTTGGTCTTCACCTCATTAAAACAAACAGTGTTACCTTTTGTCCAAGGAAGAGGCTCTTTGCTGACAGGATGGTGAATCCCTCTCCAGGACCGTCCTCAGCTGTGGAGTTTGGTACAGAATCGCCGTCTGCGTTCTTTGACAGGCAGAAAATAAACTCATGATCAAACGTTCCACAGATTTTGTTGAGCTCAAATTTGGTTTGTGAAACTTTAATCAATCAATTCACAAACAGCATACATGTCTACACCCTAATCTATGACTGCATCAACACATGTTTAAGTGGATTTTGGGTCTACAGATTTTGTTCCACACAAAACAGATAAAACATTTTTAAAGAAAATGTAAAAAATATATTGAAAAATGTTTAATACATGTGTTTGCTTAGGTTAGCATTCTTATGACTTAAATTCAGGCAATGCATACTTTCATTAGAGCTACAAATATCTATTTTGTACTGAGCTTCATTGGTATCTAATGGAAAAAAATCCACATAGAATCCAGTTAGACATACCTATATTCTGTTCTGATACTGATTTATGAAACTGAAGCCAAATGCCTTCAACACCAAAAGTTAAAGTAATCTACCTGACAACAGTGGAATTAATAGGATGGATGTTGAAATATAATAATGTTGTAAATGAGAACTGACTCATGCATGTAGTAAAAATCTTCTGCAGCAATAAAGACAGTTTTATTGCAATCAGAACAAATCTAAAACATAATGGGCACAAACATTACACATGAACTGTTCATCTGTACACAAAATCTGGTTTCAGAAAGTCTCCACAATCTATAAAAGTTATTTAAAACAAGATATTAGAAATGGTTCCCAACCATAGACTGTATAAAGTGGACAGCGTGGCTCCGCCTTCTACCATTTAACGGTTTTGAAGCCGTAATATCCCCCATCAGAGCGCCACCATTGTGCAGCCAGTAGAGAATCTGGACCACAACTGGACGCAGTTGTCGTAAACGGTCGCAAAACTCCGCAGCATACGCCGTACACAATCATTGTGAAACTGCCGTAAACCGCGGTTATTTTTTAAACTCTAATAACTGATGAAAAAGAAACTTTTCAGAAAAAAAGAGGACTTGGAAAAAACGCAGCCCAATAATACTTTCATATCACCACAGCATACGGATGGGAGAAATATTTCTACGAGGTGTATTCATTTTTTGAAGTTTCACCACGGCCCCGTTCAGATGAATGGGGGAGACGGAGAGTTGACCTATACTGCAGCCAGTCACCAGGGGGAGCAGTTTTTGTGGCGGCTTCAATTCAAGCCCAGCCACATGGCGTCCATGTTTTTTACAGTCTATGTTCCCAACGCAAACCCACAGTGGCACGACCATGTGATCAATCAATCAACCAAACATTATCTGTGTATCACTTTAATATAAGACGATTAAGCACAAAGTGTTTTCCATAAAATACAACCACCGTTGACTGGACTGACTGACCTTTGGCTTGCGACCTCTTTTGCCTTTAACCTTTTTGATGGGTTTGGCGGGTTTCTTGCGCTTCGACTGCTCCTCCTTCTCTCCTCCTGCTGCCTGGCTGTCCACCTTCACCCGGCTCCCCCTCTTCTTTGAGAGCAGCTCTGGGTGGATCCTGGGTAGAACCCCTCCGTTTGATATGGTGACCCCCCGCAGGAGCTAAAGAGAAAACATTTGAGAAATATAGAGTTAAAATAATTATTAACCCAACACACAAGGCTGACAGTTCAATGTGAACTTTTACAGCAAGGGTTTTAAAATGTGGGGGAGGGAGCTTCCCCTGACTTATGGCTGTTGTCCTCCCACCCTGTCAAAAAAACAACAACATTGTATTAATGCACTTTTTCTGAAACACCTGTCTCCTCTTAAACATACACAGTGCTTAACTGCCACGGCTGCCCTAGATTAACAGCATTGCTTACTGCCAAATTCTTTTTTTGATGTTTTTTGATGGTTCATAAAGAGGAACCTGGTGTTAAAATGAAAAATAAAGGTTCCTGCTCAAGCAGCAGAATGTTTTATTTTTGTTTTTGTTTATATTTTTGTTTTATATGATTTGATTCTACCATATAAGCCTAATAGAGCCCTCAGGCCTTCATGCACTGGCCTTTTTTTATACTCCATTTTTTTATTTTCTCTTTACATCAAAAGGGAAATAATATAAAAAGAAAGAGTAGAACAAAATAAAATAGAACATATATATAACAGTAGTTGCTATATCTTCATCAAATAAGTTTTATAGGTCACATCAGGGTTTATCTCATTGTCCTAACATAGTTTTCTTGGACAGAAGGGAACACAGACAAAGTGAGGAGCCATATCCCATTAGAGGGGGAAGGGTGAAATTATACCCTTTATGTTTTCACTTTCATTTTGACCATCTTGCTACATACAATTCACTCTTCAACCGCAGCAGAAAGGTCAGTCTTTCCATCTCGTGGATCTCTTCAATAATTCCAACCCATTCATCCACTGTAGGCGGGTCAGTCTGTAGCCATTTGTGACCAATTGCCTTTTTAGCCGCAACAGTCATAATTTTTTAGAAGGTATTTGTCACTGTTTATCATCCCTGCTGGAATGTCACCCAGATAGAAAACCAAACATGATAGTGAGATCTGTTTACCAAATAGTTGTTGTAAGTATGCACAGACATTTTTCCAAAATACATGAATCCTAAGACAACTCCAAAAGATGTGAAAGTGATTTGCATCATCGTCCCTGCAGCCTCTCCAGCATATTTGTTGTGACTTTTCCAAAAAAGGTTTCATTTTAGGAGTGATGAAATATCGCACAAGATTTTTCCAACTGAATTCACGCCAATACATCGAGCAAGTAGTAGAAAAAACAGTCTCACACATATTTTCCCACTGTTGATTAGTTATGCTCTTTTTCAGTTCTTTCTCTCGTCTTTCTTTAATCTGGTCTTTGATACTTCCCAAGTTCTCACTAACCTTGATAAAGTCTTGTAACTACTGATTTTGTGCTTTTAGTATAAGCTTGAACAACTACTTGAATTATTTTATTAGGGTCTGAGACCTCAACAGCATGGATTTCTTTTTGAAAATAATGTTTTACCTGTAAGTACCTATAAAAATCTTGTCTTTCTAAATTTTAATTATCTTGTATTTTTTTTAAACTTTGTAATATTCCACCCTCCATCATTTTACAGAAGGTAGTGATTCTTTTTCTTGACCAGAGTCTAAATCTTGAGTCTAAGTGGCTTGGAATAAACCCTGTATCGAAAGCCACCCACCTAAACTGTTTCAACTGGGGCCATGAACAAAATTTTTTAATGACAGCAAACCAGGTGTGTAGGGAGAAGGCAGTGTAAGGGCACAAATGTTCCTGATATTTTAACATATGTACTGGCCTTTAATAGTCCCCAAAGTTCGATCTAAAACATATGGTGAAGCAGGTGTGGAACAGTCTACCTGAGGACCTGAGAGCAGCACCTACTGTTTATTTTTTTAAAAGCAAATTCACAGGGTGCTGGTTTGGCGGAGTGGTTAGCACCCCATGTACATGCTTCTGCCGGTCCAGGTTCAAATCCCGCCTGTGACCAATTTGCAGAGTGTCTTCCCCTACTCTCTCTCCCCCTTTCACAAGCCTATCCACTGTCTCTCTCCTATCAATAAAAAGCACAAAATGCCAAAAAAATACATTTAAAAAAAAAAAAAAAAAAGCAAATTCATGACCTACCTTTTTAATCTGGCTTTTAGCTGAATTTTGTTTTACTCTTTTAATATGCATCATATGGGGTTTACTCCATTTTAGTTACCGAGTTACTATTTAATGTTTTGCCACTTTTTCTTTATTGTTTGGTTTTAAAAGAGTTCTATCTTTTTTTTATTGATAGGAGAGAGACCGTGGATAGGCTTGTGTAAGGGGGTGAGAGAGTAGGGGAAGACACTCTGCAAACTGGCCACAGGCTGGATTCACATGTGGACCGACAGAAGTATGTATATGGGACGTGCATGGTTGCTAACCACTCCGCCAAACCAGCACCCCAAAAGAGTTTGATCTTAATCGACTTTTAGCATTTTATTACCTTTGTCATATCTTATTATGGTTTTATTTATTTATTTAGTCAGTTTAGTTTTAGCTCCTGTGTTTCCTCATTTTTGATTCAAGATAGATTTCCTCAGTCCTCTGTGGATTGCTGAAGAGTCCTGGCTTAGAGTCCTCGTGTGTGTTGGGTACATGAGTTTGCCTGTGTGGCTGTCTGTGTTAAATGTGGGCTGGGAGGGTGGGTGAAGTTTTCTATTTTATTCTGTATCTCCTTACTCTGTTCTGCTTGTTTATTTTAGTGTACATCACTTTGTGCTACATTTTATGTATGAAAAGTGCTTTATAAATAAAGTTTGATTGATTGATTGATTTTCTAAGAATGCAAAAACAGGTGGCAAAAAACTTCTTGATGAATCTTTCCCACATTTCACATTAGCACCACAAAGTGCAATCTGATGACTATGAAAAAACATTGCAATTTCTCAATTATAACACACACTCGATAATAGCATGCACCCCATATTTTCACATTTTTTTGCCTGGAAAAATCACTGTACTCAAATATAACACGCACCCAAATTTTGGGCAAACCTTACTCTCACAGACAACTCATAAATTACCTTAATTCAAAGTTTTAACCAATGAAATTCTAGTATATTCAAAACAAATACAAGGCTTTCCCTCTCAAACAGATGTGGAAACAGCTTTTGCTATGCCGTGTTTGCATGTGTTTTAGCAGAGAAAGAGAACAGTTTGGCTTTTTGTATCAGTTGTGTTGCAATTGTGATGTTGGGAAGATGAAATATGGTGAGTATGATGCTTGTACTCATGTATGATACGCAAAAAGTAGAACTTATGTAAAAATGTCTAAAAATATGTCTAAAATTTGTGTGTTATTATTGAGAAATTATAGTAATGACCTGCAGCTCCAAACTTTATGCTTTTGCAGCGCTCTTTGTCGAAGCAACACTATGTTTAAGCTTAATTAACTGGTGTTTTTAAATTATAAGGAGAGAATATAAGGAAATACATTGAACTACCCTTTTCAGTTTAAAAATATGAAGATAGAAAATGTGGTCCTTTTTTGTCCAGCTAAGCATCTAAGCATTTCTTTTCAAACGGGCATTTTTACAGGCGGGCAGTCGCCTCATGCTGCCATCACACCCATAACTCCCGCCTCTTTCTCACCAAAGGATGCTCATTGGACAGGGCTTTTGCAGACCTGCAGACTTTCAAGGCTTCAGATTACAGACACAGAATCTGGTGGATCCAGCTGCACTGCAAGGTTAGATAATTATACCCACGTGTTGTACTCATAAGAGAGGAACAAGTCCTGTGAGGCAGATATGAAATAAGAGTCTTGGTCTTCAAGGGCGGTCATATGAGAGCATTTCACACATTTCGAAGAATCAGCGGCTACACACACCATCTGTGGACTGAAACCTTTCTGCATGACCACAAATACCACACACCTCACACAGGGAGGAGACTTGGGTAGAATTATTAAATTATCAATGCATTGGAATCTTTCCCCTTCCAATTCAATATCGACTCAGCAAATTCTCTGAATCGATTCACCTCCTGGCCAGTGGGGGGCAGTGTGCACTTTTTCAGTGTTTATCCAGCTGCCACAAGTGACAGAAATAACCAAATGTGAGTGATTTAACGGTGGTTTGTCAGTATTTTCTGTGTAAATAATGTAAAATACTGTAAACTATAGCATTAATATCAATCTGGAGTGTTTCCTTTCCGTTCTTTTGCTGTATTTGTATTTACTTATTTATTTTCCACGTGATTTTTTTTGTCATTGACTGTCTTTTTCATCATTGTTCATTTGTTTATGATTCCATAATAAGTCATTTTAGAAATATTGGAGGAAGATATCAAGATCAAATATCAAGATCACTGTCTTCATCTGACAGGAACTAGTTCAGGGACTACAATCAGTAAAAAAAACCCTGGACATGGTCTAATAAAACAAGCTGTAACATGGACATTGTAGGCAAACAGAAGCTCTTAGTTTATGTAAAATGGGTTAAGATTATCTTTTGGTCATCTCCAAAAATTTCTTCATGTTCATTTATAATTGTTTATTTTTAGAATCATGTTGAAAATTCAATTTTTATACTGTTTTAAAGGAGTCATATCATGCTTGTTTCTCCTTTTCACTATGCCAGACTAGGATGCCTGTAAAGCATTTCTGCCCTCAGTACAAGTCATTTAGTTCCTTCATTGCCCCACAATAGCGTTCTCAAAATCCTCATTTTAGGTCATTAACAAGCTCTCGTTGAAACACTCGGTTTCCAGGCTGACCTACAGTTACCTCGCAACGTCACAGCCCTTTGTGCTCTGATTGGTCAGTTCTATCGGGGGTTGAGCCAGCCTGTCCTTCTTCTTCTACTGTATTTTCCGGCAGGCTCAAAGCAGCGACCGCGTATTGAGTCCCCCTACAGGCCAGAGCTGGTAATGAGTGAATGTGAGCTAGGGAGCTATATACTGCTGCTGGACGAATGTGTTCCTCTGTGACAGTTTTGTGGCTAACGGACATCACAGAGGAGGAAGTGTTTAATCAGATTACTCAAATAAAAAGAAATGTATCTTGTGTCGTCACGACGATTTAAATCTTGCGGACATCTCGCAATGACCTATTTTCAGAGGCATCAAATCTGGTTCTAGGATATCAGAAAAAATACAATATCTCATTTTTTGAGAATTAAGTGGGTGTAAGGTCTTGTTTTCAAATTTATTATATTATATGTAAGTATTAAATCATGCATCAGCATGATATGTCTCCTTTAAGCATTTATAACATGATATTGACAAATAGTCAGAATTGTTGTTTTAAATTTCTCATGAACAAAATGTTTTCAAAGGACAATCCATGACACATTTCTTGCCAACAGGTACTCTAATTATTGTATATTAGATATTATTGTGTATTTCTACTTCTTACTGAATCAATACTGAATTGAATTGCCACCTAAAGAGTTAAAGAGTTAAAATCAAATCGATTTGTGAGGTTCTTTACAATATCCAGCCCTGGTTATCATGCAACAGCAAAAGTGGAAAGCAATATAACATAATTATAGATTTATTACAAAAAAAATAATTACAGCTACCCCTGAAACATTACAGTCTCAAACACATTTAATGTTTGCAAAGGCATTTCATTCTTGACAGAGCCGCTGGTGCCTCTGCTGGAGCAGAAGAAGTTAAAGGAGCACCAGTTCACCTGATCACTCTGACATCAGCTCTTGATATCACGCTGCACTCCTAAATGTGTTTACAACAAACTATACATTAATAACTGTGTGATGTAAACAGCGGTTCTCAAATGGGGTCCTGGGGCACTGTGGGGACCTTGAGACAAGTCTAGATGTGCCTTGGGAATTAGTTCAATCATAAGTTAGTACCAATTGTTCTTTTTAGATTTATTCACTTTTACATAAACTGCAAACAAACTCTGAGCCCTGACAAAATCAAACTGATGCTGTTCACAAACTGAAAGAAGAGGTCACAGAAGCTGGCCTCTGTTGTCACATTTCAGGCTGATATGATTGAGTCTGTATCTTCATCCAAACACCTTTGGTTTGTAATTCATGATTCACTTTAAGCTTCATACTGAGCAGCTTGTTAAGATGTTAAAGGAGGGTCTTTGCTTTTACTTCGGGAATAAGTTCTGTCTGTCTTTTTGCTGCTACTCTGATTGATCAGAAATACGTTTTATAGCTACATATTTCTCCTTAATGCCTTAAATCTTTGGACAGTGTTTACCATGGAGCTTTAAGGTTCGTACAGAATAAGCATCTTTGTTCTTCTCATCCTGATTGATAAGGTTATATTTAATCTGCCTCTATTGTACTATTGTAAGTCACTGTTTTTATGTAAATGCTTCTGGAAGCTTCAGTGTCACAACTATTACTTCTGCTATTTGTCCCCAAAAACAAGTTGTAGATGCTGTGACTGCTGTTTTTCTCTCTGACTCTGAACTGGTTGGTTATTTCAACTTCTATTTGTTTTTAACAGCTTTACGTCTGTAAGTTGGTGAATCTCTGCTGCTCATCTTGGACAGGACATATTTGTAAATAAGATTCTTAATCTCAATAGAGTTCTCCTGTTAAATAAAGTTTAAATAAACTAAATCCTGCAACTGTTGACAACCTTAAAGTCTTTAAATGAACAGTCTTTGCATTAAACTGAACTACATTGTGGCAATACACAATATGATCTTTATTCTGTTTTCTACATCATATACTCATTTTGTAATATAAAATAATAAATTAAGTTTAACCTATTCATGCATTCTTACTTTATTACTTGTTTATCAATAACAGCATTGTCTACCATTCACTGGTTTATCTCCCCTTAATATTTTAGTTTGAAGTTTTACATTGCTCTTTTAAATCTGTTTAGTTTTCTTGCTTTTAATTTTTTTTTATTTTATTCTCTTTATCTTCCTACACCTTTGGTCCTCCTGGTCTCATTTTACACCGCTGGGTTTGTACACCCTGAGTTCTTATGTTCTTGTTCTTGATTTATTATTTAATTATTTTTTACCTTATGTTTATAATTTTAATTTTCCCCATGTTAAGGTCTTCTGTGCTCAGTGTTTGGGTTCCTGCACATTATTATGTGTCTTAATTAGTTTGTCACAGCACTTTGTAAGCCTCCACTTTACACTAAAGATGTATTACAAGGTTTCTCTTTGAAAGATTTATGAGAACTCAATATTCAATCTGTCAAGTTTCAATGTGCACTGCTGAAAAAATAGATGTTACCATAGTTTCTAATTATTTTTGCTCTTTTTGGTTGAGTAGTTTAGAAGCAATACTGTTTCCTATCAAATTTAGTTTTGACAGTATTTGAATAAACTTGCATCAGTCGCTTGTGACTAATGAGTTACCATCATGAAGCTTTGAATAACCAACATTCAGCGATGGAAGAGATGACGGAGAATATGGCTGTGACTTTGGTCAGACTATCTATAACTTGTTAAAATTTTTTTGGTTGAGTTCTCATAGCTAATCCAGTTAAGTGTATGCAGCGAGTCTGCTTCCTGTCTGCATTGTATAACCATCTTGTATGGGACTTTTTATAGGCACAAGTGTTTGTGAAGCTCAACTCAGAAGTCCACAGCAGGACAAAAACGAAGCCTCTAAGAATCTGGACGCATCACTGTCTCTCCTAAATTCTGTCGGAGACAAACACAAATGGTGATATGCGTTATAGAGCGATGCTTACTGATGTAATAAAACAGAGAATAACACAGACAGAGCTACACTCCCCTGTATACTACACGTTAAAACATGCCAGTTTTGAATGACATTTCTGTGCCAGAGCTGTGAAATAATCAGAACAACAATAACCTCTTTTTCTGTGCCACTGTTATGTTTGCAGCTTACGAGAGGCCCTGCCCATGAGTGCATGCCCTTTCTCTCTCACTCTATTAATAGCCATGGCTTTGGGTTAAAACAGCTGCTAAGAGTGTCTGTCTACTCTTTCATAACTTTGGTCCTTTTGGTTCAGCTGAGCGTAAAACCTGACTGACATTCAACTATTTAAAGCACACGGTCTCAGACAGTACTGCTGTGGTGTTCGGCTCGAAAGAAAACATCTGATGTAGATTTTTGTTTCACTTACAGGAAAACCAGAATGTAAGTGAAAAAAAACAGAATAAGAATAAAATAAGACCGTGACCTTCTGTGCCGTGTGTCTGAATTCATGTCTGTCCAATCCAAGAGAGAACAACTGGCGCCCCGGGGACCAGATGAGGCCCTCATCCTCACTAAACCATCCTGCCAGGCTATTTCACATTTTCAAAAGTTGTAGACATGGAGAAGACAATCTGTTGGATGATTTCATCTACTCAAGCAGCTGAGTTCTTCACCCAGACTAACCCAGCTTATTTCCTTACAACCCCCCCGAATAGTTTTTCTGCTCTAAGCCTGGGTGAGCCGTTGTGTGAATGCAGCAGCACATAATCAGGGAAATTCACTGAGGGGGAGTGGGGAGGGTCACAATGTTCATCCTGTGCGACCGTTATGAAAGTGGAAAACAGACTTGACAGGACGTATGCAAACAAATGTTGCTGCAGGAGAAGTTTAGCTGACAGTAAGGAGAGTCAGACAAACTCAAATGTGCATCTGGGCACTTGAAAGTGTCGTTTTCACTGCACAGAGGTCTGTAGTACCTCTGCTGAGAAACGATCACCACTGAGTCCCTCGAGCACCCAAAGAGCTGAAGTACACTGCTGTAGGATCTGGAGCTAAAACACTGCAGCTTTCTTTCAACAAACTTCTTCTAATCGATGCTGTTGATACACTTTGTAACATGGATCACTGATGTAAAGATCTGAGTTTGAAACAGCGCTGCTGAGTTTGCTACATTATGAACACTGACTCCGGCCACATATTTTTGACGTCATGTCCTGCATACTGGAGGCTCCCCAACCCCACCCACCCACAGACACACGCACTACATCCCCGTCCCTGCTGAGAGGAACAAGTCTGATCAACCATATCAGGGAATTCCCGAACAGACTATCAGGACATTATCCCAATAACATCAGGGTTGCATGTGTGAAAAGGGCTTCTGTCTGTCTGTCTTACCTCTGCAGTATCATGTTCAAAGACAAATTGCATAACAACATTAAAAAGGCAATATTTCCAGGAATATCTTAAGTACCTGTTTTGTTTAAAAAAAATGACGTTTTGAATCATTGTAATGTTTTTCGTGAAAGCCTTTTCTGAAACATCACTGGAAACATTTTTTTTTAATTTCTGTCCAATGAGCTTTTATGACCAGTAGTTCATTTACTGAAACAACACCACCTTAATTGTCATTGATTTAAACATCGGCTTATCAAATTCAGCTTTGCTTTTTGCCCTTAATGTTAAAATATTAATGTTGGTGCCATCTGTTAATTAAAGTTCTGTTTACTTGCTATCAGGCAAAAAACATTGTAAGTTGTAAGTTTGTAAGTTTGAAAAAATAAATGATGTTATGTCATAGTTGGAAACGGTATTTTTAACTTGGTTAAAAAACATCAACAACTGTGAAAGGTGACCAAGAGCACTGAGTTATGTAAAGAAAAATAATTCAAGGAAAACTGATGTATGAGGTTTCTGCTGACTGCGATCATATTCATTCTTTTGTTGAATTCTTGTTATTTTTAACTGTCTGACTGGAAGTTTGCTCCAGTTTTGGTATGTGGTCCTTGGAACTAACCATGCACAGCAGCTGGTTGCCTGATTGTTTTTTTCTACAGAGATTAGCATGGATGCTAACAATTTCAGAAGAAGATTATCAGATCAGGATCCCATTTCTTCATCAAATAAGAAACAAATAACTACACTGAAAGTCTTTTCCAATACAAAGGATATTTTTACTCCAGCTCAAACATGTTTCGATGATTCTTTATTCTACCAAGTGGCTTATGTTTTGTTTTTTACACTGCAGAGGTAATATTGTTGAATCACCTGCCGGATATGCACTGGACAGGTTCTGCACATTCACAAGGCCTGTCACGATAACAAATTTTGCTGGATGATAATTGTCCAAAAAATGATTGCTGATAAAATATATTATTGTCAATATTGTTTTGAAAAATCATTTTTTCATTAATGTATTTATTATATATCTCATAATAAAGTGAGTACACTGTACCAAAAGCAATAAACTTGAATTTTTTTAAGAGTATTTAACTGTAATTGGAAGTTCAAGAGCTTTTTATTAAAATAAAGAAAACAAACAATATAATAAATTTGACAAAATAGAGAAAAAAAATCTGAAAATGAAATGGACTCTCTTTTAGGAGGAATTGCATGAAAATAAAAATCATAATACTAATCAAAAACAATAAAAAAAAATAGAATTGTTTGTGACATGTACGTTCTCCCAGTCGATTCGTACTGTCTGTCAAACGTTCATAACATTGCTGGCTTTTCAACCATACTGAAGGGCGGCATTTCTTTTGCAGGTTATGAAGGACACTGTTTGTGAGCGTGTACCTTTTTGCGCTTCTGTTTATATTTACTTTGCCGACCAAACGCCTCAGCAAGCACTGACTGCCAGGTTGAAGGCTCTGCTGCACCTCCCCTTCTTTGTCGCCACTACTTTCAAACAAATACGACATATCTGCTTGTCGGTGTTCATGAGCTCACACCTTGTTCATTCTGTTTAAAACCAAACTATTCCCACACTGGGGCTGTGGCAGCCAGCTTAGGAACTGTAGCTTTCGTGCCTTCATTCATATTAGTGTTTGTTTTCAAGTTACTCCTCGAAACGCTCACTCAACTCTCTGTGTGTGTATGCGTGAGTGGCCCCGCCTCCCCCACAAAGATTGAATGAATGACAAATGCTCACTCCACTATTAATCCGCTAAATGCGTTATAGAACCAACGCACCCA
Source organism: Scarus forsteni (assembly GCA_036419115.1). Classification (NCBI taxonomy): domain Eukaryota; kingdom Metazoa; phylum Chordata; class Actinopteri; order Labriformes; family Labridae; genus Scarus; species Scarus forsteni. Next base: position 2,549,383 of record JAZDUH010000060.1, read on the forward strand.
GGTGTTGAGAAAGTTGCACAGAGTGACCCATCTTCTCATCCAGCTTCTTTGGTAGAGAGAGAGGAGGAAAACAAACATGCATGCACGAGTCGACTTATCGAGGCCGGCAAACTTACCGAGGACGTTATTTTTTTATTGTGCGGTTAATTGATTTATTGATTATCTAACAGGCCTAACATTCACAAACTTTTTCTACAGGCTGTTAGATGGATGGACCGGTGAAGACTATGAAACGGTCCATCTGGTGTGTCACGTTACCTTCAAACATAAACATTAATGTGGCCCTTGTGGTCACCAAAGTTGCCCATCCCTAGTCTAATCAGTGCTTAAGCTGATGAACTGTGTGTAAGTAAGACTTCATGTCTGACTTTGTGGTTGGCATGGACAGATTTGAGATCTATAACGGGACAAAAAATTAACTCCGCAGCTGTTTAAATTATCACCAAATTATAAGAACTTCACACATTTTTCAAAAACTGCTGTCAGTAATTTATCTTCAGCTCTTTTGAATGACCCTGGTGCCTCTTCTCACTTTCCTTCTCCGCTCTCTGGTAATAATTATATCATGAAGAGTCTGATCTCAAAGACTGTCACACATAGACTTAGGCACTTTCTTAACAGCCTTGTGTTACCTGATTGAGCTCTTCGTCATTGGCCACAGCCAGCTTGATGTGCCTGGGGGTGATTCTGCCTTTCTTGTTGTCCCGCGCGGCGTTTCCTGCCAACTCCAGGATCTCAGCTGAGAAGAGAGACAACATGGTTCGTAAACCTGTCAAACACTGTGTGTAGTTTTATATCTAAACATGTTTGTTTTACACTGTGATCCTCAAAGCACTCAGGATAAAAAAAAAATAGAAGAGAAATGGAGTTCACATCAGCATGTCCTACGAGGACGCTGGATTATTGTGGCAGGATGTGGACACCACAAACAAACATGTAATAAGACTCTATTTCACTGTTTTGCAATGCTTTTATTATACCCACTCAATCACTCAGGCAGCTCAGTCCCATTGTTTACACTTTTAGATCATGTGCTACTGTCTTTATAAGTATGGTTTTGCTTTAATGGCGGGAAAGGCAGATTTTTTTTCGCATGACTGTTTTGTCTTTTTATCATGTCTAAGAAAAATACACAGAGATACTACAAGAAATGTGAAAGGGCAAATATGGAAAGGAATTTTCCCCCCAACTTTAATATCCCACACAAAACAAAGCAATAACACTATTTAAATGTTTTGTAGACAAAATCTTTTTTGTGTAAATATTTACTTCAAAAATCTTTACTTAAAAAAGCTTCCTGATATTGTTGTGGGTAAAGCTTGAGTCTTGATGAGGACAGATGTATGGTTTGGGTGTTCATGGGTTTGTTGCCATCTAAAATTCTTTTTTTTAATGTATTTTTTGTGCAGTTTGTGCCTTTATTTGTGGGAGAGAATGACAGTGGATAGGCTTGTGAAAGGGGTTGAGTGAGTAGGGGAAGGCACTCTGCAAAGTGGCCACAGGCTGGATTCGAATCTGAGCCAGCAGAATTTTGTATATGGGATGTGCCTGGTTGCTAACCACTCCGCCAAACCAGCACCCCTTAAGTTCTTATTTTTAGTCATTTAGTCTCTGCCTGGATGGATACATCTCTGGATATATGTATGTATGTACCTGTCTATCTATCTCTAAATCTCTATATCTATGATAACTGCTCTCATGGTGGATTCATGCTGGGTCTGACGTATGAATATTCATATACGTGTATAAACTGAAGAGCACAGCTTCAGCATGCTCTGTTGTAAAGTGCCTTGAGGTAACACTTGTTATGAATTGGTCATATACAAATAAAAGACTGTTTGCTTGAACCCTACCTGCCAGGTACTCGATGACTGCTGCCATGTAGACAGGGGCCCCCATACCGATGCGATACTTGTGCGTGCCGGTGCGCAGGTACCTCATCATCCTCCCCACAGGGAAGATGACACCCGCCCTGGCTGAGCGGGAGAGCTTGGTGACCTTCTTTTTTCCTCCTCTGGCTGACATTCTGCTGTCTGGAAAAAAAAACAACCACGGAGAAAGAATGTGAAATATTTATCTATAATTTCAAATCCCATTTGAGTGCATCTTTTTACCCTGAAGAACTGACATGAGGGGGTGGTAGCTTTAAACTGTCCAAATGTAGAAATACTTCTAATTATATTTGTCCACATTCTGAGAAGAATAGATTGAAAAGGGACAAATAAAAGGAAAGCAGTGTAAAATAATCTCTTTCATATTTTTGTTTGCAACATCTTATAATATCTAAGATGAGCTGACTTTCATAAAAAGTAGAAAAATAATAATACGTGAAAAAAAATACCAAGTGAAACATTTCATATGATGAGAGAGTGAGTTTGACAGTAAAGAATAGGGCTGAATGATATTAAATTTTTTGTCTTTTTGTGTAAAGATCAGATGTGAAGTAAGGAAAACAAAATCCAACTCTTGAAAAACAAACATCCTACTTCTTAAATGTACCCATGCAATGGTGGTTATGTGAAGCGATAATGAGCATTGTGTATTTTTTTTATTTTATTTTTTTCTCTTCTGTTTTGCCCTGATGAGAGCTGAAGGGGAGGGCCGTGCCACACCACAGTGTGAAAGAAGGGGAAACAGTGACAGACAGGACAAGACAAGACAACTGGGAGAAGGACAAACAGGTATTGTAGTTAGTTTAAGATAGTAGTCCAAGTGCTGTGCTGATCTAAGTCCATACAGGAAGAAAAGGCTGTAAGAAACCAGGGACACCAGAGATGTGGGGTCTTGATAAAAGGGGGTGGACCCAAATGGGTGAGATATGGAGGAGCACGCGTCACAGAACGTGAGAAGATGTGTACGAGTGCCCAACTCAGCATGTTCTGACGGGACCAATCGTTTCTTTACAGTTAGTCTCAACAGGAGCTTGAGTGGAGAGGAGCCATTGTGTATTTTTCTGATACCACTGCAGATGTATGAGATATATATGGCTAATATGTATGGCTAATATATAGGCTGTAAATATCATCAAAAATGTCTATATTAAGGGGTGCTGGTGTGGTGGTGTGGTTAGCAACCAGGCACCCCATGTACATGCTTCTGCCGGTCCAGGTTCGAATCCCGCCTGTGACCAGTTTGCAGAGTGTCTTACCCTACTCTCTCTCCCCCTTTCACAAGTCTATCCACTGTCTCCCTCCTATAATAAAGGCACAAAATGCCCAAAAAATACATTTAAAAAAAAAAAAAAGTCAATATTGACCAATATCGATATCAAAACATTTAAGCCAATATCTACCAATAACAACATTGCACAGATAATATCATGCATCCCTATTGAATTAGGCCTAAAAAGACTTCAAAAATAAAGCCATCTAATAGGTTAACTTTTGATTGTTGAACAAAAACTTATCACAGAGGAAAGTATGTGTTATCACAGGCTTATCAAACTATGCCAAACTCTGGATAAACGTCTCACAGTGTGGATCTCTAAAGAGCAGAAGACTCCTTCTTTAAAGATGTCATGTGCAAAATCATATTCAAATGATCTCTTAACATATTACACATACTTTTGCATTAATTTTAATATTAACTGTTATTAAAAATGCTTATTTTGTGCATTTATTCTTAAGAAAGTGAGTAAAATACGATAGATAGAAGATCATTTCAAATCCCTCATTGTTTTTTTGCAAAGCATTTTGTGACCGCTCTCTTGGTGACCCCACATTAAGAGCTACTGTTTTAGAAAACAAACAAAAAAATGTGTCAGGGATTGGAGTAAAATAAGATGTATGCATGCATGACCTTTATTTTTTTTTACACCTTCTTTATACATATTTTTTATTATTTATTTATGGGTTCAATTTCTCTAGGAAACAGGAGGTTGGTCTTGAGGATTGAACAGGTCAGAACCACTGATGTATGCAATCATGAAATTAAAAAGTTACATATAAATAATAAATATTCCTGTATATTTTATTTAAAGTTGGACCAGATAGTCAATACTTTATTTGACATTAAACCAAAATGTAGACATACCACACGTGTATTTTTAAAACTACCCTTTGAACACTTTGAACCTGGTATGAGATATTAGATACAGAAAGACAGACAGTTTGTGCCCTTACTTAAAAGTTTACAGAGCTTTTCTTCTATAAACATCAACGCAGCTCTTGCTTATCAGATTTATTTGTCGACGGTACCTTGCAGAGTGAGCTCTGTGATTTAATCAAAGTTAAATTATATGTTTAAAGTGTTAAAGTATCCATGTGCAGAGCAGCCTAAGGCTGGGAAATGTGAACAAAAAAATCAAATATCAATGCATGTGACTGAACAGCATTAGTGTTTTTTTACCAACTACATACAAATAAGGTCAGTTTCATGTGAAAACAGTATTAATATATTTAAGAGAAAGCTGCAACAACTAAGTAGGGAAATGCAAAATTGGATTGTTATTTTTAATTTTAGAAAAGAAATTGAAAATATTTATTGTAATTACCTTCAGATATCATCAAACATCTTTCATAGCAGCAATGTAAAATGTATGCCAAAACATTTACTTGAATATTTTGTGAACTTAACAAAAGTAAGTTAAAATGACCTAAAAAAAACTGAGTAAAAATTAAAATTTAGAGGTGAATAACTGAGCCCTGAAATTATCTTTCTTGTCTTTTTTTCTAGTCTTTCTTTGTTAAATTTGCAATAAATTATTCGTAATTATTTGACAGCGCTAGTTTCCATTAAGGGTGTCAAAAATTATCATTTGATTGATGCACTGTGAAACAGATGTAAATAATACACATGTGAAACAGATGTGAATCACAGTTTTCTAAATTGAGGCTGTGGGTCCTGTCACAATAAAACTTATCTGCAAAAAATGTCAAATCTGCTGATATCCATAATCACATTTTTGGCCAAATATCTGTCGATATTGTTGTGATAATATTGTGCATCCCTCGTCTCCACACATCAGAAATTGTTATATCCCCCACCCCTAGTGCCTCGTTTTTTTTTTCTCAGAGACAAACGAGACATGTTGAATTTTCCTGTGGTGGGTGAAGCCTACATGGAGGCATTTCCCTCCTTGTTCTTAAAGGCGAATGTTTTTAGAGTTATGGTTGGCGCCCCCCTGAAGCCCCCGGGGGTCTCCATGTAAACACGGGTCCTCAGTGGGGGGCTCTGATAGGCTGCGGCCTGCAGCAGCGCCGCTCAGACCCTCATGCAGCCTGTGGACGTATGGACTTATTAACCCCGGAGCTCTGTGAGGTGGAGGGATATGGTGTATGTGAGTGAGTGAGGTGTTCGGCGCATGATCTGAGGAGAGTAAAAAAAAAGGACGGGAATGTGACCGGGGCCGGGAAGCCTGTCGTTACTGTACCACGACCAGCCGTCACAGTTTAACCAGTAAAAGCTCTGCGACGTCGCTACGCAGACGTAAAACTGGACTTTTCTCTGATTTCAATAGTTCAAACAATCGTCATGGCGGCGCAGCTTGCAAGGGGCGGTGTGATACATTTGAAATATTAGCAGGGACATGTAGAGAGCTAAGGTTAGCTCGGTTAAACCAGGTCGACATGGTGCAGCTACATGCAGCCACATTCCGCTCGTACAAAAGAGACGCTCACCACGACGACCCTTTTCTTTCCCCGAGCCCCCCGCCCGCCCCCTTCGTTTTTCATATCGCCTCCAATCCTCTGCATGTGTGTAATCACAACAGACATGGAAAGTAAAGCGCCCCCGTCCACCCGGATATGCGCTGAGGCATGAAAAATGAAAACCCCCCTCTCTCCAAGTTTCTACCTGTTTTGTGCTCCTTTAACGCGAATCAGCGCGTGCCACTGATGCTCCTGCACGCGACAAGGAATCCCCCACGGTGAGAGACGGCGCGCGTGGTTTTATTTCTGTTTATTCGCCGTCCTTGTGCGTAATCTCCCTTCTCCACCGTAGAAAAAAAAATAACACGGCAAGCAGGAACAGCGAAGTCTGGTTGGAGGCTGGCTCTGTGCTACTGATGCTGCTAAGGGGAAAAATTCAGTAGAGGGAAAATTCACTGTCAACGCCCCCCCAACATGGCTTCAACAGGGAACACTGGCTGGTATTAACGCGCTATGCTGGGAGCAGAGGGTACTTCAGTGATACAGCAATGCAAACCTGGACAGGAGGCTGTTAGGCGAAAACATATGTTGGCCTATTGATGCAAATCACTCTTTGACCTCTAATAAGGCCATGGCAGCATGATTTTAAAGACATTTCCATCCTCCAGGTTAGAGGTGGGCAACAAGCAGATCAGGGCCCCTTGCAGACTCACACTCGTAATGGCCAATATGCCAATTAGAAATTAAAACTAGATAAACAAATAAAGGTGCATTATTGGCAATTTTTTTGGAAAACTGCCCTGTCTCGCACTGTTAAAAAACCTTTAATAAATTCGTAGATCTGCAATATGGTTTGGATAAACACAGCGTAGAATTGGGGAGGGATGCTAGGGACACGTCCCCATCAGTATCATGCCACTACCGTGTGGTCCCTAACATAAAACACATGCACAGTATATGTCGTTATAACTAAGCTCATATTTAATGCCAAAGATATACAAGTTTTGGCTATTTTATTTATTATCCATGTATCATTTGTGTGTTGAAAAGCAGCAAACATTTAAGTCCAACAATAAAAGTTTGTGGAAAAAATACAATAAAACCTCAGACAACAAAAATGATTTTATACAATCATATTATTGGGGAATGAATTACACTTATGGGCAATAATTGGGAAACTATATTTTCCCTTAGACTATAACCATACCATCAAAATTAATGATTGTTGCATCCTAAATTGTCCCACTGTGCATGTGTCATGCATTAATATATTTTTGCCAGGGGGCTAGATGGCAGAGATGGAGGAGTAGAGGCTGGGGGTATAGTATAAAGAAAAGTTTTTCCTGAACATGATCGTTTGTTTGTTAGTTTGATCAGCTTTACATGACTAGAAATAACTGTCATACATGCAAAACACAAACTTTCAGGGGTGCTGCCTTGGAGCACTTTTATGTCCCCACTAATGTCAAAATCAAACCTACACCCTTGGATAAACACCAGAATCATATCACTCCCTCACTATGCCCTGACGAATAACCCCTGAAAATGTCATGAAAATCTATTAAGAACTTATTGGGTGAGTAGCAAAGATATTCCTAATTTTTCCCCCTAGCAATGTTAACAAATACTTTAAACATTTCAGAACCTGCAACCGGATTTGGATCACAAATTTGCCAACACAACTTGGCGGAGGTGAAAATGTTAAATGTTATGATAAAATTGTAAGAAAACCCAAAATGTAATAACTGTAGCAAGATGCTGGGCCCAAAACATGATACATTATTGCCCAAAATGTAAAAACTTGTTACATTTTGGGTCAGTTATTACATTATGCCCCAGTATTTTGTTACATTATTGACCAGTTCTTCCTTTTTTGGATTTTATTACTTTTTTTAAAACTATATTTCAGGCTCAACACTTTTGTTCAATTATTGACCAATTATTACATTTTGGATTTTCTTACAATTTTCCGTGACATTTCAGGTCATTGTTACATTTCATGCTCTAACAAGGCCAATGTGAAGTTAGCATAAGGCTTGTTCACTTGACTAAAAGCCTTAGGAAAGGTTTTACCCTGTATTTTTGGGTCATTGCTGATAATAATAGTCAGTTCTTTGGAAAAATCTTAACAGACTTACCCAACTTTCACGTTTTTAAGCTTAAATGAGAGGTAAAGCTACTTACACTACAGCATGGCAATTTAGCTTAGAAGCACTTACAATATTTCCAGTGTAAAACGACATGCTCTTACCCAATGTCTGAGAATGCCCTTATAATTAAATAACCTGACCAAGTTGGTGCTTATGGCTTAGACTGTGGTGGATGAATTATTATTAATTAATTATCCTTTAGGGTTCCCAGCTGTTTTTCAATGACTTATTAGTAGTTCATCAGCAAATGTCCATTTAAAAACACAACAACACTTAAAAAACTTAGAAGTTGGCAATATCAGAAGTATTTTAGTATTTCAGATTATACATTCAAATCTCATGGACATGTGGTCATAACTTACTTTATTCCAGAGCCTTATCTGAACTAGTATTCAAATTCATACCTTCAGCTTTGGGCACCAGGAAGTGATAAATGCTAACTCACACGGACTCATTCCTGCATCATTAACATGTAAGTATTATGAACTTTTGATCCTATTAGGATCCAAGAGCTCACTGAGCTAGTTTTGGAATACAAAGCTAACTTTGACCTACAAAAGTACATTATCCCTGCATTGCTCTGTAGGTTAGATGGCCTTTGGTCCCACGTCAGCTTGGCCTCTCTGTCTCGAAATAAGTTTGTCCAAATCTAGAATGTGAGGGTGCCTACAGTGTGGCTGCATCCAGATGTGCTTTAAAGTGTCCGAAGCCTCTTCTGATGCCAAAACTGTCTTGCAAAAGTCCTGCATCTTCTTTTTTCAGGATTTTCTTTCTCATCATGAAACATTGTTTGATGTTCCCCATGTCCATGAGCGGGTTATGTACATTTTATAGGTATCAAAATAAATTGCCAAATTCACTAATGCAGTTTTTTTTCATTTAACAGACACATTTCTCAATGTCTTCATAAGTATTTGCTTTGGAAATATAAGGAATAGCAAATTAATTGTTAAAAAAAAAAGATATAAATCTCAGTTTCGCAAGTTGTGACAACTGTTGTAAGTTAACATTAGCCATTAGCCAGTAAGTTAAGCATTGCTCTTAATTTAGCCCTGATGGTGTAACCTCATGTCTGTTTTAATCGCCACAGGCTCCACAATGGAGTCCTCTGCAGAAAGCTTAAAACTAGAAATGTTTCAGTATCAGCGTTTCAATACTAATCATTAATCGATGCTATGCTTTGCTCTCTGCAAAACATGTTTGAGTGGCTGTAGTTGTATTCATAAAGCTCTTTACAGAAGTCTTCCTAAATGTATTGAAAAATATGAAATTAGATTAGAGAGAGATTAGACTGTACTTTATTAATCCCTTAGGGAAGACTAAAATGTAAGTAAACCCATTCATTATATAAACTGTCTGTCCCTTTAGTTGCTGTAGCTGATGTCATCTGTCCATGGACAACATAAGCTCACAAAAGAACCCAGTGAGCATGCTTTTGGGCTGTGGAAGGACGACACCACACCACGAGAGAACCCCTGCTTACACGGGGAGAGCGTGCAAACACCATAGATTAGACCCTGGATTTGAACCAGGAACCTTCTCTCTGTGAGACACCTCTGCACCATCATTCAGCCACACAAGTAGAATATGCAGTAACAGCCAATGAGTCGTTTTTAAATGCATTAAATAAATGGCTCGATTTGGTTTTGGTTGTGTCTTCATCTCACTAAATTAAGCGTGACTGCTTGCTGTTAAGTTTGTAGAGTAATTGTTGTTACACTCAGTTCTGATGAAAAGTACAACTGTCTATGAAAGAGTGTCCTTTAATTCTATTAGACTTTAGCCCTTTGGCATAAGAATAAGATTATTTTGATTCTGCCACATCCCTGCAAGCTCGGGCAGATTCAACATGCAGCAGGTCTAACAGGTAGCCTGGAAAAACAGTCAGATATCATGCAGACTGTGGGAAGTGAATCAGACAGATCATCCTGGCAGCCTGTTTGATTCATCATAAGAAAAATCACAGGGGACACCGAGACTCTCAGCGGCCAATCAGATCACTCCACTCCATCTTTGATATGTCAAAACAGATAGATCTGTGAAGGGGGATGCCAGCCAGATCCACTTACCCGGCATATGGTGCTTTAAATGCCTCCCATAATGATGCCAGACACTTAAAATAACAATCCCTGGCTGATAGTGCAATAAAAAAGCATTTTATTGATAGGTATGTTGATAGAGTGCAGCCCCCCACCTCCCCTAAGGGATCAGGCAGCAGCCATTGCAGACAAATATTAATGACAACTGGATGAGGCCATACAAATCTTTTATTCAACAAGATTATCACATTATAGAAAAGGGCCTTGTGTGAAAACGTGGCATCAACACTGCATCAAAGAGCAACAGGGCGCATCCAGATACAGAATTACCATCTGTTTAAATTAGGTGTGTATGTAAATATGATCTTTTGTTTAAATATGGAAATGCAACGACATTTCTTAAACCAACAGCACCAAAGTGAGGGTAATATTGGTACAGGGCTGAGTTCAAAATTGGAGAAGGTAGTTTACATTCAAGTATATGTGATTTAAGACTAACCATTTTGGATTTTGCTGAAATTAAGTCTAGGATGAGCACATGTATATAAGATTTTAACACTTCATTTAAGATAATTAAATCCATCTGACATTGCACTGCGTTTGAATTTAAAGAGTTATCATGTCAAGCCTTTCTGATATTTTTTAATGAACAATAATTCATACAACATAGCCACCTGACAACCAGCTTCATCATGTCATTTAGTTATAAGTAAATTCTCAAACAAGAGGTCACCACAAGATCTTATGCCTCCAATTTGAACTGCCATGATGAAGTCCCATGGTAGTTTAAAGTTATAACTATTTCTCCTTAAGCTTAAAAAATAATGAGGGTTATGTTCATTTGTCTGGATTATCACAAAGAACAGTCGGTGTAAGATGAATATATTTTTGTTCACTCTTGACTTTATTATCAGCAATGAATCAAGCACAAACTGAAAAATCCCATGGTCGTTTTAGCCAAGAGTACAAGTGCAACGCTAATGTCTGCACTGGCCTCATCATTCCTGCACCACCCTGTATAGATCAAACACTTATTTATGTTCCCTAGCTCAACTGTGATACACCATTAACCTTGCACACCAGATACATTTTTGCACAAATGTTTGACTTGCAATTTTATGACAGTCAGTACCAATTGTCACATCATTGCAGCTTCTATTTTCAGACTCTGGTTTATTTCCTGACGTTTTGCATCAGGCAAGCCCGCATCTGACCAATGAAAGAACTCGATGGCATGGCCATAGTCAGAGAATAAAACTTTCTTCCACCTTGCAATGTCTCATGTTTGATGTTCCAAAACAGCAATTTTGTGGCGTTGAAGGAGATTTTGACTTTGAAGACATTTTTCTTGGTTTTAAAGCCCTTCCTTGCAGATGTTGTGTGATGGTTAGTGGGCTGCAGTCAGCACCAGTAACAGCCTTAATTTGGGTTGAGGACTGTGCTGTTTCTTGACCCAATCAGATCCATTAGTTTTCTGGGTCTACCACTTGCCTTTTTTTGTTCCATATCCATCAGGATCTGTTAAGAAATTCAAAATGACTGTCTTACAGCGTCCAACTTCAGCAGTGATGACGTGGTGCGAGAGGCTTTGTTTATGCAGCTCAACAATCCGACCACGGTCATGACCTCCTGATGGCAAATGCCTTTGCTAACAGGAGGTCATGACAGTATGAATACCTAACAGAAAATGACATGGAATCCAAATTTTTGTGCAGATTTTGGCTTTTAAAGACTGTGGTTTTAAACTTTTGATCAGTTGGCAAAAGCAGGTTTGGGTTTAAATGCAGTTTTCAATAAAATGATTTTCTTTTGCTCCCATTTCTTCTTTTTGCAATTTGGAGCTCTACTTGAAAAATTCTTGACATCCAACAGCGTGAAATGCAGATTCTTGCATTTTCAAATAGCTTACAATTTTGATTGGGAGTGTTTTAACTGCATTCTTTCTTAAAACATATTCTGCCCCCCACCCCACCACAACCACCATGAAACAGGGAAAAACTTGAGAACTTCTACAGCATCTGATTAACATTTTTATAAAGGTGTTTCTCAGATCCACAGTATGTTGGGCCTGGGCTGAAATCCCTGTAGTGGTTCTGATTAAACTTCAACATAAACATCATTATTTGCTCTGTCTCTTCTTCAGAGTGGGAACCATCTGGGTGAAGCTTTACTTTTGTGAATATTGACTTTGTCATTTAAATCTTAGGGCATGAATTGCAAAACAGCGGCATAATAATAATAGCCAGCAGCTGTGTTCTTGTGGTTTGTTCTTTCAGTTTCTCTAAAGTAAAAAAGATTGTTACAGGAATAAGACAATAACAGCTTTAAAGATGTTCCCTGGGAATATAACAATGTTTACAGCAATGTGAAAAAGCTTCTTTTGGAGTCCTTACTTACAGTCTTTTGTTTCTGTTGTTTTTTAATGCAGGAGTCTTTAAGGCCCTGCTTATCTTGGTGTTAGTAAAAGAGTCCCTGATTTGACCTGTTCTCAGGAAAGTGTGGGCGTGGTCAAGTTTGTTTGACTGACAGCTCAACAACCCTTTCAGATGTATACTACCTGGCTGTTTCCCACTACATACTGCTAAAGAACTACAGAATGTAGGAATTGGACTAAGCCATACGACGTCAGCCATGTTATTTATATATTTATTTAATAGGGACAGTGCACATTAATGAACTATTCAGAAAGCAATAGATGTAAACATGCCGGATTATAGCATCAATGCTAATTTACATCTGCAGTCCCTAGGCAGGTAAGGTACAAGCATTATGATATAGACACCAGACACATAAAAGCAGGACAGATAGCAGGACCATAGATCATAATGAGAGCACATCACAAGACAGTGCATTTTTAAAACCCTAGATGTTGACTGACTGGTTTGCTTTCAGCCACTGCTCAACATGCGTTTTGAATGTTTAAATTGTCAATGAATCTTTGAAACATTGTTAATATGCAGCAATGGATGCTGCCATGCTGTACATGTCATCTCAAATGAACTTTTTGCTTAAACCACACACAGACCAAGAGGCAGGACTTTAGGCTGTCTGACTTAAAGATGCTATGAGGAGTTTCTAAGTAATTACAAAAAAGTCTAACTTTAAGATATATGCCTGTTCGAAATACACACTTTAAGATTAGCTTTATAGCATCAAAATAGGTTATCTATAAATGCTATTCCTTAGCTTCGTGGTAGGGTCGGACAAGGCTGGACTGGCCTGGATACTCAACTTCGGGAACAAGACAATTAAAACTAGAGTAAATTTATATTATTCGGACACGTCTGAGAGCACCGGGCAGTAAGTAGCGATATATAGCCGGCTACAAAACTATGATACTAAGTTTCCAAAAATTGCTTGTTGTCACACATGAAAAACTACCACTATGTAACTAGAAAGAGATACATTACATCATTGCTTTGCATCCTGTAAGTTGTTGAAAAAGAAGTTGTTAAGCAATGCAGAGTTCTGAGGAAAGTCCGAGCTGCATTCATTAGCATCACAACAAACACACACTTTGGCTTGGGTCACGTCTTTACAACAGTCGCCGCGCTTGCTCATTGGTAGCAGAGTCTTTATGTCACAGGAAATAGATTCTCCTCATAGCACCTGAAGTCATGTCAATCATTTACTTATTTTCCAAAAACAGAAATCCTTAGTCAGGTAAAAATGTGCGAGATTTTTAAAACTAGAAAGCACTCAGGGAGCACAAACCTCTGCTCAAGTAGCTCACATATTGCTGTTACATCTATAAAAAACAGCACCATGATAAAGTTACCATTACAATATGATTCCATGACCCTGAAAACCCATTCCAAGCACTCACACACACTCATCAATAGTTAGACAGTTATTAAGCAAAACATCAATTACTAATGGCAGTTAATCTGGATTACCACCAAAATGTAATCATTTTTAAGTTGGGCTATTACCAACATCTTCTGAAAATGTAATCAAAATCCATCCTTAATTTTTTTTGGTAATCTGGCTAACAAACAGTCAAACTAACAAACATACGCCGGCAAAAACATCTTTGGTGGAGGTAAAAAGTCACTGCTCACACAGTTAGAGAACATAGATGTAAAATAGATCAAGACTGAAGGATTTTTTTTAAAACCAGGATGTACATATGTTTCTTTAAGCTGAAAACATGTCAGCTTCCCACACAGTCATGTAGCTTCCATGGTTCCTGCAGCCAGCCTCAAGTGGACATTTGAGGAACTGCAGATTTAGGCACTTTTACACAGTGCAGGGGTTGACATCCGTAAGGAATGCATTATGCAGCATATAATTCATACTACACATTGTATTTTAAAGAAGAAAATATGACAAACAAATGACTGTTATTTTGGAGTATGCTGAAAATGTCCATTTTGTTTTTCTGCCACTTGCTCTGCTTGGGTGTGGATTAGTACCAACAAAACAAAAACGACATTAAAGGTCATACGCTCTGGTGTGGTAGATTGTTACGTCACGTCTTGGGTGCTTATTATACATGTTTTATCTAAGTTGAATAAAAAAAAGTAAATATGGTTTCTGTAGAGAATCAGGTGCAGCTTATCCCTCCTCTTTGGAAATAATCAGATCTGAGGGGCCAGGGAGGACAGAGGATTCCCTGTAGACTGGTCTGATGGATACTGCTAATTCCCAGGTTTCACAAGTCTTTGCTTACTGCACATACATGCTACATACAACAGTTTAGCTAGTGTAGTATGTAGTTTTGAAAATAGACACGGTATTGTTGGAAGGACTTGATGTCTTCTTATTATTTCAGTTGGTTCTTAACACTTGTGCCTTCATAAACTCACCAATATTCCCACCTGTTTACAACTTCTCCTGGTCTAATCAACCAGAGTAATTACAGACACCCATGTGTGTGTGCATGGCCTCTGAATACAAGAAAATTGAGTTACTATGAGGACCTGAAGGAACAGAGGACCACGAGTCAGATAAAGTGAGGCAGCACCTAAAGCATATTTCGGCAGCGCCCAGAACAGGGTCTTTGGGAATCTTTGCTGCTATTTCCAGTCAGTATATCAACTGTGTACACATGCAGTGGCCTTGATGTTCATGTATTGAATACATGTGCTATCTATGACAGAGCTTTCTCTTATCATTGCTGAATCTTTTATTAAAAAGGAAACAAAACAGAACCATGTTTACAAAATCAAATGCTGTTTCCCTTATTTCACATGAGTTTCTCTCACAAATAGAGACAATGTCACAATAAGAGGAACTGGTCAAATCTCTTACAGGAGAGACTTGGTACTCTTGATTAAAAAAATGTGCTTGCTGTCTGAAAATGTTTTATTGTCTCTGGTGACACTATATAAAGAGTTATAGAGCGCTTGTAGAGCAAGTTGTCATCATTGGTTGAATTTGTTCTGTGAACCATGAACAATATGCCACAAAAACATCAGATTTACCACTAAGACCAATCAAAACTACACTAAAACTAACAAATTTATAGCATAAGAACAACTTCAATATTAGATAAGCATTAAACCAAAAGTCACTTTTGAACAGAGGAAACTTTTGAAGAAGATGAAAAGCATCCTAAAGTACATTAACCAGTTGCAGTTGTCCATCTAAAACAATCATTGGATAATAACAATATGAAAATTAAAGTAATAAAAAAAGTCATAAAATAATCCCTTGGAAAAGAGGGGTTCAATGTTGTGGTTATAACTTCACCACTTTTGGCAGGAAAAAATAGCAGAATATATCTGGAAGAGCTTTGAGAGCACAAACTTCCGCCGAGGCATTTCTGACACAACTTGCTTCTCTCGCAATGTAAACAAATCTAAAAACTAAATAACATCCTGGATCTGCATCTGATCACCACCAAAATCTATTTCCTTCTTCATTGTGACATGACAAACATTCCCTGACAATGTCATCAAGATCCATTCATACATTTCCGTGTTAGCCTGTCAACAAACTAACAAACAGACACTAACTAACTCCAGCAAAAACATGACCTCTTTGGCAGAGCTGGTGCTGATGTAAGATGTGCTACAAGAAAGGCCTTGTCAGATTTATGACACAGCTTTGTCATCACCCGTATTCTTTGGTGTGAGTACTACATGTCATTATAATAGAAACACATGCTGAGTGCACTGGGATATTTTATGTTCTGAAAAAAGTAAACTGTTCAGTTCTCTGACGGTTTGCAGGAACACAGATCTGCTTTGCCAAATACGACAATAACAGACTTTTCTGGGCATGTTTTCAGGTAGAAACGTTTACATGGTGTTTTTGTTTTCTATAAAAAGTTGTGCACAATTGAGTATAGTAGATATATTTCAGGACATATGTAAGATTATCCACTGTACAACTCAAATATCATTACAGTGTAATGTAGAGTGTTTTCTCCATTCTTTTGTGACTCACTGTCACCAGCAGAGGTCAGTAAATGACTGTCTGGAGTTCAGAGCAAGAATGAGATCCTGCTTCTACTTCATCCCACCACCATCGTTTTCCAGCCTTACTGCCTCAACCTTTTTGGGTCTAAGTTTGAACTGAAACTTTTCATTTGGAGTGACTTTTCAGATTTCTGTCGGACTGAGGGAATTTTAAGGCTTAGCCAGGAGGACAGTAGGACTTGTTGTCAGGGTCAATAAAGCAGTGAAGCGCACACATGGGGTTATGAAACAGACAACATAGCTGCATTAGTTTGCTTAGTAAACAAAGACCAAGTCAGTAGTTTTCAAACTATTTTTGCTCCGGACACACCTTAATCAAGCCTTTTTCCCACATCACGGTGCCTTGCTGGTGTGTGCGTGTCTTCAATTGTCTGCTTAACCCTGTAAAACCCAAACATAGAAAAAAATGCGCAGAATTTTTTTACACCCTTTCAGATGTTGTTAGAGGGGACATCTGAACAGAAATTAAAGCGTTTTATTTTTGTATGTTTTAGTAAGTTTTTAGGAACACGTTGAAATATTACAACAAAGACATAACAGGCTCAAAATCACATTTAATGAAGTTATTTCACAAAAAAACAAAAACTGTCGTGTTGAAGACATTGTAATCGACATAGAAAAAAAAATATTTAAGACATTTTACTTACTTGAATCTTGAGAAATCCAGTCCAGTAAAATGAAGAGGTGAGTCCAAAGAAAAGTTTGCAAGTTGTGTGAGTTCATGGCCTAAAGGCCGGACCCAAAAACACATTTACCATCCAATGGCAATGCAGGGTTAAACAATAGGACTCACTGATCGTTGAAATGTGGTCTTTTGAAGAAAAAAAATGTTGCTGTTGTTTTTTGAGGTACCTAAACCTGATGTTGTAATATTACAACGCTAGGTTTTACTTTGTTAAACTCAATCACATAGGATAAATAGTCATATTAATTACTAAACATAAATCAACACATTCTTTAAAGGTTTATTGGAAAATTTGTTTCACTTTATATATGCAGCAACACCTATTTAAGCTTGAATATACATGTAAGAGTTTTTTTTTTAAGACAGAAATGGCATCTTTCATATTGACATCAATGCACCTGAAATCCCAACATAGAAAATTAAAACTCAATTAAACATGGCTGTTTAGATGCAATTATAATTTATGATTTTATAATTGCCAAGACATTCCTGGACCTGTCACCATTTAAGCACCACTAAGTAACCCATCATAGCAAAGTAATGAGCATGTTTTTGCTCTGTCAGAGGAAGCCTGAATGCCTGGTGAGAACCCATGCATGCACAGAGAGAACTTGCTAACTCCAAACGGTCCAGACCAACCCAGGGATCAAACCAGTGAACCCTCTTGTTGTGAGGCACACATGTTGTTCCTAATTACAATTTATTGTAATTAAAATAAATATATAAATCTCATTTTAGCTTTTGTTTAGCTTACTGTTTCTTGCTTTATCTTTGTTTCATTTCCTTTGTTTAAATACTTCGTAATTTCACCGCTTCGTTTGACAAATTTGTCATTCTGTGTTTTTTTCCTTTGTCGATATGTTCTGATGTTTTGTGTGAGGGCTTTGAACGGTCTCTCTGCTAACAGATGCTAAGCAAATAATCTTGCCGACCTAGCAAACACTTTTCAAAAATGAAATGTGAAGGTTTTTCATCCAGACTAAAGAAAGAGAACAGATGTGTCTTTAGAGGTCCAAAGTTCACAGGAAAGAGGTCAAGGTGTGTGGATGACGGAGTGCTGTTTGCTTCCTGCTCATTTCCCGTCTTTATAAGAAAATCAAAGCTTTAGTTCCCTAATGGCTCTGGCCTTTCTTTGAGCGACTATCATGATGACACCTACTGGTCTGTATGAGTTGTACTCGTAGTAAGGCTCTTGAAGACTTGGAAACGTAAATTCTGTCAGCTGACGCTGAAGATATATTGAGTAAAGTTAAGTGTAAATAGTTTGAGGGGTATTACCGACTGATTTGATATAATCAGTGAAAATAAGAAAGAGAGAACATACTGTAGAAACATCTGTTCTGCCTCATTGAAAATCAAATAACTTCTGAACAAATAAAAAAAAAGTTTTATAGTGAGACAGCTGTGATCTCGATAAAAGAAAGAGAAATGATTCTGTAATACACTACTTCATGTCATATTAGACCAACATCCTGGTGTTCATCTTAAATGAAAGTAATTTCTGAGGCATAAACCCCCCAGAACAAAACAAAAAACAAAACAAAAACAACAGATCACACACCTAGTTATCTTAATCAGACAAAAGATCTACTTGCAATGGCTACAAAATCAAAATGAAAAAAATCGAAGTTTTGAAGTTCCTATCTGTAAACCAGGCATCTGTTATTGTGCCCTCTCTGCACTACAGTGATGTTGGAATAATTAAACTTAAAAAATTAAAAAATAATAATTAAAAAGTGGCCCAAGATGAACTACAGTATCAAAAAACATCTCATAAGATTTTCAATGTAATGGAAATATCTTTAGTTAGAAAAATCAGCTTACAAGGAAATAACAAAACAGAACTGCCTTTAAGTACTTTTTGAATTTATCATAGTATTTCTTTATACTCAGCTGTGGTCATTTTATTATGCTACCATTCTAATGCTTTATTTCAATATATCAAGCAGTGATTCCCCAAGAAAACATTAAATACTAATGTTCTGAATCAGATACAAACAAGCATGCATGCACCATAAAATAAGTGCAGGAAAGAACAGTAAAAGTAAACTTAAAGGAAAAGTTCGGTTCCTGCAGCTTTTACATTGTTTATAGAATGAAGAACAACAATATACTCACCCAGAAGGCTTTCCTGATGCAAACGGTGCTTCGGGAGATATTTAGATCCAAAATCGAGCAGCGGACACCGATATAATGGTAGCCTGTAGGGCATAGATCGCCGCTCCTAAAAACTGCATTAATCGTCCAAAAACTCATGTTTTTCACCAATATTCCATCATGATTCGCGCCGAATGGACCGCCATTGCAGCCTGTGTCTCTCCACACAGCGCTGTGTGGCTGAACTAACCTCTGAACTGACGAGCTGTTTACATGCCCTTTGCGCAATTTGCCAGCAGAGGAGCGTGAAACTTTGTCAAAGAAATGAAAACGGGATGAAGCCAAACGCAATCGGGACAGGCTGAGACATAAAAAACAGGGTCAACATCGGCGCTGCCTTTCCCAGATGGAAGTCCCTGAAGGATAAGTTTGCAGACAGACGCAGAAGTTGCCTGTTTTTTGCTGGACAGGTAAGACTAAGTGTCGAATTGTACTCTTATATGGAGCCGAATTTATTTGTTTACTTTCGGGAGAAGTCGGAGTAAGACGCAGAGAATGTATCTGCTATGAGAGGCTTATTTCACGGCCACAAGCAATTTTCTGTGGACAGAAAACATAGGCTGATAACTAAGCTATATAGCGCTGTTGATGAGACACATATAAAGACTTTCACCGTACTCCTTAATTTTATTGTTTGCTCCTAATTTGTTATTTAGTAGCATATGTACACATTGGTAAGGTGTACTTTTTAGGATACTTCGGTCTCAGGAAAACCTCTGTGTCATTTCTCAGACCAAACGGCATCAGAAAACCCCCCCTCAATAAAAACTCCATCAGATAATACGGCCTCAGGCTTCAAAATGAAAGTCATCAGACAAAATGCTGGAAAAACGGACTCAAATAAAAAACAGCCTTAGGTCGTAACAATATCATTATCGTCATATCTTATATCAAGTCTAGTATATATAAGTATATATCAAGTCATCTTGAGACGGCATTCAGCTAAAAATCAGCTACTAGCAAACTTCCCATTTTCAAAATAAAAGCATTCTTCTTTATCTCCTATTAGTTCTTAAACGCTTTTGTAAATTACGCTCTTGTTTTGGGGCCGACCGGAAGTTTCTTCGATAGCATACTGGCCCGCTTAACAGAATGTCCGAAATACCGAAATGAAATTTGTATCTGTGCGTTTTATGGCTCAAATGACCACATTTTGGTATTCTACGTGGTGACTTTCTCGTCTAAAATACTCTCTGAACTTTCAAATGTGGTGAATCAACAGAGATATTTGAGAGCTTGGTAGCTGGAAACACTCGTTGACGACGCCATGTTGAAAAACGCTTTTAGTGCTTGGAGGGCCACCGTAGCTCAGGGGTTCTCTGAAAGAGAGGGGGGATCGCCGGAGTGCTGCAATCTCAAACCTCACCTTTAGATGTCGCTAAAAACTACACACTGGACCTTTAAGATAAGTTTCATAGCATCAAAATAGGTTATCTATAAATGTTATTCCTTAGCTTCGCGGTCAGGTCAGACAGGGCTGGACTGGCCTGGATACTCAACTTCGGGAACAAGACAATTAAAACTAGACCAAATTTATATTATTCGGACACGTCTTAGAGCTCCGGGCTGTAAGTAGCGATATATAGCCGGCTACAAAACTACGATACTAAGTTTTTCAAAAATTGCTTGTTGTCACACATCAAAAACTACCGCTACATAACTAGAAAGACATACATTACCTCGTCGCTTTGCATCCTGTAAGTTGTTGAAATAAGAAGTTGTAAAGCAATGCAGAGTTCTGAGGAAGGTCTGAGCTGCATTCATTAGCAACACAACAACAAACACACGCTTTGGCTCGCGTCACGTCTTTACGACAGTCGCTGTGCGTGCTCATGGGTAGCAGAGTCTTTATGTCACAGGAAATAGATTCTCCTCATAGCACCTTTAAGATTTGGATCAGCTCTGTGCACCAGAGAAAAAAAGGATAAGAGAAACAAGCACTGACCAGAGAAAGAAATTGGTAAAGCCCTGTGACATCAGAAAATCTGGGATCACTGTGAATGAACAACCAACCAAACTTTGGATCAACCTACTGAAAGATTGAGAGGCATCAGTTAGACATAAGGGAGCCTGACCAATAGTGACACCACATGGACTTGAAGCACTGTCAGTCATACCCCTACATAAATACACAGTTAAAATTATCATTATAATTTCACTATAAGTCACCGACTAACAACTGCAGTGATTTCACAGCACAGTAGAGTTGTTCACAGTGACAGTGTTGAAATTTAGAATAAGTTTGTGGTTTTTAAAGCAACAGTGACAGATAGATACTGTAAAATTACTGTTTTAAGTATTATTTAAATGAAAGCATTTCACAGTCCAATTCTGTGATTTTGAAACACTTAACTGTAATTTCAGAGTGCCAAGAAGTATATTACTGTAAAATTACAGTCAAGTGTTGCTGCATTGCAGTATCATACTGTTATATTAAAGCAGAGTACTTTGGATTCACAAGAATTTACTGTGAATTTATAACAATGTAGTTTTACTGTGCCTGCCATTATTGCAACCTCTTGTCTCTTGTCGTGTCCAGCCTACCAGTGAACCCCCCATCCTGCTCCACCACTTCTCTTAGTAGGAGATACTCCCTGCTGAGAGGAGAAAGTGTAAACAACAATGTCAGGGAATTACCTGGGTGGGCTATCCAGACTTTATCCTGGTAATATCAGTGTTGCATTAATGAAAAGGCCTTTGGACTCAAGAAGGACCTGAGTAGGTCTTGAATTTTAAAGGTCAAGATTTTAGGTCTAATGCACAGAATGCTTAATGAAATAACCAATTTGATCATTTAGACAACCATTCTCGACTCTGTATGTACTCTGTTCAATGTATTAAAAGGACTCACGTCTGATAAGTTAGGGGTGATATCGTCAGTATGTAGATGGAAGCTTCAATGTTGCTTCAATGTTCTGTTAAGCAGCAGGAAATCTTGAATGTGGATCCCAGTCTCATGATGAACAGCAAATCCACACAATGCTGTGTTGGATGTGTGGGTGAAGGAAGGGAGGTAAGAGGAGACAAGTGGACTAAAGTAAAAACTAAAGTTAGTGACAGATCCATGAACCATAGACCTGTCGTCTGATTTATTAGAGGTTAGCCTCTTGAGATGCTACATCTGGTTTTCAGGAGGGTCCTCATGTCTGAATGGTTGTGGTGATCATTTTATAGAAGTATAATCGATGATGTTCTTAATGAAAATAAGAATTTATGGTAGTGACGAACTCATGGATGCCCAGACCACAAGTGCATCCCAACCATATTTGTCTACATTAAGTATAAATGTATTAAAGGCCTCTTGAGATGTGACATCCCATTTTCAGAGGGACCTCATGCCTATGTGATACTATAGATGTATCAACCATGGGAGATTATGCTAATATCTACATTAACAGCTATAATATAATGGGAATGGAATGTTTCTAATGAAATGGCAAAATATATATTTTAGAATCAAAATAATTATTGTTTTTAGAGCTGATACATAAAGCATTAACAAAACCTAAACCGTTCATTCTTTTAGGGCAGCTGTGGCATAAACCTTACAATGGGTGATGGTCTAATACATTTTTCAAACTTGCTTATAAGATCCAATCAGAGACTGAAGAACAGTTATTCATTCAACAAGTTTTGATGCAAGTTAAATGTGCAATGTCTGCAGCATTTTTTTTTGCATTTAGACTTCACTGTGATGTCTCTTTGTGCCTAAAAGGATGTGAGGCTAACAGCTGGACTGCCGGACCCTCTTTATGGAGTGTTGACACTTGTGGTGATGAAGGGAGATACAAAGGTGACCTCTGTGAAGCTGGACCTGGACAGGGATGAGATGGATCAGCGATGACTGCATTCACAGAAACAGTAGGCTGACTGCAGGAGAGAAGAGAGCAGATATGACAGCAGAAGGTCAAACCAGTCTCCAAATGGCTCAGTGGTTTCTGATTTGCTCTGTGCTTCAGTTTAAAACACTCCTGATCAGCTTCATGAAGAGAAAAGACAGAGGGAGAGGAAGAGTATCAAAGAATGATGATAAACAACAGGCGTACTGCTCGACCTTGCTCCATGATGCATTAAGTGATGAGTACATCTGTAATAAGTTTTATAAATTGTATCATTCAATGATGACAGAAAATAGCACCACATCTGTTCAACTCCCAGAGTCTGTCTGTTCAAATCTGCACTTGTGTGTGTCCATGTGAGGGTTTGGGTACCGTGTGGGGGTCTGCAGGATCTTCCTGGATCTTCTTTAATGATGGTCACCTCTGGGATGTGATCAGCACGGTCAGGTAGACTGCTGGACTTCCTTCTCTGGTGCAGCAGGACTTCCTGCTTCCGCATCCAGATGAGCCAGGTGGATGGTTTTCACAGCCTCACCGCTTCTTCAGAAAAAGGAGGGAGGGAGAGTGGGGGCCCCTGAGCCCCTCAGATTAAAAAAGGGGGCACGGACACTCTGAGTCAGCATGCTTTGTGGATGGAGAAAACAGCTGGAGACAAAGACAGTTTAAAGTAAGCCTGTGTCTACAGCACTGAAATGACTGTTGGCTTCTTTCTGCTGTATGAGGAAGATTTGATGTGTTGTGCTGTATGTATTCCAATAAATATGATACAGTGAGTAAGGATTGACAAGAGCTGGATGTTTCACTGGTAACTTACTGGATATGATGTGTGACCCCTGACTCACTCTGAGCATCGGTCCAGCCAAACTCAACAAATCCATTCTCATAAAAACAACAGAAGAGCTTCAGAGGCCAAAGTAAAACAGGACAAAATACAGTATAGAGGAAAATGTACACTCCAGTGAAGCAAGACAAGTATTTCAAAAGCTCTGTCTTCCTGTTTGTGTGACTTTTGGTCCCTGATTTTTTTATTTGGGGTTTAATTATCTGTTCAAGTAACCATTTAATATGATCACATGTTTTTCGATGAAATTTCACAAAATATCAGCTGTTTTTTCTATTGAGTTTGGACATGTGTAAAACATAAATTTAAACAGAATACAATATATTAACAAACCATGTATCATGTTCACTTATTAACTTGATTTTTTTTTTGCAAATATTGACTCTTTTTGAATTTGAATCCTGCATCATAATAAAAAGAACCTTGGACATGGACATGTCTACTGCTGTGTTACATTATTTTTCCTTTTAACAAACTCAATAAAAGTTTAGGAACAGGTGACACTAATTGTGGAAGCATTTTAGGTCCAATTCTTTCCCATTTTTGCTTGAGGCCAGACTTTAGTTGCTCAACAGTCTGAGGCCTTGCTGTATGCTTCATTTGCATCAGTCTATCACCCGCACTCTTTCACTATGAAGCCGTGCAGTTGTAACATGTGCAGAATGTGGGTTAGCATTGTCTTGCTGAAATAAGCCGGGATGTTCCTGAAAAAGATGTCACTTGGATGTTACCAAATGTGTCTCCAAAACCTGTTTGTGCCTTTCTGCATCAATGGGTCATTCACAGAAGCACAAGTTACCCATGCCATGGGCACCAACACGCCCCAAAACCATCACAGATTCTGACTGTTGATCTTTTCACTGATAGTCTAGATGGTCCTTTTCCTCTTGACATGACATCCATGATTTCCCAGAACATTGTGAATTGTGAACTCATTGGACCACAACTAACTTTTCCACTTAGGGCTCTAATTTCATAGACCAGGCGCAAGCGCAGGCGCACCTGCCCTGCCCCGGCCTTCACCTGCGCACTTTGCAAGTTTCCTGCAGTGCCAAGAGAGGCGCACTCATGGTGCAGAGGGGCGCAGAGGAGCGCGTCCACGCCCACGTCTCTGCCTCTCCGCGCAAATGTCAGAATAGGAGGAGAATAGACGTGAGTGGGATTAACACAGCCGATCGCTGTCTTCACCAATCAAATGAGCGCCTCTCCTCGCCTTTAAATGGGCTGCGGCCGAGGCGCAGCGTCTGATTGGTCTGAATGATCCCCGCTGCTGGAGACAGTCAGAGCCGCTGTCATTCAGCAGCTGGGAGAACAGACTGGCCATCGGGGCGCGCACCGGTCTATGCGTCACCGTATGGGCCAGCTCCCAGGACAGATGTAATCTGTTCCTTTGTCATTATAGGAGCACAAAATTAAGAGACAGTTACACCGCAGCTGGCTTGTCCATTTATAATGCTTGTGATCCACCTGCACTCCTGGTTTGTCATCGCCAAATAGCAGAGCCTTTAGTGATAAACTGTTTACTCTCCCGGTGTCTCCGCCTCATCCTCCTGACAATAATGTACTCCATCTTTTTAGGTCACGTTAAAAATAAAGACTAAAATAGAGAAATATGGGAAATCACAGGTAAATCCTTAGTGACATACATCTAATTTATCTCCTTTTCTTCGCTTTTTTTCTCCCTCTTTTCTTTGAATTTAATGAAAGAGAGAAGCCAGATATATACTCAGTATCAGATGTTAAGGCTGTTTATTGTTGACTTGTAAGATGTGCATCAAACTTCCAGCTGCCGTCAGGTTAAGTTTCCATTATGACAAACGGCTTTAATCCGACTTCTGATGTGATGGGACAGTTAATATAGATACAAATGTATATGCTGGTTCAGACGGTTACATTAAATAGTGATTGCTGTGATTGTTTATTGCATTAAAATGTGCCTGACACTCTGAAAACCTGCCTCTGAGGCTTTGTTGACGTGTGCGCACATGTGCGCCTGTCACCAAATTACAGCTGCGGAGGGTGCGCTCCGCTTTGCGCCGAGAATAGACCAGGTTGGAGCTGGCAAGCTTTCAGCGCACTTTCTGCACTGTTTTTGGCACAAAATTGTCACTGCGCCAAGCTGAATCTGTCGGCACCTCCCCCTGGTGCGCCGTCAACTCCCCCTGGTGCGCCGTCACACCCATCTCTGCGCAGACGGTCTACCAAATTGTCAAATTGGCAGCGCACGGTGGTGCGCTGCAAGAAATTAACACTGCGCGGGGTGCGCCAGGCTTGCGCCCCCTGCGCTGCGCCACGATATTATAGCCCTTAGAGTTAGTCCATCTCAGATGAGCTCTGGCCCAGAGAAGACTTAGGTTTTTCTGGGTGTTGATATATAGCTTTGCTTTACATGGCTTGTAGATGTAGCAACAAAATTTTTTTGAACTGCCAATGGTTTTCTGAAGTTTTCCTGAGATGATGTCGTAATAATATTTGCAGACAGATGTCAGTTTTTTTTAATGCAGGGCTACCTCAAGGATAGAGGGTCATCAGTGGCGGCTGCTGGTCAGTCAGGGAGGGGAAGCTCATTTTTTTTCTGGCCTACATCATAAATTTGTTTATTTATGTAAATGATCTGTGACCCTGTTGTACCAACTAGGTGTCTTTTCCAGGGATTTTATTTCCCCCAAACCCACTTTTGACCAGACAACACATTTTATTTGTGACAGCACTTCCAGTGAGCCATCTCACCTTGTCATACCAGGAATGCTGAAAAGACCTGTTACTTTTCCCCACCTTTAGCACTAAATCAATCTTAGGAGTTGATCTGCCCTGCTGTTTAACTCTAATTCTCTCTTCGTAAGGAAGACTATCAAATGGCCACGCCAAAATCGGGTTGACAACATTCATACTATCTGCCATGATGTGCAGCTTGCTAGCAGCTGGAGCTGCTACGTGAGACCACTGTTTGACAGGCTGTGAGTGTGAGTGTGAGTGAGAGAAGCTCCCCAGCTACAGCTGCTTGTTTGTAAAAAGAAACCCTGACAGGAGAGAATCTTCAAACACAGCACTAGTCGTTTTTAAGAAAGATAAAGTCGCTTGTGATCGATAAAGCCTCCAGATCAGTCCAGAACAACTGAATGTAAAACTCCGAAAATGCCCCGGTGAAAGGTGAACCTTCAAGATCGCTGATTGGCTCATTTCACTGTCAATCAAAAAGAGATTCGGACTAAGACAGATCATCCAATCACCATGCAGAAGCTGAGTGTCCAGGCCAGCCCACTGCCTCATAGACCCCCAGAGACGCTGAGCGTCCGATGGGCGGGACAAAGCCCAGCGTTTATCCAATGACCATCCAGTTTCCACCGTGGAACAACCCACTTTACTGTTCCCTGTTGATGCCAGGAAACGCTCAGTGTCCGACTGTGATAAAGCACTGAGATGCTGCGGGGATGCATGCGAAGGAAGTCGTGCCAGTTAAGTGATAAGTAGCTGATTCTGAATAAAAGATGAAGGTATTCTAGCTCATATTTAGTCAATGAAATGTACACACAGCAGTACATATCACCACTTTTTTGGGGACATTTTAGGGGAAGCTGAGCTTCCCTTGCAGTCTTAGAGCAATCGCCACTGAGGGTCATGGACATTTAACGTTTTTGGTCTTGCCACTTACATGCCCATTCTACAAGATTTTCTGAATCTTTTGATGATATTATGGAGTGGAGATGATGGTTCATAATAGAATAGAATAGAATAGAATAATGAGAGTTGCCGCACTGAAACTCATAACAAAAACTGGCTGTGGAAAGTTAGCCCAGGGGTAGTTAAATGGAAAGAACTGATGGAACAAATAAAAGAAATGAAGATGTTAACGTATAAAATCAGAGGGAATCCAAGAAATG
This sequence comes from Scarus forsteni, assembly GCA_036419115.1. Taxonomy (NCBI): domain Eukaryota; kingdom Metazoa; phylum Chordata; class Actinopteri; order Labriformes; family Labridae; genus Scarus; species Scarus forsteni. Next base: position 2,576,988 of record JAZDUH010000060.1, read on the forward strand.
GTAAAAATTTGTGGATGAAATGGGAAAACTATATGGAAAATAGAGAGGCAAACAAAGTAAACTTGTGATAATAATAACACTAGTAGTATTAATACCTCTCTTGAACTGACAAAAAGAAGGGGAAAAAACAACAACTCTAACCATGGATACAGTGAATATAGATAACCAACACTGGTAAAGGAAATCAGTCAACAACCAAAAAGGGGAGCACTTGTTTTTTGTTTTTGTTTTTTTAAAATTATTATTTCTTTTCTTTTTTAATGGATTTATGTTACTATGCTTTTCAACTTTACTTGATTTGGGACTATGTATCAATGGCATTTATATCTATCTTACTATGTTTGTGGGCATTTATTGCATCTATATATGTATTTTATGTATTATTTTACTCTACCGTGTAAAAAGTCTATCAATTGCTAAGGTTTAACCATATTGTATAGGTATTTATGTTAACATATTTATTTTTCTTATTATGATTGATATGATTAATCTAAATATCTTTGGGTTCTCTTCTTTTATTTTAGTATTTTAATAAATTATTATGGTATTTCTCTTGATTTGTTGTATAAACAAGGCATTCTCTGGATTTTTTGTATAAATTATGCATCACAGTGGTGTTGCACAATTGGGAAAAAAATAAAGGAAAAAAAAACTGTTGATGATTTGCTGACATTGTTGTTCACAGATTGGTGAAATTTGACACATCCTTACCTGTGAACAAGTAAGCCTTTTGGGAATGCACACGCACACACACACACACTGTACAGAGATAAATAAGCTGTTCTGTCTACAATAATATAGGCAAATTACGGGAATAAAAGCTGAGCATGCAGGATTATAGGAACTGAGTATTTAGCATCTGAACCACATGTCCAATACTTCAACAAATAAGAGCATCCCAGCTGATTATATCCATTTATAAAACTGCCAGAAAGTTTTCCTTCATCTAAAGAAGTGGTCTCATGAGCTTAAAAAAAACAATAATCTTGAAGGCAACAAGACAAATGAGCATCCGCCGGGGGGAGAACAAAAACAAAAGCGCTTCAGAGTATCCTCACAGGTTTGTTTTCAGGCTCAAGGGTTATTTTTTTGTTATTCCATGACCTGCTGTTGTACCTGTGTAATCATTTAACATAATAGTGAACTCTGCCTTTATTTTAGTTTGGGCTTGTACCCCAGCAACCGCCTCGTGTCCTGTCTGAAGGCTATTTTTCCAATCAGAAAAATAAAAAAAGAATCCCGGTGGTCTTGTCCTGATATCAGGGATATTTCATCAGACATGCAGTGAAGCTGAATATGTGCTGTTTACTTTATGTTTCCAGTTGTTTGCTCTTGGTGTTTATCGGCGTGATATTGACTACATGACCTTAATGACTGTGGCAGACACTGGCAGCATAAGTTATTTCAAAATGGGATTTCATATAGGGACAGCAGGAGTGTTGCCTTACATGTAAAGAGTTTGTGAAGTCTGTAGATGGATGCTGGATTCATAGAGTTTTCATTAACACTTTATAAGGTATCAGATGTTATGAGGTGTTTTTCTTTGTGTTGTGCAGATACACAACCAGAAACAGTGAAGTCATGAATAGTTGTAAACAGTTTATAATATCAGACCCCCATGCTGTTCACCATCTCCACTGAGTGTGAGCTCAGATGGAGGTCATGCTGTTTGTTTGTGTATGAATTATTTTGTTTTTGCTTCAGTCTGTCTGCAGCCAATCCTTCATACCACCGAGGCCTTCAGCTAAATATTTGTTCAATATTTTTGTCCAAGTTTGCTGTTGACTGAGCTATTTTCTCCTTCAGTGGCCGATGACTCATCTCTTCTTTTTTCTGGCTGCAGTGGCTGCATGTAATAAGTGAATCACTTTAGAGTGCGATATGTTAAAATGTAAATAATTATCAAAACTTTGGTGGTGGATTATTTTCAGATGCAAGTAAAAGCACACTCAAAACAGAAACCCACATCCCACTGACGTTGGGATGTTGTGTAAAATCTATTTCGGTCCAATATGCAATTGAACACACTACAAAGAATCTTTTAACATTCAAATTGATAAACTTCATAGTTTTTTTTTTTTTTTTTTTTAAATATGCACTCTTTTTTAAATCTTACCTACAAAAAAGTCCTAAAAAATTAGATAGGAGCATGTTCACCACCTTTCCTTTTAACAACACACAATAAGCATTTGGGAACTGATCATTTTCCAGTCTTGCCTGGTGTTTGACTTCATTTGTTTAACAGTCTAGGACCTGCTTCTTGTTTTTTCACCCAAAAACAAATGTGCCACACATTTTCAGTGGGACAGATCTGGACTGCATGCAGGACCTTCCAGTGACTGCACTGATATAAAGCCACGCTGTTGTGGATTATCAGTTTGCATAGTCTTGCAAAGATAAGCAGAGACATCCCCAATCAAGACGTCTTTTGGATGATGAACATTGTTCTTAATCTGAGCTCTTTTTGTTATGGCGCACAGCAGTTTGGGGCGTGACTGTCTACATATTTATACATATTTTCATGTTAAGGCTACAGCATAAAGCCAGGGACAGGGTGTAAAGAGAATGATTAATTTCTTTGAATATACATGGGTGTGTTTTGAGTTGTTTTACCTCTGCCAAGGAGGTATGCATTCTTCTATTTGTTTATCCATTTGTTAGCAAGAGTTTACCAAAACTGCTAGGTAGATTTTGCGGAAACTTTCATTTTGGTGATGACCTGGATCTGGATGGATACTTTGTCAACAGTGTGAGATAGGGCTGTTTTCCACTTTTTTGCCAATACCTTAGTATGTTCTGAACAGATTTGGATCACATCATCAGGGAATGTTGGTCATGGCACAAGGGCCACGTGATAGGTTCTAGTGGTGATCTGGAAAACCATCATTACTGAACCATGGTTTTCACTCAATAATGGTCACACTAATCATGATATCAACATTTTTGGGGTTAATCCTATTTTATACTTAATCATGGAACTATTGCTTACAGGTTTAACAGCCATATGTGAGCTACATTGGCAGAGGATTATGCTTTCCAAGTGCTGTCTAGTTTTGTATGTGGCCCTTGATGAAAAAAAAGTTTGGACATCCCTGATTCAGACATTTCAGAGTAAAAACTCAAGATGTACAAATCATAGCCTTACTTAAATGTAAATGAGATTCCCTTATGAAAGGTATTCTGAGGTCCTCTCATAATCTCCTGTACATTTCATTGCCCATCCTTGTTTATTTCACCCTGGGAAAGTGACCCCACTGACGGCCGGGTGGGACTTCCTACCATCCTTCTCCTCAGAGCGGGTCGTCACCTACACACATCAGACATGAGAGGGAAACCCTGCCTTTCCTCTGCTGGCTGTTTATGGATGAGGATCATGACAGCTTGAGGGGTGACTGTGTTTATTTCAGAGTTTTGTACTTTGCTGTGTGACCTGTAGCAGGGTCAGGGTGAGTGTGATGGAGCGTTCGGCCTGATCTGTGAGGTCTCGTTAGTGGTCAAACAAAGAACAGTCGACACAGGTTAGAGAGGAGAACACTGACGACTGCTGTTTCCTGCTGTGGTTTACATTAATATGCTGCCAACCTTCAGTTCATGTTTCATTTTCAGACATGTGCATGTTTAATCTGTAAAGTTTGTGTTCCAAAATTCTTACTAAATAACGGATGCAGCATTTGAGTTTTTTGTAATGACCTTGGACCCTTCCAAAGCTTACTGTATTACAGGCATGTCCAAAGTCAGGCCCGGGGGCCAAATGCGGCCCGTGTTCAAGTTTTCACTGGCCCGCAGACTCTGTTATAAAATCAATTACAAGTGGCCCTCTTGCACCGTTGACTGCTGTATAAAATACTCATGTACAAAAAAACTATTTTACATTTCACCAGAAGATGGCAGTAGCGCTGTGGCCACATCCTGCACTTGACACCTGACCTTTTGTCATCATTTCAGCCCATCCCATTTCAAACATGACGACTGTAGCTAAAAAAAGAATAGCTGACAGCGAGTGCCGCCGATTCCAGAACAAATGGAAATTGGAGTATTTTTTTCCCGAAATATGAAACAACTGTGTCTACCTAATATGCCACGAGACTGTAGGTGTTTTCAAGGAATTCAATGTCAAGCAGCACTACCAGACAAACATGCTAAATACTACAAGCTAACTGGAGTCGAACATTGAAACAACTGGAAGCTTTTTTAACGGTACCTCAGCGCTTTTTCATAAGAGCCTGCGAGTCAAATGAAAATGTCACAACGGCTAGCTACGAGGTGGCAACGCTGATTGGCAAGCACTGCAAACCTTTCACTGAGGCTGAATTTATTAAAGACTGTGTGCTGAAAATAGTTGAGAAAATTTGTCCTGAGAAGAAGCAAGATTTTGCCAATGTCTGCCTGGCTCGTAACACTGTACTATGGAGAATTGAAGACATTTCATTAGATATTAAGAGACAATTAGAGACAAAAGCTGAATGGTCGGCCCCCGCACATTTTCACCTCACAAAATCTGGCCCTCATGGCAAAAAGCTTGGACACCCCTGCTGTATTATGTCCGGAGGAGGATGTGTCCACTTTCACCCTTCTTCCTCCTCTGTGTTGCTTTGTCTGTTACAAAAAGAGACATAAAGATAACAGTTGATAGAAGAGAACAGGGTTTACAGACACATTTTGACTTTGAGTCATGAAAACAACATTTAAGTTGCTTCACCCCTGAAATTTGATGGACTCAGTTCGGTTGAGGGTTGAGGTTTCAACATTGTTAATTTTTTCACTTGGTTTGTTTTGCCTTCACACTGCACCTAGTGAGGTGGATCTAAGCCTGCCAGGTGTTGTGTAATTATGCCTCCTGCCACTAGATGGGGCTTTAATTGCTGTTGTTGTAGCTACCATTTGGCCAATTGTTGCATTGTGGTGTAAGGATGTATTTTTGTGGGCCAGCGTGGATGTTAGCATCACGTTTGTTCTCTTAACCACAATCCCACTACAGTTTAAGGGATTTTTCACTGTGTTCTGGATCATTGCTGATAATTAGCTCAGTAGCAAACAAAAAATATGAACCTTACATGTTCTATTCTTTGTGATAACCTGAACAAATAAAGCTACTTTCATGATGTTTAAAGCTTAAATGTTATTGGTGAGGGGGAAAAGCTTTTATAAGCTACTGTGATATGCCCCAAAATAGTGTGACCATTTTTGTGTTTATTTAATTCAGGCAGCTGGAACATAATTTCTATTGTTTTGCAGGGTTTACATTGCTCTTTAAAACTATTTCATAGCCATATCATTTTATATTTCATGTATTTTGTTAGGAGACACACTAAATGTAAGCAGCAGCCAGGTGGAACTTTTGTTACGGGAGCAGTGGCACACCGGGTTGGTTCAGGTGAGGGCTTCCGCCCACATTAGAGATGCAATCTGGATGAAAAGCTGAATGCTCCGTGTCCTCACTGCTGCTGAACTGTATCTGTATTTTACAGGTTGATACTTTGTTGCTACGGTACCAGTCCGGGACCCGTAACACTACTATGAAACAACAACCTGGTGGTTCGACTTTGAAGGGACAACAACATTTCCAGTGTAAAGCATCTTGTTTAGATCTCCTATTGTGGAGTTTTTTCTTAAACGACCTGATCAAGTTGGTTCTCATTGCTAAGGCAATAGTATTTGAATCATTAATTATTAAAAAAACAATAGGTAATGCTTGCCACCAAGTCCCTGGCCATTTTTGTAGTCCTTGTTAGCAATTGGTTAGCAACAGTCATGTGCTCACCACTAACCAGATTTCAGAAATGTATCCAAAAGTGGTATGGAAATGGTTAATGTTAATTCACTTCTCTGTTTTAGACTCATTCGTGCACATTCTTTTATGAGCTAGAAATAAACAATTGGTTTGTGTATTTCATTGTTTAGTTTGAAGAAGTTTGGAAGTACTCAGAGCCATAAAATACATAAAAGCTGCTTCCAGGTTGCATCAGGTGGCACTTGCATATTGACTGAAGTGATGTACAAACATATTCTTCATGATCGATAGATGTTAAAAGGGCAGGAGTCTGGTGCTAGCAATGCTAATATTAGCCACAATTTGTTATTGTCAGTGACCGCTACATTAGCTTTTCTGTTGACATTCAGCCAAATCTCAGCCTGAAGTCTCTTTATTTAGGTTTGTTTGCCTCTTTTGGTCCTCATTTCGTTCGGGTTGCTTTCACATCCACATCAAACTGGGCTCTGATCTGCTTGGAAGGGATCTGAGACATTTAGGGAATTTTCACTTTAGGTCCACCTGTTTCGAACCGTGCTGCAGCGCGGTTCGCCATGGGTTCGCCCCCCTCCCCCTCCCCCGCTGGCTTGCATTCACACTTGGCAATATCGAACCATGCCCGGACCCACTTGTGTATTTACTCAGTTTGAAACAGCAGGGGGCGATATGCACGTAACTGGTTTCCAAACCTGCTATGGAGGAGAATGGAGAAGAGGCTACCATGGTAACCATTTCTTACACCAGACAATCAATGTTTACGTTTCACTCTCTTCTACATTTTCCTTCAAATGTGTTCTTTGTATCGTGTTTGAGACGGCATCAGTGACCTTCTGGACCCTCGTAAATCATCGTAATCCTCAACCAGAAGAAACAAATCGACAAATTGAGTAAGCAAAAGATTCAACCGCAGGATTGACAGGAAGTAATGCATCAAAAGTTGATCAGTTCAGACCACTTTGGTTCACACCAGTGAAACCACACCAAATGTAGGGAGATGGAGCAGATTGACACCACCCCTTCATGGAGGGTCTCGGACTGGCTGATTTGGTGTGCACCAAAGTGCGGTGGTTGCATTCACATTGACACTAACGTACCAAACCCTGGGCCAAAACTTTTTTGGTGCGCACTAAATGTGGTTGGTGTGAAAACGTCCTTATTGACAGACTAGAGTTTGGTTCTTTGGTCCACACTAGGCCAAAGGAACCTTAGTTTTTTTGTCCATACCAAACATGTTGGGATGCTAAATGTTATTTGCATAGAAAGGTAGCACATTTGAAGATTAGAATGCAAGTTGATGATATTTTCCCTTGTTTCACATTTTTTTTTATTTGTGTCTTTAATAGAATGTAAGTTTTTATTGTCATTACACTGTTTAACTAAATGGAGTTACTATCTCAGCTGGTGCTCAAACAACATTTAGAAGTCAAACAGGATAAAATATAAAAAGAGGGTATCAAAAAATATTTATCTACAGAATGCATTTGTAAATATATCTAAAGAAAGGAATAAATATATACACATACCTATCTTAAAGTGCATGATATACACATTAGGCTGTGGATTATTGCACCTGTATTCACAGTGTTCACAGAATATTGCACATAATAAGACAATTAAATAGGAAACATAGGGATAAGACAGCAGGTATTAATCAAACATCCCCTTAAACATATTCAAGGAGTAGGTGTAATATGAATATTAATTTTATTTATTGCATGCATTTAGAATTTAAGTTTGCAGGACAGCCTAATTAAGGGCACTTTCACATTAGGCCCTTTTCAACCGTTATGCTGCTCTGGTTGATTCTTGCACTTCACACTTGCAACATCTTGCAACATCGCTGTGCCGGTGTATTTACTCACTGTGTTTGAACAGGGGCGATATACGTAACATGGTTACCAAACCTGCTATGGATGGAGAATAGATGCTATGGAGAGAATGGTAATTGGAGCTACCGTACCAGTGAAACGCGTGGAATGTTGGAGATGGGCACCAGTGAAACCACCCCTTCTATGGAGATCGGGTCTCAGACCGGCTGATTTGACTTGCGGTGGTTGCATTCACATTGATACTCTTAGGTATAGATCTCTTAACATGCCAGAGAGTTATCTGGGAGGACTACTTTGTAATTTTCCTGTTAATTTCAGGGCTGCATGTGTGAAAGAGCTCCAGTCTTTAGAAAGATATAGTGCGAAGATCACCATATCTGCATGACCACAGGCCTTGAGTGAATTAATAATTTCTGTACTTTTTGGCTGCACACTGTGGCAGGTAAAAGCTCTGGAGTATTTTTTTTTATCACACTTGCAGACTTTATCACTCTGTTTTAAGAGGTCTGATACCTAACTCCTCATTTTTATGCTCACAGACCACATATCAATCCTTTGGCTGTCTCCTAGTCTTTGTACATTTCTCATATTGGCTGACTGAGCAGGTTCATCTGGAACCTAGACTACTTTGATAACTGGGTAAACAACTGAAGAGCCAAGTCACCTCTGAAGCTCTTAAAATGGGAAGAATACCATAAAAGTGTCCAGCTCCTCTCTGATGTCTGAACTTTAATGTGCTAATGATTTATTGATGTAAAACACATCCACTTACATTCCCTCCCTGACAAACCCAATTCTTCTCCCACTTACGTGACTCCATGTATCTGCACATATTAAAGTGCGTTCGCGGAGCCATAAGCCAATTCAGGGTGTTTGATCTTCCTAACATCCTGTGGTTTTGTGATGCTCGCCATAATTAAAGTCAGATGGGGCCCATTTGGAGATCCAGCACGGGTTAACCAGGCCCTGTGTGACAAACCCATCAGCAGCAGCATGTGGGATTGGCTCCAAGCTCTTTCCCAGCAGAAGAGCCCCTTGAAAAGTCATCTTCCAAACCGCACTCAGGTGGCACCGTTAAGAGGCAGCTGGAAAAGCCATCTGACTGTTTACTTTCTGTCTGTTTGGCCCAATTTTCCCAGGCATTCATGACTCATGTTAGGTAATGATCAAACCTTATTTTGGATTTCTTCTGAGAGTTATCAAAGTTATGTTTCTGCTCAAGGTCAAAGTGGTTTGTAGAGTTTTTGATCTAATTTTACCCAGCAATGGGCAGAGGCTCTCACTTCCATTAAACCATTAAGCAATGTTTGGTTCACTGAAATATATCATTGATATTTATGAGTGAAGTGCAAAAGTGTATGCAATGCCTGCATTTCTCCCTCCTTAACACATGTTAAACATACTTTTTTCTAACCTTAAGACCTAAGTTTTATTGTTTTGTAAGGGGGGGGGCTAAAAAGTGGGCTCACTTGACTTTCTTCGGCACAATCTTGCCCCTGACAATTCAAAGGACTCAACACTTTGTCTTCATACTGCTGGTTTGCCCTCTGTTGACACAGAGCTGAAAATTACCCACTTGTTTCTGTGATGTACTGGGTCAATCATGGTCCCCATAAAGATCTGTTGTACGGTTTAAGAGATATATGCACTTAATGCATACATCTTAAAGACTTAATGACTTGGATTTGTGCTCAAAAACTTACTAATCTTTTTGGACCATGTGCTCATCTCTGGTCTGAGCATATCTTAGAGTTGAGCATCGAGTCGTTTAATATGGTCTTTAATTTATGCACTTCACCCACATGTGGCTGATAAGTTATCATTTCCTCATGTTCCCCAGTTTCTGACTAGTTTTACCTTTTATCAGGTCTCAGATGCTCACCTGTCCCAGATTAACCCAGGTTTGTAAAAGTTTGTCCTCCCTTTATCAGCAGGTCATTTTTCAGCCTTGCTCTTGTTATTGATGTTTCCTTGTGGGTGTTCTTGTATTGGCACTGTTTGTTGATGGACCTTGTCGTTTCCCTCTGCAGGATTTTCCTGGACTTTGTAACATGAGTCCTTTGTTTTGGGTCATTAAATTCACATTGAAAATACACTCTTTGGTCCTCTATTTTAATGTTTAGACATTATAATACATTAAATATGCATTATACATTTTCCTATTTAAGACTCTATTCAAGGACCAAGCTGGAAGTGGTTTGGCACTGAGTGTTGTATCGGACACAATAGATCTAAAAGATTTTAAAGGGGTAGTTGTGGCTCCAGAGCAAGACCTTGTCCTCCGCTGTTTGTGAATGATTGTCAGATTAATGAGTTTTTAGGCAAAGACTGACCCTGAAATTGTCTCTCCTATCTGTATTTAAGAAAAAAATAGTGATCTAATGCTTGTCTCTAAATTGACACCCATCCTAAATACGGGCAAGGCCATTTCTGGACTATAAACCTGACTCTTAAAAGTGACAGAAAACTTTTGGTTGGGGGTGCCGATGACTTAACAATTAGCCAGAGTGCCTCATGTGCTGAACTCCTTGTTGGGTTAGGTCTGTTATTCTAAAAATAATAATAATCATACTAATAATACATATACTAATAATTTGAAAAAAAGTGATCAAAATACAAAAACTTGATACTGAAAAATGAATATTTTACGTTAAATAAAAAAACACCTCTGAACTTAATTAAAAAAAAAGTGTGTGAGAGTTTTTTTTAATTTGATTTTATTTTAATACACTTTTGATTCAGCTCTGTAATTGCTTTGATAAAGTAATCTATTTTTATTTTTTATGATTAAATACATTTCATATTAAGGTGATATTCTTTGCTGAGGAAGGTTTAATTATTGCAGATTCAAATTTGTTAATCATCTCTTTCTGGTTCCACATTTCATTTTTCTCTTTCAGATATTTTGTACTTACTGTTCACATTGAATTTTTCCAGTTTTAAACTTTTGGCCTTGTGTTGACATGGCATCAACCGAGAAGGGCCTGATTGTGAGTGACAGCACAGATATGATGCCTTCAGGAAAAGTGGGTACTTTGATGACTCAACACTCTCTGCACTGTATTCATATGATGCTGTTAAATAAAGTGAGAATGAAGTTAGCTTTTACAAGCTATTTTACACAATTATTGGCAATTATTTATATGTAAAAACTGTAAAAATATGCTAGATTGTTAAATTTAACACCTATACTTCGAGAAACAGATTGCCCCATTTCCACACAAGACCATGAAACTATGAATGCAGCGCAGCATCAGAGGACTGATTACAGTAGCTTCCTGACCGCCTGCAGGTGCACGCACACAGGTAAGAAATACTCTTTTGGATTAGGTACTATGGAAATGATCTGAAATACAGTAGTTCAAGTGGTTTGGATGTATTTGGCTTAAAAACTGGACTTATGAGCCTTTTCCCTCAGCTCGGGCTTTGAAAAAACACACATGCTAACATATGACTTTTTGGCCATAATGAAATTCTGCATAGGACCCCAATTTGGCCATTGGCTCTCTTCCTCCTCTACAGTGACAGATGTCCTCAGTCTGTGGGGCAGCACTCAAGATATCTCCTCCTCATAGTTTGCTCTGTAATGCACAGATGCATAGCAACTCAAACCCTGAGATGTCAGCGTGCTTCGAGCAGTTAAGACTCCTGCATCTTGGGCAATATGAAAGGATTGCCAATGAACAGCTCACCACGAATCAGTCCTCACCTTCACCTAAAAGAGCTGTTAAAAACACTTGACTCATTCGCTAATGTCATATCTGTAGTCAGGTGGGTTTCTCCACACATTCAGGTTCCTGCTGAACCTCACACACATCCACTTGAACTATCCCTTCACAGTCTTGCTGGGAGAATAATATATACAGCGCCTAACAAAGTGACAGCAGCCCCAGATTACCAGCATTAGTAACAACCAAATCCTTTTTCATGTTTCTTTAATGGTTACACCAGTATAGGAGTTCTTGAACCAAAAAGATATGTTCAATGCTATATATAATTATTATTGTTGTCCAGGAAATTTCAATTTTACTGCTGTACAAAAAAACAGAAAAAGAGATATTACTTCTCAGTATTATTCCTATTATTGTTTCTTGGTTAAGATGTAAAATGATAGTAATTTGCAAAAAATGTTTTGGGGCTTTTAGTTATGCTTGATTGATTTCTGACCTCATATTTCAAACAAGGGTTTAAAAAGATGAATTCGCTTTGAAATTCTTCATTCCTGTCCAAAATGAGTGTCCAATATTAATAACATTTTCAGTTTTACATAAAGTGAAATACATAGTTTTTGCTTTTATGACAGGTTATATACATAATATACAGATAGATATATAATGCAGTATTTTGATATCGATATTTTTATCTAAATAAATCAAATAAAATCACATTTTATTTATAAGGCACTTTTCACACTTAAAAGCAACACAAAGTGCCTCACAGAGGCTAAAAACAATGTAAAAACAGAAAACCCGGCTATCCCCCTCCCACAAATACAGAGACATATCCAAACACACACTCGCAAACATCAACATACAGACACACACACACATGCGCCCACACACATTCATAAGAGCTGTTATAAAAAAGAGAGAGAGAGAGAAACATGGCTGGGCACCGAGGACTGAGGCAAGGAATAAACTACCTTGGGGGCCATCAACACTGAGGAGGGCTACCGACCCACGAGGAGCGCAGCTGGAGGCTTCCCCGCCCCGTGCAGACACGAGGCCCCACACCACAGCGCAGGGGTCTCCGGCCATGCAGGCAGAGCCATCCCCCGGCAGCTGCCCCACAAGTGGACCAGGAGCAGCTCCTAGCGTGGAGAGCCCCCATGAGGAAGCACTGGAGCTAAAAATCATCCTACTAAAACAATAATAAAAATGTAAGAAGAGAAATAAAATAACATAAGATGGATAACTGAAATAACATTAAAAATTAAGAATTAAATATGATAAAAAGTTTGACTGCAAGAATAAATAAGTTATAAAGTAATAGAAGAATAAATAATAAAGGAATAAATAACTTGGTTAAATCAATTAAAAGCTTGATTAAAAAGGTGGGTTTTAAGCCTCTTTTTAAAAGTATCAACAGACTCTGCGGCCCTGAGATTCTCAGGCAGGCTGTTCCACAATCAGGGACCATAATAACTTAAAGCCGCCTCCCTGTGTGTCTTAGTTCTAACTTTTGGTGTGGTTAAAAGGCCAGTGCCAGAGGACCTCAGGGTCCGCGAGGGCTGATATGGTAAAAAGAGGTCAGATAAATAAGAAGGCCCAAGGCTGTTAAGACATTTATAAACCAGTAAAAGAACCTTAAAATTGATCCTGAAACGCACGGGGAGCCAGTGCAGCCATTTTAAACTGGAGTAACATGTTCCCGCCAAATACATATGTACATGTCAGTGAGTTACTGCATCATCAAAAATGTTTAACCGACAGTCAACTGTGCAGTTTTAAAACAATATTTCATGGTTTACTGTGTGAAAGATTTAAATTTATTAAGTATTATAGGAAGCTATTTGCACCATGCAACTCACTGTAGGCTATAGCTCACACTAAATAATAGTAGATTTTTTTTATGAGCTGTTGAAGCATTATGAATTATCACAAGTGCTTATACCTGTGATTGCACAGCATTATCAGCACAATTTTGCACATAAAAATAATTTATAAACATGCTCATATTCATTGATAAATCATGTTTATAATGCAGTATAAAGGGGTGCATTATAGATAGTGTTATCACTGATATCTAATGTAAAAACTGTCGTCTTCATTTTTTTTTTCACTTTTTCTTAATGGAAATGTTTGATTTTATTTGGATTAAACCAGTTTTTTTTTAAACTGATGCTGATTTGTATGTTTTATGATTGGTTTCTGCATTGTTTGGGATTAGGTTGAGATAAAACGTTTATGCAGCAGGTCAAACCTTAAGGGGCTCTCAGCTAACAAAAATAGTCATTCCAACTAACTACGCATTAGCCCTCTTATTACACAGTGATAAATCAACAATTCAACACAAAAAGTGTCCTTCAAAAATAATTTCTTGAGAATATGAACTAGAGAGAGAAAAGGATGCCAAGAGGTAGTTTGGAGAAAATGAGACGATCTCCTGCCTCGGACCTGCTAACAGATGGTTTCAGCAGAAACTCCTGCTCGTCTCTATAGGAGGATGTTTGGCGGTGAAGCTGTGAGGAAATGATACCTCTGAGTGTTTGACACGCAGGTCAAAACAAGAAGGACAAATTAATACGGCATAACCAGAGTCAGGAGGGGGTAAATCACTCCTCTGACAGTCGTCATCAATCTTTGATGTGACCTAAAATTAAGCCATTTTCAATATGTCCTTGGCTCTGTTTGCTAAATTTTCATTGGGCCTGATTCACCTCAAATAACTTCACCTCAATGAGTTCTGATGGTCTGGTTTCACCCCCACTCAAATCACTGTCTGCTGACTTCATTGTCTGTCAGCAACTTCCTGAAAGCTGCTGTGTCTTCCTCAGAGGTGGGACCAATAACAAAACTCTTCTAATAAAATCATCAGTTCAGCAGATAGTAGAGTTGATTTCTTAAGAGGTCATGATTATTTACAGCACATCTACTCTTTACTGTGCCAAGACAAGTTTAACACCAAGTTTGCACAAGCACATCCACTTCCTCGGCCCTGAAGCTGTTGGATTAAGTGTTCTAGTGGAGTAAATGCACTCACGCTACAGCTGGAGAACGAGTGCAGGACATGAATGTATCTGACCAAATTTACACAAAACAGGCCACAAGTGCAGACATGTTGTTTAGTGTTTTTCCTGGTTGTGCTAACTCTGCGGCAGAGGACGGGCAGTCATGCTGCAGTGCAATATTGGACAGTCAGTCCAAACCAGAATACCGTAAAATACCAAATAGTAGCCGGGGCGTTTATTTGCTTCAATTACTGAGCAGACCAGGCGTTTATTTGGGACAGGCGTTTAATTCCTCTTGCACAAAATTTTACTTAGCAAAAAATGAAAAATATAGTAAATATAATCAAATTATTTATTTACACTAGTATGAATAACACCTGTACATTTTCAAGGCAAGGTTACAGTACCGTTACACTCTTGTCTTCTCCTGTCAACTCAGCACTCTCTAAACACTTTTAATACTGGTCATGAACGACTGGTAGTTAAGGTCTTACTTCTTTTTTTTTCGCTGAACCAGGGACATGGAGATAAGCAGCAACACACCGCTAACTGATGTGTCCAACCTCCTGACGTTAGTTAAGGACAAAAAACAAACAGCGGCTGTCTTCTTTGTTGAACTTTCAAAGCCCTATAGTCTGTAAGATTCAGGCTTTCTGCCCTCTAGTGCCCTCTGTGGACGTAGAGTGTAGCTGCACTGTCATGAAACAGAGTGCCTCACACCAACATGCATTTGTTGACATACAGAGGGAGGAGAAGCGAGCCGACAGGAAGTCCAGAGAGAGGTAACTGTAAAGGTTCAGTCTGATCATGTTTCTTTTCAAGTGTCAGCTGTCAGTTGTGAGCTCAGCATTTTCATTTGTGTTCTGTAAACTTTGACCGTAGCTCGAACGCTGCGGCGAATAAATTACACCAGGGGTTTATTTGGAACGGGCGTCTATTTGTCAAAATGTACTGCTACTCCCAGCGTTTATTTGGGACCGGGCGTTTATTTGGTATTTTACGGTAACTGTTGGATCAAAGATAAATTGCGATCAGGATCTTTCAGTGTGGACTTTTTTTGTTCTCTCTGTGCATTTTTGAGTTCTCTCCAGTCACTCTGGCTTTTTCCTACAGACCAAAACCCATGCCTGTCAGGTTAAATGGTGACTCAAAATTGCCCTTGGGTGTGGATGAGTATGCCAGAGGTTGACTGTCTCTATGTGTAACCCTGCAATTGACGGGCAATTCGTCTTGTGTGTACCCCGCCTCTGTTACAATGTGAGCTGGGATTGGCCCTAGCCCCCCGTGACCCTGAAAGAGATGAGAGGTACAGATGATGGATGGACTGATAGTACTTCCATACAGTATCGATACTAGATGAGTACTCCAGACTGAATGCATGTCTATATAAACTTGATAATTTATTCCATTGCAGGAGAATTTTAATTAAAATCCCTTTGAAAAGTGATGATCATGTCTTATGTCTTTCCTTTAATGTGCTTTGGACATCTAAAAACATAAAAAATAAAAACAAATGATGCATTTTGGAGATAATTGGTATCAGTAAACTTGACAGATGTACTGTTTAATATGTTCTATACATCATCTATTTCAATAGCCCATCTGCACAACAATCCATGAAAAGTGTCAGAGCAGGACAAAACCTGTCAAAAGCATATCAAGCAGGTGATTGGTCAGTTATTTTTACTATCAGTGCTGCAGTGTAAAGAATAAATTGTGAAAAAAGTGTAAAACAAACTCTCCAAAACATGTCAGAACTGAAACGAAAATATCTTTCTATTGGGAAAGGCTTTCAGTTTTGTTCTGTTTGTTTTTCATTTTAAAGCTGGTGTCTACGATTTGAAACCGCAGCCTGCCCCTCCTTCCCTCACCTCTCCCCTCCGTGTTCCAAGATCCCGCCCCCAGCTCGTGTTGGCTCATATAAGCCCCCTACGGCAGAGCTACGAGCGACTAGCACAATATATCAGCAGCAAACTCAATCAAAAACAGCTCAGCTCAACTGAAAGTATCAAACACGACAGACATCTCCCTTATAACACACAGCAGTAGCCATTTCAACTGGACCGGCGGCAATGCGGGTTTGGCGCCGCCAGAGCGGAGCCGAGTGTGGGGGAGGATTAATCTTTCTCAGCCTGTCCTCCCCAGCTCAGCTTACAGTGCTAACGATTAGCGGCTAACAGGCTAACCCGCTCCCCTACAAGTTATTAGCCCGTACAGGCACAAACTAACCAGAGTTATTCAGCAGACATCTCCCACTGTAGTAAACAAAGCCATTACCTGATCAACCAGGGGCGAAACGGCCGATGCTGAAGGTCTGACGGCCGGCTGAGGCTATTCGTTAGCCGTTAGCCCGCTAACAGGCCTCCACCCGCGGGCAGAGCTCCGTTGGGCCCGCGGGAGAGGGAGGCGGATTCCCGGGTTCGGCGCTAGGCTTTCCGGCTCCATGATAGTTCAGTAGCTAACGCTGCTAGCTGCTCACCGGAGGTAGAGGCGGGACCATGGGCAAGATGCTGCGTGCTGCGTAGTGAGGAGACGAGGAGGGGAGAGGAGAAGGGTGGTCTGCAGCCAGACTGTCTTGGGAGAGGGAGGCGGATTCGGGTTCGGTGCTAGGCTTTTCGGCTCCATGATAGTTCAGTAGCTAACGCTGCTAGCTGCTCACGGAGGTAGAGGGAGGAGGCGGGACCATGGGCAAGATGCTGCGTGCTGCGTAGTGAGGGAGACGAGGATTGGATGGACTCATGGACTAACTCACGGACCAATTAATAGTTGCAGGTTCTTAGGCTTGATTGGTCAGCTAGTATGCAGCTTTTCAGCGGATATACTGAATGGATTTTTTTCATTCTTTTTGGTCTTTATACTGTGTAGATAGGACCATAGGACCATAACAGCCTTATAAACGGTGTTATTAATATGTACAAAGCTTCCAAATCGTAGACCATAGCTTTAATATAGAAATGCAGTCTAGATCTGATAAAACTGCCCCTGAAGCTGTTAGCATCTATGATAATCTCTTTACAGGAAGGCACGACCTGCTGTTTTCCGTCTTGTAGCTCTCCCACCTCTTCCTGCTTTAAGGGACTCTGATTGAGCTGTGCCACTGTGGGGCCTAGTACAGTTGTTGTAGATTTGACTTTGGCAAGATGGATTTAACTGATTACAGACATTAAATCAGGTGGATCCAGCTGCTGCGAAAAAGGCAGCAGTGTTGGAAAAAAATGATAGCAAAAAGTATAAGCATGACATCATTTAGATTCTGGTATTGCCTTTTTATTGCGAAGGTGAAGAGACCGCAATTTAAAATAAAACTGCAGCAGGACTGGTCAAACAGTGTTGTCGTAGCCCCTTTCAGTCCACTGCCTGCCTGTGCTCACACTGCTCCAGCCACAACCAGGCCTGAGCTGAATTACGTCATGGCAGGGTAATACAACATGCAGTTCACAAAAGCGTGCTTCGGAGTCAGTGCATTGGAGGGAACAATGCTGTGTCACCAAAACTGACAGTTTACTTTTCATAAAATGTCCCCCGTCAACGTTAGTGTTAGTGCATGAGCAAGTGCAGAAGTAACATGGGCATGGGCATATGGAATGTATAATGTGACTCTGCCCTCATTTAGGACTAATTTTATCAAATATAAACAGATACAGAAAAGTTTAAGACTGGACTCAAACTTTTCTTCATTTATTCTGGTCTTGCTTCTCTGCTTTGACCTCCAGCACACCGGCTGCTGTTAATCCCTCATTTATTTGACAAATGGTCTCTTGTTTTAGGTAACGCATATGCTTCAAATTAACCAACATCTCTTTATCATTTTTGATGACTGGCAGGTTGTAGAATGTAGATTTTGTTTATATGTATGATTCTATACATATACGTTTTATGGGTTTGTGACTGCTGCATGAAAAGCTGTTGGATCAGGTTGGAGATGAAAAATGATTTTTTCTGAACAATAAAAAATCAGCCATAATTTAGCATGAAGGAAAAATGGTCAGGAAATGAAACACAGACCTCAAAAGTTACACAATTCCAATGATTAGTCAATGAGAACAAGACTTATGAGAGACTGATGTCTTATTAATTATCTCCAGCCTGAAGCCATAACTTCAGTGATCAGCGCACTGTGCTAAAGGTTGTCATCAGTCAGTTTCAGACCTGTTAAATGTTCCTCCATCCCACTGTGTTCTCATGAAAAAATCATTTATTCGATGGATGACAAATAGGACCATAAACTTGCCTTTTTTATTACGTTTTGACAGGTTTTAAATGAAAAAAAAAAAAGCATTTTCCCTTGCATTTTCTTTATTTTTTTTTGGACCCTTTGGCACAGATGAGGTCAAATTGACCTGAGATATTCCAGTTTTAAAACCTCTAATGAAAAATAAATAAAAAATAAAGTAGCTATTTTGTTTTCTTCCTATTTACTAACAAACAGCAATGGTATAAGGACATTCTTATTTGTGTGTGTGGTACACTTTTAAATTTTGCACAGAGACAATATCATACAAATTGTTGTAATCCTGTAAGTAATTTCTTACAGAATTTATGCCAGTTTCATCATAACTATAGGAAAAAAACATGTGCTTTTATTTTTCATTACTTTGTTCTGATACAGTACAGGCCAAAAGTTTGGACACACCTTCTCATTCAATGTGTTTTCTTTATTTTCATCACTATTTCATCACAAGATTCTCACTGAAGTTATCAAAACTATGAATGAACACATGTGGAATTATGTACTTAACAAAAAAGTGTGAAATAAATGAAAACATGTCTTATATTCTAGTTTCTTCAAAGTAACCACCCTTTGCTCTGATCAATGCTTTGCAGACTTTTGACATTCTCTTTATGAGCTTCAAGAGGTAGTCAACTAAAACGGTTTTCACCTCTCAGGTGTGTCATACCAGGGTTAATTAATGGAATATATTGCCTTATTAATGGGCTTGGGACCATCATTTGTGTTGTTCAGAAGTCAGGCTGATGCCCAGCCGACAGCCCTATTAGACAACTGTTAGAATTAATATTATTGCAAGAACCAATCAGCTAAGTTAAGAGAAACGAATGGCCACCATTACTTCAGTGAGAGTCTAAAATGTAATTAGTGATGAAAATAAAGAAAACACATTGATGAGAAGGTGTGTCCAAACTTTTGGCCTTTACTGTATATTGAATATCAATCATATCAATCTATAAAAACAATATTGTTGCAGTCACTGATGGTAAGCTTTTAGATGTATTTGCAGATGAACATCATTTAAATCAAAAGAGTTAGGGGTTACCCCCAAATTCCACTGCACACCCAGAAGCGCCGCGGCGCGCAGCCACGTAGGGGGAGGGCTGATCCCCGGAGAGCCACAGGCTCTCATGAGAATAGCAATGTCAAAAGCTCATAAAGCATGTTATAGACTGAGAAAAGAAATAAACAACACCTTCCTTCGCTTCTCTAAGGTCTTTTGCTGGTCCCAACCACACAGAGTTATTCAACTTCTATCCACCTATATCCATGTAGAAAAGATGTTTGGTGTCATGTATACAATCTTATATATTTCTGTACATCTACGATTCACTTTTCTTCGTCCATGGTGTCGTGTTGCCTCTGGGACCCTCTGGACAACTTCTGACCTGATGCTCGTGGAGGAAAATTACGTGCAAGAGTCTGTGCATTGTGTTTCATTTTGAAACTTTCGGTTACTCCACACGGTGACTTCCTGTCTGGTGCTTTCTTAACAACAGTGAAAATAGACCTGAAGCGTATGTCTTGCACCTTGGCACGCGCTGGCGCTTCATGTGCAGTGGAATTTGCCCGATAGACTACAATGGGAGCAAAGTGCTCCACAGCACGTTTCAAGGACACGGCGCGGCGCTTTCGCGTCCAGTGGAATTTGGGGGTTAGGGTTATTACCCTAATAAAACTTGGCCTAAAGTACAGAGAATTATTGTTCTAATTAGTTCATAATTTGGCTCAGTTACAGTAAGAAAAGCTTGTCTCACTTGTAACTTGAGAACTTCTTGGCATTTTTCTCATCTATAAAACAGAACTAAAAAGGTTTAGAGGAACCAGGCTTCCTACATGTAGGTAGGTATTTCCAAATCTTCTCATGCTTTAATAAATAATCCTGCTCACATGTGGGAAGTTTTTATTCATCATCCCTGTCCACATAAAACGGAAGGAGTGCAGAGGAGCTCTGCAGGGTCTCTTCATATTAAATTGGTGTAAATAAGTCTTTCTCTTGACATATATCTAAAGAAATTTCTTGACATATTTGA
The DNA here is from genome assembly GCA_036419115.1 of Scarus forsteni. Taxonomy (NCBI): domain Eukaryota; kingdom Metazoa; phylum Chordata; class Actinopteri; order Labriformes; family Labridae; genus Scarus; species Scarus forsteni. Next base: position 2,597,497 of record JAZDUH010000060.1, read on the forward strand.
CACCTCTGGTCAGTGATTAGTGACATCAAGTAACCATGCACTCTTCATGAATTCATGCATAAAATAATCATGAGTTAGCGTGTGCAAAACTTAGCAACAATTAAGCACATGAAAGTGACCCCTAAGGAAAACTTTTAAAATTTATTTACAAAAAAGTACCATCTATTTCTCTTGTATTGAGACATTCTGAGACATATTGAGGGTGAAAAGCTGTTAAAGAGGGGCTTTTAGCCTCTTAGCTAATGGGAAACTACCACTGAAAACGGTACTAGTTTTCAGTTCGGCAGTCTCTCACATTCAAATCTGATGTTATGTTGACACCATCCTCCACCCTGACACCCACTCTGCAGACTTTGTCGCTCTATAAAAAAATCACCTGACTTCCTGTTTGACTCCTCTTCTTATTCCTGCAGCCATGTGAGGTCTTTGTCACCTGAATGTAAACAAATGTTACTCCTTTTTCTGGACCCCCTGTCCACTGAGACAATAAGACGTATCAAGAGGGAGGAGCAGAAAGAAGAGGTAAAGACTGAACAACCTGATCTGCATGCATTTTTAAAGGTATTTTTAGCCCCCAGACGGGTAGGTGCTGCTGTGTAGCAGACAAAAAAAATAAAAAACACTTCAGAAGTCTCTCCCTAAGGACCCCTGAAATAGCACCCCAGAATCCCCCCTCATCTGCTCCCAGAGCCCCTCGTGTGTCCCCTGAAAAGTCTCTGAAAACAGAATAGTATCAGAGTGGAGCTGATTCAAGGAGCCGGCCTCAGGTTTCTGTCTGACAGACGGCCCTCTTGTGTCAAAATAAGTCCTGAGAGTGGCGACAAAGCCCGGGCCACCGACCTGCCCCTGCTGCCAAATCCTGCATTCCAGCCGAGTATTTTTAGTGCTGGCATTTAAACTTGGCAACACATAACAGTACATACTCATACCATGTGCACTATTTCCTGTTCCTGTAAAAGACTGCTCACACACACACATCACCGCCCATTATAAAACACACAGCTAAAAATGATGCCGGCTGACTCTATGATACTTCAAAAATACATGAAAAAGTTTTCGAAGACACTTTCACCGATTGAAAACTGAAAGTTTAGTTACGTAAGATGTCAAATCCTTACATTTCCTTTATATCAGCAATAATTAACTGGAGGCCTTTCACGACTTTCCGTTTGGCACCTAGAACAGAAAATATTTAGAAAAAAACATACATTTCAAGACTTAAATCTCTCTTTACAACTGAATTATTACACAATAGCTATCATAGTGACCACACAAACTACAAGAGACTGAAATATGCTTGATCAGGAATGATTTCATGTTTGATCTGCTCAATTCATGAGAACTGATATCACTTTTAGAGGCAAAAATTGACATTTTTGGAGAACATTAGTAAATTAACCAAGGGAAACTTTTAGACTATTTCATTTTATCCCTCAAACCCCAATTTCCATCAAGCCTTGACACTGTAGAGAACATAAACAGAATACAATGATTTGTAAATCCTTTTCAATCCATATTCAAATCAGCACACTACAAAGACAAGATATTTAATGTCAATCTGTGTAACTTTATTTTCTTCAGATATAAATTTACTTTGAATTTAATGCCTTCCAAACAGCTGATACAGGGGCATGTTCAATCCATATGTCATTCGTTCATATTCATTTTCATCTTAGAGATGAATATTGAGAAAATAGTTTGTTTTCTCATTGTTTCATTTTTGGTTTTATTTTGAAAATCGAGTGAACGAATGATACACGGATTATGTTCACTACTGTGATACATCAACTTTCCTTTGAGCAACCCTCAGTAAACATGGGGAGCTGAAGACTCTCATTTTTGAACCTTTGTAGCTTGATTTCTTTAAATTCTTGCTGCATGCACAACATCAGTTGCTCAACAGTCTGTTGTCTTCATTTTGTATTCTGAAGGGATGACCCTAAATCAAGATTCATACAAAAACAAATTGAGTTGTGGACTCAACAGACCACAGCACACTTTTCCAATTTGAGTCAGTCCATTATAGATGAGTTCAGGCCCAGAGAAGCTGGAGGCACTTCTGGGTGTTGTTTATAAATGTCTTCTCCTTTGCATGGTAGAGTTTTAACTTGCACTTGTAGATGCAGAAATAAATTATGTTGTCTGACAGTGGTTTCCTGAAGTGTTCCTGAACTCATGTGGTATCCTTTACAGAATAATGTCAGTTTGTACTGCAGTGCTGCCTCGGTTTTCAGCCTTGTCATTTACATGCAGAGATTTTTGATGATGATTCCTCCATCTGTACACTGAGAAACGCTGGTCTTTAACTGTTGGACTATTTGCTCTTGCAGTTGTTTACAAACTGAAAAACCTTTCACCATCATTGCTTATGAATAACTGAGACTGTCAGGGCTGCTCCTCAGTCATTCACTCATGACAATCACCTGTTTTCAGTTAGCCTGTTCACCTGTGGAAATCCATACAGGTGTGTTTTTTCTCAACTGTCCCAGGTTTTTGTTGCCCTTGTCCAGCTTTTTTGGAACATATTTAAGGTACCAATACAAAATGAGTGAGGGCTCTAAGTGTGGTTTCACACCTAACATGTTTGGTCCTGACCAAACCTGCTCTGATTCATGTTTTGGAAAGTTCAGTTTGTTTGGGGTTGGTGTGAAGGCTCACACAAACTCTGGCACCGACCAAAAAAGGGGATCTTTGTTTGCTTCAGTATCGCTGCCGAGCATAAAACAATCTGACACAAGCAAGAACCAAATAAGGCAACCAAACTAAAAGGAAATAAAGCCTGGCTTCAATTTGGCTGAATACCACAACAGTAAGCAGGCTAACGTAGTGTTCACTTACAATCTGGAGCAGAGTGCAGCTAACATTAGCATTGCTAGCATTGCCTTCCTCCAGTCTTATTAACAGGCTGACACCAACCTAAAATCAGTGTGGAATATTTTTCACATCCAGTCACAATGCAGGTTCCACCTGAAACAGCCTAAAGGCAGCTTAACATTTAATTCATGATACAGAATACTTCTGAGCTAAACAATTTTATTGCTCGAAGGTGGTTGTGTTTTTTTTTTTTTAAATAATAGAGCAACAACGGACTGGATGGCAAAAACAAAGACCGCAGCTCCAGCTCCAATTAGTGGTGGGAGGTGTGAATGCAAACAAAGCAAATGATAAGTACATATCCAAGTTTATATATATATATACACACATATATATATATATATATATATATATATATATATATATATATATATATATATATACACACATATATATATTCTGTTCAGTCTGAGCCAAAACTGAAATACAGCTTCTCAGTTTAAGAGGGAAACTGATGTTGTTTTACCCTCTCGTCTCTTCCTGTTTTTGTTTGTAATCCTGTCTTTACCTATTTGAACATGAGTTTGACAGAAGCTCTGATATATGCTTCTGCAACATGAAAGTGGAATGCAGTGACACTCAGATGAATGGGCATCTGGAAATGTCAGTAATGTTCAGAATGTAACCTGATTCCTGCTGCGCGACCATGAAGAGACCAAACTGTCCTGCTTGGCCTCTGGGAAGACGACCACTAATGTCCCACTGCCCACGAGACGGGAAACTGCCCGGACCAACACCAACCTCTGAGCCAATGTGAGCTTTTCAACACAAAGGAAGGACTTTGTTTACAAGATACACCACAATTTTCACCTGGACAAAACATTATAGAGCCAAAATATAGAAAAGTTTGGGTTGAAATCTTTCGAAAGCTGCTTATGATTCAGAAGCCTCTAAACTTTTTAATTGCTAAATTGTTTCTGACGTGAACCAGTAAAGGGAGCAGCTTTGTCCTCTCTTCACTTTTGAAACCACAATTATAGTGTTCAGTTAAAGATGTGTACAGTACCTATCCATTATGAGAGTTTGTCCTCATTTGGCCAAAAGCTCCCACTGCAAATTGAGTCTTTGTGGTGGTTATGACAGCTCCTTATTGCCAAATACCAAAATTGTTTGGAAGCAGCAGCGGAGAGCACTGCTAAAAAAAACTCTTCAGGCAGCAGTAGACTTATCATCATGCAGAAATGTGCACAGATTTAAAAAAAAAAACAAAATAAACTTCTTAGTGAACACATTTCCTCAAAAGAAACTAATGTGCAAGTCTGGCTGGTTGCAAATGAAGTTTGAGGGATCAATTTTTCCACAGTACACTCACATGCAGGGGGGCTATACGGCGGAATTAGAAAGATACTCAGGCCCAATGACTAGCAGGGGCCCTACAAAATATAAATACTTTGGTTAATTATTTTCTTGGTAAAACCATGCTTTATAGCCAAAAGACAGCATTTACTGTGGACTGTACTGACAAAAATACGGCTTTATATATTTTGTTGTTTTAAAAAAAGTAACTTTCAGTCCTCTGCTTTTTTGAACCCCCCAATGCAATGCCCTGAAAATAAATGTATTATAACATTATTTTAATTATATTTACTTTACGTCTGTTTATTATTCATAGTTACTACTGCTGTTGTATGAACATCTAAAAAATGCTGTTGGGTCATGATGCAACTTGTTATATGAAAGGTAATTCATTTTAAAATATTTGTGATTAAACAGTGATAGGAAAATCACTGAACTGACAAAATACTGTTTACTGTAAATTTGAGAACTCGAACCCCCAAATTAACCGTTCCACAGATTTGGAACCCCGACTGTCTCTGGAGGGACTAACAGTTTTAGGTTTTATCACATATTTTAAACTTTTATCTAATGATTTTGACTTTTTACCCCCAATTTCCACTGGACGCGAAAGCCTCGCCTAGGCGCGAGAGATACGCTTTAGGTCTATTTTCTGCGCGGGTGCTTCCAAACCTCGTAAATTCAGATTCATTAAGAAAGCACCTGGCAGGAAGTCACCGTGTGGAGTAACCGGAAGTTTCAAAATAAAACACAATGCACGGACTTTTGCACGTAATTTTCCTCAATTAATTGTCATTACGTCGAAACCGGAAGCACGAGCTTCAGGTCAGCAGTCGGTCAGAGGGTCCCAGAGACAACACGACACCAGGGACGAAGAAAAGTGAATTGTAGAGGTACTGAAATATATCACACTGCATGCATGACACCATAGTCTTTCTACACGGATATAGGCGGACAGAAGTTGAATAATTCACAAAGCTATGTGGTTGGGACCAGCAGAGGGACCTTAGAGAAGTGAAGTGAGGTGTTGTTTATTGCTTTTCTCAGTCTATAACATGTTTTATGAGCGTGTGACATCGCTATTCTCATGAGAGCCGTGGCTCTCCGGGGATCAGCCCTCCCCCTCCGGATTGAGCTCCGCGGCACGCCGCTTCCACACTCAAAAAAAGCAACATGGGTGTCTGCTTTATCAACATAAGTGTAACATGTAGTTTCTGCTATATTTATTCATGTTTAGTGGTTAGACATTTTTTAATCATGTAGCTTTAACATGACAGGTAAAATCCTTAAAACTACTTGATCGCTTTATGTCAGCGCAACCTAATGGGTTTAGATTGGAATCCCATTTGCAATACCTCTCCAGAGCAGAAGGTGGCAGTTAAGCGTGACAGGCCCTATTCATCAGCTAAGGAAGCTTCTGGTGAAGAAGCGCCATTGCAGAGAGTTGGGGAGGTAATCGACACGTGTCTCAAGCCAGTCTTCTATCATCCATCAAAATTTAAACCATCCCCGGTGGATAAAGGTCTCAATCAGTAAGTTCACTTTCCCTTTTAATTCTGTGATATTTCTTTTGTTATTTATTTATTTAGATACTTATGACTGCTAATTTTTGTGTTGTTACCATTTAGCTAAAACTAAATTGCTGTTAACTGTTAAACACCACGTGTAACATAGTAGCCCAGTGGAAGTAAGTTTATTGTAGGTGGTAAGTAAACAATTGTAAGACAACGTACTGTTCACATGCCTGTAAAAATTAACTTGTGAATTACAGTTAGGGTTAAAAACGGCTGAAGCTAAAGTGGTCATGTTCGGCTGAAGTGCACGGTCACGTGCGTGCACGGAGTTGATCATTTTGTCCTCCCAAATGTTTGTGCACGTGTATGATAAGATAGTAGTTTATGGACGCATTTATTGACATTATTTCACAAAGCGGGACATAAATCACATTTTTCTTGATAGAGCAGCATGCCAGATTATACATTCATATTATTCATAGTGTGGTCGTTTCTGTGTGAGCGCGCGCGCGCCCGTGTGTCTGTGTGCATCGGGGCAGAGCCGACAGACCGCTGCCATGCGCGTAACAGTGATCAAAGGAGAAATGTTAATGCTCAACCAGCCTATCATGTAAATGAGAGAAATAACATAAGGCTATGTAGTCTGATATATAAATGAACATTGTACAGACCTGATCTTTGGGAGAGGTAACCTCAAAGTACAAGGCCAATAAAGGAAATACAATTATTTGACAACCCCTAACTGAGAGGATGTGAGGATAAAGAGGGACAAATGAGTTTTAAATTCAACGCAGATCAGTGTAGTAGCTTGGTAAGATTAAAAACAGAATAATTGCTTAAATTATTTCTATTAATAAACAGGTAGTCTGGAGGTATGTTAAAAGATTTGTAAAAACAGTCTTACACCTACAGCATTAACTGGCTTGCTTTATTTAACCTTTTTTTTTTTTTACCTGGAGATAAACTAGCAAGTGTAAAACTTCACTCACTTTCCCCTGCTTTGAGGACATAGGCACAGAGATACTAAATTCTTAACAAAAGAATTATAAACTCCTAATGTATTTTTTTTTTCTTTTTTGCTGTTTTGATGTCATTTAAAAAAGAAAAAGAAAAGACACTGAGTAAATTGAAAGTCAAAGACAGAATTTTACGAATAGAGTTGTGTAGTAAATCTCAGTAATATTTTATTCATTCCCAAAGCCTGTAGTTAGCTGACTGAATTTTAAAATGTTTTATATTACATAAGAAATATTAACTGTACTGTCACAAATCAAGATTAAATATCATGTCGTCCTGTCAACAATCTCTACAGTCCGTTATGAAGTGTTTCAGTGCATTTACAATCTGATTGTTGCCATAACAACAGGCTGCTCCCATAGACTTATTGTGTTACCATTTGATACATATCTTCTAACATTTTAGTTGTAAATTTAACAATAAGATTTGGATTCTGTTTGATAAAAAATGAGTTTCTATGTTTCACTCTTTTTATTTACCCCATTTAATATTTCTGCAGTTGGAGAAAAAACAGTGAGTCTATCTGCAGCCCTGGAAAATGTTGTTTTCAAAGTCAAAAATAAGTAGAAACATTAATAAACCTTTAAAAAAAAATAGGAATCGCTGGTTGAAGTAAGGGTTTATAGAAAATGATAAAATCTTGAACTATATATATTTTTAGATGACCAATGGAAATACTGGTTACTTGCAACCATAAATGGGAATTATTCATGGAAAACAGTGTTTTTCTATTCACAGGAATGGCTCCAGTGAGGCTCAGGATCATACTTGGAGAGAACAATTCACAGAGACTTACTCTGGAAAATGATATTCCTGAGACTGTTTCTGAACTTGTTCAGCACATCAAGAGACATTGTGGGGTAGAGGCAGACTTCAGGGTTCAATTCATGAATTCTGAATTTGGCAATGAATTCACACATTTGACTTCAGTAACAGAGATCCAGGACAAATGTACTATCAAGCTCATCTTTGACTTAAATGCCTCTGCCCTATTCGATGGCTCCCTGCCCCCTCCCTACTCGACTCCTGTTACATCTAGCTCCTCTGATGACTCTCTGTCAGTGACATCATGTGATACATACATCTTGTCATCTCCTGAGTCCAACTCTTCTCGATCCTCTGGATGGCCTGCTGTTTTCCTTGTGCCCCGGTTCCCGTATGATTGTGAGCTAGAGCTGGATAAAGCAAATACTGCATTCAAAGAAACTGGAACTTTGTTCAATCCTGACACAACAGTAAAAAGTGCTATTCTTGACAGTTTAGCTGAAGCGATTGTTAAGCACAAAGTGTACCCCTCTGATGATGAGTTTGAAGAGGTGGCAGAAGCCCTTGTGATGTCTCATCCATGTTTGAAAGAACCAGGCTCTACCACTGGATATGACGGTTGGAAGATGAGCTTGAAGTACAAGCTTGCCAACTACAGACGGAAGCTGAAGCGGCTTGGATGCCCAGAAGTTGAACTGAACTTCCTAAACAATAAACCTGCAGACAAATGTTCTCCTGCATTTGGTGTTAAGAAGCCAAGAACAGCTTAGTTGAATTACTGCTCCATCTTCCCAACTGGTGTGTCTGTAGAGACGCTCGAAAAAGATAAGAGAGACCCTGCTTTCAGAGGTAAAGAAAAGGAACAATGAGGACACAGTGGCAGCCATGATGGACAAAACCTTTGCACACAGAAGGCAAGAAGTTGTCCGAGATGCACCCATGATTGCTCATTTCAAAACCAGATGGCCAGCTCTCTTCTGTGTACGTGAGGTAAGTAAATACAGGGTTTCCATGCATCCTAGAAAACCTAGAAAATCTGGGAAATGATTGGCCAATTTTCCAGTCATGGAAAACATATGGAAAATGAGGAAAAAAGTAAAATGTTCTGGAAAAGCTTGAATTATCCTGGAAAATTATTGATCTTCCTTCAACCTCGTTTGTGATCAAAATCAAACAGAGGAAATTAAGTAAAATGTACTTGGTAACTAATGCACACTTAGCTATAAAATATAAGTAGATAAAATAATGCAAGATAAGGCATAAAACAAAAATACTCAAAACAATGGTGACAAAAAGAAATAAAAAATGACAAAATATGTAGGCTATTTAAATAGTAAATCAACGAAATATATTTCTAATAAGAGTAAATAAGTATTTAAAAATAATTATAAACCAAAAATTTAGAATATTGAGGCACTACAGAAAGCCCAACTGAAAAGATTACTAGGAAACAATATTCATGCCTGAGATTCAGAATAAAGTATGTTTAAGCTCAATATGATGCTGTTGAGCTAGTTAGAGATATTGGTCATCGACCTTTAACCATGTTTTTTAGAAGGCTAGATTAACTTCAAAATAGCCCACACAATTATTATATCTTCATTTGGTTATGGGACACTGGAAAACATCCTGGAAAATTCCTGGAATAATATTCCTGGATAATTATTTATCGAAAAGAATGGGAACCCTGACATATATGCACAGCGGTGGTTGCAATATGTTATGGTCCAATAAAAAGCCTAGTTGTTATGGAGAAATTTTGCAATCTGCAATAACTGTTTGATGTGCTATTTCTTGTGATAAACAAGTACTTAAAGTGTGCATTATAGCTCGACAGTTTCTAAGTTTGTCTGCTTTACAAAAACATTTATGACACCTCAAACATTGTATTGCTCCTTTTTCAAACAGAAATGTACATTTTGTTTCCATAATCTATTTTTTTTTTACAGAAAACTACAATACATAAAGGATAACCCTAACTCTACATTAAAATGACATGCCCCCCTCCCAATTAATACTAAAGCTCTGTCAATGGACCCCTGTAATTGCAGTCCATTTTTGTCATCAAAAACTCTTAAGGTGCTAGTCTTGTTTTATTCAAAAAAAAATATTACATTTCAGTCTAAAAACAAATTGTCTAATTGGATTGATCATCACAGTGGTTCAGAGTGTCCTTCATGGTTACTAACTCACCATTTAAAGACTCTTTTTGGGCTTTTTCCCCTTTAATCTGATAGGAGAGGGGACAGTGGATAGAGTATGAAACAGGGTGAGAGTGGGGAATGACATGCAGGAAACAAGCCACAGATGGGATACAAACCCGGGCCCTAACTAGCCATTTCAAAATAAGAGTTTACAGGAATTAAAGGGATGGGCTAGTTTTGCAGTATCATGAATTGATAATAAGCCATCACTGTATTGACATTTTTCGTCATATAATTTGTGGTCAGAATTAAAACTTTTCCAGGGATTCACCTGATTGGTCAAATGCTGCTTGTTTACCAAAAGTATAGCTCTGGTGTGGGTGTGTTTGTTGCACTTAATTTTCTGTTAGGGGTCATTTGCAGTGAGTTCATCATGCATGTTCATGTTTGGATGATGATAAATGTCCTTAAACCTTCAGGCCTAATGTACAGTGTGCTACATATGAGCATGCCATTAAAATAACTGGTAAACTGTTTGAAGATTTGCTGAAAGATGACAATTGAACTTTAATTTATAATGTGTATTTATGATTTATAAATTTGTTTTTTTGCTAAGGTAACTACAGAATTCAAGAGGATTACAGCAGTCAGTCTGGTGTCGAGGTTCTTCTCTGGACTGGATGCTCACTCTGAAGACTTGATCAGGGTGTTTGGCAAGAAAGGGGGCGCTCAAGGAAGAAAGATCAGGAGCATCATGATTCCCATATCCCAGGTATGGTAATGGAAAAAACAGACCGTCAAACCTTTACAGCTTAAAAAAATAAACTTGGACATTTAAAGGGAAGAAGTTTGTTTCATCAAAATTTGCCTCAGATCAATGACATTCTTTAATGAAAGCTACAGATTTGGACAGATCTTTAACTTGTTTGTATTTGAACTTTAAAAAAAAAATGATGGGACTAGGCCTGTCACGATGGTCAATTAATCAATTAACCGCACGATAAATAAAAATGAAGTCGGTATTTTGGAGGCCTCCATAAATTGACGTGCGTCCGTGTACGCGTGCATGTGCGTTTGTTTTCCTCCTCTGTCTCTACCAAACGGGCTAAATGACATCACCCTGTGCATCTGTCTCAACACCTGGGAGCGTTGGTTTTGCAGTGGAATGAACAGAGTGAACCCTCCTGTCAGTCATTCAATCTTTCTCCCAGTGGAGGAGGTAGGGCGCACACAGAGTGCTGAAAGTGACAAGAAAGCAGATACAAAGGAAAGCACGAAAGTGATGGTTTTAAGAAATGAAAATGTGTCAGAAATATGACCAACTTGCATGCCCACCTCGAGGTGCAGCGGAGCTTTTCATTCCGACAGTCAACGCTGACTGAGGAAAAGTAAATATAAATAAAACAGTGCAAAATGGTTACAAACGTCTGACGGACAGTAGAAATTGCCTCAGACAACATACATGTCAGAAACAGAACTTCATGAATGGTATAAACTCTGTTTTAATTATTGTTTATATTGTTGTGTGTGGTTTTTATTGGAGTGTTGTTTCCCTTACAGAGACACGGTCTATTTTTATTTATTTTTTTGTGATTTTTATTTAAGTGCAGTTTTTGCTGGGAAAAAAAAGACTGGGAGTCCATTTTATTGTAATTGTTTTTCTTTATGATTTTTTGTTTATTTACTTGTTTATTAGGTTATTTTGTTGTTTGCGTCTTTATTTTATTTTAAAGCTCTTAACATTCCAATTACAATGTTAAATACTCTTGAGAAATTAAAGTTCATTGCTTTTGATTCCTTGTACTCGCATTATTATGTTACAGTTATCATTACATTAATGAAAAAATGATCTCAAAGTAATGTAGACAATATCGTTTATCAGCAATAATTAGTGGGAAAATTATTGTCCAGCAAAATTTGTTATTGTGACAGGCCTAGCTGGGACACTAGAGTGACTTACCATAGCTTACATACATGTTGTGATATCTACTCTCCTCATAATTTAAAATGTGATTTCTTTTTTTTTTTGTGTGTGTGTGTGTGTGTGTGTGTCTGTGTGTGTGTGTGTGCGTGTGTGTTTTGTTGCAAACTTTGACCGGCACTGCTCAGACCAACATCATTGATGTCAGAAGAGAGTGTATCCTCAAAGCCCTGTGTGTGTACCTCAATGAGGAGCCAAAGAAGCTGGTGAAAGAATACATGGTATGGAATTTTTATCCTCCAGGACAGTACAATATAGTCTTTGACTTTGAGATGTCAATAAATAATAGCTATGTCTTGTTCATATTTAATTAACTCTTTCAGCCCCTTTTTAAGCTTTCTGCTCATAAATGACATACTTTTAAAGAAAAGAGTGTTTCTCTGCAACCACAAGGTCTATTTGAATAATTTTAGCGTCATAATAAAAGGAAGAAATTTGTCCAGATGTGTGATTATCAATATATGTATTACTGGGACAGAGTAAATGAAGATAGAAGTCAGAATAATTTGATAATTTCATCCTTTCCTAGAAAAGAAAGTATTTCTTATTGTGAATATCTCTTAGAAATGATGCTGGAGTGGCTGTAAAACTCTAAAAATTAATAATGAAAATATTTTTACATCCTGTCTGCAAAGGGTTATTGTTGTAAAGTGATGCAGAGCAAAATTGTAGAGGTTTTACAACAATACGGTCAGACGAGGATTTTGAAAAACAGTGCATATTGTGCCAAATGTCATAAAAATATACTCTGTCTAATAAAAGACAAATTTAATAAAACAAATGTCAAATTTTTTAAAAATGTTTAGAGCTTTTGTCCTGAACCCCAGAAGACCCAAATTTGTGTCATTTGGGGCCATAGAGGTTAAAGGGATGAGTATATCATGATTTAATGTTTTTTTTTCTTACAGGATGCAGATGTTGAAAGCAACCAGGCTAAAATGAAGGAGGTGATCTTTGGAATTTATGCCATTCGAAAAGAGGGGGCAGAGCCAGAGGATAACCCAGATGATGTGGGTATCATCTTGGAGGGTGTCCAAGTTCTGGATGAATTGGGGAATGTCCCATTTGCTTTTGCGATGCTGTTCGCTCTGGTCTACGCACTCAACCTAAGCTACCCTTCAGAGCTAAGGTACACCTTTGAAGCTTTGCAAAAGATCATCATGGAACTTGATGGAAACAGACTCTCAAGAAAAGCTCAAGCATTGAAAACCTTGCTTTTACGCAAGTCATCCACTGTGGGGTAAACAAAAGGTCAGCTGTTACTGTTTAACAGATGAAAAGGAGTTCGGACTAAAGCGTTCCTAAGAGTAACCTCAAATGACCCAAGTATTTTCAAGAAAAGCTGTTGTTCAAATGTTGCTCAGTGCTGCTTTTTCACATTGTCCTCGCATTTAACTTTGCTATGCTATCAGTTTCAAAGGTTGTATCTGCACATAACGTTATTGACCTTAATTTGAACCGGTCGCCAGCCAATCGCAGGGCAACACAGAGAGACAGACAAACATTCACGCTTACAGTCATACCTAAGGGCAATTTAGAGTCACCAATTAACCTAATGAGCATGTTTTTGGTCTGTGGGAGGAAGCCACAATGTTACGGTTCATTGAGTGATTTTAAAACAGCGACTGTGCTGTACAAGATTTCAGTGCTTGGATTTGTTGATTTCTAGGCCTACATTGTTTTTTCATTGTATCACTGAGAACCTGAAAAGGCTGCAAAAATGGTTCAGTTTTGATATTTTCTGTTGAAAAGATCTAAGGGACTTTGGACTAAGACTTTCCAGGGTTAGCGTAAGAGTAACCCAAAATGAACCAAGTATTTTGACGAAAAGCTGTTGCATATAAATGGTTCAGTTTTGTTGTTCAAATGTTGCTCAGTGCTGCCATTTCACATTGTCCTTAGAACATTTAACTTTTCTGTCAGTTGCAAGGGTTGTACCTGCACATATGTGTGTGTGTGTGTGTGTGTGTGTGTGTGTGTCTGTGTGTGTGTGTGTGTCTGTGTGTGTCTGTGTGTCTGTGTGTGTGTGTGTGTGTGTGTGTGTGTGTGTTTGTGTGTGTGTGTGTTTTGGCCCAGAAATGAACAAATCCAAGTACTGAAATGTTGCCCAGCACAGATAGTGTTTTAAATCACGGTCTGACCCAAAACATTACAAAATCGAAAGATATATATACATATAATATATATATATATATATATATATATATATACATATACGTAGTGATTTTAATAGCAAGTGTGCAGGGCAACATTTCAGTACTTGGATTTGTTAATTTCTAGGTCTACATTGCTTTCTTGAGTTGTTTTACTGAGAACCTAACAAGACTGCAAAAATGGCTCAATTTAGAGTATATTTTCTGTTGATGATACATTTAAATCCTGGAAAACTTTGAATGCTTGATGCAGACCGAGTTTTAGCAAAAATCACTTATTTTGATGGCTATCAAGTCAAGATAGGCATTTTTGTTTGTCATTGTTTGCCTGTTTTGAAGAATACAGTGATATTGCAAATCAAGTCCGTTTTGTGGTCTTTTTCCAAATAACTATTATTTTAGAGTTTATTGTCCTGTAAAAAGTTTTGTCTCAGCTTAATTTTGTTGACTGAACTTTAAGTTTAACTCAGCATTAAATAACTGGTGTTATTTTACCTTTTAAATATGTAGCTGTACCTACCCTGTCAAAATAAGATACCCATAATCATAGAGAAGTTAATGTAACCCAAGGAAAATAAGTTAGCTTCTACCTTAGTAAATATGTTAAAACAACCTATACAAATTAAGTTGGATTTAAACATTGCAGTGGTAACACCAATACTACATGTTCACTCAACATAATTACAATTAGTAAAACAACCTATACAAATTAAGTTGGATTTAAACATTGTAATGGTAACACCAATACTTTATGTCCACTCAACATAATTACAATTAGTTGGTTCAACAGAATTGTATCTCATTAAATGACAGCATTTTAATTAGGTGGAAATTCTTTCCATAATTTTATTACGTTCACCCAACAAATTATTTCTTTGAGTGCAGTGGGTTTTGAGATTCGGAGCAAGATCGCGGCGCAGCGCAGCGCAGCGCTTTCGCGTGCGGTGGAAATTGGGGGTTAGTCTTACAGTTTTGCCTTTTTGTCATCATAACATGGTTTTACCAAATATGACTAAGTCTTCCATGAATATGACTTTTTATAATATGACTCTATTTAATTAAATTTTTACATCGTAATAAAAAGTATCACATAATTTGATATTTCATCTTATAATATGACTCTGTCTCAAAATTTTGATTTTAACCTGATATTTATAACTTACTTTCACATTATTATGTTTTTTTCTAATAATTCTGAAGGTTTTTTATGATTATCTCTTTTTCTGTCATTACTATGACTTAATGCATTCTATAATCTTACCCTAGTACTTATCAGATTGTTAATTCCCTGATAGCATCAGGATGTGGATCACTTTGAAAAATCTAACCACTTCTGCCTTGTGCCATGACCATGAAAATCTACTGAGTACATATTGAGTTATTTGTAAAAATGTGGACAACTGCCTTCTCTTGTAATGTTATCAAATGCTGAAATAATCCTGAATCTGCATCTGTATTGGATCACCACCAAAATCATATTCCCCCTTTCTTGTGCCATGACTAACATCCCCAAAAAATGTTGTCAAAATATTTTGAGATCTTATTGAATTATCAGGAAAAATGTGGAAAACTGCCCTAAAATCCATTAATTATAACTAATTATTATTATACTATTGTCCTGTACACAAACAAACTAACTTCTTAAGAAACAAGCACATAAGTTATCTCCTCGGTGAAGGTGATAATGGCTGCCATAGCCAGCCTGTTACAGCTGCTTACTGTACATCCTGTGATGAGCAGTAAAGTCACTACAAATAGCACTGTTAGCTTAATTACATTTTCCAGTAGCTCTGATTTTTGTCATGAGTAACTGGTAACTTAGCTCACTACATTTTAAAGCAGTGTGTTTCAGATTTGATTTTTTTCCCCAATGTTGATCAGGATTGTAACTTCCTTGTTACAATAAGCTAATACATACATAAATAAACAGACATTAACAATCTGATGTCACAGCATCCCTCCTTTGTTACCAAAACGACATATCCACTGTTAACATGTGGTGTCCTGGTTTAGCAGTGACCCTGTGTGACCCAGGCTGTTTGGAGTTTCATGTCATCCACATCAAATGTTCTGTCTGACCATGTGACCAAACACGGTCAGGAGCTATACAGCAACTATGTCCTCAATGATGTTTATGGCAAACTAACCCTCTGATAATCCTTTTCAGTCACATGAACTTGAATCCGCAGGGTGATGTTGTGGAGTTTCCGCCTCAGTGTCCTCTCTTTTGGGAGCAGAGGGGATTGTTGTGTTTCCATTCTACGGCCCCCAAACCAGCTTCCTGCAAAGTGTTAATTCGGTCCTGGAGCCGACTACAGAGCTGCCCTGAAGGCAAACTGCCCGGCTGGCATGTAAAACAAATTAATGATGAGCGCTCCCCACCTGTGAACCACACGCTTCGAGTGTCACGCATTTTTGAATAAGAGCCGGATTTTCTGGCTGTCAGGCTCCCCCACGAGGTGTCGACAGCATGTTTCCGAAAGACTGTGTTTTCCACGACACAGAGTAATTAGTGATGATGGACTCAACAGTGTGCTGGCGTGAAGTCAGATGATTTTATGATCTGAGCCTCTTCGCTGCCAGGACTCCATATATCCCCTTGTAAAACAGTGTTCCATTCATTATTTACCAACAGTAAAGACAAGACAAAAATAGAAAACAGATTTCTCATACAAGCTGATTAACCCTTTCATTTGTAGCGCCAGACTCCTCTTCATCTCTTATTGATCTTATTTAAAAATAAAAACAAAACACAAGAAGAAGTGGTCAGAAGATGAGATGAACATTTCTTATGATAGTCCAAATATTCAATAACTTATGTTATGATCAGTCCAAATTAGTACCGAGAACTTCTACAGCAATCTGTAAAACTATTCAAAAGGGTCATAAAGATATTTTATGAAGCAATCCATCAATCTGTCCATACATCCACTCATTCAAACAACTATCTACCCATCTAACCATCAGTCTATTCATCCATCTGTTCACACATACATCTATCTCTTATTTATCAGTCCAGTCAGTAATTTATCCACCCTCTTCTTTTCCATGTACATCGTTCATTTACCAATTCATCCATCAATCATCCTTTTACCCACTTGTATGGATAGACCATCAGTCTATCCATCTATCCTGTTACGGCTGCTGCCTGTGTGTCTGTGTGAGTGCACATGCGGGGATGTGTCCCTCCCTTTTCCCTCAGGTTGCCAGGTGGAAGTGGAGGATTGGGGGGTGTTGGAGTCGCCAATGGGAAGCTGGCCAGTGAATGGCAACCTCTTTAAAAGGCTGGCTGGAGCTTCAGTCGGGAGCAGCCATGTCTGGTATGACCTGTCACTCAACCTCGCCTGGCTGGTCACAAGACGTTCGGAAATTGTTGCTGAAATCGCCTAATTTATGTTAAATTGTTTAGTAGTTTAAAGCTAGGGTCTACGATTTGAAACCGCAGCCTGCCCCCCCCTTCCCTCACCTCTCCCCTCCGTGTTCCAAGATCCCGCCCCCAGCTCGTGTCGCCTCATAAAGCCCCCTCGGACAGCGCTACGAGCGACTAGCATAATATATCAGCAGCAAACTCAATCAAAAACAGCTCAGCTTAACTGAAAGTATCAAACACGACAGACATCCCCCTTGTAACACACAGCAGTAGCCATTTCAATTGGACCGGCGGCAGTGCGGGTCTGGCGCCGCCAGAGCGGAGCCGAGTGTGGGGGAGGATTTATCTTTCTCAGCCTGTCCTCCCCAGCTCAGCTTACAGTGCAAACGATTAGCGGCTAACAGGCTAACCCGCTCCCCTACAAGTCATTAGCCCGTGCAGGCACAAACTAACCAGAGTTATTCAGCAGACATCTCCCACTGTAGTAAACAAAGCCATTACCTGATCAACCAGGGGCGAAACGGTCGATGCTGAAGGTCTGACGGCCGGCTGAGGCTATTCGTTAGCCATTAGCCGTTAGCCCGCTAACAGGCCTCAACCCGCGGGCAGAGCTCCGTTGGGCCCCGTGGGAGAGGGAGGCGGATTCCCGGGTTCGGCGCTAAGCTTTTCCGGCTCCATGATAGTTCAGTAGCTAACGCTGCTAGCTGCTCACCGGAGGTAGAGGGGAGGAGGCGGGACCATGAGCATGACGCTGCGTAGCGAGGGAGACGAGGATTGGATGGACTCACAGACCAACTCACGGACCAATTAATAGTCGCAGGTTCTTAGGTTTGATTGGTCAGCTAGTATGCAGCTTTTCAGCGGATATACTGAATGGATTTTTTTCGTTCTTTTTGGTCTTTATACTGTGTAGATAGGACCATAGGACCATAACAGCCTTATAAACGGTGTTATTAATATGTACAAAGCTTCCAAATCGTAGACCATAGCTTTAAGTTTGTCATTTTGAAAAAACATCATTTGGTATTGTGTGTTCATTTTGTCATAGGACCATCCTTTGTAAGCAATTAAACACCTCTGTTAACCGTTCCATCTGTTTTTTATGTGACCGTCTTTTACCTTTTTACCCCTCTAAGAGCCGGGGACGTAACACATCCATATATATCTATTCACTTATTTATTCATCCAGTCACTAATTTATCAACTCATCCGTCTTTTTAATCCACCTTTTTACCTATTCATACATCAATCCATATATTCATTCTCCCACCTCTCATCAATTCAAAAATACAGTATATTCATCTTACCACATTTTTTATTCAACCGTCTGTTGTTTCATTTATTTAGCCACCCATTTACAAATCCATCCAACCGTACATATATCCAGTCATTCATTCACCCACCTCTTTATCTACCCACTCATCCATCCACCTCTCCACCCATTCATCTGTCTATAGATATATACATACATAGTTATTTATCCACCCATCTATCCATCCATGTAATCCACCCAAAGATACATACAACTACTCACCTATTTATCCATTGATCTATCTTATCATCTGTTTTGCATTTATCTAAACTTTAACAGTTAAATTTTAATTAACTAAATAACTGTGGCTGAAATCAAACCGACCAGTGAAGATTCCCAGCCCTAATCATGTTGTTAGCTTGCTGTAAACATTGAGCCACAATTGATAATAAAATACAATCTGCTCATTTGTTGATATTTCAAATTTTATTTGTTTCCAAAAAAGGCACAATATTGCTTCACAGCATCACCCATTGTCTCAATCTGTTGTATTAAATTTTGTTTTACTAATTTGGCATATTATGTCCATTTACATACAAACATGTGTTAACTTTTTCATCAGACAAACATTTTTAGTTGTGAATTTGAGCAATAAAACAATGATATAAATAACCAGACTTGTTTGTAAGTCATGCATGAAAAGGGTTAAAGGTATGCCGTTAAATCAGCCTCAAAGCACATTTTGGATCTAATGAAATGTTTTTCAAACTGTGCCTGCAGTTGTGATTCATTAAATTTACAACAGGCTGTTGATAAAAGAGGAAGTTGAGTCACACAATAAAAAAACAGCTGTGATTTGAAAATAGAAAACTGTTACATCTTGAGGCCTTCATGATTTACCTGTCTTTAATCCTCATGCACTGATAAAATATTGTTCTCTCCCTGCCATCTGCTCCTGATGGAAAGCCAATACATCAAAAACCTCCCACCATTCACAAAAAGCTCAAAGAGAAGCTGTGCTGAAAGCTGTCTGCCAACCTGCTCCTCCCTGCTCTGTGAGGGCAAAACCCACATGTGAACACACACCATGATGGACTGCTTTTGTTGCTCCTCCAGCAGTCTGAGTTGTGGCAGCAGGTAAGATCCTGCAGCAGTCAGGCATCCATCTGGAAAAGAAGTCATGCTCATCAATCATGACATGCAGCACTGTGGGCTGGCTGAGAACTCTGACCATGGTGAATGTGTATGTGAAAAAAAAAAACACAAAAAGAGAAAATTTACTGCTGCGACATACAGAATAGCACTCATACAAATACAGATGTTTGTTGAGCGGCCAGAGCTGCATGTTCCCAGCAGCAGTGAACAAGCCGCGGCGGCCTGTGGAAGCACTTAGCCCGGGTTACCTCATTAAACTACCGCTGTGTACGGCATTGACCTGTATGCTGCAGAGCAAGTAGATGAAAATAGAAATAAAGGACAATTTACATTTGCTTTAATACCTGAGACACACTCAAGTTTTTCTGCTCAGCCTGGATGCTGCTTGTACATTTTACACAGTAAAGTAGATTATCTGAACTTTGATTCTGACCTAATGTCCTCTCTTTCACTTTGTGCCATATCGTCTTTGGTTGCTGTTATCAGGTTGGACGCTCTGCAGGGGCTAAAACTAGGTTTGAGTCCTGACGAATAAAACTGATGAACTTCACAATCTCAAAGAAGAAGTCACAGAGCCTGTCCTCTACTGTCACATTTTAGGGTGATGGGATTGAATCTGGGTCTGCTTATAAATATGTTGGGTTCCTGACTGATGATGTAACCTGCTTAGCTTCATATTGAGCTTTTACTTAATAGGTCCTGTTTTTCTTTTGCAGAAAAGAAACAGGTTGCCACTGCTACTTTTGTTCCACTGATTATGAAGTTGATGTTTTATGCATGCATGTGAAGAATGATTTGACCTTTGTACATATTGTATATAATCTTTTCATGTATTTGAATATCTCTTTATAACCCTGTCCTAATCTTGTTTAATAATCACTGTTTAGCTTTTGCATTCTTCTGCCACACACACACACACACACACATTACATGGCCTTGTGCAGGCTCCTTCTTATCAAACACCATGACTGTACTGGGAGCATCTTCCCAGACCAGCTCAACCTGACACGGAGATGAGGAGCCTGTCCGAAGGTCACTCCACCTCACCCCACATGTTACATACACACACACCCTTATAAAAGAAAGAAGACATTGTATTTCTTCAGTTCAACATTTCAGACTGTTTGACACTCCGTGTTGTTGTAACTTCTTGCAAGTAAAATTCCAGTTGATTGCATCCAGCTGCTTCTTGTCATCTTAATTCTGAGTTATGTCAGGTGTGGTATGAACTGGTTTCTGACCAATCTTAGGACTGTAAGGGGAAAAATCCTGACAATGCATCTCCTCAATGTCTTAAATTCTTGTATAGTGTTAATCATGGAGCTTTAAGGTTCTTAAGGCAATGCAAGATCGGTAACCCTGTTTGACCATCTGTAGATTGAATCATTGCATCCTGCTGTATGATGCAATATTTATTCTGCGTCTTTCATCCTTGATTATCTGTATTAATGTGACACCTTCTGGAAGCTTCATCTTTTGGTTCTGTGTCTAGGTCACAAAAAATACGCAAGATGAACCTACCAGAGTCCCTCTCCAGCCAGCAGTCTAAGTGCTGATATAAAAATAATTGCTTTCTTTTCCAAGGAAGAAGAGGAAGGAGACATGCTGAAATACAGTTTATTTTTTTCATGAATGATTTTGTATATCGCTAATGTGACTGAGTAAATTGTGGCAAAAAACATGCATAGACGGTAGCCATATAAGCACATTCAAGGACAGAGCTGTGCAGCCAGGTGGTCTCTCCTCTCCTGTGGGCTCTGCTGCTCTCCCTGCTGATATGGCACAGGCAGTGCGACCTCTCTCCATCTTAAGTCCAGTAATGTCTCCTCTGTGAGGTCAAAGTGGCATCCATGGTATAAGGCTATGTTATGTGGCATGCAACATGAGACAAAGAATGCACTGACACTCTCAGTACCTGCTAGTGAGGTTTTGGTGACTGTGTGCTGTCAGCCAATTTACCTCTGCTGAGGGTGCACTTCACCTGCACCAAAAATAGACCAGGTTGGATCTGGCGAGCTTTTAGCACACCTTCCGCACAGTTTTTTGGCACAAAATTGTCACTGCGCCAAGCTGAATCTGTCGGCACCTCCCCTGGTGCGCCGTCACACCCATCTAGGGGCAGCTGGTCTAACAAATTGCCAAATTGGTAGCGGTGCATTGGACAAATGTACCACTGCCAACCTGCTCTGCACCAGAAAATTAGAGCCCACAGCCTTTAACTTGAGATGTAAATTAAATCTTACCAGTATTCAAGCCTGAAGTAATGAACTATCCTCCTCAACCTTATTTTTCATTGTGTTTCTTATCAAGGCCCAAATTTCAGGTTTGGTGCAATATCAGTCATCACCAGCTTACCAATAGAAGACACTAGGTCGCCAACCCCTCCGAGCCAATTACACATTAAAAAATAAAAATGAAAATTTAAAGTTAAAATGGATGAATAAAAAGACCATCATGTACAAGTGTTTACACACAGCATAAATCCTGTTGAATGCGTGTTTATATAATAAAAATACATTAAGAAAATAGAAAACTATTAAAACTACCAGAAAACTATCCCTATTTTGTGTTTCCATGACTTCTCCAGTTGCTTTAAGCTGCTCAGGGGCATCAGAAAAATCCCCACAAGCATCAGAGTGTCACCAGTTACTGTCTGAAGTGAGTGATGTTGATTCATTCTGAAATCCTGTCAATTATCTCTGCTCAGTCATAACTACAATTGTAACATAGAGACTAAAGTCAAGACTAGTCTCTTCTTGTGATGTTTAAATAGTGCAACAACAACAAAGAAAGCTGAGAGAGACTGTAAACAGAGCTCAAAGACCAGCCAAGTTTACTCATCTACTATAAACACTTTAAATGGGCTACTGGCGGATTAACGGGTCACACTGGTAACAGAGCTAGCTCTTGATCAGCCTAATCACTTTTCTTTAGTTGTCAGATGGAAAAGAAGAACTGTTCTCAGGCTTCTTACAAGGCAAATTTACCAGTGAGGCTGGCTGGAGTTAATGGCTAACAGCTCAATATCAGTGTCTTGTCTACATTTTGAAACCAAAATGTCATCTGTGGACAGAAACAAGGCTGGAAACATAGAACACCCCGAGTATGAAGATGGAGATGAGACACATGGAAAACACTGCCTCAGAATCTGCAGAGATACACTGAGGCAGATTCATCAGGTGGGCAGATCAACCAGCAGGTGCACAGATATTAAATTATCCTTAGCTGGTAAAGGTTTTAATGCTCATGGGACAACATAAATGTACTGATTAAAACCACAAAACTCAGAAGGAGGAGATTCTGCTTAACATGGCAGAGATAGTTTGCACATCGTGAAAGTCTGAGGGGTTACTTTCTAGGTTTTTTGTCACAGCTCCCATGCAAAGGAAGATCAGGCTAATAAGACAAAAACAACTCTTTTGGAAACACAACCAGTCTCTATTTTAATGGAGGAAAGAATGGGAAGATTGATGTGATGGATTTTGTCTGCACACCAGTCTTTAGACAGTAAACTGAGCTCACTGGAACCAGGATAACAGCCTTCTGGGCTCCATCCAAGGCCAAGAGATAATCCAGAACATAATCCTGTGCGTTCACATCAAGACGAGAGGTAGGAGGAAAAACTCTCCTTCCGCAGTAACATATATATCTGCCAACACCTCTTTGAAACATAACATGACAGTTTGAGGAAAGTAAGCCATCAAGACCTTTCATGCTGTTTGATAAATGATAGGACTGCCACACAATAGACTGCATCATAAACTGGTCCAGACTTTTCAGTGACTTCTGGCTTCTGGTTTTTGCAGTTCGAAGGTGACAAATGAGGAGCTACAGCTGAAAAATGTTTTGATGGTGAGTCTCTCATCGGCTTAAGAGCTGCAAATAAACACAACAACACTGTAAGATAATATTTGAATGAACTTCGTCATGGGTTTCTGTGTGTTACAGTATGAAATAATTTGTAATGGTTCACATGGGCATGAACATGCATGTGTAACCTCAACAGCAGACTGTTTCAACCTTTATGTGTTTCAAATTGTCCTTTAAGCCATCAAGTTTATTTGCAGCTAAAGTTGAGGCAGACTATACTCTGAATACAGCTGTACATATTTACAAAACAGTGCCACGTAACTGTGTAAAGAGCTTAAAACCTTTTGAGGAACTCTTGACATATAAATAGCAGGTAACATGATCTATATTTAGGTCATGGACAATTGACTGCAGTGCCTCCAAATTCCAAGACCTTTGGTGTGAGGGGCCTGGAGCTCTGAGCATTGTTGATTGGTTGAGTGAGAGGTGACAACAGATGAGGTCTAGACCACTGGTTTTCAAATAGTTTTTACACGAGGGACACTTAGAATCAAGCCAGAATTTGAAGGTCAACTCAATTCATATCAGTACCAAAAATCCTCTTTAACCATGTAACATCATTTTATCAGGCTGTAGATACAGTCCTGATCAAAATCTTAAGACCAGTGGAAAAATTGCTAGAATATGCATTTTGCACATTTGGACCTTGATGAGGTTTTAAGTAGATCCACAATATGCAAAAGCAAGAAGGGGGAGTGTAACAAAAAGCACTTTGAAAAAGTAATTTATTAAAAACAACAAGCAAACTGAAACAGGCTGTTTATCAGCTGATCAAAAGTTTAAGACCATCGCTCAAAAAATTACAAAAAACTCTCCACACCAGAACAAAAATGTTTCTCAGTAGGACTCAGTAATGAGTAGCTCCACCGTTCTTGTTAATCACTTCAAAAATTCGTTTGGGTATGCTTGATGCAAGTGTTTCCAGGAAGGTTTTGGGAACATTGCTCCAAGTGGTGAAGATGGCTTCACAAAGGGCATCAACTGTCTGGAACTGATGGCCATTTTAATGAACTTCCCTTGCCACCCATCCCCAAATCTTCTCTATGGGATTTAAATCAGGAGAACATGCGGGATGGTCCTAAAGAGTGATGTTATTCTCCCTGAAGAAGTCCTTGGTCAAGCGAGCATTGTGAACTGCAGCGTTGTCCTGTTGAAAAACCCAGCTGTTACCACACAGACGAGGGCCCTCAGTCATGAGGGATGCCCGCTGCAACATCTGCACATAACCAGCGGCCGTTTGACGACCCTGCACCACCTGAAGCTCCAGTGTTCCACTGAATGAAAAAGCACCCCAGATCATGATGGACTCCCTCCACTGTGCCCGGTAGAAAACATCTCAGGTGGGATCTCCTTGTCATGCCAGTAA
This sequence comes from Scarus forsteni, assembly GCA_036419115.1. Lineage (NCBI taxonomy): Eukaryota > Metazoa > Chordata > Actinopteri > Labriformes > Labridae > Scarus > Scarus forsteni. The sequence goes on from JAZDUH010000060.1 coordinate 2,622,254, forward strand.
CGTTGGAAGCCATCTGGACCGTCAAGGTTACATTTATTCTCATCAGAGAATAAAACTTTTTTCCACCTTTCAATGTTCCATGTTTGATGCTCCCTGGCAAAGTCTAAACGGGCAGTTTTGTGGCGTTGAAGGAGACGAGGTCTTTGAAATCCTTTTTTTTTTTGAAACCCTTTTCCCACAGATGCCGTCTGATGGTTATTGTGCTGCAGTCAGCACCAGTAAAGGCCTTAATTTGGGTCGAAGACCGCCCTGTGTCTTGATGGACAGCCAATCGGATCCTCGGGCTCAGCGCAGGTGTAATTTTTTTGGGTTTACCACTTGACTTTTTTGTTCTATAATGCTCAGGATCTTTCAAAAACATTTAGAATGACTGTCTTACTGCGTCCAACCTCAGCAGCAATGGCACGCTGCGAGAGGCCTTGCTTATGCAGCTCGACGATCCGACCACGTTCAAGAGGAGACAGCTTCTTAGCTTTAGCCATCAGAGGGCATGACCGTGTGAATGCCTGACAGAAAATGAAAATTTTGAGCATATTTTGGCTTTAATAGCCTGTGGTCTTAAACTTTTGATCAGGTGATAAACAACCTATTTCAGCTTACTTGTTGTTTTTAATAAATTACTTTTTCAAAGTGCTTGTTGTCACACTCCCCCTGCTTGCTTTTGCATATTGTAGCTCTATTTAAAACCTCATGAAGGTCCAAATGTGCAAAATGCATATTCTAGCAATTTTTCAACTGGTCTTAAGATTTTGATCAGGACTGTACTATTTGTTTCAACCAATGACCAGAAGGTAGCAGCCAGGAGGATGAGACTCGCAGGACACTGGCAAAGGCACAGAGAACTGCCAGCCTCCAAACTGGTTCTATGGGAACCAACACATGGGCACCGGTCGTGAGGACGCCCCACATTAACCTACGTGGAGGTACTAAAGGGGGACGCAGGAGCTCAAAGCCCCAGCGAACTGGCCTGATGTATGGAAGACAGGGATGACTGGAATCAACGATGGAAGGCGATCTAGAGAATGAAAGTAAAACTTGACAAACTGAAACATGAAGTTTTGTAAACTAATAAATGGGTGCAGCTTTAAAACTGTGTTTTCTTGGAGTTTTTTTCTTTTAAGTTTCAGAACTTGCAGCTATAAATGCATCTTGAGTGCTGATTGGTTGCTGCACAATTACTATAATGATAATTTATGTTTTTACAAAGTCCCACAGATGAGTCCCTCATCTCAGAACCATTGGTCCAGACCATTGTCTTCATCTGTTTTTCAATCATTATTCTATTTCTACGGTCTTTGCAGGATCCAGATTTGTGGAATGAGCAACACAGCTCAACATGTGGGTAGTGCCCCCCAAAAAGTGGCCAAATCCCCTGCAACTGGAAGCTGGTGTTCTGGTGCATCAAGTGGCAGCATTATTTGTTACTGTTTCAAAACTTAGAACTAAGTTCCACGGGACTAGTTAAGTTAAACACAGCAGCATGAGAATCACCGGAAGACCCTTACCCTTGTTTCACAGAGGAACTGTAGGCTTTCTGATACAGCACAGAATGACTTCTAGCTGTGTTGTTCTTTCCATGAATGCATAGTCCTCCAAGTTGTACCTCATTGTAAAGGTGACTAATCAGGATTTCCAATGATTCACTGTAAATGATATACAACAGCAATAGGTATCGTTAAAGGGGAGAAATAATCAACTGAATAACATTTCCAAACTATCAGAACAAGAACCAGCTCAAGTGGAGTCAGGTCTGCTAAAGTAGAACCAGACAATCTGGATAGCTTGACTGGAGTTTCCTTTTAGACATGAAAAGAATCTAAAGTTGAGATGGAAGATGAGAAGTGACACAGATGTGGCTCCTTTTCTCTTAGCCAGCTGTTGTGTCTTAACCACAGAACAGGCTGAGTGTCCCTGACTGTCATCATATTTTGGAAACATGCAGATGAATGCGCCGTGGAAATCCTGAAACACTTCCTCACCCCGTCAGACTCAATTTGAATGAGGCATCAGTGAAAGGAAGAAATCTACACGTCACATTCTGTGGATGTTCCTTTACTTCTGATCACGGTTCACTCTAGAGGGACGTGTTGATGCAGTGAATATCAGCACAGTGAGGATCCATTTCATGATTCATTTACAGTTGGCTTTCTAACATGAATGGAACGGAGTTGTTGCTGCCTAGTGATTGGCCTGAAATCAGTCCATGGCATGCCCCCTCTTGTTACCCTAGTGGTGTAGATCTGTGGTAATCAAAGTTTTATGTAACATGGGGATTCACAGAAGAGGGGAGAACTAACATAACACAGGGTCAAAGAGAGCCATGGGCTTGTTTCTAAACCCTAATAAAGAAATGAGGACTCACTCAATTTTATCTGCTGCTTTAGTTGGCTGAACCTCCCCTGTTGACATGGTGTGTGAAGTGTGTAAAGTGTTCCTGAGCTCACGTGGTAATATCCTTTTCAGCATGATATTGGTTTTTAATGCGGTGCTCTCTCGCTCGATGATACTATGGACTGTAGATGATGAAATCACTAAATTTCTTGCAATTGCCAGATTGCTTAAACTGTTGGACTATTTGCTCACATGGATGCTCACAAAGTGGTGAACCATCACGCCCCATCAATGCTTGTGAGTGCATAAGTCTTTCAGGAAAGCTCTTTTTATACTCAATCATGATGCTCAACTGTTTCCAATGTTTCCACTGTTAAACTGTGACATTTTTTGGGCATTCATCTACTTTTTGTTGCCCTTGTCCCAGCCTTTTTGGAACAATTTGCTGGCAAGAAATTCAAATTGAGTGAATAATTACAAAAATCTATGTCATTTATCAGTTTAGACATCTTGTCTTTGTCATGTTTTTGAATTTAGTTTAAGTCAAAAAGGATTTGCGAATCATTATATTCTGTGTTTATTTGTTTCACACATTGTCCCCACATCATTACAATAGGGGTAGATCTTTATTTCACCATTAGATGCCTTGACCCAGTCTAATGGCTGAGTTGTCTGTAGTCAGAGGTACAAAATGAGTGACAAAATAACAAACAGAAATGTTCCAGACATGTGTGCGTATGAGGCAAATATGATAGTATTAAGTCATTTATTTTAAATTTACATTTGGATAATGGCTCATTTAAGATTGTTGCTTCTAGTCTACTGTAGATGTTGTAAAACAAAAACTGTTTTGTTCATGAAGTATGCGACAAATATTGTCAGTAATCATCTGTGTTAATCCAAAACAAGAGCATGATTGGACTATTCATTTACCATGCTGGTTTTGTTCTTACATATTGTTGCATGAATAAAGCTTGATCGGAAGGACATGCTGGGTGTCAATGAAGATAAAGGTTTAATTTTTTATGTATGCAAAAATATCTGTAACATTTTACTTTAGGCTCCACTTTCTGCTAAATAAATGCTTAAAATTGCTTTACTCTTTATGATTTAATGAATGAAATAATTTAAGATGCATATTGATTTCCTGATGCTCAACGCTGATCAAACATGTAGTGTTACGCCCAGCCTGGGGGTTACTGAATGCAACATAAAAGGACCACTCCTTTGTCACTCCCAAGGAGACACCATTACAAAAAGACATGAAAACGAGAATGTTTGCTTTAATTGTTCTCTCTTTTCTTTAACAATTTAGCTTTACCTCAGGGAGAGCAAGCAAAACAAAAATTACAAAACACTTTTATAAATCAAAACCTTATCTGACTTCTTAATGAAAATAATATATTACAAACCTAACGCTAACTCCCTAACTGAAAAACAGGAGAAGACAATAATGGGCTGTACTCTCCCCTACTTACCGGACTGCTTTTTAGTTTACAATTTTCTCACATCAAACACATTTAATTTTACACAATCTTAATTTTCTCAAACAAGTGATTCAAGCTGCTGCTCTGTGGCGAATGTTGGGAGTGAGGAAGGAGGAGGGTCTGCGTCTCCGCTCGCTCTGTCTTTTTTAAACAGCCCACAACCAATCGGATGTCGCCCCTCCGCAGCGCTCCGGTTGGCATTGGATGTGCCATTTCATTATCGTCCAATCAGGACGCACCACACCTGAAGAAGTCTCAGAGGGAGAGCACAGAAAGAGGAGGGAGGGAAAACACAAAGCTCCTCTACCATGCAATAAATTGCACAATACACAATTACACAATAAATGAATGACTTACAGTCATAACAGTAGTCACTTTGACTTTATTCAGTGAGTTTGTCATATTTAGATCATCTGTTAAGGGTCATTAATTAACATGAGCTCTCATATGGACTATTCTAGCAGGCCAAATGGTTTATTTTTGGAGCAAGATGCAACTAAATAAATGAATGAATGTAGCTATTCAAACTGACAGCTTATTTTACATGTTTTAGAGAACTTAAGGTAATTTTCAACATTTGTGATAAAATAAAATCCACTTACACACTACATGTTGTTCAACACAGTAGAGAAATTATGCTGTTAGGAGAAAGTACTCAACTCAAAAAGAGATTTGAAATCCCTTTAAGAAAAGTTACAATTGTACTTTTCAATAAAGTAAAGAGTAACATAAAAGGGTTAATTTGAAAGTGCTAAGTCAGATATTAAAATTTCTGCAAATGTGTACTGACAAAATTTTTACCTTGTAGGTTAGCATTAACTTTGTCATTATTTGAATCTTATCTTCAATTGAAGCATAAAAGCTTCATAAAAGTGCATTTTTTCTTTTTTTTAGCATATTTGTAACAATCAGGTTTTTCTTTTTCTAGCTTAAGGGCAAATTGAGCTTGATTACAATATACATTTAATGTAGGTGACATAAATGACTATAACTTCCATATACTGTGTCAGTATGGGCTATGGTGAAAAATATTGGTGTTTCACCACAAATATTAATGAGACACATTTAAAATATTCTGCGAATATATAAAAATTTATATAGTTTTTCAATAAGTTCTTGTTCAATATTAATGCAAAAAAAAAACACAAGAGGCTGACAGTATTTAATAATAATAACACTGAAATCAGGAAGCATGCCCACAGGACGACAAACCGGACGAGGGGGCATACTGGAGCACCATCCTGGAGGAGCAACTGGACAGCAGGAGGTGACCTTTCAAATCTGACAGGATGATCAGGCCTCCATAAAATTAACTGAAAAGGACACGTCACACTACTATTAGATGACACTTCTGACAAAGGTGGAAGAGCGCCGTCGAAACTTGTAACTGTATGAGTTAAAAACCTTACTTGTCTTGTCTGTTTTAGGTGCCTTGGCCAGGAAAGTTTCGAAAACATTCCTGTGAATTAATTTCCCTCTATTGATGTTCTTCTAAAGCAGAGCTCAGGGAATACATTTGTATCAAACTAACGTAGTGTGTTCCTAAACATCAAAATAAAGTGAAGCTGAAAGAAAAAACAAAAACACAATCTATGCTTTTCCAAGCAACTGTTCATAATTTTAGCACAAGATATATTCTACATTGTTTTCTGTATTGTTAACAAATTACCTTGGGTATTTCAGAATGTGTCACCTAGGAAACAAACAGAAATTACTGGACATGATATTAAATGTATTGCACACGCATTCACGTACAGAAAGCCACAAAAAGCTGTACTGTTAAGCCGGCAGTCCCCCCTCCCTTACATCTGTCTATATCTACCCGGAGAAGAAATGCACAGGGATTAAAGCAAGCACCTTTGTCCAGCAGGAGGCTTTCGTACAATTTTAACATTATACACTTCTCACACTTCATATATTTTTAATTCAGTGTGAAGTGTCTGTGTAATAGTTCCTCTATGTCACATGCTGTACCATGTTCAGAGCTGTTTGTTTATGAGTCTTGATGATGGACAGTCGCCCCAACAACATCACATAGCAGTGTTGGGTTTCAAAGGCTGTATCGGCATCCCGAACTCATCCTGGGCATCCCTTTGAAGACCATATGTGGTGGGCTGGACATGACAACAAAACCTAATATTTATAGAGGTCTTGCAGAAGGTAGTAGAGAAAGAAAGACCCTTTTTTTTGCAAGAATATGGTGCTGTGTCAAGACTTTAGTTAAAAAAAGTAATACAAAATAAGCAACAAACAAAAAAACAAACAAAATAGCTATTAATAACCCCACTACATTCATCAATCTATTTCCTTTTCCGAGCCACTTGTTCCACCTATTCAGAGCCACCAGCTCATCCCACCTCCCTATCAGGCCTCAATGACTGATTGGTAAAAGTCCATTAGAGCTGTCACCTTATTCAAATATCTTTTTGAGCAAGGGGGTAATGACAAACTGCAATCCAAATGAAGGAAAAAATTCAATTATTTAAATGATTTAATGAAAAGTTTGGGCCAAAGATATAGAATATCACAGTATTTATTTTTTTGCCCAGGTAAAAATTTTTTAAAAAAATGTATCTGTAAGTGCTTTACATTGTGGGTAACAGCACTGCTCAGATACATACTGCAAATTTTCCAGAAGCAGGATGACATCCAGGCATTCTTGGCATACTGTAGATTTTGCAGGTGCTTGCATACCACATCTGTATTTGATGCTTATTTAGGATATGGTTTAAAAGATGGCCATTGCTTTCTGTCCTGAAAGGCAACCATTTTATTGAGAATCTTCACCTAAAGAAGGTCATGTCATTGTGCCATCCTAGGATGTGCACTCAGGTGAAACTAAGACTGTATAAGAAGTGCACACCACTTCAGTCACACCCAGAGTTCAGACTTTGGAATGAACAATTTATTAGCAGAAAAAATATCAACAAGACATGCAGCAGCCTTATCAACCTGGGCGTCATTTTTGACCACTCCCTTTCATTCCAGTCACATATTAAATCCGTCACTAAATCAGCCTTCCACCATCTCAAAAACATTTCCCGTCTCCGTTCCTCACTATCAGACTCTGTGACTGAAATTCTAATCCATGCTTTCATTATATCCCGGCTGGACTATTGCAATGGAGTCCTGTCCAGGGTTCCTAGCAAAACCCTGGCAGCACATCACCCCCACTCTCATTCACCTCCACTGGCTCCCGGTCAAGTTCCACATTCATTACAAGCTCCTCCTACTAACCTACAAGTCCCTTCACGCACTTGCCCCCCAGTACCTGGCTGATCTCCTCCACTAACACACCCCATCCAGGAGCCTTCGGTCATCTGACGCTGGTCTCCTCTCCATCCCGCCGACCAAATTTAAAACGTTCGGTGACAGAGCCTTTAGTGTGGCTGCCCCCACCCTCTGGAACTCTCTCCCCGCAGAAACCCGCAACTCTCCCACTCTGGACTTTCAAATCACTTCTCAAAACTCACTTGCTCTCCCTGGCCTTCCCTGTTTAAATGTCTAGCTTAGGTCCAAATCAGGTTTCCTGCTTTGGTCTTTGTTGTTGATTCTTATTAGTTTGTCTCCTCTACTGTGGAAAGCGACCTTGGGTTCCTTGAAAGGCACTACATAAATTTAAGTTATTATTACTGTTATTATTATCACCATGGAGCCACTCGGTGCTGGGAAGCCAAAGAGACACGGAGCTGGAGAAACTCCACTCTGATAATTGGCGGCTCAACCAAATGTTGGAGACAGAGAGACAGAACTGCTGCAAGGAGTACAATGAGAGACTCTTGCTCCAACAACAGATGGGGGACACACAGCAGCAGCTGAAAAAGCAGAAAACCCTGAAGGAGATGTACATTAACCGGGGCAAGGAAACCAAGAGAGAGCCTGAGACTCCAAAAAAACTATAGCAGGGGGAGACTTCAAGTGCCTCACATAGTGAGCGCCTAAAATTTCGCTGAGGAACTGCAGGTTAAAGCGGACAAAAATAGGGCCCTCCATACATGAGGGCTCTCCTCCTGCCTTTGTGGGTTTTTCTCTGGGTACTCCAGTTTCCCATCAAACAACTTTTAAAAAAAGCTATTGAATTAATTGTCTTGTTTGTCTTTTATTGTATTCAGTTGTAGAGAAGAACCACCATCGGTGTTGGTAATGTGTCTGCTGATCATTACCCCCGCCAAGGTGGTTAAGTTTTTGGGAGAGTTTGTTTGTCTGTCTGTCCGTGAACAAAATAACTCAAAAATTTATGGATGGATTTTGATGAAATTTTCAGGAAATGTTCAGCATGGGAAAAGGAAGACGTTATTCAATTTTGGTGTTGATCCAGATCACCATCTGGATCCACCATGACCAAAAATGCGGTTTTCATGAATAACTACTGAACTAAAAAAGATATCATTATGAAACCAATTGCTAATGGTATGTTTTCATGGTCAAGGAATCTAAATGTTTACATGAAATAAATGTAGGACTAATATTTATGGTAAAAATCACACCATGGGAAAGGACTGTGGTGCTGGCGGAGGTCTGGGCTCTCCGAGTGCTTTTCTAGTTTCTGTGTGTGTCAGCGTCAACTTTCTCACTTTCAGCTCAGAAGTGTCCTTTAACTTTCATTGATCCATCCAAAAAGGGGCCAAACATATGTGAAATCCAACATTAAACTTGTAGGATTCTCACAACTGCATGCCAATTCCTGTTTTTTGATGGTCGACCATAACTTTTGAACAAACTCAACCTGTCAGGCACACTCAAACTAAAGACATCTTTTATCTTAAGGATGCTTGATATCAGATTTTGACAATATTTCCAAATGTAAATGAAAACTTTTTGGCAAGAGTACGATGTGTCTCCTTGATTTAAATTGACCTGTTCCACTCATGTGAGGAACAATGTGTGGGAAATTTGGTAAATAGTTTATAAAACACTTTCAACAACATGAAAAATAATCAATAGAACTATTTCTTAAAGATACTATGAGGAGTTTCTAAGTAATTACAAAAATGTCTCACTTTTAGATATATGCCTGATCGAAATACACACTTGAAGATGAGTTTTATAGCATCAAAATAGGTTAGCTATAAATGCTAGGGCTGTCGGGCTGGACTGGCCTGGATACTTAACTTCGGGAACAAGACAATTAAAACTAGAGCAAATTTATGTTATTCGGACACGTCTTAGAGCACCGGGCTGTAAGTAGCGATATATAGCCGGCTACAAAACTACGATACTAAGTTTTCCAAAAATTGCTTGTTGTCACACATCAAAAACTACCGCTATGTAACTAGAAAGAAATACATAACCTGGTCGCTTTGCATCCTGTAAGTTGTTGAAAAAAGAAGTTGTAAAGCAATGCAGAGTTCTGAGGAGGTCCGAGCTACATTTATCACAACAAACACACGCTTTGGCTTCAGTCACGTGTTTGGTGCGTTCCAGTTGTAGTCAGAAGTAGGAATTTCCAAGTTCCGAGTAGGAAACTGCAACTGGAACGTTCCCCGAAGTCGGAATTTCCTACAGGGAACCTCACCACCCCCGAGTTGACATCAAAGATGGATGCCCCCAGTGTGAACAGTTATTTAGTTCCTGTAATAATCAATTTATTTGCACTTCTGACTGGGGTGTGTCGCTCTAGATCAGCTGTATACATAGTATTGTTAGACTTATATTTACAAAAATGCTGCGATAGTGATAATCGCATTCTTCATGTGAAATTTGTGAACAACAACGCAGGGCGTGCTAACAACAGCTAACAATAGCCTGGTAGATTGGCATGTTTTTTTCAGACTTCAACTGGAGCGCCGATAAGTCGGAGATGATGTCACTCCCAGTTCCGAGGTTACTGGAACGCAGCATTATGACAGTCACCGCATGTGCTCATGGGTGTCAGAGTCATTATGTTGCCAGAAATAGATTCTCCTCATAGCACCTTTAAGAAATAAAGTGGAGATAGGAGATTTGTGCTCAATAGCTCTGAAATTTTGTTTTACCCTTAGACTGTATTTTCAATTTTGGCCTCTTCCGTATTGAGTTTGGCACCCCTCCTTTACAGGCAATCACCAGTCCTGCTCAGCTGTATGTTGGCGAAGACTTAAACTTCTGGGAGACGCATATAAGTTTTTGTTTTATTTAGCTTTGTTTGCTTTTTTTAAGACTTCAGTCAGTCAGGTTAACACAAGCATTCCATCAAAATTTCACCATATACCACCAAAAAAACCCTTTGCATCACTGCTAGGTTCAATAAAAAAACATGACAAAGTGATTCATATCATCATGAATGAAACCAGTCTTGCAGAAGCTCTCTCACAGTTCACCTCATGCACAGTCTGCACAGGACTCCCAGAACCCACCATCAATGTCACTGATGACACCAATGACCCTTGAACTTCTAAAACCATCCAGGACACCGTAAAAGAAAAGGTAAAGCACGGAACTGAGTGCTGAATTTGGAAAACATGGATGTCTTTACAGTGTAAGGAGAGCAGCAAAGAAGGCAATGTGGCACCGTGGGAAGAATGTGGTATACCAGGAGGGTAATCCCAGAAGCATGTGGCAGGGTCTTGCTTAGCTCTTCTGCAGCCCGTGCACGTGAGCCAAACAACTATTATGGTGCTCTCAGACAATCAGCACATAGAAATGATGCAGGGGCTAGGGGACAGTACAGCCACCTTTCACACTATCACCCTTTCTAAGAAACATAGGTTCCAACACCAGGAAAGCAGCAGGGATAAACAGAGTGAGTGTGCCCTAAAAGTGTCTGCTGCTCTTGGTGTTCACAGTGACATTCAACCTGACCCTGACTCAGACTGTCAACAAGCTTCAAGAAGACCACTATCACTCCTGTGCCAGAGAAAACAAAAACAGAGGCTGGCGAGAAAAGCCTTCTTCACAGGAATACAACTGACAGTCTCAGGATGATCTTTCACCCTGAGGGCTTAACAGACTGGACAAAATACATACCCCAAACCTCCGTCATTGTTTTTCTATTATACTCAAATAATCCCCTCAGTCTACAAATGGAGGAAATTATTTATAAAACCTATTTTGCAATGTGGGACAGTGCATATTAATGAATGTACAATGTCTTCGGAGCCCTTTAAAAATGACATTGACACACAGTGACGGGTTTATCACAATCCTAATTTTAATCTGTAGAGTCAAACATAAAAGAAAAAACATAAAACCATAGTTATAGACACTAAAACAGTATAATACCGCAAACAATAACAGACACAGCTACAATAAAATGAAATGGAATAACACAGGCTGGGTTAAAATCTACACTAAAGTGCCTATCACAAAGTGCTAAAAGTACACGTGCCTGTTGTGAAATTGCATATTTTTGTGTTCAAGTATTTTGTTATTCTAATGTTACAATATTTTGCACAAGCAGACTGTGTTGTGCTTTACACAACACAGTAGTAATTTAAAATACATTCTGTATGCAATGGGAAGCCAATGAAAGGAAGAAAAGCCCATATAGCACACGTTCCAGCCTTTTTTTCTTTTCTTTTCTTGGAAACAACCATGTCAAGTTCAACATCCATTCCACTGTGTTTCCACTGTTTTCCCTACCTAAAAGTTTTTTAATTCAGCCTTGAATTGCTGTCTTTTATTTCGTGTTGGATTTGTGGATCCCTGGTGAAAATCAACACTTACTCAAATTTTCTAGATTAAAAAGAAGTATTGTGTAATCAGAACACTATTTTTACCTGTAGAGGAAGTGACTACTTCTTGCCAGTCTCATGGACCAATTAGATGCACTCATTTTCTTGACAGTGTCCAATCAGGAGCAACCAAATGTCAAAAAATCCAAGACAGTTCCCTGTTTCTTCCTAAAATAACTGAACAGGATGAGTAGTGTGATGGGACTATTTAAAACACTTGGGACAGAAATTTTATTCAGAAGTGGCACCATACCTCTATGAGGCAAAAAAAGCGGAGGAATTATTGGGAATATTTTAATAGTTTCCAGTATGGATCTCTTATCATACTTTTGTTTTTTCCCCATTATAGACTATAGGCTATATTCATTTTGAGTTGAATTTTGAATTTCTGTTGGATCTCTTTGATCATACAGATTTTAACACATTAGTCTAACATCATTACAGCATAATGATTCTGACAGTCAAGGGTGTTGTAAAAAAAGACGTACATTAACTTGATTGTTTTTGACAGGGGGAAGTTTCATGTGCATTATTTAAACTAAAGTCCAGGCAGACCAAAAGTAGCACATAATGTCTTGGCGATTCAAGGGTGGACACTGCCTGCAAAAAGCTCCAAAAAACTCATTATCAAACTGATGTCACAGTTCATTTGATTGGAGAATTGATGACATCTACAAAATTTACAACACGGCAGCCTGTCAGTCGAGCAGCCAGTCACACACTTGATGAGAGCAAAGAATAAAACAAAAAAGGAGCTGAGATGAGGTGGTCTTCCGCTTGCTTCAGTCTAAGCCCCCTTGTCCTCAGCCTGATCATGTTCCCCTCCCTGCGCGGCTGTGATGAAGTGCTGGAATTGCGGTTTTGCATAATGTGGCCTGACACGTCATACGCTGAGATCCATTCTCCTAAGCCCCGGCCTAAGAGACGCTCACTGTTTGGTGTTGCTCTAAAACAGTCTCTGTGCCTCACTCCTGGTCTCTAAGGGCCTTACTAGCTCTTGATTAATGGATCCAACTGTGTGTGGGGGGGAAGACACCTGTCCTTTCCTCCATCAGCAGTTCCTTCCCAAACTGAGGAGCCCTTGTGCTAACCTGGGCTGGAATGTCACCTTGGCAAACCCTGGGTCAAGAGGACGCTGTGCTTTTGACAACTCCCCCTAAAAACCCTCCAAACCCCCCACTGCATGGTATGACAATGTTGAGCATGCCACAGTTCGGTTCACAACTTAACTGAGAGACAAAAGTGACAGGAGAGATTGCAAAGACGTTTAGGTATTCCAACAGGTGTGTGTGTGTGTGTATAATTATATATATATATATATATATATATATATATATATATATATATATATATATATATATATATATATATATATATATATATATATATATATATATATATTTATACATATAGTAGGGGTGCAACAATACACATCATTCACGGTTCGGTTCGGCTTGATACGTTTCTGTCACAGTTTGATACTTTTTCGATACAAAATATGAGAAATTTCAATGCCTTTTTAACTTGTGGTTTATTAAAATAACCAACATTTGTTTCAACTCAGAGTACATTTTCATAAAATTGAATTTAATGTAACTCTTGCAGCTAAACCAGGCACATTCTTTGGTGCATACTTAGAATCATAAAAAAAAACCTCACCATGTAAAAATAAGAATAAGTAAAAAATAAATGCATCTAATGGAGAACTCACCCATCTTATGTGGTGCATTCTTAGCAGCAGAGTAAATATTACAAAGAACTAGCTATAAGTTCAACAAGTACCGTACCATGTCCTAAAACCCAACATTATCCACAACAGAAGAGGGTCTCATGTGCTAATGGCTTTCTAAATGACCCAGGTAAAGTCTGTAGCATGTGTGCTGCTTGTTGCTTCTGTCTGGTTCCACTTGTTTTACCAACGGGATACTGTCGGCGTAGATGTGTTGACGTAGTTTAGCATCGTGTTGCACTTCCGACATACTGTTGACTACTCCGGGCAGCTCAACAATGCAGCCCGGAGTAGTCAAACGCAGATTCACTGAACTTTCAGCACATAGCAACTCGTCAGAAGTTGATCAAATAAATACAAGATTGCGTATGATTCGGTTCATAGGGTGTACCGAACTTAGGCCACTGTATCTAACGGTTCAATACAGATACATGTATTGTTGCACCCCTAATATATATATATATATATATATGAAGAGTTCTTTTCCAAAATGCTATAAAAGCCAAAATTAAAAAATATATATTACTCAGTGCTATTCTTTTGTATACCGATTGTACAACCTGCCCTATCAGCATTTAATGCCAGAAAGCTATATATCCCTGTTTAAACTGTATTTCAAAGTTCATTTCCCCAGCCAACCCAATGGTGGGTCTGGGCAAATGATGTAATTTTTCTAAATGAAAATGGATTCATAGCGTTTTGGAAAAGAGCTCTTCATATATATATATAAAGCAGGGAGAGGTGGTAGGTGAGAGCAACTAGCATTATGATGGCAAAAATTGACCGTACAGCAATTAACATAGATGTTAACATTTATAGGGCCCTGTGAAATCCATGATCACGGAATCGCAGATGGAATTACAGAATAAGTGATTTAACCCAGAATTCAATACAAAGACGGAATATCATGGAAATGGATGATATCCTACGCAAAGGTGTTTTTTTCTGACTAAAAAGGAACGCATCTCTTGAGAAAATACCGAGTGGGAGTCACTGAGTCACTTCCTCTCCCCCTCATCTTCCCTCATTCATGATGTCAACATGTCACAGTGGCTGTCTAAGACACTGGCTGACCCTGTGTTCACACCAAAGTTATCTGAATGCCCTCTGTGTCTAGCTGCCATTCACTTTCAATTGCATCAAGGGGGTGCGATGCGAGCTACACGAGCGACCTCGAGTAGCGTGTAAGTGGGCAAAGAAGCTACGAAACTCCAGATTACAGGGCAGAGCAGTTTGCCAATGACTATTATGTGTCAGGAGATCAAATGTTCAGCAAATTTTGTCAACATATGGTTGAATAGACACATGAAGATTCATGTGAGGACCCCCTGAAGGGTATGTGAATATATTTCATTACTTTATACAATGTCTAGTGGTTAAATTTGCGCAAAATACTAAAAAAACGAATTCTCGAAAACAAAACAAAAAATTCCATAGGGCCCTACATTATCAGAATGTATTCTACTAGATCTGGGCCCCATGAACAAAAATTTACACTGAAAGATTTATTTGATGGTAAGGCTATTTATGCTTAATTTCGTCATTTTTGGCTAGAGTTCATTCTATTTGGTGGCTTATGTTTTGTACTTTGCAGTAGGGTCCACCCACAACAATATCTGATTGGCTTGTAATGAAATGATGAACGTTTGTCAAATTACATGCATTGTTTGCCTTTGAAAACTATTGCCCATTCACAAACACTTTCTTTAAGCAGATGGACTCTGATGGACCAGTGAAATATATTGAACTGTCCATGTAATGCGTCGGGTTAACAAAAACTCAAGAAAATCATACACATGAACATTTACGATGTAGCCCATTTTTGTTAAAAAAATGTAAACAATCTTTTACCGCAGTGATCATGCCTTAAACAATATTTCAAGAGTCTAAGCACACTTTGCTTACTTTAATACAGACTTTACCCCGTTTTTACCTAAAAGTTTAATATATTGTAATATGATCATGTAAAAAACATACCACAGATGTTTTGCTTGTAAAACCTTCATTGTACTTAAACTGAAGATATCTGACAGCGGTCAGTGGCTGTGTGGCTCTTTTTTGTGACAATTAGTGTTACCCTCATTTTAGTTGTGTTGATGTTGACTGAAACTTTATTTACTCCTTTATAAATACACATAGCACATTTAAAACCCTGAAACCTGAAACATGTCAATGACTATGCTAATCTAGAATGGAAGTCCCCTTAGTTAATATAGATCAAAGTCAGAATGCAAAGTCTTTTTTAAGGTGCTGTGGCCATGAGATATCTGATACACAGGGATGAGCCAGCAGGGCTGCAGGTGGAGGCATCAAAATGAAAACAGTCCCTCTCTGCACCTGGAGTCACAAAATCGGTCTGTACTTTAGGGGGGGAAAAAAACAAATACGTCATGTAAACTGTCCCTCTGTTCGTACATCTGATCATAAATCAAACACATTAACATGTTGCACAAGGCTTTAACTCGGTGCCCTGCTGTCTGTCAACATCCTTCTCATACAGAAGCTCTGTGGATAGCAGAAGATACCTATTACCGCTATTACACTAAAATAAGCGAATGGCTATAATTGGTAAGTGACTCTTCTCCCACTGTCAGCATACACAGGTCTTATCGGCAGCAGATGAGCTGTGTGGCTGTGTGTTTCCTATGGCGCATGAAACTGGTGTCATCACGTTGATGACATCATCAGCGCGATGAAGCCCCTCCATGTAAACAATCTAAAGGAGCATGGAGGCCACGGTTTTCTTTACTTTATACTTTTGTCCTTCTTTAAAAATGTACAAACTTGGCGCTTATGATACAAAGGCAGATGGAATTTGTTGCTGAGACGAAAAAGAGTCACATAAGTTACAGATGGAGGGGGCAAGTGTGATATTATGCTATGGGGACATTACTCCGACGTCATCTGTATGACGTCGGAGTAATGTATGTTGATGCTTCATACATGATGACAATATTTAAAATATAAAGTTTGACTGCAAAAATAAAATTAATTGTTTTTATTTGCCTCCAAACATAAAGTATATTTAATATTCTGACCTAGATAATATCCAAGCTGTTGTGAAGAGTGATGGAACAAAAACAAAAAAAGACTGCCATGTGCTGTTCTTTGCTTCCACCAGGGCCTCTTCTCACATCTAGGAATTATGCTAATAGTATGCTTTATCAGTTCATGTGGTTAGCAATACATTTTAAGAATTCATACATGTTTCAACATGACAGTTTTTGTTATTTGTAGAAGTCCAAGTCAATTCAAGATATTTTATGGATTAAATCAGACTCAGTTTAATTGATTGTAAATCACTTTCAGTACAATAAACTGTTGAAGATAATACAGTGGTGCAACTTTTTTTAGTTTAATATATAAATCTCACAATGTAAGACCTTTGATTTATTTATCAATGCCTCATTAAGCATTATCAACCAAAAAAGCCAACAGAAACCTGTTGTTACTCAGCCCACATTGATTCTTATATTTATATCACCTCTGGTTTAGTAGCTAATCAGAGCAGAAACTTGAATTGAAACATGGGGTGGCCAATCAAAAGTCCAGTGGGCCCCACCCAGACTGTCCCCTGTGGATGTGACCATGCCCCCCATGAAGTCTAGCCACAAAGCCAGACATGCAAGGATCTAATTCTTTCAAATAAAACACAGTTTGTTATCCACGATCAAAACAGGGTCGGTAAATAATATTTATTTCTCTACAGCCTGGCACAAAATGATTTAAAGCCCAGAACGAGCCTGTGGTCTGGTGGTTGGGTTGCTCTGTATTTTCCTTAAATGACTGACATTCAGCAAAAAACGACAGATAGGTGGGGAGGATTTTCATTTCAGAGAAAAGGCGTTCTAATGGTTTTAACTGTCCTCCACTGTAATTGCCTCTTTGACCTGTCAATCTGGATCAAATTTGACTTTATTTGCCTCATTTTGTGTGTTCCTCCTCTCTCTGAAATGACTCCAGCAGACACATGAAGCTCAAAGTCCTGCGTGCTTAAAGAGAGCCGCTCTGTGGTCACAGATGTTAAAGGGGTTGTGGATGAACGCTTGCAGATGACTAATTTGAGCCACTGTTTTTGAGAGGGAGCTGAAGAAATGCCTTTAGTTTTTCTTCAGACTCACTTCAGCTTTTTGTCTGTCTGCTTGACCTTTGGAGCAACTTCCGTCACAAGCATCCGATACCCCAATTAACCTTTGCAGTAGCCGGTATCTTGTTCTTCAGGAGGAGTGAGGAAGGTATACAGTTTAGAAAGAGAAGAAACTGCTGACATGCTGACCCTTAAAAACAGAGTAGTATACTCTCCTTAAATTCCAAGAGTCCAGAACATCTGAACCACAAAAGTGACCGGCTGCAGATCTATAACTCGCTCTGTCAGCCCCTTGCACTGTAATAATGTCTCCAATGTTCCTTTGAAAGCCTCACTCTTTCCTTTGAGATCTAATGTTATATTTGCAGTGGAACTCCACACTAAAGTTGGCAGATTTAAAAACATCCAGGAGGAACACAGACTTTGTGATTTATGTGAATTAGATGAAGTCGAGAACGAAGCACATTTTCTTCTGTACTGTCCTTTTTACGATGAGTTGAGAGCTCCTCTGATAAAAGTCCTGATATGTTTTGGTGTACTGATGATGACAGACTGAAATGGTTGTTTAGTTATAATATTTATAAGTTGGCCTAGTTTATTTGGATAGTTTATTTTTATGAGATTATTATTTCCTCTTTGTAAACGTCTACAATGATCTCTGAACTTGATGACTAAATAATGGTGTCTTGTAAGCCCGTTGTGTCGGGGATATATTCTATATGCATGACACAATAATAAAAATAAAATAAAAAAATCAAATGAATCTAAAGGGGAAAAAGTAAAAAAAGACACAGAACTCACAAATTTACACACAATTAGAGCTAGGGTTGGTAATCTGATTTAGATACTATTTTTGTAATACTGGTTAAAATGGTCTTTATGACCCGATGGCAATCAATTCATAATGTGTTCTTAAAACAGAGCGAAAAATATCTGCTATCTACAGCAGGAGTAAAACAGGGAAACACCAACCAATAAACATGTCGTGTCACCAATTTTTTAAACCACTTAAATCCCGTCGCTATTCTGCCCGCCAGCTGCTCATACATTTTGCCGGCGTGCACAGACTCAGTGCGTGTAGTCGAGCTAAGAGAGATCAGAGTCCGCTGAGAATGCTTGCCTTTCAAGTTTTGTCTTTGAAAATAAGGGAAGCCCGCTACGAGCCGTCCCACAACCCCAACCAAGCTCCAGTATCCCTCACATTTTAAGACAGATGTACAAAAAAATCTAAAACAGGGGTCGGCAGGTAAGTTTGGCCTTGGGCCAAAATTTTTACGAGCAACTGAATGTTGGGCCAAAACATCAAATCAATTAGAACATGTTTTCTTTCTCTCTCTCTCTCTTTTAAAAAAAAACCTTTTTTCTTATCTATAGGCTTCTTTTATATCGTGTGAATACAAAATGTAGGCTAATTTAAGAAAGTAATTTGTTTTAAATATATTAACTTTATTTCTCAGACTATTAGTGTGTTATTACTGCTTTAGCTCCACTGTGGCTGCCTTATAAAGTTGCTTATAATAGTAACTTGATTATAATAAGGCTGCTGTCTCTAATCAGCAACTTGACTGTCTTTTAAATCATCATAAATGTGCCATAGCCAACTATATTTTTTCCTCCACACATTTAATAAAAATGTCAGTAATTTCAATTTTGAAAAAAACCACTTCTTTGAGCCAAACTGTAATAAAGATTTAGAAGAAAAAAGATTTTTAGGATTGGGATATAATTGGCATTTTTTGTGATAGCAGGACAAATAGTCCTTTTGAGGGACATGCTTGGGCTGCGGCCACCGGCCGACTATTTTGTCAGCTGTGCGGCCGTGATGTTCGCGATTGCGGTGGCTTGTGTCCGTCCGACTGAGGGAGGCTGCTGATTGATATTTTCAGTGGTGCGGGAGCTGTTCGGGAGCTTTCCCGGTTTCCCTGATGGCCAGCACGTCCCTTCCCCTTTTAAATCAGATTTTCAATTTCATCTAGCGGGCCAGATACTATTGGAGACGAGACAGTTTTGGCCCGCGGGCCGTTAGTTGCCGACTGCTGATCTAAAATAAACACTTTGTTTTTCTAAGTTTGTTCTGTTGGCTCTAATCTCTCAATAGCTGCCACCCAGACTACTGCAGGTGGATGTCCTCACAAGGCTTTTTCTTCTTCTTTGGTTTTACGGCGGTTGGTATCCATCATTTTGGAGCATTACCGCCCCATTCAGGCTAGAGACAGAGTTCAGTTTGGGGAGGCATAGGAGGAATGTCTTTGTTATTATATCGTCACATGGGAGATTTATGGGAGAATGCTAATACAGGAAGACGGGGGAAAGAGGATAAAATATTTAAAATACAGTGGCCAACATGGGAGACTTGACAGCTATGTGGAGAATGGCAGAGGAACTACCTAGACCCCGATCAATGTCATTTTCGAGGAGGGGTGGGAGGGGCTAGACAGAGCCCTGAGGAGATGCTACGTTTAAATTCATGCTAGTTTTCCAAAATTACCAAACCCAGCTTTAAATCTGAAACCTCTGAAACAATCCCGAGACAATGCTGCATTGCATGAAGAAAGCTCAACAACACAAATCCAAATTCAAGACCCCCTTGATTGTTTTCTTTGACATTAAGGGTATAATTCTACAGAAGTGGGTTCAGAAGGGTCAAAGGTGAATCAACAACTCTTACACTACTACAAACAGGTTCAAGAAAAACTGTGAGAAAAAGTCCGAAGAAAGAGACCACAGTTGTGGAAAAACGGTTTCATTCTTCATCAAGACAACATGCCATCTCACAAAGTGCTCTCTGTAAAACAATTTCTGTCCCAGAAACAAATTCCAAGAGTCCAGAACATCTGAACCACAAAAGTGATTGATCACCCTCCCCATTTAGCAGATCCAGCACCATCTGTATTTTCCTTTGTTCTTAAGCTGGTTTTGCACCAAACACTAAATTCTGGTTGTTGCATAGAATACAGTAAAAGTGCATGAGAGGAAAATCACCGGAGAGTTTGGGTATCCCATAAGGTTATTTAACACTTTTAATGAGCTAGTAGTATTGACAAAGTTAGCACAACTGCTAACTGGCTACTGGGTGTGTTCTGTTTCTGGTTTGAAAGCAATGATTTAAAGTGTGATCATGCCTCAATGCTAATGTGAGCGTTGAAGTCCCCCAGAAGAACAAGGGAATCCCCAGAGGAGGCACTCTTTAGCATCCTTTCTAGAGAGTCTAAAAATAGTGATTACTTTGAGCTGCTATTTGGTGCATAGTAGAGCATGACACTGAAGCGGATTTTGGGGGCTTGGAGTGGAGTCAGTGCTCCTCCACGCTGAAGGAGCCAGATGAGGTGGCTCGGGCATCTATTCAGGATGCCCCCCCAGATGCCTTCCTGGTGAGGTGTTCAGGGCATGTCCCACCAGTAGAAGACCTTGGGGAAGACCCAGGACAAGCTGGAGGGACTATGTCTCCCAGCTTGCCAAGAAATGTCTTGGGATCCCCCGGGAAGAGCTGGACAAAGTGGCCCAGGTGAGGGAGGTCTGGGCTGCCCTGCTTAGGCTGCTGCCCCTGCAAATAGACCCTGGATAAGCAGAAGAATATGGTTTGGTATATATTGCAAACAGGCAGTTATGTTAACAGCCCCCATTGACGCCAATGGTTGCAGATGGAAGGAGAAGCAGCGAGTAGATCTCCAGCCTCACTACTGACGTCACTTTTCCATTTCTATGTATCAAAAGACCATTGCAACAAATGCTGAAGCATTAAAAAATGTTGGTTTACAGATGAAATTTGTTTTGTGTGATCAGTTGCATCCACATCAGTGTTTCAAGTCGTGCTGTATTGATAACGCAGACTAATTGAAACTCTCACTTGACCCACTGTGTGGTCTGATCACTGTCCTGGGCTGACTTTAGGGTGTGACACTCATCGTCCTTACCCTTAGGAATCTGATGTCATTAAGACAAGAAGCACAACCAATTAAAGGGCCTTAGACTGAGGTTATAGAGTAAGCCCAGAGACTCAGAGACCCTGCCCGGTTTCCTCCTGCAGGATTTGACCACTGACAGCAGACTGAGTGTTAAAGCACCACCCCCCATGTTTAAGACCCTGCATGTTTGACATTTCTTACATTGAAGACGAGCCCTTGAAGAGGGTGTGAATAACTGCTGAGATGAAGAGATGAGAAAAGCAGGCCTCAGTTGTCCACTTCTATTAACCATGCAGCCCACTGGTCATCTGGGTGGATTCCTATAATCAATGTTTATGTAATCTAAGTATATGTGATTTTAAATGTTAGTAAGATCAGATTCTACGGGACTCTTTTTTACTCAAACCAAAGTCACCTTTCTTTTAGAGCATATCTTTTTGGTGTACATGTTTTCCATTGGTTCTCTGTTACCTGAAAGTGATATTTGAAGGCAATGTGACTCTTTGGCAGTGACAAGGTGTAAGACAAATATATGATAGCAGTGACAGGACACACAGACTGTAAACATGAAGTTCTGAACTGTCCTGAAACAAAACACCAAGAATGTATTGATAGTTAGATCTCACTGTTAAAAATATGCAACACCATTTTTTGTAGGTTGTACACTGTTGCTGTGACATTAAATGAAGTTTGTATAAGAAAACTTTGGGTGATTTGACTTTGATTTAATTTATTTTTTACTTGTTATCAAATACTTTGACACATGCTGCTTTATTTTTCAGAAAAATGACTCAAGCAATAGTAAGTGTACTGATTTTAGAAAACTCTGCTTTTTTTAAGCATTCAATCAAAGAATGCAGCAATCTCCTCACTTTGAGAATGGAGGCAGGGCATCTTCAGGCAATAGAGTGTTAGATAAGATTAGTTCAGATAAGTCTAGATCAGTGGCGGCTGCTGGTCAGTCAGGGAGGGGAAGCTCATTTTTCTTCTGGCCTACATCATAAATTTATTTATTTATGTAAATGATCTGTGACCCTGTTGTACCAACTAGGTGTCTTTTCCAGGGATTTTATTCCCCAAAAACCCACTTTTGACCAGACAACACATTTTATTTGTGACAGCACTTCCAATGAGCCATCTCACCTTGTCATACCAGGAATGCTTAAAAGATCTGATACTTTTCCTCACCTTTTGCACTAAATCAATCTTAGGAGTTGATCTGCCCTGCTGTTTAACTCTAGTTTTCTCTTCGTAAGGAAGACAATCAAATGGCCTCGCCAAAATCTGGTCTACAACATTCATACTATCTGCCATGACGTGCAGCTTGCTAGCAGCTGGAGCTGCTACGTGAAACTACTGTTTGACAGGCTGTGAGTGTGAGTGAGAGAGAGAGAAGCTCCCCAGCCACAGCTGCTCGTTTGTGAAAAGAAAAATTGTCAGGAGAGAATCTTCAAACACAACGCTAGACATTTTTAAGAAAGATAAAGTCGCTGGTGATCGATAAATCCTCCGGATCAGTCCAGAACAACTGAATGTAAAACTTTGAAGATACCCCGGTGAAGGGTGAGCCTTCAAGATCGCTGATTGGCTCATTTCACTGTCAATCAAAAAAGGATTCGGCCTCAGACAGATCATCCAATCATCATGCAGAAGCTCAGCGTCCAGGCCAGCCCACTGCCTCATAGACCCCCAGAGACGCTGAGCGTCCGATGGGCGGGACAAAGCCCAGCGTTTATCCAATGACCGTCCAGTTTCCACAGTGGAACAACCCACTCTATATTTAAGCGCTGAAGTCTGAAGACGCTCAGCGTCCGACTGTGTTGAAGCACTAAGATGCAGCGGGGATGAATGAGAAGGAAGTCCCGCCAGTTACCTGTGATAAGTAGCTGATTCTGAACAAAAGATGAAGGTATTCTAGCGCATATTTAGTCAATGAAATGTACACACAGCAGGACATATCACCACTTTTTTGGGGGACATTTTAGGGGAAGCTGAGCTTCCCTTGCAGTCTTAGAGCAATCGCCACTGGTCTAGATAGAATTAGATATATGGAGTCAGAACAGTTTAAAAAACACAAACAGGCACAGAAGGACTCCAGGCTATGTTCACACTGCAGTCAAAAGTGACCTGAATCTGGTTTGTTTTGACAATGTGAACAGCATAAGTGCCATTGAATCTGACATTTTCAAATCAGATTCAGGCCACTTTCAAACGTGGTACTGAATCAGATATGTATCTTGAATGTTCAGACCGTAGTCTGAACAGCCAGGTCGCATTCAATGCGACTTTGACGCCATTCTAGTGCAGCAGTTCACCTGGGAACACTTTTTTCCAAAGTCACTTCATGGACAGAACATAGTCAGTGGTTAATATATAGAAATGATTATTAAAAGGTTTATGCATTTTTTTTTCCTAAAATAAAGAGTTTAAGTTTAATTTCCATCTACAAGCATGTTTAAAGAATGCATAAATGGGGTAGTGACGAGAGAAAGTGAGAGAGTTCCTGGGGCGATCGACCCAATTGTCTCCATTCCACGCACAATGAACATTAATTGTGAATGAATCATATGTTTGTATTATATCTGATAGACTTAGCTTATTAACACTGCACCAACTTTTGAATGGATTTATCAGGCTAAAATAACAGCTTACAGGATGCGGAGACACTGATGATCCACCGCTGTCCATCTCATCTGTGCACATTTGCGAGCTGCTGTATGTTTCTACAAGCTAGCATCAGTTGGTGAACAGTCTGCTACTGTCTGATCTGCTCTCAGACAAATGAAGAAACATCAGAACAGATGATAAAACTGAGTTTTCACCCCTTTGTTCACCTGTTCAGCACGCTAAAGCTCTGAGATGTTTGGCTCTCCAGCAGTGATCTGTCATAGGCAGGGGTTGGTGGGAAAGAGAAACTGCCTTTAGGTTCAAAAGAAATAAATTAAAGCTTACCCAAATTTACTTTAATAAGAGCTCACTCAAGGTGAGCTGCTGCAACATCAGGTTCTGCGTTATGGGGACAAACTTCTCCAGCATTGTGAACCATGGATTTGGTCTCGTGCTGTGTGTGATGTCATTAATATTCAACTGAGCATGTGTGTAACTTCTGAAGCAGCACATCACAGTTTGCAGTCAGGCCACATTTGCATTCGCACATTTGTTGTATTTGTGTTTACACAAAATGTAACACCTTGTAAAAGAACACTGTGGCCATATGAAATCTGAAGGATGAGGTTGGTCACCGGTTGGATCAAAAATTTAAATGCATGTCTGTTATCCCATGCAGTGATATTTCCTGATAATCTGTTATTTCAAAATAACATGTTTTCTCTGTTTTAATGTTCAAAGTGCTGGTATTGTGTTGTTATGGGCAATAAAACACTGAAAAATATGTGTTTATTGCATGGCAGGATGACAGGAAAGATTTGATTTCCTACATATTGATGCCACTGCCCAAACTTTGACTCAATGCTAACTGTACCCTGATATATCTGAACACAAGAGTTTATAAGTAAGGCACCAAAATAGGTAAAAACAGAATTATATCCAGAATATAGGCTGTACTTTGAGTCAAACATGCATTGATTTATTGGAGAAATGTAATTCAATCTTGTTATTTAATCAGATAAATACTCATATGCATTTAGTATTTATGCGTACAGCTCATCCGGATTAAAGTCAGATCGAAATACAGCAGCCTCATTAATCAATGCAATCAGATGACGGCAACATCCTGAATGTCTGCTCTCCCATAATCCTTTGTAAATCAAAGACATGGAAACATCTTTGTTCCTCGTCCCAGACTGATATTATTTCTCATTTCACTGAACTGTCCTCAGAGCACTATTTATCAATCTGGGAAGAATCGCTATATGAGGACTTACAGATAAAATGCAAAACCACTTTATATTTCCATGTACACAGGATGGAGCATATCCTGTCTGTATTAAAGGAAATCAGAGCTGAACATCTGGGGCTGTTTCCTCCACAGCTGTTCGGGACACCATCTATTTTGGCAAAGGTGACATTTTTGTTACTGTTATAGCTATTATTATTATATAGTTATTAATTTTGTATTAGTGGTTGTATTAAGAATCAAAACAAAAAAAAATCTGATGCAAACCTTTATTGTACACTCTTCAATTAAAGTATGGAAAGTTACTTCAACTGATTTTGGACCCATCACAACCTGGTTGATCCTGGCAGTAGCATAAGCTTGTCTCAAAGATTTAGTCATGCAAGTTTAAGCACACATGGCCTATACAATGTAACTGCAAATAGTCTATCATATCAATTATGGTTCCTTTGATTAGCCCAGAAAGATTTGCTTAAACCTCCTGCATCTGGAACCTGGTGTTCCAGGATGCAAAGTGGCAGCATTGTTTGGTGGTACCTGGTACCATTTCCAAACTTGAGACCCATTTTTTGACCAGGAAAGTCGAAGACATGCCATAGATGGATGTTTTAGGAAGACAACACCCAAGAATACTGGTGCATGGAGCTGAGTTGCTCATCCATGATTGCATAATCCTTAAAATTTCTACCTTGTTCAAAGCTGATTTGTAAGACTTTCCAATTATATAAAATATAATGCCAATCCATACCACTAAATCAGGGAATAATTTACTGCAACGTTTGTTTTTTCAAGGAGTATATGTACACTTTGAGCCCAGCAAATGCAGGAACACTAATGAACGTATAGTCACAACAAAACTGTTTCATGTCAGGATTGCCCTTTGATCGACCCAGGCCCTTGTGGTTGAAGCCTGTGTTTGCCACATTCATGCTCTCTTCATGTATGACACTGTACCTAGGAGCAGGTTTTCTGCTGATGTAGAGTTCATAAAATGCATACATCATACATTCAATTTTACCACACAGATAAATCATTTACCACTTATATGTGCCATGAATCTCATCAACGACAATCACCACCCAGTTCTCCCAGTGAACTTCTGAAGAGAGCATATTTCACCAAGTATAGTTGAGTAATCACGACTACTACAGCCAAAGTGACGTCATATGCTGAGGATTTTTACTTTCTTTACCAGTTTCCCAGCAGTGATCCCCAGCTTCCCGGTTTCATAAGGGCAACCAGTGGAGACACAATCATCACGATGGGGTTTGGAGTCCTTCCCATCTTTTTCTCAACCAGAGGAGCCAGTTGGTAAATCAAACTCTTACTGAACCAATGGGGGAATGACATAATTTCCCATAAGAAAAGCTTTAACTGATGTTCTTTTTGAAAGGAGAAAAAGAGTCATTTTCTGATAAAACTGCAGATATTGCAGCATCCACAGAGACCACTTTAGAAGGTGCCATTGTTTTCAAACATGCAGTCACTTCCCCCTGTTGACACGTCTGCAGCTCCCACCTCTTTCCCCCTGATTGAGTGAAATTGTAGAGTATTGGAGGTTGGAAAGATTAACTGCATGATTTCAGAAAATGAATCAGGTAGATCCATCTGCTCTGCAAGTTTGGCTTTGGATATGATTTCACGATACTGTGCTCCAGTCCTCGAGGCCCTACAACCAGCCCGGCCCACTCTGAATCATCCCAGTTCTCCCGATTAGCCACTCCGAGGCTGTAAGTCGAACATCAACAAAAGACTGTCTTTGACTTTTACCTATTTTCTTGGCCAGTATACTCAGCATACCTCTTACATGTACCTTGTGCAAAATTTCTAATGAATGTGGGCATGCAAGTTATAAAAGAGAAACGGGACATGTTTCAGATTACCTTTCACCCACTTTTACATTCAACCTCCAGGGCCCTGGACTATGTTTCTACATCCCTTTGGTAATGTTTATTAATAAACCGAATTACCGATGGCAGAAACCTCAAGAGGGATGTGACAGCATTTGTTTCCATTAAAGCTAAGTGTCATCCAGTCTGGTTTAGAGCAGTTTATGAGTTTCCAATTAAAGCATTAGTTTTATGTTTTAATCAGTCCATCTGTAGAGAAAATACTGCCTGACCTGACCTGAGTTAAAACTGTCATCAGGTCTCTGGGAAATCCAAGGTCTTTCTAAAAACCTTTTATGACAGTTTAACCACAGCGCCCCATCTGTTTTTCAAAACATAACTCCAACGAGGCAAAGAGCTGATGCTATTAACTATCCCCTCATGTAAAAACCAAAATATATATACTCTTCCTAAAAGGAAATATGGCTGATTCCATCGCACTCCCTCAGAGAACACAAGACCAGAAAAATACCTCCGTGCCCAAACCTTTAAAGATTTATGCTCCGAGTACTAGTTTTACGCTGGGAGGCAATCATGTGGTTTTTGACAAATGGATTTAAACTATTTAGGTATTTTCTCAAACTGGGATAATAAGTTCATTAGTTGAACTTGGCAAGTGGTCATGGGGTGAAGAGGCTTGTGGGTAAAAGGGGAGCCATGTATCATGAATGGTTTGGCAGATGTCCTTTAATCACTTTACAGACAGTCGGAGGCAGCAGTGAAGATGTTTGGGCAGATGGTGTGTGTGTTAGCCTGCAGAGGAGAGGGAATAAAAACTGTCAGATTGGTGTGTTACATGCTGTATATCAACATCGATTTTTGATGGTATTCAAAGTAATGTGTTTGAATCAAGGCTGAAAATTGTTTTAACATAGATTTATGTATAACAGGCTGCGGAGTCCCTAACCTGGTAACATTAACATAATGAGGACTGTTTCATGCATCCATAGGATGTGTTTCAAATTTAACTAGAAAAGCACTCGCAGACCTCCACCAGCGCCACAGTCCTCACCCATATTGTGATTTTCACCATAAATATTAGTCCTACCTTTATTTCGAAATGTTTAGATTCCTTGACCATGAAAACATACCATTAGCAATTGGATTCATAATGATATCTATTTTAGTTCAGTAGTTATTCACAAAAATCACATTTTTCATCATGGCGGCCAGACGCTGATCCGGATCAACATCAAAATTGAATCACTTCTTCCTTCTCCCATGCTGAACATTTCCTGAAAATGTCATCCAAATCCATCCGTAACTTTTTGAGTTATTTTGTTCACAGACAGACAGACGGACAGACAGACAGACAAGCAAACTCTCCCGAAAACATAACCTCCTTGGCGGAGGTAACAAAGATAGTGATTGGCAGGGCAGAACTTTTCAAGAGAAACTGGAAGGTGATCAAACAAAAAACAGTCTATTACATTTATTTCATTTCCTTCTTACTTTCAGCCGGATTAAACCACACTTGTGGCTACTGCCTCTTTGCCCTTATAAGGACACTGATAAGCCGGCTAAGAGCTTTGCAAGATGGATCTGCTTAATGACAGATATGGAATATAGCAAATCCAGTAGCAAGGTTACAGCGCCCCTCCATCCAAAGCACACTGAAGACAGGAAGTCCAGCTTGTCTAAAAAGCAGTAAGCACACTTTACAGCATTTAGGGCATTCAGGGCCTTAGCTTTTCCTGCTTGTTGAAAATTTAAAAAAAAGGTAAGACTCTTTATGAATTGAGAATTTCAGTCATGAGAGAGCCAGCAGGGCTGAAGGGCAAGAACTGTGCCAACTTAGGCTACTGTGTGGATTTTTGATCTCTACATAACAACTCATGTTTACATCCCATGAATACCCATAAAATTAAGATAATCATTTCAAGGCCCTGGAAATGGAAAAAGAAGATATGATAGATGCTAGACACCAACTTAAATTAAAGCAGATAATTAAATCCTTCAAAATCAGATGCATTTATTACTGATGAATATCACGCTTTATATGTAATGCAAAACCTTAAATGCACCCTTAATTTCAGACTCTGTCAACTGCTTTGTTTGCTCACCTGTCTTTAAAAGAAGTTAAAAGGAAGACATTTAATGTTGCAAAATAACATACTAAACAAGCAGTGTGTAATGATTTTGTCAAAATGTAGTAAACAGTATGTGAACATTTGCAAAATCTGCTGTATGCCAAACATACCCCGATGTCATATACTCTGGCAAAAACTAACAGTATGCATCAAACCAGTCTACCTATTACAGCACAAGGCGCCAACTTAGGACTCTGACTGGCGGAAAGCCTACCTAAGCAATGCTAACATGTGCATTGATTGCATTACATTGAAAAATTTCAAATTTTAGATTTTTTTGTTGTTGTTTCATAGTTGTTATAAATTTCTTGCTTGTGCTCAGTAGTGACAATTAAAAATTACTCATTACACTTGTTTTAGGCTGTCAATGGATGTTAATTTTTTGGTGCTAGTAGCGCTAGCTGTTACCTAAGCTACTGAAATATTGGGTTGGGGGGAGAAATTCTATGGTTAGATTTTTTAGTAACAGAAATACATTTTTAAAGATATGTTTTATACAGTTTTGTCTTGTAAAATAACAGCAGGTGGCAGTAATGAACTTTGTACAACATTCACCACCCAACAGGAAAAAAAAGAAACAGTTTTGTAGCACACTACAAATTAACAGCTGTTCGTTAGTCTTACTACATTCTACATTATACAGTTAATACAGTATGCAGTTTGAACTACATTATATAAAATACATAGTAGCAGGAGTGGTATGTGGTAGATAGTTCTGAAAAAAAAAAACAGTTGTCCCATGTCGCTTTTCTCTTTAGTCTTTTGTCTTTTGCTCCCTTTGGGTCAGAGTGCTGTGTGCTCCTCAGATGCAATGCACAGACTGATGCTTACCTCGTCTTTACAAGCCATAATCATGGTCATCATCTAGGCAAAATAAAGTATATATTACAAATTATTATAAATTATATTATTAATATTTAAACTATATATTTTTTTCTTAATAAAATGGGGTGAACAAGAAACAAAAATGACTTTGAAACTACTAATGAAGAAGAACAATGTAAATAAGAATCATTTCATCAAATGTGTTTTCTAGCTTGAATAGTGACTTTATCTGGTCCTAAATGTCTACAGACAGCTGTCCCCCTTTTTCCCAGTGCTGCATACCAGCACTGAATTTTTTGGTGGTACAGTATCAGAACATATCATCCTACTTTTACCTCTGTTTACTGTTTATCCTTTTTAACTGCAGAGTCATTGCAAGAGCATCAGGAAGCATTAAAAATGATTCCATAGAAAAATGTATAGTATAATTCTAAATTCCTCTCATCCAGCTCACTTTCAGTTTATAAGATGTTTTTGATGCTAAAAGTGTTCTTCTGTTTCTACAACAAATGTGCTGCTAGCATTGCCTGGTCCTTTTAGTGCATTTGTCACAAAAATCAAATTTGAACTGTTAGATTGATGTTGCTCAAGTCTGTTTAAGCTCCTTAACACCTCTGCATTCTTGTAACATTTAAAGCAACACCAAAAGTCTGGTCCATTTTGATCAGAAAAAGGGCGGAATGCATTCTTTGTTTCAGATTCACACTGGATCCTACATGTCCTCTGTGGTATCATTTACTGGTGGCATGTGCTGGTTGTTGTGGGTTGTTACTGAGGGTCTGCTGCTGAGGGGCTCCATGAGTGAGAAAGTACCACTGCCAAGGAGGTTGTGTTTTCGCCAGGGTCTATTTGTCTGTTTGTTTTGTTTGTTTATGTGTTTGCTTGCCTGTCTGTTAACAAGATTATGAAAAAACTACAGATGGATTTACATAAAAATTTTACAAGGTGTGGTTTGGTCCAAGGATGAAGTCACGGCATGTTGGTGGTGATTTGTCTGGACGCAAAAAAATTCCAAAATTTGGAAAATAATCCCATAACTTAACACCGGGTCATATTTAAAAAAATCACATCACTGACATCACTTGATGGATTTGCCTCAAAATTAACAGGATAATATAAACAGTATAATAACGTCGTGGTCAATTTCATCTGGATATAATCCAGATTGATGTCATAAAATACATTGAAGTTTATAATGACAAATCGCATTTATTTCTCCTCAGCTGCTGTGAGGGTTTTGCCCATTTTACATCATTTTGGGAACTGTGGTTTATTTGCAAAATCACGTAAACATTTCTTTAAGCCTATGTCACTACAATACCCAGCTTTCCTTGAAATGGCAGTGGAGGAGTTGTCCACATGGACAGACATGAGCAGAGACTCTGGGCTCTAATTTTGTAGACCAAGGGCAGGCAGGCACGCATCCACGCCTCCGTCCCTGCCCTTCCGTGCAAGTGCCAGAGAGGGAGGAGAAAGGGCGTGAGTGGGTTTAACACAGCCAAGCGCTGTCTTCACCAATCAATTGAACGCCTCTCATTGCCTTTAAATGCGCTGTGAGCAAGGCCCAGCGACTGATTAGTCTGAATGATCCCTGCCACCGCACAGTGTGCTGGAAAGACCCGGTAGCGGAGACAGTCAGAGCCGCTGTCACCGTTACAGCAACTTGGACAGCGGAAGGGCCATCAGGACGCGCATAGGAAGGCACATTGGCGTCACCGTGTGGACCAGCTCCCGGGACAGATGTAATCTGTTCCTTTGTTATTAATAGGAGTGTAAAATTAAGAGACAATTAAATTTAACACAGCAGCAGGCAAATCCATTCATCATGGTTGTGATCCACCTGCATTCCTGGTCTATCATCACCAAATAGCAGAACCTTTGGTGATATACTGTATACTCTCCTGGTATCTCCTCCTCATCCTCCTTGCAATAAAGTACTGCATCTTTTTAGATCACGTTTATAATAAAGACTAAAACAGGGAAATATGAATAATCAGAGGTAAATACTTAAGACACCAAGTGACATACATTTATTTTCTCCCTTTTTCTGCGTCTTTTTCTCCCTCTTTATTCTGAATTTCATGAAATGAGAGAAGCCAGATATATACTGAGTATCGGATGTTAAGGCTGTTTATTGTTGACTTGTAAGATGTGCATCAAACTTGGGCCACAAAATGTACCTGACACTTTGGAAACCTGCCTCTGAGGGTTTGCTGATGCTGTGTGCACATGTGCGCCTGTCACCAAATTACAGCTGTGGAGGGTGCTTGGCTTGGCCGGCGCTGAGAATGGACCAGGTTGGAGCTGGCGAGCTTTCAGCGCACCTTTCGTGCAGTTTTTTGGCACAAAATTGTCTCTGCGCCAACCTGAATCCGTCATCACCTCCCTCTGGTGCGCCGTCACACCAATCCTGGCGCAGTCGATCAACCAAGTTGTCAAATTGGCTGTGCATGGTGGTGTTGGACGAAATTAACACTGCGCAGGGTGTGCCAGGCTCTGCGCCATGAAATTAGGGTCCTCTGCCATCATATTGGACTGCATGGTGATACAGAATTGAACTTAGCAGAGGTGTGCACTCTGAGTGCTTTTCTAGTTCATTCTGCCTGTAACTAGAGATGTGATGTTCTTGAATGTGCCAAGTCTTTTGAACGACTCTTTTAAGTGACCAATGAGTGCCAGTTCACGGTTATGATTAAGCCGTTCATTCTCAGTTGCCCATGGCACTCAGCCTTAATGTGAACAACTAATAAAATCTTAGAGTTTAAGTAACATGTACGTGTGCATTGTGTAGCCAACTTCAGGAGGAGATATTAGTAAGCACAGCTCAGCTGGACTGAAGTCATTTGCTACTGTATTATCAGGGAGAGGAGGAGAGAAAGTAGTGAGCACCAGCACAGCCCAAGTCTGACTTTCTGGACTGGAGCCAAACTGAGCAAGAGTCAGAAACATAGCAGCATTTGCATTTTCTGTGGATGAAAGGCAAAGTAAAGCTCAGTGCAACATTTAAAAAATAAAAAATTAAATAGAATAACTCAAGTCTGGGTCGGTCAACAAATAATGTACACCACCACATGAAAACCCGGCATCCAATGACAGTATAATGTCAAATGTCCAAAAGACTGGACTGACTCTGGTGACGTCTCTGTCAGTGCACCTTCTCTGACTCTGCTAGTTCTGCCTCCACATCAGGTAGTATAGACACCAGGCCACTATTCTGTCTTCAGCACCAGCATCACATTACCATCCCTCAAGATGTGACATCTGTGAAGTTTGTCCGTCTTTTGAACGGCTCTTTGAAAGGAACAGCCCCTCAAGATCCAGCTCCCTTCAAAGAGCAATAAATCCCATCCCTAACTGTGACACGGGCCTATTTACACAAAATATTTCCTCAGTGCTAAAAAACACCACACACTTCATTTCCCCAAATTTGACATCATGTACATATTTTATGTTGTGTTATTTGTTTATCAGGTGTCCTAATGTTTGACTACCTTACTTCTACCATCAAACCAGACTGTGAGTTTGATTTAACAAAAAGTATTACGAAAAGTTTTGGGCATTTAGCCACAACAGCTTCTAAGCTGTCCTTTTCTAAAACCTGGCCTTCCCCACTCCACATTTGCTCTTTTGTTATCCATCTTTTCCCTTTACTCTTTTACTTCTCTGAGCATGTAATGAGCAAGTGAGACAGAACAAACTCGGAGGACTGATGGGACACACACGGGACCTGCAGATGTCTGCATGTCTGTAATTAGCCAATGCTAAGGAGATATATCACATAGAGAGGGCAAGTCGAGGTTGTACACATCAACCCCTTTGACTCACTCATTTTCTACTGTGACAACCCCTCTTCAATATGGCGTCTGTGTTGGCATACCATACCTGTAGCGGTCTTTGTGTGTACATATCTATGACTTCTATTCATCCAAAGCAGTGCAGATACGTTTTTTGATGAAACCATGTACCAGCCCTCATGGCTCTACAACCAGCCCGGGCCACTGGCATTGTCCCGTGCTCCAAATTAGCCTCTCCAGGCCGAGCCTCTTCTGAACCTTTCTCATTTTTCCACCTCAGTGTCAAACTGTAACACCTCTGCACTGTGTTTCCTCAGTGTATATTTTCTACTCTCCAGGATGCTTCATTAGTAACAGTGGGCATTGCTCCCACAGTATGGGTGGGCCCCAGGTCCATGTTTAGATCTTAGCTCAGCCATGACTCAATATCGCCCCAGGGCCTGGGAACCATCTATCACAGAGCTGTGGCACAACATGGGGTGGACTATGAGCCCCTTTAGAGGAGGATGTTTGTGTTTAAGTGTTTCCTGATTTCGTCAGTGAACCTTATTATAAGACAACTTTTCCTCCTCCCTGCAGACCCTGTTACAGATATAGGATGATGAGTGGGATGCAAGGGAGCAAAGTTTCTTTATGGTTGTATTTGCAGCCCAGAGGCACCAAATATGACTTGCAGCTCTTCACCCCCAAGAAACACAACGTCCTCTGAGACCTGAAGCAAAATCTTCTTAGAGCTTCCTTCCTCACTCATGAGCACTGTAAATGATTTATCTTTGGCACACTGTAACAACTAAACCCATTATCGCTAAAACTGTCTTAAAAACTGTGTGATGGATAGAACAGGAGAAAAAGTACATTTTGTCAAAATAAAATATATGTTCTAGACTTTTATCCAAAATAGATAAATGTCTGGTAGTCATGCTCATAGAGTGGTGTGGTGTTTTTAAAGATCCTTAAGTAATCAAGCTTATTAAAAAATCTTATTTTTTTCCCTGCAATTAATGTACAAACTCATTAGCTGAAGTCATAGCGGATGCAACAAGTAAGGAGACCATTCTAACAAATACAGAAGAGTCAAAAATAACAACAATATTTGTATTTCAGATGTAGTGTAGTGAAGTTAAAGTAAGTCATTTTCCAAAATATTTAACCTGACATGCCGGATGGATTGTTTCACTTGTGAGCTATATTTTAAGTCCATCTGGACAAAATACTGAGTGGGAAGAGCAGAAGGAAAATGTAAAATGGGAAGGTGGATGATGTTATGCTTTTTCTGTCAAATTCAAACAGATCCAGAAAGAGGCCAGATTCTGAAACTGTGTGAGGCCACGCATGAAAACAAGTCATGACAGATTTGTTGGTATTGTTCTTGTAGCATGTATGTGCCACAAAGAGGCTCACCACACACCAACCAGTTCAAACCCCAACAACCAGGGTCTACTCTGATAGCCTGTAAAATCTTGCATGATCAAACACAACTTTAATGTAAGCATGGCAGAAATCGTCAGAATGGAATGCTAAGCTAAATATAGCTACCAAGTAGCTTCATATGACATCCTTGGTGGTTGTGATTTTGAACCACCTCATCTCCTTATTAGTTTGGTACATATAATTTACAGGTCGCACTGCATAGACACTCATGTTTTTACCACATATCAGCAAGCTGGTGCTGGATTTCGGACAACTGTCTGACTCCATGATTCTTCTTTACTATTCTTGCCATGTTTATGTTTGCTTCCTGCTCGGCATAAAACACAGAAGACATGCAAAACTGTCCTTGGTGCACTTCACACACATGAGGATTACTGGTCTTAAATATTGAACACATTCAACATTTACAATATTAATAGGGAGGCCCTGATCCTCTTTCCCTCTGACATTAAATGGCTCTCAACTTACCACACACCAGAGAACTGTCGATACCATACAACAGTTACCTTTTGCCATAATGTATTTATTACTGATACCAATCACCTCCTAAAATGGAAACATAGGTTTTCTTTACATTTCTTGCTTTAATTCACTAAGAGCACATGAGAGTAACACATGGTTTTGAAAGTGGGTTTACTTTATAGTTCTTGTCAGATCGTTCTTGTCCAAAATGAATTATATAGAGAATAATGAAAAAATTGATTTTCTGTCATTAAACTGCAACGTGGCATTTATTGTTTGAAGAAACATAACTATTTCATAAATACAAACTCAAACTAAATAATATTAAAGCATTCCAGAAAACAAGCAGGCCTCTGTTATAGTGATTTATAAATATGTTTCTCACTAAAACAACAAACTTAAATTTTCTAAAAATATATAGAGAAAAAATGCTCTCTATATTGTCACATGACACAGAACTTAGCACTGTCTTGAGAGAGACAGAAAGACTGAAAACAGTCTGTAGCAGAACATGGATATATTTTTTGTTACAGTACATGCTTAGTATTGAGTCTCTATTGTGGTATTCTGAACCAAAGTCATTGAGAGATGACAATTCATAAAAGTATTGATACCTCCATCTTTACACAAAAGGATAATGAGGGAAGAAATCCTTTAAGACCGCCAGATAATCAGGCCTTTGCTGGCTTTGCTTTGGACACAATATCATGTGGTGTGTACCCTGCTTGAGATCATTTGACCGAAAAGCCTTTTGTATTTTTTAAATCATCAAAATAGGATGGTGTCAACAATAAAGATTTTTTAGTTCCACTGTTACGTGCTGTCTAGCTGAAGCTGTTACAATACATTTGACTTTTATAATATATCACCTTTAACTTAATTTGTTTGAGAACTGGCCTGATGATGTTATTATTAGATTATTTTTCCACAATTATCTAACATGAAACACCACCCTGATAAAAAGAGATGATGTTAAATGATTGCTATTAAGTGAAAAAGGATGATTTAAAAACACATTCAGAAAAAACATGTAGGACAAAGTACTTATAACTCTAATGTTTTATATTGCAGCACAGATACTAAAGGCAAGCTATCCTTTAATAGCTTTGGGAAAACTCAACAGAAAAGTCAACATAAATCTATTAATGTGTTATGTTGAACGATCATATAAAATTGATGTCTCATAGTTGCCATTTAACTCTTGTTTACATTTAACCTCTGTATACTGTAATTACAGAATACTGTAGCTCTTACTTTGAAGATAACACACATACAATTAGGGGTGGACAGTAACAAAGTAGATTTACTTGAGTACTGTACTTAAGTTCAGTTTTGAGTATTTGTACATTGTATCTGGACCCATGTACGTTTTTTTTTTTTTTTTGGAAACATTATTTTTACTCCACTACACTTGAAAGACAAATATTGTACTTTAACTCCTGTACTTTTCTATGAAGGGTCTTGGTACTTGTTATTTCAAAGTATAGCACTAAAGTCAGTCAGTCAGTCAATTTTCTTTTCTCTACTAAAATGCGATCTGTGTCTTGATTTGTTCAAACAGTGATGCTGTACCTATACCTGATGGATGCCCTACTCAGATCAGGCAGGTAAACGCTGAGTTAGCATTGCTAAGATAATGCTTTGTCTTGGCAGTAATGATGGATACAGCAGATACAAACAACGATTCCACACTAGAGCACCCATGGCCATATCTGCAGTCCATGTTTGACAGTGTCAAATTGAAGAATGATTTAAATGTTTGCTCTGTTTGCTCAGAAACTTCATCATTTCCAACAAGAATTTGCCATCCAACGCAAGAAAGCATGTTGAGGTAAGGTAAGTTACACACATATTGTCAAAGATGTGTCAAAACACTTCCATGCTATTATGGGGTGTGGGGTGGGAGATGTTAAAGAAAAAGAGAAAAAAAAAGAAAACTGCAGTGGTCGTCCTTTTGTCTATACCATTGTGCTTGAATAGGCATTTCTACAGGCATCATACCATATTTTAGATCATAGAAGCATTTTGTAAATTAAATGCAGCAACAATAACACCATTACATAAAAACAGAGATACCTAAGTATTTTCAAAAGGAGGTACTCCAGTACTTTAACTTAAGTAAAATATGACTGAACAACTATCACGAGTATTGGAGTAATATTCGACCAGGAGTATCTATACTTTCAATCAAGTGATGGAGTACTTTGTCCATCACTTCATACAGTAAAACATTACCTGAAAGAACTGACATAAGCAAGATGTGTGTTCATGTTTGTGTCCTTCGTGTCACAGCTTTGCTTGATTTGACAGGTAGCATGGTCGTGCTGCTAAAGCGATCAACCTGTGCAGATCAGACTCTGATAAATCAACCTGTAATAACAAACGTCAGCAGGTAGGAGGGGGGTTAAGAGGGGGGGATTCTCAGCCAGCTACTGTAAATCTCTGTCCTGCTACTGTCCTCAGACTCTGCAGACCACCCCCTGTTTTAACACTGTGGGAACGCTCTCAGATGTCCCGCCCACTTTCCGTCTGGTCTCAGGAGCAGAGCGGTTTATTGAGCGGCTCTGTTAAATGTCACTTCAATTCAGACTCTTCACATCCTCACATTGACTTTCATTACACAGTTCATGAACTGAGTGACTCATTGGTAATAAATCAGCTACCTACTCATTGCCTCAACAAATTTATAGACTTAAAGTCATGGCTTATGTCTTGAATACCTGTGTTTACAATCAGATTTAAAGTAATGAAAGTTAAACTTTGATTTAATAAACACGACTCAGAGATAACACAGAGGGAAGAGGATAGGTAAGATCCTCAGGTGCTGGAGCATCCAAGAAGGAGGTTTTTTTACGACTGCTGGCAAAATTTTTGTCACTTCACAGGAAACAAGAGTGAGGTCTTGTGTCCGGCTGCAGCAAAGAATCAGAGCAGACCAACCTCTAGCACAAAGATCGGTGAATAAATCCCTTGTCTCCATGTATTACACTTTCTCAGGGCAGGGCACTTGTAGATTCTCTACATCCAATGAAGTTGAGACATTATGTAAAAACATAAATAAAAACAGAATACAATGATTTACCCTTTATTAAAATAAATTCAACTGAATACACTAAAGAGACAGAATATTCAATGGTCAGCTGAAGTCTTATTTCTTGCAAATTTTCTTTCGTTCTTTTCTTTCCTTTTAGCAACACAAAATATATGTTTGTGAACTGAGAACACTAATTGATAAAGCCTCATAATTGGAATTCTTTACATTCCTGCTTAAGGTATGACCCCAGTTTCTCCACACTCTGGTGTCTCCATCACTATATTTTGCACGTCATAATGCACCACCATTAATGGTGCCTTCACAGATGTGCAAGTTATCCATGCCATGGGTATGAACACATCCATACCATCACAGATTCTGGCTTTTAAACTGTATGTTATTAAAAACTTAAATGGCCTTTTTCCCCTTATCCCAAAGGACACAACATCCAGAATTTTAAAAGAAAAAAAAATGGAAATGTGGATGCATCAGACCACAGCACACTTTTTCCCACTTTGTGTCAGTCCATCTTAGATGAGATGTATATGAGTTATGTTGATATATCGCTTTGCTTTTCCATGGTAGAGTTTCAACTTGAACTTTTAGATGTCTCGCTGGACGGTGTTACCTGACAATTGTTTTCTGAAGTGTTCTTGGGTCCATGTTGTGATATCCTTTACAGGATGATGTCAATTTTTAAAGTAGTGAAAGTCACAGGAACTCAGTTTTGTTTTATTTTGCCTTGCTGCTTAAATGCTGATTTACTCCCAGATTACTCCATAATCTGTCCATTTTGTTATCGACGATAGATGATGAAATCCCTAAATTCCTCGGGATTGTACCCTGAAGGTGCGTTCACACCGCAAGCGACCCAGCTACCAAAGTCGCGTCGCCCACAGATGTAGCGTCGCGCGTCTATAAATACCTGTTTGGTCGCCGTTGGCGTCGGACGTCGGTCGGGACGTCACGTCCGCTCGAGTTTTACCGTGATCATATCATATATCACATAATAGGATGTATAAGCGGACATTTTTCCAGCTGTATCCTTTTCACTCACTTATCAAACACAAAACTCTGCAGCTGATGATTCAGCAGCATCATCTGTGAGTTTACCGCAGTCCGTCTGCAAATGTCTTCACTGAGATTAGTTCCGCCTAGCAGGAAGTCATCCGCCCTGTAGTCCGGATGAATAACAGCACCGTCACATGTACACAGACCGCTGATTGGCTGATGCCACACAGCCACACACGACATCGCTTGAATAGATCAACTTTTTTTTAACTTTGACATCGCGCGACGAGTGAAGTGGTCGTCTTGTCGCCAGCTGTCGCATCGCGGGAGGGTTAGCCCCGCCCCATCGCGGCTGTACATTGACTTTGAATGGAGACTGATCGCCGAGGTAGTACAGGTAGCGTCCGGTGTGAACGCACCTTGAGAGACAGTTTTCTTAGACTACAGGACTATTTGGCAAAGCACTTGTTCACAAAATGGTGTCCCTTGCCTGTGAATGACTGAAACTGTTTCCAATTATCCTTGATAATTTCTTGAGCATTGTCGTTTCTGTTTTGTTCAATGTATATGAATGAAAAAGCAAATGATATGGCCTTGTTTAACACTTAAAGGTGCTACAGTATGAGGAGAATCTATTTCCAGCCACATTAAGACTCTGCTACCCATGAAGCACGCGCGACGACTGTTGTAATGCTGCGTTCCAGTAACCTCGGAACTGGGAGTGACATCATGTCTGACTTATCGGAGTTCCAGTTGAAGTCAGAAAAGTTAGCTGTTGTTAGCACGCCCTGCGTTGTTGTTCACAAATATCACATGAAGAATGTGATTATCACTATGGCAGCATTTTTGTAAATAAAAGTCTAACAATACTACGTATACAGCTGATCCAGAGCGACACACCCCAGTCAGAAGTGCAAATAAATTGATTATTACAGGAGCTAAATAACTGTTCACACTGGGGGCATCCATCTTTGATTGTCAACTCGGGGGTGGAGAGGTTTCATCGAGTTCCCAGTAGGAAATTCCGACTTTGGAGGACATTCCAGTTGCAGTTTCCGACTCAGAACTTAGAAATTCCTACTTCTGACTACAACTGGAATGCACCAAAAGACGTGACCCAAGCCAAAGCGTGTGTTTGTTGTGATGCTAATAAATGCTCGGACCTTCCTCAGAACTCTGCATTGCTTTACAACTTCTTTTTTCAACAACTTACAGGATGCAAAGCCACGAGGTAATGTATCTCTTTCTAGTTACGTAGCGGTAGTTTTTGATGTGTGACAACAAGCAATTTTTGGAAAACTTAGTATTGTAGTTTTGTAGTCGGCTATATATCGTTACTTACAGCCTGGGGCTCTAAGACGTGTCCAAATAATAAAATTTGCCCTAGTTTAAATTGTCGTGTTCCCCAAGTTGAGTATCCATGACCCGACCGCGACGCTAAGGAATAGCATTCATAGATAACCTTTTTTGATTCTATAAAACTAATCTTAAAGTGTGTATTTCGATCAGGCATATATCTAAAAGTGAGACTTTTTAGTAATTACTTAGAAACTCCTCACAGTCCCTTTAATATGCATATGGGGATGTGTGTGAAATAGTGAAGAACAATTAAATCTTCATAAGTTATAAAAGTGGTTGGAAGACTGGATCA
The DNA here is from genome assembly GCA_036419115.1 of Scarus forsteni. Lineage (NCBI taxonomy): Eukaryota > Metazoa > Chordata > Actinopteri > Labriformes > Labridae > Scarus > Scarus forsteni. The sequence continues at coordinate 2,663,488 of JAZDUH010000060.1, forward strand.
GAGCTGTTTAAATGCTCTTTATTACCATTTACTTGACACATATACACAGGAGATACCTCATTATAAGACTATTTTTCTTTTTAATGAGAGAAAGCAGACTAAAATAACTAAAGTGTCTGATGATTTATTGAAAGAAAAAAGTTCTGGTTCTTTTTTACTGGCTAATGCATTCTCATTTACAAAAACACAGTCTGGGAAAAAGTACTCGTGGAACTCTTGGTGCTCACCACAAATTAATTATAGAGGCAGTCACGGGCATGAAGAGTAGCTGCATAAAAATAGCCTTTACACTGATCATCCTGTGGACCATGTCAGGACATTAAATGCTCATTTAAATTCTCCTCATAGAAATTAAAACAAATAAAAAATGAGTCATGCTAGAGTTGCAGGATGAGAAGAGGTTTGTATTGGCAAAGATGTTTAGCGTGTCTAACCGGTCCATGAAAGAGCCTTATTGTTCAGACCATTATGAACTGAAGTCTGAGTCATGTCTGAAATATAAAGGCATGTTACAAATCAAACATAATGCTGTCCAGAGAGGTCATTTCCTGTACCAGTGTCACATTGGAAACATATTAGAGGTACCTGTAGATGGCGGCCCATTATCATCTGTAAATTTGATTTTTTTTCTGATTGATTCACCTCCTAAGAAGGTGAGCAGTACAGAAAGGGTGATATTCATATTAAACCATGACTGTTATTCAAATCTATAGCTTTCAGCAATGAAACCTTAAAGGTAGTGATCCATCCATTTTCTACAACACAGAGAGAAGAATGGAGCCTATCTCTGCTGACACTGTGATACACCCTGGAATCGGTCAGCAGCCATTCACAGAGCCAACACAGAAAGGCATGTCACTACTTACACACACAATTACACCTCAGTGTAAATTTAACAGCTATTCATGCCATATCATGCCTAAGAATCAAGAGTGACCCAATTGGATTTTAAATTATAGTTATCGTCTGCAGTACTTTGCTATCATGTGCTATATCAGGAAACATATTAAAGCCCTCTGCTGGGTAATCTCATCTGGTTGATGGCAACCGATTTTCAAAGAAGTCAGGCCTTTGTCTATTGTAAAAACAAGTCTGTAGAAAATAAAGTGAAATGCTGTAAACTGGCAACATAAAAGACTGTAAATAAAACATGCATATTCATTCATTTTCAATTCTGCTTATTCCTTTTGGGGTCCTGGGGGGCTGGAGCCTGTCCCAGCTGTCATTGGGCGTGAGGCAGTGTACATCCTGAACTGGTTGCCAGCCAATCACAGCGCAAGACAGACAACCATTCACACTTATACCAATTTGGAGTCACCAATCAACCTAATGAGCATGTTTTTAGTCTGTGGGAGGAAACCAGAGTGCCCGGAGAGAACTCATGCATGAACAGGGAGAACATGCAAACTTCACACAAAAAGTCTCTAGCCAACCCAGGGATCCAACCAGAAACTTTTTGCTGTGAGGCATATGCACTATCTACTGCAACATTGTGCCTCCCTGAAACATGTTTACCTATATATAAAATACATTAAACAACTGTCTCAAAGTAAAGACGATAAAATACGGCATTGTTGTACCATTGTGTTTTTCATAAATTTAATATGACATGTTTTACATCTTTTACTTTTAAAAGGTTTCAGTGAACAGGTTTACCTGATTTGCTTTTGTTTGGTATTTTACTGTAATGTGTGTTTCATCTTCCTGTATGTTTGATATATTGAGTAATCATTGATCAGTGATATAACCATAGCTGCAAGACTTTTTTTTTTTTTGTAAAATTGCCCATTTTTATAAAGTGCATGAATGGCCTTTTTGTCAGAACAACTCTCCAGAACCATCTGGGAGTAAAAGGAATCAGTTTTCTAGTATGATAATGTTGCCCATATTCATTTTTTTGGGAGGGAAAGAAATAATTATTCTTCAATATCTAGGGTTGTCACTTAGAGATCAGTCCTTTATCCACAGAAATAAAAATTATATGAAAAAACAGCCAGTGGTAATACTGCCCTTTTTGATGAATAAAAATGACTGCTTTATTGCTCTGTTTTTCCTCAAACATTCTGAAGTTTTAATATTCAGTCTTTATTCTTTGAGCTTCCCCAGTGATGTGAGTACCATGCTACAGTGAAACACCCTAAGATAAAAATAGAAAGTACATTTTATCCTCAAGCTTTTCTCCCATGTCCGTTTTTCCCATTAAACCCTTCAAACCAGTATGTCTAAACTCTGTCCTTTTTTCCCAGGGTAAATTTCTTAAAAGATCTCCTACTACAATACCATGATTGATTTCATGTATATAATGAAGATTTACTACCTCCAGTCCCATGGCAGCGCGTTTCTCCATTGATAGTTTGCGTTGATATTTTTCACGTATGAAAACAAAGCCTAAAAATAAACCAGGGTCTCTTTGAGACAGCCCACATTTGGTGGGACAATTGAATTTATGAAGTCATCTGCAGGTTGGCCTCAGGCTACTACTGAGGCAGGATCAGGAACCAGAGAGACGATCCTGTAATATTTTAGTCCTCCACAGCGGAGGGATGATAGATGATGCAGACAGCCGTCTTGGATCTTCTGACTGAGGTTGACTTCAGGCCCAGGTCACCCAGAGTGCTTCCCCCCAGAAGACCAGCTGTATCTTCCTCTGGTCTGGACTTCTGTTTAAAACTATGAAGGTGGTAAGGATACATGAGGTAGTGCAGCCTAGCTGGGGTGTTTTGAGTTGTTTTGTTTTTTTTTCCCCTAAGAACACTTATTTTGTGTGTTGAAGCAGGTTTTTAGGAACCTAGCTTATACAATTTCAGTGACATAACTTGTGAAAACTTGTAGTGAAAGTCAAACTTGCATTGTACCTTTCATGTATTTAAACTAAGTAGTTACCAAGGGTTTACAGAGGCACAGTAATGCCAATTTCATACTGCTCAACAGTAGCTGTACATGTTCATTTTTATCATGGAAGCATGTTAATTGTCTGGGTTTAAGATAGCCTTACATTGGCTAAACATGCAAATAATCTATATTAGTGGTCCCAAACCTGTACCACAGCCCGGTCTGATGTTATGCATAATATAACACACCATAACCAAAGATCAGTGGGTGGGGGGAGGGTCATTGGCCACCAAAAAAAGAAAAATTTGTGAGGACTCACTCTGTTTTTATGAGATGCCTAACAATGACATTTAGACACAACATGTCAACACATCGAAACTACAACTGTCAGTGAGCGATGGTCAGAGTGATTAGGTTGGAGACCTGCAGCAATAAGGTGTTTCAAGTGTTTCAGAGGTGAGGGGGACCAAAATAGTTCTCTAAACTTCAAGCCCACGTTCTGTCTGCCATCAGTTTGTTGGATCTCTGGCTCCAGTATGGAGCACTGATTTAGTCTCATCTACATTAAGCCCCAGTCACACATTCCCGTTTGTAATGGCGATTGTGCACGATTGTAATAATCCTGATGAAACGTGCTGTGGTCGTGGTGCATGCGCTACTCGGTCTGGAACAGCGTTGTATAGTCGTGGATGAACGGCAGGGAACGGGGAAGGGTCCCGACAGTTTTGAACTGTTCAAAACTGTCGTGGAGAATTGCTGCTCTCAGTATAGCAGGATGGAAGCCTAATGCAGTCCTAAAGCGAACGGTATTAGAGTGGCATGTATGGAGCTCAGTCGGGCTGATTGTGGCTCAATCCTGAGAGCTTTCTGAGGACGACTGACATGGATGTATCCGTTTGTGCCCCGACTGTGTCCCGTTCAAGACGGTGCAAGCGACGGGGCTCAGTTGGGGCTTACGCGACGCGAACTGGGCTCAAGCGGAGCTGACGTCGTGTCAGCGGGATGAAAATTCAAGGAGTCCTCCTCATATCGCTGCATTAACCTAGCTGGAGCGGGAAAAACGCCCCCGAAGTGCTGTAGAAGCTCTACTGACGGTGTATTTACGGGGTGTGTCCAGGGGTGAGACAGTCATTTCATCCCGTATCATAGCGATCACACCAGCCTCGTCAATCGTGTACAGTCGTGCACAATCGCCATGAGAAACGGAAATGTGTGACTTAGGCATTAAGGACTTGATTCCGATCAAATCGCCATATCAACTGTCTTCCAGGGCGCCACATTTTTTCTGCCAGTTTTGCTCAAAGTGCAATTATTTCCCTCAGACACACTTCTGCTGACCATGTGGATAATACTGAAACCATTTCAAGGACTTGTAATCAAAACAACTGGATATTCCTTCTGAGGGAGCTACACAGAAATTGTCAAATACTGGGTAAAGTCATCAGGCAAAGGCCTCAGTATTGACCTTCGACACCAGGAGATGAACATTGTTTCAGCTAATGCAGTGGCAGACGCATTACATAGTGTTTTGCTCTGAAAATGGACCAGTGTGGACTTGATTTATCATTTGTTGAGAGGAATGATTCAAGCTGATTATGATGAATGACTTCAGGATTTTAGCAGGACAGGAAGGTTTTGAGGTTAGCAGATAATTGTGTGGACTCTGGGAGGAAGCCAGAGCCGGCAGACAGAACCCACACATGTATGAAGAGAACATGCAAACTCAGATGGAAAACCTCCTGTGACTGGAGTTCAAACTTTCTGAGAGGTGATACCACTAACTACTGCACCAACGTGCAACCCACCACTTAAACCACTATAACCATATGTCAACTGTTAAAGCACCATCAAAACCTCTAAATAAAAAATAGACGTTGCAGCCTTAAGTTTAGGATCAGATCAGACATTTTAGGATGGTTTCAGATGGTGCGTATTTCCTTCATCTTAGCTTTCATAATTTCTGTGTACGTCTTGTACAATGGAATCGAAACCAATTCAGTTAGGAATTTATAACTAACAGCAAACAAGAATCCATATCATTTGTGTTTGATTAACATTTCCCTTGTCAATGCCTCCCACTTTGTTCTGGGTGCATTGCAAATCAAGAGGATCATGCTGTCATCAAAGTCTGTCAGCAGGAATAAGGACAAAGAAGTCAAAGAGGCCATCATGGCAGACATTGGATGTCAAAAGTGTGCCTTGATTTTACAAATCAAGCGTCGGTGGCGCAGTTGGATAGTGCGCTTGGTCAGTGATCGGGAGGTTGCAGGTTCAAGCCCAGCTCCGGGCGACACATGGCGATGTGTCCTTGGGCAAGACACTTAACCCCAAGTTGCTCCCACTGCTGCATCAGTGGCGTGTAAATGGGCATGAAAGGGCGTGAATGTGTTAGAGATACTGATGGATAACTAACATAGAAACTCTGAACCATCAGTGAGTGAATGTGAGTGCGAATGGGTGTGAATGGGTATGAATGGGTAGGTGTGACCTGCGGTGTAAAGCAGCTTTGAGTAGTCAAAAGACTAGAAAAGCGCTATATAAGCTCAAGTCCATTTACCATTTTACAAAGAATACTTTTGCTGCATAACGTCCAGAGTCTATGATTTCAAGACAGGGTGGAAACAAGGACCTTGCTAAAGCCTTTGTCTAAGCAGCATGGCATTTTTCACACTGAAAAACTACAATCAATAATTTGATGACCTGACAGAATCAAAAATAAAACATATAAACATACACTGTATTGCCAAAAGTATTTGCTCACCTGCTTTGACTCACATATGAACTTAAAGGGAAAGTTCGGTTTCTACAGCTTTCACATTGTTTATAGAATGAAGTAGAACAATATACTCACCCAGAAGGCTTTCCTGATCCAAACAGTGCTTCGGGAGATATTTAGATCCAAAACTGAGCGGCGGACATCCGTATAATGGTAGCACAAGGGCATGTATAGCACCGCTCCTAAAACTGCATTAGTCGTCCAAAAACTCATTAGTGTCACCAATATTTCATCATGGAGTCCCTTTTACCATCTGATTCGCTCCTCCATACTGTTGTGGATCTGCTGTCCTTCTCACTGTTTGCAGCTTTAACAGCTTCAACTCTTCTGGGAAGGCTTTCCTCAAGGTTTAGGAGTGTTTATGGGAGTTTTTGACCATTTTTCCCGGAGAGCATTTGTGAGGTCACAAACTGATGTTGGACGAGAAGGCCTGGCTCTCAGTCTCCGCATTAATTAATCCCAAAGGTGTTCTATTGGGTTGAGGTCAGGACTCTGTGCAGGTCAGTCAAATTCATCCACACCAGACTCTGTCATCCACGTCTTCATGGACCTGCTTTGTGCACTGGTGCACAGTCATGCTGGAAGAGGAAGGGTCCAGCATCAAACTGTTCCCACAAAGTTGGGAACATGGAATTGTCCAAAATGTCTTGGTATACTGAAGCATTCAGAGTTCCTTTGACTGGAACTAAGAAGCCAAGCCCAGCTCCTGAAAAACACCCCCACATCATAATCCCCCCTCCACCAAAAATTTACATTTGGTACAATGCAGTCCGAAAGGTATCGTTCTCCTGGCAACCGCCAAACACGGACTCATCCATCAGATTGCCAGACAGAGAAGCATCACTCCAGAGAACGCGTCTCCACTGCTCTAGAGTCCAGTGGCGGCGTACTTTACACCACTGCATCGACGCTTTGCATTGCACTTGTTGATGTATGGCTTGGATGCGGCTGCTTGGCCATGGAAACCCACCCATGAAGCCCTCTGCACTGTTCTTGAGCTAATCTGAAGGCCTCATGAAGTTTGGAGGTCTGTAGTGATCGACTGCAGAAAGTTGGTGACCTCTTCACACTATGAGCCATTAGTTTACGTGGCCTACCACTTCATAGCTGAGTTGCTGTCATTCCCAAACACTTCCACATTCTTATAATCCAGCTGACAGTTGACTGTGGAATATTTAGGAGTGAGGAAATTTCTTGGCTTGATTTGTTGCACAGGTGGCATCCTATCACAGTTCCACGCTGGTATTCACTGAGCTCCTGAGAGCAACCCATTCTTTCACAAAGTTTGTAAAAGCAGTTTGCATGCCTAGGTGCTTGATTTTATACACCTATGGCCATGGAAGTGATTGGAACACCTGATTCTGATTATTTGGATGGGTGAGTGAATACTTTTGGCAATATAGTGTATCTGTTCTACTGTCATCCTTAGCTAAGAATCAAGCAAAGAGTCTTGTTAATGATCCGGAAGAGAGAGCTGAGCAAGGTTGTTTGGACGGTGAGGCATTGAGTCAAAGTACAGTAGTGGTATAATGGACATGGAAAAAATGGAAATATGGGGTAAGACCAAGAAAAAGACACAAGCCAGACACAAACTACAAAAGCCCTTAGAGAGCGCAGACCTTCACTCAGCAGCTCAGTTATGGCAGTGGCTTTTCCACAACCCCTGTAAAAGAAACGATTCTGGGTCACCACACACTCCGACCGGACAGCCGTTTCTCCATTCATGTCTGTCCATGTGGAGAACTCTTCTGCAAGCAATGCAAGGTAAGCTGGTAAATGTAATGACATAGACTTGAAAAACGTTGATATCAGTTTTCAAATAAATTACAATTCCCATAATGACGTAAAGGGGGCAGAACCCTACAGCAGCAATGTTTTGTTATGATATCAGTCTGGATGGGATCCATTTGAAATTTACCTAGATGATAACGTTATGTTATATAGATTATCCTGTATATTTTGAAGTGAATCTGTTGAATGATGTCAGAGATATTTCTTTTAAATATGGCCAAATTTTTGGTTATGAGATTTTCAGAAAAACTTGGGACTTTTTGTCATTCAGACCAATACACGGATCCCCACCAAAATGTAATGCCTTTTTCCTTGGACCAAACCACACCTCTAGAAAATGTTTCAGGCAAAATCCACCCAGTAGTTTTTGTGTAATCTTGCCAACAGACAAACAAACAAACAGACTCTGGCAAAAACATAACCTCCTTTGTTGAGGTAATTAGTTAAATTTATTACAATAAAGATACACCCAACTTCAGCTGGACTTGATTTTATGAGAGTGGGTCCTGATTATCACATTTTAAAGGGAACTTACTTAAGCAAGGGTTTCCAACCCAGAGATCTTGATCTGCTCGTAGATCTTTGAGATGTTTCTAGTAGATCCTTATATAGACACACCAGATGGACTGTTTAAATGGATCAGGTGACTCCAGCTGCTTTCCAAGGTAAACAAGGTCTACCTAATTTCTTCTCACTTTTCTGGTTTTAGTACAAGCAAAACTTTTAAACTGTTATAGTTGGGATGTTTTTCTAAATAGTTCCAGCGTCAAATCTACTGTATGTCAATTGTTGTATATTAAAAATAATTTAAATTCCATTGATTCCATTGATCCATTACTGGGAAAAGTGCTTTTAAAATATGGCAACTGTTGGACAAAGCTGTCATGTCGGCTCATTTGCAACACTTTAATACAATGACTTTACTGTCTGAAAAAAAGGTAGAGATGTGATGGGTCTGAAGCCTGCATATACAAGTCTTAAGCAAGAGTAAATTTTTAGTCAGATGGAGCAACCTAAAGGAAAATATTAAAATGTAAATAGACTTTGCATTAAGAAACCATAGAGATCACTGCCACAGCTCAGCAGAGGAGTATGTCTAAAACAACAGGTGCCGTTCTTCCCTCTGAGCCTTCCCAGAACAATGGAGGCTTAAAGCTCACAGCACTGTCTCATAAAAAAAGAACAGCTCATATACGTAATATTCAGATGTCCTATAAAAGAAATCAGTGTCCGGCTCCCACATCTGTCGTCCATGTGGGTAGAAAAGGTGCTTTCAGTTCAGGTGGCAGATGTGTTAATGCATAAACAATGTAACATTAGAGTCTGCTGCAGGTGTAAAATACTGCTGTACTGGAAAAGTACGGCACAGGAGGCCATGGTAACTGCTTTTATGATACAACTCGACACTTTGCAAAGTCACGCACACCTTCCTAGATGTGGCTTTCATTTGCTCCCTTCCATGCACATGAAAAGAACCAAGAAATCTTCACTCATTGGACTTGTGCATCCATGTTAGTGTTCACATTCATGAGCCATTTTTTTGGTAGATTTGAGTCTGTATATGAGATGAAGATGAACTGACTGTTACTTGTGGTGCTTGTAACTTCAAATCTCTAAACATGGGTGAAAAAGGATACTTACATTTAAGCATGAGTGCACATGGTGTCGTGAAACATATTTAATATAAGAGAATGTTCCAAATGTTTAAAATTATGCATATTCATAGTTGATAATATCATCCCATAGTATCAATTTTACCCACGTGTTTGCATCACACTGATAAACTTCTACCTGGATCAGAATACATGATTTTTTTTCCATTACCGCAAAGCTATCCAAACGATGTAACCTGAAACACCAGATGGACCGCTCAATAGATTTCACTAGTCCATCTGAGCAGCAGCATATAGAAAGTATTAAGGAATGGACCTTTCAAAGGTCTAGGCAGCAGGGGATTGGACATCAGCCACATTTATTAGGGGCCAATCAGATAATGTAGTATGCAGGCACTATTGCTGTGGTGTAAAATACAAAACATAAGCTATGTATTAAAACAAACTTGGTGTTCTTATTTAACCTGATGCATGTTTTTCTAAATGGTACTATTCTTTGAGAAAACCTCAGCCTTTTGGTTTTAAAGATGCATTTTTCCGATTCAGATTCAGATTCAGATTCAGATTCAGATTCAGAATTTATTGTACCCTGGGGTAAATTCAGTTTACAGTGAGCGAGTTCTCTCGTATTATAGACACAACAAAACATCACAAAACAAGACAAAATGAAGACAGTGCTTAAGATAAAAGGACAGCCCTGAGATAAAAAGCAAGATAAGTTAAAGGATAAGTTCGGTTTCTACAGCTTTCACATTGTTTACAGGATGAAGTAGAACAATATACTCACTCAGAAGGCTTTCCTGATCCAAACAGGGCTTCGGGAGATATTTAGATCCAAAATCGAGCAGCGGACATCCGTATTATGGTAGCACACGGGGCATGTTAGCGCCGCTCCTAAAACTGCATTAATCATCCAAAAACTCATTAGTTTCACCAATATTCCATCATGGTCCGCTCGGGCTACTCCTCCATTACAGTCTGTGTCGCCCCAGACATGTTTTTGTGACTGTGCTGACCTCTGAACTGAAGAAGAAGAACGCTTGCCTCTGCGCATGCGTAGTACTCTCTGGAGCGCTGCCTCCGCGTCCTCCTTTCGATGAGCTCCTCATCTGTATACTCTGGCTCGAAACTGTAAAGACAACCATCATATTCAAAGTTCTCCTCCACAACATCTTCATCCGATAGATATTCGTCCATTTTGCACAAAACTGGAAGAAGAAAGTTGTTGTGTAGCCGGCGGTCTTCCCCTGAAACAATGAGCCGCTCTGCGCAGGCACGGAGGCAAGCATTCTTCTTCTTCAGCTCAGAGGTCAGCACAGCCACAAAACATGTCTGGAGTGACACAGACTGACGTGGAGGAGTAGCCCGAGCGGACCATGATGGAATATTGGTGACACTAATGAGTTTTTGGATGATTAATGCAGTTTTAGGAGCGGCGCTATACAAGCCCTATGCTACCATAATATGGATGTCCGCCGCTCGATTTTGGATCTAAATATCTCCTGAAGCACTGTTTGGATCAGGAAAGCCTTCTGGGTGAGTATATTGTTCTACTTCATTCTATAAACAATGTGAAAGCTGTAGAAACCAAACTTATCCTTTAAAACATCAGTAGGTAAAAAAAAAAAAGGCCTAAAAACATGTCAAACCAAGCTAAAAGATAAATATGTGCAAATCATAAAAACAGGATGAAAGAAACAGTGCGAGGAATAAATAAATTAGTTAGGTCATATTGCAGTTTCTCTTATCTGTTAATAGCACTGGTGGCTGCTGGCACAAAGCTGTCTTTGTAGCATCAGCTTTTGCAAGCAGGTACCATGAACTTCTGACCTGATGGGAGCAGCTGAAACTCCACCAAGAGGGTGAGAGTCATCTCTTGCAATAGAGTTACCAATCCTCTGTAGCTGTTTGGTGTACAGGGATTCTGGGTGAAGCTGAGACTCTCCAATTAGCTTACAAGACCATTTCACGATTTGGTTTAAGCAGTTTTTGTTTTTTAAGGACATGTTTCCAAACCATGAAACAGGACAGACAGATAAAACTGATTCAATGAAAGCATGATTTAACAAGGTCAGCATGGTCCTGTCAGTGTTAAAAGTGGACAGTTTTCTCAAACAAGACAGGCGCTGGTGACCTTTTTTACACATAGCTTCACAGTTTTCCTCAAAGTTGAGTTTGTCGTCAATAGTTCCAAGATATTCATATGTGTTGACATACTCCACTCTCTGACCTTTACAACAGATTTATTAAGAAAGAACAAGCAATGTGCTGTCTGTGTATAAGAATGCATCAACAGAAACCAGCTCTGTTTTTTATCATAACAATATAAAGATGATGATGTTACTGACTTGCTGTTTTCTTGGTCACCACAAAAAAATATGATTTCTGACTTATGGAGAGCTTGGTGGGCAAGAAACACCTCTCTGTGCTACAGTGGACGAATTAAAAATCTTGGATGCTCTTGTGTTTGATTCTTTTTCCAGTTTTTTCAGTTGGAATCTATTTGAAACATCTGCCATATTAATAACACTTCTCTATGCATCATGTTCATAATTTCCTTCTCTGGAGTCCTCTGGCGCTAAATCTGATTAGAAAAGGCCATTGTCTGTGGATTATCTCCAGTGTGCTGAAGATTATCTCCAGGACCAAAGATTTTTCTGTTTTTTTCTTTCGGTGGTCAACATAAAAATCACTCAAAGTCATGACTCAGATCTGTTTGTGTCTGCTTAGATCTGCACACTCACAACCTGTGTCACATTCACCACAAAGACTGTTTAACTTTATGCAGCTATGACAGTGATGTCCAGCTGTGAGCCTGAAGCAGGCAGTAAATGTCCAAAGAACTGAGAGTTTTCTTACTGTTATGCTTTCTTACAATCAGATTCACACAAATACCGACAGCAAGGACCTGAGGTTAATCATCAGGTGTTTTAGTGTTGAAAATCTCCATTAGACTGTGATTCATTTGACTTAAAAGCTTAAGTGATGAGCATTTTACTGCACAATGTCTGCAATAGTTCCCTGAGGGACACGCGGAGCTCACAATAGCGCTAGTGGATGCTTGTGATAGTGTGCTGCACAGCTGATACCCATCATAACAACGCGGCATGAGCGCCGGTGTTTACTTTGGAGTGGGTGATTGGGTGCCTCCTGCTTATTCTAACAGAGCTGGACCTCATCAAACACAGCGTTCTCTGTGAGTCAGCGCCAGCGGCTAAAGCCACAATTAGCCATCAGTCCTCCAACATTGGCCGCATGAGGAACGGATTAGTTCACAGTGTATTTAAAAACAGGTGCATGCTCAAATGGGCGTCTCATGGTACAAGTACCACTTATGAGTGTGGACCAGGAAGACAGGCAGTACATTTTTATCCAGTTCTCAACTCTTTCTGTTCTATGTTTCGCTCTCTATGTATTTATGTATTCAGTGGAGAAACCCTGTGTTAACCATCAAAAAAATACCAAAAAACAACGGAAAAGCCTCAATGAGCATCAGTAATTGCATAAAACACTGCTAGACAAGAGATGAGCTACATATTCATAATAAAGTTGCATTCATAGATAAGCAATAATATTTCTCATTTATTCTACACATTGCATCAACAAATGTACTCGATCAAGCTTTAGGAATCTCTTTAGCATGCGTGTAACCAACAGAAGTTGGCCAAAACATCAGTGACTATAGGTAACTGGAAAATAAATCAAATCTTTACACTTTACTGTGCTGCACAGCATTCTTTGTCTTTCACTCTTTATCTTTCAGTTTCTGCTCATGCTGGAAGTTGTAAAATCTGACTGAATTGCAGTTTAGAATGAATATTTCCCATTCCCCATACTTTTTGATGAACCTAAATCCCTAAGTGCCTTATAACCCCAGCAAAGCTTCCTTCCATTTTCTGGTTTTAAAGGAACCTAATTACTATGTGTTTATTATGATTCAGGATATAGGAGCAGAGATTATGAATTATTATGGCATTATTATGGGTCTGTGTCAAGTGGGACATGTGCAAAAAAGAACCCAAGACGCTAATTTCTAGCTGTCTTTAATGATCCTGAAGTTACAGATGTGTTATTGTGCATCATGTACACTTTTAGAGAATACAACCTTTTTTTTGTTCCTCAGACAGCCCAACAATCTTAGACTGATACTGATTCTGAAATTCCACATACTCTTACTCTTACTCTACAACATTTCTGGTCTATCCAAAACTATACCTTCACCTTTTGGCCTTTGGTTTTTATCTGAAGAAGAGGAGCGCAGGGAAAGCTGAGGAAAGCAAAGCAGCTGGATCACAAGCTCAAAGGAGTTGAAACATCATATATCCAGAGAAATGCACCTTTTGTTCTGCTCCTTCCATGCCTGATTTCCTGTCTGGTTTGAAGCAGTCTGAAGCAAATTTAGCTGAAAATAAACTTGCCCTGTATATTCAGCAAACCAGGGCAGAGTGGCACCCTGGCACTACCCTGTTAAGAATAACAAGGCAGTCTGTGGACACGGGCTGATTGAAGAGGACAGTTTGTTTCAATGTGTGCTGTGCAGATGGAGTCTGGGATATAGGAGGAGAGACCGTTTCTTTTGATATTCCTTTGTCCTTCCCATATTAACGCAAAGTATTTGACGTTCAATGTTGAGTAATCATCAAATTTTTGTGAAAATAGGTTCCCGGGTCAATCTTGCTGTGTTCAATGCTGGTCATCATGTATAAAGTGGACAGACAGGTTTTGCTGGTAGAGTGTGATGTTTTCTACTGTAGACCAGTTTTAAATGTAACACATGGTAGCACGCTTTACTTAGAGGAACTTTGGCCTAGCAGAGCCAAGACAGTCCAGCTGCAGACCTCCACTCTAAGCCGACTGTCTTGGAGACTCTACACCTCCAGTGTCAGAAGGAAATGGTATCAAGATATCAAAGTAAAATACTTCAAAATAAAATAGAGATCATTGTCTCCAAACTTAAGTTTGGCAGACACTTCAGTTTTTCTGCATTTTGACTACCTTGGTAACTCGATTCCTCAGTTGTGTTATATTAAAAAACACAAAGTTTTAAATGCAGGTCATCAGTAGAGCAACATAAGTGTGTGCACATCTCTGTTTGGTGTAATGGTTTCGAGAGTTTTCATTTCCTAGAGAGACACAATTGCTTTATTTGTTTAACAGTCCTATCACAACCTTTGTGTTTACAGTCATTGCTGTTTTAACCATAAAACAAAGATAAAGGCAGCATCAATTCAAGGTTTTATTAGTTAAGACCCCTTCATAACGCCTCGCGGCCAAAAACAGCCTCCCTGCCAGGTGCAAAATGTTTTTAAAGTGTCTGCTGCCACGAGCATAGAGTCCGAGGCGGCAGTGACGGAGAGGTGATTCAGTAAACGTCACAGCAGAGCCTGCCCAAAAGTCCTTTACAACACTCCCTCCCCAAACACTCTGAAGTGAAACGCTGTCTCTTGCCAATTTTTTCCCCTGATTATCTTTATATGAAGGAGAAGCCATTTGGTAGAGCCCATTTAATGTTTGCTTTGACCCGGGAAGCCTGCTATTTCCGGGTTCTCTCCCTCCTTCGATGTGATTGGCTGCTGCTAGAAAGTTTCAGTGCAGCAGGGCAAAGCCCATAGACATATGTTTATGTACATATGCTACATTATATAACTTCTATGGCACAATCTGTGCGTTCACGTGGGCAGCAAACCACTGCTCTGTCCTATCGCTGCAGTTAAAACTGCTTCCCGTCCGCCGCCTGTCCCTCATTAAAAGGACTGGAGATGGCGCGTTGCCTTGCAACGGTATGAAGGGGGCTAGTTGTTTATATTTACGTCACGTCCGTCTCACATTGGAGGTGGCTTTCGATCCACATTGGAGGAGCTGTGAGCCGGCTGAGAGTGGAGGTCTGCAGCTAGAAACCTCTCAACAGAGCTGACACTGCTGAACATTGTTCAAACGTATTGCGACGTCACTTAGCAAACGGTATACATATGTACGTCATTTCACCATGTGCAGCTGCAGCTAGTCTCAGTAAAGATGGCAGTCCCCAAAAAGGTGCCTCAAACTGTACAACAGGAGTTAAGTCTCGAGGCATAAGCAGCTGGACCCAAAACAGTTGATATGGCAGGCTGTCTGAAATGCTAGCAGAGATGAATGCACCGGTAACTGAGAGTAGTGAAAGGTAGGGGTGATTTTTTGTTGGCATTAAATGTGTGTTTAGACATAGGGAATTTTTGAGCATGTGTAAAATTTGTCACCATTCATTCCGACATCAACATTACCGAACTGATGTCGGCATGTGACCTGAGCTTGGCATAGGTTGATGTTTCCCTTCAAGCTGGCAAAAACTAGCAGCTTTATAAAAGATTAAATTAATATGACAATTTGAAGCCACGGACTTATAATTGCAAGTCATATCTTTAAATGTGTTGCCAAACAGCTCTTTTCCTGCCTCCTGAGTAAGCTGAAGTGAACCTAAAAACAGACAGCAAGAGTCTGACGTCTGACTTTGTGTCAAAGCACTTGTGTTAGTGAGCACAGGTCAAGGCGAGTCAGAGGTCAATGATGTTGTGTTGGTCTTTTTCAGAGACCGTTAAGCAACAGACCACTACTGTTGTCATGAGAACAGCTGCTGTGATGGATGCATCCCTTCCGACAACTGATGAGAAGGTCAAGGCAGAGAAGCATTGTTGCTGCTGACCTGCCTGTTACTATCCTGGGATCAGGGCTCTTGTGCTGTTAAAGCTGGAAACCAGTCCAGCATCAGTGAAGTTAATCCTGAAATGGCTGTGAAAAGCATCAGTTTATGCCTCTGTCCCACAGGAAGGATCTGACGCTAACGAGAATGCAGGGGTTAGTGGTCCCAATCCAAATTACTAAGGGTCTAA
Source organism: Scarus forsteni (assembly GCA_036419115.1). Lineage (NCBI taxonomy): Eukaryota > Metazoa > Chordata > Actinopteri > Labriformes > Labridae > Scarus > Scarus forsteni. The sequence continues at coordinate 2,679,366 of JAZDUH010000060.1, forward strand.
TTCATCTGAAATGTGTGGCTTTTGCATCAGCTGAGAGAAATAAGACAAAATGAAGACGTGATCACAAGCACCACAAAAAAGTGAGTTTTTTTTCTTAAAGTAAACAGTTATGCTTACTTGGGGCAACATTTGGGCTGACTGGATCTGTACCATATTACCATATGGTATGTGATGCCTAAACTTTCTGCTGATCAGAAAATTCATCTTTGTTTGACCAATATATTAACTTCTAGGACGGCCTCTCCCCTACCTAAACACTGCGCGGTATGGGGCTGGATGCTGTGTCATTTTTCACTCAGTTTGATTTTCTTTTCACACTTACTTTAGAGTAAGCTTTGATGAAACATTTCCAACAAAACTTCTCAGTGTTGTTTCATCAGGGTTCATTCAGGTGTAGGATGTTCCCCTGTACATATCTCTTCCTAATCATTCCCATATTGAAGCACATATGGCAGATGTAGGGATGAGGGTGACAGTATCGTTCCCCGTTACTCTATAAAACACACAGGAAGTCCTTTTTCCTGGAGGGATTGAGGAACCACCCCCACCTCTCCTTTCTTTTATGGCGGCTCTTCAGATTAAGTTCCCTGCTCCTGAGCAGCTGTCTCTCTTTTGTTCAGGTGGATTGTTTTTCAGGCCTGAGGTATGTGTGTGTGACTGGGTTCCCTCCTCTTGAGTCCTGATGGACTTTGCAGGTTGGGGAATCAGGGGGAGACGATCTTAGGAGGGAGACAGAGCGAGGGAAAGAAAAGACGAGGAGAGTGATGCTGCAACTGTGACTCTTATCAAGTGTCTTGATGGAGGTTAAATGGACATGTCCTTCTTCCTTTTGTGTCTTCTTTCAATAGTTATCACATTTAATGTCTTTGGTTTCCCTCTTTGCACAGTTCAGTGCACTGACGCAGCTCTCTTACTCACTTTATAGCAGGAGATATCTTCCTCATGTTTTATTTCACCTCAGTATCCATGTCAGCGGGAGTTTTTCTGTTATTATTCAGTATTTTTTTCAATGAACTACTTTGATTCCTGAAAAAATGGAGGCCTTTAGGTATATAATTTCCTTTTTGGGTTGAAATCTTAGAAAGTTACCTGGAAGCCAACATTTGAAAAACTAGAGAGCATTTACACTGATAAGCCAGTAATGCTAAAGCCTGAAGAAAAGCTGAACCCCTGTCTTCACAACACTTTCTGAGCGACTTCCTGTTCAGGATATCTTTTGTGCCATTTCAAACGCACATGCATGTGACATGCAGTGTTTGCCATATATTGCAGTTAATGTATGAAAAGGTTCTGCTGCTGTTTTTAATGTATCCAAAAAATAGATTAATGTTGCTAAACTTTTAAGCTAATCATTTTCTGATGCCTTAACAACAACAGGTAAACTTCAAGCAGTAGCTAGGAGTGAAATAAGGACATCACTTATTTGCTGCAGTTGTGTGTGAATATGCAGTCTTTAATATATACAGTAACAGCAAGGAGAATATGTTTTTGCTGGTTTCATGGTTTGTTGGTGTGCTTAGCTGTGAGCAAAACAACTCAAAAGTTCTCAATGTGTTGTTGTAATACTTCCAGGCAATGTTGGTCATGGCACAAGGAAAATATATTTACAGAAATATATTACAGAAATAATTCTGTTTTGGTGGTGATTCACATGAATGGGAATCCAAGGCCTTTTGTCTGAGTTGATAACATTGGACAATAGAGCAGTTTTACACAGTTTTGATAAATACTCAATCAGTTCTCAACAGACCTAAACCTACTGACCTCTTAGAGAGGTTATGGGCTTTTGGTGTTGATCTGCTGGATTTAGATCTTGGAAACATTTGATATCATTGTGGGATACATTCATAACTCCATCAGAACAACATTGTTAACATTGTTTTTTCAATTTTGATTAGAGAAATGTCTCTGACTTTGTTCTTTTAGAAGGGCAATTTAAAGGCAGTCAAACCAGCCTAAAAAAATGCCCACTAACTCTAGAAAGGATTACGTTCTGTGCCTTGAATGACAGTTGTACTGCCCACCAACCATATTAACTGATTGGCCCATATTGAGTATGATTGACTTAACTATCATCCAATCACCTGTTTGAAATGCTTTTGAATAGCTCTGCTCATTCCCAAATACTGTCTGTGAGCTCATTCCCAGATCGACTAGTGAGATACGGAATATTAAATGGTGTATCTGGTGTGTGGAGTTACTTAAGGCCTACCCACAATGCTGTTTCTCGGATGATCATTTATTTAAAAGTGGGATTTATACTGTACCAAATATCTTGAAGCTCCTCTTTTCAAATGTTATCTTTCTTTTAGCTTAACTGAGCTGCAACTCCTCAAACATTCCTACTGACATTGACAATATAAGTTGTTGTCTAAAACCAGCAGTTTTAAATAACCAGTGGTTTTATAGCTATTCTGAGGTTTGATTCAAACTAATGCTCACAATAATACAAAAATTATGAAATTATCTATTTCACTGACATGCTGTTAGACGCTAATTCCACCGGTTTCTGAGACTTCTTAAATATGGGAGAATTTGCGTTAAGTTTCTTGTAAGACAACACAGGTGACCCCAGTGCCATTTCTGAACCTCTGCTGCTGCTATTTTAGTTACTCCTGTACGTTCTCACACACATTATGAATGAAGGATGTGTTTCTGTCTTTGAAGCACACGTGCTGCAGAGACAGGCTGACCTTCATGTAACCTTTGGTTCAAGCTTAAGTTAGATTTTGTTTATAATGTGTTATGCTCTTTGCTGTATCCTGTTACTATTTCTGAACAATACAGTTTGTCTAGGGGGATCTTTACTCTTGAGATGAATGCAGTCATTGTGTTTGTCTCTTGAGGAGGGGGTGGTTTAAGGTACAGGTACTGGGCAGGGGTTATGGTTTACATTATGTGTACTGGAGGAAATGGATGTCTAGGCTGGATCCCTGGATACATAAAGCCGCCAGAAACTAACTAGAGGTGATTAACAGCCCAAAGTGATGTGCGTGGGTGATGCATAAACACTTCTACTGTCGGGGGGGCAGTCTACCGTCTGTGAAATATTCTGGATAGGAATAGATGGTCAGGAAAGCTATGAGGTCAAGTTTTGGCCAAAGCAATTACATTTAACCTTTTAGCTAAAGATGATACAGACATGTCAAATTAACTAGAGACTGTGAATACTTGGTAGATGTTGTATATCTCCAATGATGATGAAGTAAGGCCTGGATTGTCTTTGCTGATTTTGTCTTGCAAATGTTGAATAAGTGGCCAAAACAACTCTGAAACAGCCAGTAACCTTGACCTAGAGCTTTCCTGGAAGATCACTAGCCCTGCAAGTCACTTTTACCCATTTTCTTCACACTAAGACACTGATGATGGATGCTGTCATGTTACTTAATCACCACTGATCTCTGTCGTAAATCAACTTGAGCTCACTTGGTTGACTAGTTGGTCAAGATGGCGCCAGTGTGTGTGGCATGCAGTCTGACCCTCTCTGCTGTGTTTGTGTTTGTCCTATTACTAACAATTGAGGTTTCTAAAAAAAGAGAATAATTTTTACAATTTACTCCCATGTCTTCTTGACTGCACCAGTTATTATGAAAATAGGGCTGAATATAACCTGAAAAAAACGCTCTACATGATTTTTGTTGTATTTAAACAAAGGAAGTGTGTTTCAACAGCTGTTGGACCAAAAGCCTGTGGTGTCAGTTACCCATTAGGAAAAAGAAAAACTCTGATTTGGCCATTTCTTAAACTCAGAAAAACGTAACTTATGAAATATTGTAGCCATTTTTTCCTCTCATACTTTTGATGATAAAATCTGTTGTGCAGATGAAATAAAATCTGGTAATGATATAAAAGCTAAAAATGAGACATTTCAGCCCCACAGGGTGTACTGCTTTATCCAAATGTCGGTACATCACTAATCATGCAGACCTGAACCTCCAGAGGGTCTGCAGGTTTTAGAAGACCCATAATTCATCTAGTTCACAAGGTCCCCTGGGCTTCTAAAGAGTCTGCAGGGGGTGAGTTCTTCTCCATATTCACACTGAACCTCTACAAACACTTTACTCTATGACATAGACTGAGTGCTAAAAAATAAATAAGAACTTAAATGTGTGTAAGAGAAACATGCGGAAATATCACGTTTTTCATGTTTGAAAGAGTTTGACAGTAGGAAAATGAAATGTATTTTATCACTGAAATATTTAGTCCTCAAAACAGCTAACTGAGTGATGTATCCTCTCATCCTCCCACACTGGACCTGATGTCAGTAAACATGTCACAGTCTGGCTGCAGTCTGCAGGGTCTCAGTCCAGAGACGGTGAAGGTGGACATTTGGACACAGCTCGCGGCTCTGCTGATAAAAATCACAGGTTTTATGATGGGTTTATTCTCTTCTGGATGTGCAGTCATGTAACAGGTAGAGGAGTGTGTGCACATGTCCTCACACCAGCTGGGATCCAGCTGTGCAGCTGTCATCCACACATTATCATTGACACAGGTTGTTGAAGACTTTTCCCTGGAATTCTTCCCCAGCACCTTACACACAGAGCAGATCCCACGTATAAGCTCTGCTCACACCCAGAAGGACACGTATCAAAGATCACAATTTACAGCAAGAGAAAACTTTCCTTTCACAAAATAAGGTCAGAATGTGCCCTCATTTTTGTCTATTCAGCACCAAAGTGCATAAGTATTATTAACTTTAGAGTCTTCAAGCAATGTTATCAAAAAAATGTTCTGACTTTCTTAAGTATTATCTTGAAGAATCAAAATTGAGGCAACTGGACTGTGTAGAGCTTTTAACTCTAATTTTGAATCTTCAAGATAACCATGATCTGGATGAATGAGGATCTACACAGACGTATTCTTAAGTGTTGTAAATGTTTTATTGAGGAAAAACACCTGTGCACTGTAAGAATTTTCTCTGTAAAATTACTGTAAATTATTGGTAAATAACTGCATTACTTTCACAGCAAGTCGCTGTAAATATATTTAATTAATTCACAGTAGTTTACTGTAATTGTTTCATAGTAATTTACAATAAAAAAACAACACTTTATTGTAAATTCATGGTTGCTATGCCCAAGGAATTACTGTAATACAGCAGTATTTAGCTGTGGACTTGTGAAATTACTGTGAAATAAATACAGTAAATTGCTGTGAAAATATGTACAATGAATTACTGTAAAAGTAATACAATTATTAACCAATAATTTACTGTAAATTTACAATTTTACTCACACTGTAAGATATTGTAAAATTAACTTGTTAATATATATATATATATATATATAGTGCAATTACATTTAACAGGAACTTGGCAGACATGCCTTTTTTGGTCAAGCCAGGATGAAAAAAATGTGAACAACAAGGTCAAACAGGTGTGATAAAGATTTGAAATGATCTGTTAATTATAAGTGCTATATCTAGATATATTTATCAAACATCTGTCAAAGCAGAGAAGAAGAGTATTTTGCCAGATGCTGTACTTAACAGTGGTCTCTAATATACAGATTTTTATATTAAATGTTTGTGTGTCCTGAAAGGACTTAAGGATTTCAGTCACTCAAGAACCAAAATACCATCACTTTTGACTGTCGGCTTGAAATAAAATCCTTATAAATCTAAATGCTGTTTAATAAAAGCATTAATACGGTGAGGAAATATGTTTTATGAGAGTAATGTAGTTGCTCAACTGTTTAAATGAAGGAAGTATCTAAAATAAAAACTTAGATTGATCAGTCTGTAGCTAATATCAAAGGGCCAACTTTGGAAGTCTAGGACTATGGTGTGCCTTAGCTTGATCTTTGGTGTGAAAACCAGGGCACAAGAAACTTGTTTCGGGCCACCAAATGGTCTGGTTTGGCTCAGTTAAGTTCTGTCTGGTTTGGAGTAGGTACACCGATCTGTGTGCATTTCCATCAGCGACTGTACTGTCACTTGGAGGGCGGGATGTGCATGCATACTGTCACAGTAGTGCAACACAGTGAGGTGGTCTGAAACAAAGCATGTTTATTTTTTTTTAAGTTGAAACAATGAAGGACTTTCAGCACTTTGGATGTTTTTACAGTGAACAAAACATTTAAATTCAACAATACAATCATCATACAATTACAATCTCCAAAAAATGCCATCAAAATCTATGTAGATCTTGAGTAATTGGTAAAAAGGAAAATGCCGCCATATTTTGAACAAATGCTGAAAAAAAAGTCAGGATCCATGTTTACCAAAATCACCAAAATCTTAGTGCGATTTTCTTGTGCTGTGACCAACATTTCTTGAAAAATTAATCAAGAACTGTTCATATCTTCTAGCAAACAGTCAAAATGATAAACAATAATAACAGCATAATAATAGATAGGCAAATGATATAACAAAAACATGACAAGAGCGACGAGTTGACAGTATAAACAAATAAGCTTGAGTTATGCCTGTTATACTACTTAAAAAAGGAAATTATATTTTTCTGATTTAACAAAACAGAGATACTTGAAAAGTTTAACATAGAAAAATACAATACTCATTCTCGAGTTTGCCCACACAAACCTCATCCAGATCAAGATAAATTGTTGCTCTTGATTGACCGCCTCACTAAATAAGTCCAGCTTCTGCCCTGATTCAGGGATGAGTAAGCTTGGGTAACTTTGACCTTTGGTCTTCCTGGTCTAAACTGACCACCATGCCTTACATCATGGGGCTTATCTTCCTGTTTCTACTGTACCCACCCTGGTGTAATCCTCTTATGGCCCAAGAAATATGAAATACGGAGGTACTCTTAAAATGTAGATGACAAAATCAATATTGTCAAATAAATGTTAACACAAAGTGGTCCTGTGAAGAAACAACATAATGATGTTGAACATTTGCAGCTGATGTAGTCGTCCTCTGAACCTCCACCATCTCCGTACATCTCACGTCCAGCAGAAATGTTTTTTCTGAGGTCTTCAAGGCATTATTGTAGCTTGTTTACTTCACTTTGAGCTTCTCTCTCTGACTGTCCTCAAAACGCTCTTTGTTGTGTCTTGTTTCACTTTGCACCAATTATCCGTCCACGCAGGCAGCCATTGTCAGCAACCTGCTTCTTTTGTCGTGCTCTTGGAGGTCAAAGATGCAGGGCAGGTGGATAGGGAGGGAGGATATTTGGTGAATGAGCTTTTTTTCTGTCCCAGCCCCCCCTTTCAGTCTTTCCTCTTCAGTGCTGGACTTAAACCCTTAAAGATACAAGTTTTTGTGACCTCTTTAGACCCAGCTTCCTGTTCCTGCACTCCAGGATTTGTTCTGGTTGTAAGGGACACAAACACACACATAGAAACACACAAACACAGCAGAACTGGAGCACTTGGAGCATTTGGTCCTCCAATTTTTCTCTGATAGCTGCCAGATGATGAAGCCGGGCAGGGGGGCCCCACTGACTGATAGACTGATAGCCCTGCTTGTTAATCCACATTGCTGTTTTTGTAGTGGACAGGAAGAAGGTTGGCCTGCCAGAGCAGTATGAGGGTAGAACACAGACGTCTCTTGAGAATAACTTTCTGATTACTTAACTTTGTTTGCTGTCAGGTGGCAAGTCTTCCTTTGCTGTGGGAGCTGCAGCATCCCCAGCCTGTCACCTGCTGTCAGGTCTGTGATGGTGCTCAGAGAAGTTGTTGAAAGTTGGAGAAAAGGCAGAAGCAGGGGGTCATTGAGCAATGGTCCAACACGCTGTTCAGTTAGAGACAGCTTTTACAATTACAAATGCATCAGAAATCTGTCTTTGTTTCTGAGATCTAATCTTTCACCTTTTTATTTCAATAGATTCTTATTCATGTATCATTAAATGACCTCCTTTTAATCCCCTGTACTGTTTTAACTTACAGAGGAATAAATCTGAGACTACAATTGCTAATGTTGCAAGTTTAAAAAAAATTGATTTACATACTGTATGTTCTTTGGGGATTACTCTTGTTATCGGTGATATCACTCCATCATCATGTCTCAGTCAAGGTTATAATAGTTTTGGATTTGTCATTATAGTTTAGTTTTAGTTAGTTTTGACATTGTTTTTCTAATTATAGTTTAGTATTAGTTAGTTCTGACATTTTTTTCCGTTACAGTTTAGTTTTAATTAGTTTTAGAGTGGGCATTCTAGTTTTTATTTAGTTTTGATTTTTGCAATAAGGATTAGTTTTAGTTTAGTTTTAGTTTAGTTTCAATTTAGTTTTAGTTTTTTCGTACCCTATATGCCAGGTGCAGGATTCAAAAAGGTCTGAGTAAGTATATTATCAGTGTTGGGGAAGTTACTTTTAAAAAGTAGTGTTTGCTCGTTACTCGTTACATCTGAAAAAAGTAACTCTTTACTTAGTTACCCTCTATGAAGAGTAACTTCTCAAGTTACTTTTCCGTTACTTTTACATTGCTTGATCATGGACAGAACCCCATATCTATTCCTAAATGTGAAGGCCTACAAAAAGTTCTACTACAGAGAACATAACAGTTTTTTGTGCTCTTTATTTTACAAAATGTCACATACCCTGTGGAATGAGAGCTCCTGCCCAGTGTTTCCACATTTTGCTTCTGAAATAAGCAACCTGGTCAATAAAAATAAGCCCAAAATAAGCAACCTCCAGCTATTTCCTTTCCTAATGTGATAAACTTCTTTTTTAAAAAGAGAAGTCTACACAAAGTGTGTTAATTTTCGTCTACATCACATTTCAATATCACAGTGCTAAGTATCCATTCAAGAAAAGACTGTCGCTTATAACAAACAGACCTGGCAACTTTGGCTCTGGAGCATGCGCCGTGTGCGTGAGTGTGTTTGGGGGCGTGCATATAACCAGGAAACGAGGAAGTGGACAAAGTGCCTACCGCAGTCGTGTTTTCCTTTATGTTAGGAGCTGGAAGATAATCGGGGGATACACACAGACTTAAGAGCCCCAAGAAGCAACTTCACGTCTAGAAACAAGCCCAAAAAAACGCGACCTGCGGCTGTGACTCACGAGACTTTCAGCCTTTAGACGCTTAAAACGAGCGGACTTGGCAACGCTGCTCGTGTCTGTGCGAGCAGCTGAGAAGGCAGCTTCAGTGTCAGGTCTGTCCGAGGGAAATGTAACGTCACGCTGCATGAACAAAGGAACTACGTTTCATTACCAAATTTTCAACAGTAGCGCGTTACTTCACTTTTTACCCGAAAAAGTAGTTTCGTTACTGTAACGCGTTACTTTCTAACGCGTTACACACAACACTTTATATTATAATACTGTTTATTTTCAAGTCCAGCATAGTGCTCACTGCTCAGTCAATGCTGATACTGATACTTAAGAAGCGCTCCACATGTCACCAGTTTTAATTTCCGCTAGGCACTTGCATTTGTTTGTCTCACTGTCGTACTCAAAAAAATCCCAAATGGGACACTGCCGCCTCCTCCCAACTTTAGCCATTTCTTCCAAGTTGTTCCAACAACACGTCTCGTTGTGGCACAGAGCACAGACAGTCAGTGCAGTAAACAAGCGCGTTCCGTTCGGCGCTATGATGGTGCCGTACTGCGCTGACAACTGCCGAAAACTGTCGTAAAATTGGCTGGGAAAATGTGTCGGATTAATTTAAATCCTGAAGGCTTATAAATATTGTCAAAAACAATAACGAAGGACATTTTGTCTATAATTTTGGTTAGTTTAAGTTAATTTTGTGAACACAAGATACAGTTTTAGTTTACTTGTTGTTTTTCTTTTCTTTTCTAGTTTTTATTAGTTTCAGTTAACTGCAATGTATTTTAAATTTAAATTTTCATTTTTAGTTTCGTTTTAGTTGACTATTATAACCTTGGTCTCAGTGTAATTACAGGAGTCTGCTAAAACACTCCATTTCATTTTATGAACCGAAAGATTAGCAGCCCATTCACTGAACTGATCTCTCTCTTGGCAGACCCTTAACTCTTCTTTAATGATAAAACACAGTGATCAAATCTCAGCCACTCCTTTCTGCAACAATCTTGAGAGATTCTGAGGCTATGTCCACACGTAGGCCGATATTTTTTTTTAATATTGAGCTTTTTCAGTGCATTTTGGCCTTCTGTCCACACATCAATGGGTTTTATGTCAGGGAGAATGCATATTTTTGAAGACTCTGGACAAGCACTTGAGCACGCTATTTCATGTGTCTCTGGGGGGGACAAGGAAAACAGCACTTTTGGCCTGAAACATCACACCACCAAGCTCCCATGAGGTGGTGTCACTCCATGTGACATTCTCTTCGTTCTTTACAGGGAGTATGTTGAAGTGGACCTTGCTAAACATTTGCTGCTTTAAAGTGTTGATAAGTGAACCATTTGCATGCTCAATGTGAAAACTCTGGAACATGAATCCTTGGGTCTTTTCCTAGATGTAGTTTCTTAACTGTCATGTTAAGGATTGTGCCATTCATTTTAATTACTTGGAGGATCTACGCCAGAGAACTGAGGAACTTTGTCCGTTACTCCAATAAGCAACAATACAACAGACCCATCATTGACTGACTGGACAATACAACACAGTTGACTTCAGAATACTTCAGAATAACAGAGGAGTTTCATAACAGAGGAGTCTATGGACATCAGAGCAAATAATAACAGGGACAGGACAGACGTTAGGCCTGGAAATAATCTAAATAAATCTGTGCAGACAGTCTGTAATGAGCAGTCTTTTTTTACTTAAATAAAACAACAAAAATTGCTTGCATAATGAAATCAAAATGTGGCTTAAAAGAGACCTTAAGGTAAATCCAGAAACCCAAGTATTTAAACTCACCAACTTTTTTGTGTGGTATGATCTTATTTTTGTAAAAACTGTTTTGGTTGAGGTTAAATTGGGCTGTAATGGGTTTTGGATTTGTGATATGTTCATGTGTGCATGGCTTAAACACAAAAACTCTGTTGATTGAATCTGTAAATAGGAATTGATCATAACTATTATTGATTAATCCAGTGGTTAAATCAGACAGTGTCTCCACACCTCATCTATATGTGATTTCTGCTCTTGCTTTGCTTTGCTTTATGGGAAAGATGCATTTAAAGGTGCAGTGTGTAGAAATTGGCATTTTAGCGACACCTAGTGATCAGATTTTGGAATGAGCCCATCCTTGACATCACCAACGAGAGCCAATGAAGACCAAAAGGATCGTGAACAGGGCATCGTTAACAACAGTTACCAGGCTTTTTCATTCATATTTGTAACTATTATTTTAAAAGATTATCAGTCAGTTAAGACGCAACACATGCCATTCAGGTAGATTTCAGGACCAGCACCTAGACTTGTATGTAAAAGGCGCATATTTTGACGGACTGTACATACAAATAGTAACATTATATCCTATATTCCCCGTTTCTGTTCGACGAAATGCTGCCAAATTCTACACATACCTTTAAATCAGGAAAGTTTGTGTCATAGTGTTTGACCTTTAACTGATGGCAGAGTGTGTTTTGTTGAATGTTTTACACAAATGGTCAAACTTTTGGGTGTTGATGGCACGCACTGCAAGCAAGCACTAATGGTCATACGTCTGACAAAACAAAACTGGTTGTTGAAACGGGATTTCTCCATCAGGAATAAAGTACACTCTGTTTCTTTAAAATGATCATCTACAAAAGCCAAGAATCTGAACATGCCCTCATAAAAGCAGCATCAGCAGATACTTAGCATGTCAATGTGGTGAACAAAAAAGGGCTGTTTCATCCTTTTTAAAGGAAGATTGGGCCCTTAAATTCAGATTCAGTTTGATCACTCAACCCATGTTTAGATGTTTCATCCTGATCATGCTTTCCCTTGATTTCTTTGAAACTGTAGATTACAGAAACACATCCCCAAATACCTGCGATTCATCATGTGTATCCATGACTGATGGCTGTGTTGCTGCCTTCTGTGTCAGTGATCATCATCTGAACTGTGACTGTGACCAGGAAGCAATTTGTACGGCTTTAAAAGGCCTGAAGAAAATGGGAGGCCTTCAGGTCAACCACACACATTTTTCCAACCTGTTCTGTCTGAGAGGTGAAGACCTGAGGCATCTTCATGAAAGGAGGTCTTCCTCTGTTCTCCTTAAACCACAGGAGACTGAGTTAAATCTTTCCGAGTGTTTCAGCAAAGTAAGCCCTCTTTATGAACAGACAGATGAGCTTATGGGCTCCTGTGCCACAAGCAGAAATGAAACTGGTCCAGCGTTTCTAACTATAAGAGTCATCATTGAAATATACCAAATATATCTCACATGAATCTTGGTTCACAAAAGTATCCAGGCTCAGGTTCATCCAAATCACCATATTACAAAAGAGCATGAAAAATGATGACTGCTGCTAAAACAAGAAACTTGCCCATTTAATAATATGACCTCACATTCTGTTTTGGCCTGTTTTAAGCTCTGTGCCCTGAGTCCCAACAAATATATATGAAACACAAATATGTCCTTGTTTTAAATATTTCCTGTCTTGCAATTAAATCATCAATAAACCAAAACTTTGGCCTGGTGGTGCAGCCCGTAGTGCTCGGACCAAAACATGCTTGTTGGATTAATTGGTGACTCCTAATGGCCCTCCACCATGAGTGTAAGAATGATTGGTTGTCTGTCTCTCTATGTGGCCCTGGAATTGGCTGGTGACTTGTTCAGGGTGTACCACACCTCTCTCCCAATGTCAGCCCGAATAGGCTCCACCCTCGACGACCCATACGGGATAAGCAGCACAGATGGTCCATGGATGGATTGATAACCTCAACTTTTGATGCTCTGAGAGCACAAACCTCCACCAAAACAATTCTGACACAATTTGTCAAGTTATTTAGAAAAATGTGGACACTGCCCTGTGGTGAAAGATTAGCAAAACAATCCTGGATCTGTATCTGGATGAGGAACACCACCATGGTCTAATCACTACTTCCTTTTTACTATGACCAACATTCCCTCAATATTTCATTAAATTCATTGATAACTTTTTAAGTTATCTTGTTAACAGACAGACGGACTCAATTTTGCCCTTTTTACCTCCACCAGGATGTTATGTTATGGCCAGTGTCTGTTTGTTTGTTAGTTTGTTAATTTGTTTTTCTGTGAGCAACATAACTCAAAAAGTTAAGGACAGATTTCAATGAAATTTTCAGGAAAAGTCCGGATTGGGACAAGGAACAAGTTTACTCATGAAAGTCGCAACAAATGCGACTTTCATGAGTAACTACTAGGGGTGTAATGAAATGGTCAACTCACAAAACGATATGAAATACAAAACAGGGCTCATGATACAAAATACTCACGATACAAATTAAAGATTATAGGAAATCCCCAACAGTAGGAAGTTATGCAAAAATTTCATTTTCTTTATTTTCTTCCTAATGCAGACAAACAAAAAAATATTGCTGCATCAGTACAAAATAAATGCTCTTTGAAAAAAAACAAAATTATATTTTTTCCCCTTATTTGGACAACAGTGCAAATACAAACAAAATCTCAATAAAAAGTGCTTTGTTGTTGTAATAATCAGGATAACTACTTTCTTGAATATGATCAAATTATGTCAACTTAACAGTAGATGCAAAAATCAAATATTGTTTTTTTATGCAGACTTACACGAACATACAGTTGCTGCCTGTCTCCAGTTCAAAGTAGTTGGTAGTTGTACTCGCCGCAGTATACGGCGAACTGTAGCGACATATTTTGCACTCGGTTGTTGTTTTGTCCACAATCTTCTCACCGTTCTCTCATCTTTTACATGGGAGCCAAAATAGGGCCACAGAAGTGTTTTTTATTCAGTGCATTTATTTCGTGTGTCTTTGAATTTTATTTCGTCATTTTTTATTTCGCAAAATTTCATGGCCCGAAATTTCGTTACACCCCTTGTAACTACTGAACTAAAATAGATATTTGGAATCCGATTGCCAATGATATGTTTTCATGGTCATGGAATCTGAATATTTAGATGAAATAAAGGTAGAACAAATATTTTACGTTGAAAATCACAATATGAGTGAGGACTGTGGCGCTGGTGGAGGTCTGCGCTTTCCTTGTGCTTATCTAGTTAAACACACATAGACTTATAGTCTAAACATTCTTTTGTGAACATTATCAAACACAAGAAGGCCTTCTCAAAATTAAAAATACAAAATTTTTCAGGGGAGTGAATGAAAGTGTTTGACTGTTTCTTATCACAAATTTCAACTACCAGACGTGGGTCTTTGCCCCATCAGCACTTAACAAGCAGAACTGCCAGTCAAACCTGCCGTGTTGTTGTGACATCATAGAGGATAACAGAGTGTATTTATGTTTGAATTTTTCAGATAAGTTTTGGTTGCTCATAGTTGCATTTTTTTTTTTCAATTTCAGAAGACATTTCCTGAGGTGGAGAAGGGAACACGGGTTAGAATTCAATTAACCTTCACCTGAGTATAGAGCCCAGGAAAGTAAATACAGGGCAGAAAAAAGGGGTGATATTAAACTAAAAAGTAGAGTAGTTTGCAATATCCTACAAAACTTGCCAAGATCTCTTTTAACTTTTTTTTCCTATCACTAATTCTTTTCTTCTTCAAGTCCCATACAGAGCTCCATATCAGTGTTACTGCACTTGAACCCCTGCATTATAATCACTGTTTGTCAGGATTAGACTGAGAGGTCACGGCACAAATCAAAATCTACACCGGTGATAAAATTTTATTTTCCTTCAACTAAAATCCAAACACCCTCCCTTAAACAGTTCCACACACCATGGCTGTTAAATGTCCCAATGCTCTATTTGGCCTCAGCAATGCAAGTGAAGCTGCAGGTTTTATTTAATTAAGACCTTTTATTGACAAAGACTGAGGCTGGAAGCTTGGGAGGTTAATCGCAGAGCAGCCCATGAGGTCCTTACGCAAACACGTTTTACAACACCTGATGGAGGAAGCAGTGTAAATCTAGCAGAGATTATAAGGGGGTCTTCAGCAGACGATGTGAGATAATATTTGAAGAGTCAGCTCAAGATTGCTTTCTTTAGTTTTTTGCTGTCTTGCTGCTGTTTTACTACACCCCCGGTAGTCAACAATAGGAGCTGATTTATTCCTTCCTTAAATGTACTCTGGATGCTAAATGCATCAGTAGCTTTTTTATTTAATGTAAAGCAAACACTGTGTGGGAGTGAAGAGGACTGTTCAGCTTAAGGGAAAACACTCCCTGTTTGAAAAAAGTTCAGTCTGCTGCAATGAATCAGCATAAGAGGAACGTTTGACCTGAGACTCTCAGCTAAAGGTAAACTGAGGCAGCTACTGTGGGGCCTTTGAATGCATCTTAGGTTCTTACTGAAGATATAAGCCTCATAAAACTTGAATGGGGTGAAAATGAGTATTAAAAATGAAAAGTAACAAAAACAATCAGTTTGATGAAGCATCTCCCAAAATGGCCAAGCTTTCGCCATAGACTGACAGTCTCAGTGACATAACGTATTGAATTCTGAGGTACAGTTTAAAGCCTATATGCCCCAATTTGACAACTTACAACCCAGACAAGTTTCACTACACTAAAACTACAACCTGAAGAAAAGTACCAAGTTAGGTCACAGCAACACAAAAAATTGCTAATTGCATCAAATCTATTTTCATCTGTTTTGCATATATTATCATTATTATCACTATCATTATTGTTTTATGCTAGTATTATCACATTTAACCAATGTTTTTCTGCATGTTGGTTGGACCGTACTGTTTGCTTTTCCTATCTATATCTGCTATAAATTTTCCTGCTGTATCTCTTTTATATTTATGCTACTTTAGAGTTCTGCCCCTCTAATGCTACGGGCACACCAGACGCGAATTGGCGTATTTAAACGTGCGTAGTGCCCGAGGCTGGACGCTGGACCATTTTGACAAGCTGAGGGGCGACGCGTGTCACTGCGCAGGCAGAGTAGAGAGCCGGAGCCAGTCGGACTCAATGATGACCCGTGCAGGCAAATCCGGCTGGAAACGAATATTAACAGAACTTACCTTCAAAACCTGTCTCCTCAGCAACTTTCACCCAAGCCTGCTCCTTTTTGTTCCGGTCTCTGTAGAGTACACACGTCCAATCGTATAGCTCTGGATGATGGCAAACAGCGCAGATCAACCTCTCCTCCACCTTTCAGTGGGGTTTGAGCAGGAGCAGGTGGCCGGAGTGTCAAACGTCATCAAATCAATGATGTCGGGGGAAATGTCGTCGCTGATTGGCTGCTGCGGCACAGCATCACGCGAATTTGCGGCAAAAGTTCAATATTTTCAACTTGAGCGTAGAGGCGTTTGATGCCCCAAATGCGCCGGATGCTCCATACGCGCCGTGCCAAAGGCGTCCAACGCACCGCCCAGGGTGAATCTGCGTCCAAACGCGTCTTTGCATTGACTTTTTATGTAATCTCAATGCGCATCTTTACGAATTGGTGTGCGGTGTGGCCGTAGCATAAGGTTCTGTATTAACAAACCATGTTTACTTATCTAATTACTTAAAACCGTTTTGTAAAATTAAGTTTAACCACAGACAAAAATCAACCTTATTTCCATGTGTTGGAGGTAATTAAAGAACTGTTAAATTGTCTTTAATCACATAGGTTCAAAATGTTTGGCACTTTCTATAGGCCTACTGAAATAATTTTCTAATAGCTAACAAGCATTAAACTTAATTCATGCTTCATGTTTTGTGAATAATTTAGTAAATCACTAGCGTGCATGTCCCCAGCTTCTTCCGCTCATCAGTTTGGCTGCAGCAAAGACACTTGAGGTGTCATGTGGAAACACACTGTCCACTGCAAATTCATGCCCACAAGTCCACTTATATCATTTCGTGATTTTCATGATTTCAGTGCCTTCATTGAATGACAGTTAGATTTAACCTGACTCTTTTAGGACTTTTAAGCAGCTGTTTCATTGTCTTCATCGTAATGCTGATTTTTGTATCTGATTGCATTTTTTTTTCAAAAGGGATGTAAGTAATTAAATACTTAGGTTTATGAATACAGAACCATACAGGAGCAGAACAGCAAATGAACAAATATTTTAAAAAGCCAATTAAAGATATTAATCAGAAAGAAAGGACAGCAGATAATAGAACAAGCAGAACAGTCCAATGATCAGCAGAAAAGGGTTAGTTGTATGTAATAGTAACCACACAAAAACATAACCAAAGTGGTAATAAAAGTAATAATAAAAGTGGTGCCTACATCAGCAAAATCAATGAAAATAGTTAAGATGCAGTGAGCTATTTTTATCATGTTGCTATAACTTAGCTTGCTACTTTTCTTCAGGTTGTAATTTTAGTGTGTAGTTAAGCTGATTTTTTAATGAGTTACTCAGTGTAACTCTAATTAACAAGTAACTTGCCCATCACTGGTTACATGATATGCAATGATTATCAAATAATAGAAAAAATATAATTGAACTAAGAGGAAGAGGAAAAAGAATCAAAAATTGCGTGAACGTGGAAAGGTAAAAATGAGAAAATGATCAAAATAGAAAGTTATGAGAGGGCTAGGGGAAAATGACCAGAACTGTAAAAAGGGCCCGACTGCTGTTGCGAAAGAAGGAGAAAAAGGTAAAACCGGCCAACTGGGTAGCAGGGAAATTTGGTGTCTCCACATGAGATGTCTCCTCCCTCCGAATATCTCGTAGCCTCAATCCATTCCCTTGTTATGTTAGTGGCACAAACTGGAAACCAAAAATTCCAAAAGGTTACAGTCTATGAGTGTCAGGGTGGACAGACCCCATTTTGAACCTGCAGTGGGCTAATCAAGACTCTATCAGGGAAAGTGGGGAAGCTTTAAGTGGCTTCATCTGTTAAGCCCCTCTTACAATGGGGTTAAAAGGTTAATACAGTTTCACATTTCCTGGATCTCAGGATGTAAAACAAAACTTAAACTTCATGGACCGGCTAAAACCGAGTTCAGATTGGGATTTAAAACAAATCAGACGAACCACTGTTGCGACTGTAACTTGTGATCCCTGCATCTTTGGCTCAAAAAACACTGCTGTCCTCACTTGTTCATAGATCAGTGGGTTTGGGCTGGTCTAAAGGCTGCCAGTCAATCTCTGATGAAGACAAACTATAAGGCCATTACTGCCTGAAAATTTAGTTAGTGTCCCCCTCTAAGTGACCTCTGAATGTGGTTTACACGTGATTTTAAAAAAAGACAAACCACAGAGTTTTTTTTATGACAGTGGATTTTGTAGCATGAATTCAAACTCTAAATGACAATAACATCCATCTGCAGTGAACTGTAAAGGAAACAGTTTTATAAGCAATCAGCAGAAGGTTGTTTGGTGGTCATAGAAACAGATACACAGATCCGCCTGTGACAGCAGGGATTTCCCTGATACATTAAATGACAGGATGCTAAGCAGAGGTATGCAGTGTCTCTTAGAGCACAGTCCTTTGAATGAAGGCATGTCAGAGTATGATATATCACAGTAAGACAAGAGTGATCCCACAGTTATCCACTCCATTACCTTTTGGCAAAGACAGCATCTTTTTTTGACTTGTCTGTCTTTGATTACCTTCATCACATGGGGTGGATTTGGATTTCTGTCCAACAATATTCTTACATAAAAAATGAATCATGACTTTATGGCCCAAGAAAAATAACATATTGAAGAAAGCCCCAACATGGCCTCTGATATGAGCAACATGAGCATTGATAATGAAGGGGTTGCAATGCCAGCAGACTGTCTGCCCTGATGACAAGTTAAAAATGCCTGAAAAGTTTGTGACTTGGATGCTGCCATTGAATCTGTGCCTGTGAGGGGGGAGACCATGGAATTTTTTGAGCAGTTTACTTGGCAGTGTAATTTATTTATCTGTGAGGTTGAGATCAATCGCATTCTTGGCCTGGCTAATGGAGTGATGAGTTAACTAGACAACGCAGTATGGCGCTGACAGTTTCTGAGCATGCAGATTAAAGTCAAAGACTTTGCATCTCTGGTCGTACTGGTCCTGCTTTAGTTTTGTGAAGCCTGGACATTGACAAGTGGCCGGAGACGCCACCCGACTCCTTCATGATGTGCATCTGTAATGGTAATGGCCTGTTCAGCTGGTATTGTTAAATATCTGTGAGATCATTTTAAACTTGTTTGTGTGATGTTTTAAAGAATTCAACCTTCAAAATTGTTAATGTACTCATTTGATGGTAATAGTTTTCTTGATTTAATCAATAAAAAGTGGATTTCTTTGGAAAACTGGAGGCAAAGTCTGTAAGTTCATCAAAACAAATGTGAGGAGCAATGAGAATTTGAAATTGAATTCACCTTTTAATAACCAAATTTGAGCTGCTCACTGAGTAACAACATTCAACCACTAAAATTAATATTTTGCTCAAGTAAATTACGATAACTTCACATCTTAATCAGGAAATAGTGATAAGCTTTACATTTTTCTCTGTTCTTCTGTTTGTAAAACAGTTCATTTAAAGATGTTTGGATAATATTAATAATCATATTTTAGCAATACAAATAACATTTCTGTTCAAGAGCTTTTACATACTGGTGTATTAATCATCACATAAACATGAAAAAATCTAATTTGGTAATCAACAATGCTGTTAAAGCTATGGTCTACGATTTGGAAGCTTTGTACATATTAATAACACCGTTTATAAGGCTGTTATGGTCCTATGGTCCTATCTACACAGTATAAAGACCAAAAAGAATGAAAAAAATCCATTCAGTATATCCGCTGAAAAGCTGCATACTAGCTGACCAATCAAGCCTAAGAACCTGCAACTATTAATTGGTCCGTGAGTTAGTCCATGAGTCCATCCAATCCTCGTCTCCCTCACTATGCAGTACGCAGCATCTTGCCCATGGTCCGCCTCCTCCCTCTACCTCCGGTGAGCAGCTAGCAGCGTTAGCTACTGAACTATCATGGAGCAGGAAAGCCTAGCGCCGAACCGGGAATCCGCCTCCCTCTCCCTTGCGGGCCCAGCAGACCCAGCGGGTGGAGCCTGGCAGCGGCTAACGGCTGCTAACGAAGCGGCCGTCAGACCTTCAGCATCGGCCGTTTAGCCCCTGGTTGATCAGGTAATGGCTTTGTTTACTACAGTGGGAGATGTCTGCTGAATAACTCTGGTTAGTTTGTGCCTGTCACGGGCTAATAACTTGTAGGGGGGGCGGGTTAGCCTGTTAGCCCGCTAATCGTTAGCACTGTAAGCTGAGCTGGGGAGGACAGGCTGAGAAAGATTAATCCTCCCCCACACTCGGCTCTGCTCTGGCGGCGCCAGACCCGCATTGCCGCCGGTCCAGTTGAAATGGCTACTGCTGTGTGTTATAAGGGAGATGTCTGTCGTGTTTGATACTTTCAGTTGAGCTGAGCTGTTTTTGATTGAGTTTGCTGCTGATATATTGTGCTAGTCGCTCGTAGCTCTGCCAGAGGGGGCTTATATGAGCCAACACGAGCTGGGGGCGGGATCTTGGAACACGGAGGGGAGAGGTGAGGGAAGGAGGGGCAGGCTGCGGTTTCAAATCGTAGACACCAGCTTTAATTTAGAGCACATGTGGCTTAAGTCTTACACTGGGTGGTGGTCTAATGGTTTTTCGAGCAGTGTATGTTTTCAGTTGATTATCACTTAAGTGGTGTTTCCAAAACCAGAGGAATCCATAACTTTTATAATGGTTACAGGATTTGTCTTAAAGTGCTGCAGTAACCAAGCCGCCTTGTTGCCTGTTAATCAGGATTTGAGAAAAGGATCAAGTAAACATCAAGTAATTTCATGACCATAACAGCTTTCATTTCTGATGGAAAGATGTCATTGGTATCAGCCTTGGTACTAAAATATTCACAATTTCCATGACACATAAAAAGCTGCTCCATCTTTTGTGGACATTCATCTTGTTGGTTATTGTGAACTTCTTTTTAAGTTTCAAACATGATTTTTAATAATTTAATAACAGAATTTCAACACAGTTTGAAAAAACAAAACATCTCTACAAAGCTTGAAGAAGTTTGGTATCAAAGCTGTACCCCCTACACAATAGTAAAAAATCCGGGCTTACCAAAGAAGTGCATCAGTTTTTGAAAAGTGGAATTATTGATAAATCTGCCAGGATGGTATTTTGCTTGCGCTTTGGCCTATTGCTCCTTTTCAAGTTTAAAGATGCTATGAGAAATTTCTAAGTAATTACAAAAAAGTCTAACTTTTTGATACAAGCCTGATCGAAATACACACTTTAAGATGAGTTTTATAGCATCAAAATAGGTTATCTGTAAATGCTATTTCTTAGCTTCACGGTCAGCTCCGACAGGGCTGGACTGGCCTGATAGTCAACTTTGGGAACAAGACAATTAAACCTAGAGCAAATTTATATTATTCAGACACGTCTTAGAGCACCTGTAGAGGCTGTAAGTAGCTATATATAGCCGGCTACAAAACTACAATACTAAGTTTTCCAGAAATTGCTTGTTCACACATCACACATCCAAAACTACCGCTACGTAACTAGAAAGAGATACATTACCTTGTCGCTTTGCATCCTGTAAGTTGTTGAAAAAAGAAGTTGTAAAGCAATGCAGAGTTCTGAGGAAGGTCTGAGCTGCATTATTAGCATCAAAACAAACACACGCTTTGGCTTGGGTCACGTCTTTACGACAGACGTGGCACGTGCTCATGGGTTGCAGAGTCTTTATGTGCCCTGAAATAAATTCTCCTCATGGCACCTTTAAGTCAAATATTGACTTTCCAGTTATGTAATAATAAGGACAGTAGTGTTAACAAAAATCTAAAGAATTGTCTTAGGTGATGTAAGTTTACAGCAGGTTAGATGGTAAATTTCTCTCTTCCTTCAAGAGATCAGAAATGTGCTGTAGTAAATATTTAACAAATTATAGCTGCACATGAGTTAAGCCCCAGTCACACTTTACCGTTTCTCATGGCGTTTGTGCACGATTGTCATTTGGTTGTGGTGCATGCGCTACTTGGTCTGGATCACCGGTGTATAGTCATGGATGAACGGCGGGGAACGGGGAAGGAACTTTTCAAAACTGTCGTGGAGAATCGCTGCTCTCAGTATAGCGGGATAGAAGCCTAATGCGAACGGTATTAGCGCGGCATGTGCTGAGCTCAGTCGGGCTGATCGTGGCTCAATCCTGAAAGCTTCATGAGGACGACTGACAAGGACGTATGCGTTTGTGCCCCAACTGTGTCCCGTTCAAGACGGCGCAAGCGACGGGGCTCAGTTGGGGCTTACATGATGCAAACTGAACTCGAGTGGGGCTGACGTCGTGTCAGCGGGATGAAAATTCATAGAATCCTCATCATATCGTTGTATTAACCTAACTGGAGCAGGACGAACGCCCCCGAAGCGCTGTAGCAGCGCTACTGACGGTGTATTTACGGGGTGTGTCCAGGGATGAGACAGTCATTTCATCCCGTATCGTGGCGATCACACCAGCCTCGTCAATCGTGTACAGTCATTCACAATCGCTATGAGAAACGGGAAAGTGTGTCTTAGGCATTAAGTTAGTGTGAGTCATCCACAGTAACAAAACATTTTTAAAATTTCACCTCTGAGGGACAAAGAGATATGCAGACTGTCCTCAGTAGAGCTGTGCAGGAACATTAATTATGACATTAATATGTGTATATTAAGGGTGTAACTCCTCACAGTGATATTTACTGTGTGAATATCTGCAGGTCTAAAATGACTCGTAATAATGCTCCATCAAACATCTAAACTATTGGCCAAGAGCCTCTCTGAGGAAAGGCAGCCGTCTCAGACCATTTGACTCTTGGAACTCAAGGTTTTTTGGAAAAGCTCTCACACTCTGGACAAGACAAACCAGAGGACAGACACACTGGGGACACATCTGAGGTTTGAGCCTCTCCAGAAGTATTTTTCTTGACCTTAAATTTCCAGCAGTCAGAACTATCTGAGTCTGTGGATGCATCATTACAAGAGAGTGATATCAAAATGTTCCCAAAAAGGTTTAAGGACAAAGTGTGTTAAGCAGTGTTCAGGTCACAAGATTATAAGAGCTTTATCGTTTTAAACCATACATTCAGGTTTGTAAAGCATTTAAATCTAACTGGCATTGTATGTCAAGTACCACATTTCCCTTCTTTCATAAATCATAAAGACCTCCGCCAGCGCCACAGTTCTCAGCCATATTGTCATTTTGACCATAAATATTACTCCTACCTTTATTTCATCTAAATATTTAGATTCCTTGACCATGAAAACATACCATTAGCAACTGGATTCATGATGATATCTATTTTAGTTCAGTAGTTATTCACAGAAATCACATTTTTTGCCATAGCAGCCAGACGCTGATTCCGATCAACACCAAAATCGAATCAGTTCTTCCTTTGCCCGTGCTGAACATTTCCTGAAAATTTCATCCAAATCCATCCATAACTTTTTGAGTTATTTTGTTCACAGATGGATGGACTCTCCCGAAAACATAACCTCCTTGGCGGAGGTAAAACGGCAGCGTGACAATGTATTGCTTTTAGCAGCACAAATAAATATAAACACACTTGATGCTTTTGTCATTTTTGTCTTCTGTGTCTGCTAAAATAAATAACTGTTAAAACAGCATTTACATGCAAAGCAGACACGTTTAGACTACACTGTATGTCCATTCACATGGGTGTTGTCAAAAACTGCTTTTTTTCTGTGCCTTTTGGCCTTCTGTCCACACATAAATGGCATTGGCAATGTCGGTGGAAATACATTTTGAACCCCATCCAAAGTGAAGATAGTTGAAATTGCTGTTTGTGGGGTCTGCATGTAGACAGGGAAACAACATTTTGGGCTTGAGACATTATACTCCACACCAACTTCTCCATGGGGTAATGTCACCCTACGCAACATCCTCACTGTTGTTTATAAGTGCCATAGCAGATGCTGCTAAACTGTTGCCATTTTAAAGTGTTGGTAACTGGGCTGTTTAGATGTCAACCCAGACTGTCACTTGTTTACTACGGTGATGGATTTAAACATTCCAATGACACAAGGTTTGTTTGGATGAAACCCAGCGTTATTGTGTCTCAAGTGACCGAGCTGACTGGTGAAACATGGCCATTTGCTCTGTGGTTGCCATGGTTGTAAAAGTTGTCGATGCCAACACTGTCTGTCTGTCTGTCTATCTCTCTATCCAATCCCATTTTCTACCAACCCTCAGTCCACCTGTCATTCCTTCTATGTATTTGCTATCTTATCAATTCAGCCATTCTTTCCTTTTTTCATCCATCCTGTATTTTTTTTTTTCTAAATGTATTTTTTGGGCATTTTGTGCCTTTATTGATAGGAGAGAGGCAGTGGATAGGCTTGTGAAAGGGGGTGAGAGAGTAGGGAAGACACTCTACAAACTGGTTACAGGTGGGATTTGAACCTGGACCGGCAGATGCAAATACATGGGGTGCCTGGTTGCTAACCACTCCGCCAAACCAGCACCCCCATCCTGTCACTTAACCGTCCACCCTTTCATTCATTTATCCATTAAATTATGTACTCACTTTTCAATACACCCTCAGGACTGTTTCCTTCACAGGACTGGACTCTTGTTGTTCTCTCTTTTGGGGTCTGCCATATTTCATCCTCCAGATGAGGTGTTGAAAACTGAGATGTACTGCGACCGTATATGTTGAAATGGCATATACATACACTTGCTATGGTGTTTCTTGAAGGATGTTGCAATATGGCTGTAGACCATTCAACAGTGCCATGCTCCATCAGGCCAAAATTCCCTTAGGTGCACTACCCATGCCTTACAGCTACACTGGCTAACACTTAAAATCCATCTACAATTAGTCAGGAGGGCATTGGGAAACATCACAATGTTATTGTCCACTTAAGACATGTCCACCTGTGTTGAACACAGAAAAATGTACCCAGGAAATATACTTTATCTGAAATTTGGACGATTTCTCAACATTGGTTAACATGCATTGATGTATAAATGGGTCTTTACTGCGTGCCTTTTAGCTCCAAAATGTCTTTTCTATCCACAGCTCTGTGCACTGCATTCCAAACGGTATGTGATTGAGCTGAAAAATAGTCAGATTAAGTCTGAATATGGCATATATTCCCAGTCTTAGCTTGTTAAAAAAAACTATGAAATTTCCATCCACTCTGTCTGTTTTTGATATCCTGCCTGCGTCCCTCTCTTAAATGTTACTTTTTATGGAAAGATCTTAATAGCCTGTCGTTCCATGCCAACCAGTGCCAAGGTCAAAGATCAGTGTGCTCCAGATTGAACAGTATTTAAGTGGGACGTGGGCATGCCTACAGTACTTTGATGTTAAACTTCTACAAAAGCAAACCACTGATGATTACTCAGGAAGCAGAGAGGACTTAAACTCAAACACTAGAGAATTACCAAAGTAGGAACGCAGACCTTCAGAGTCATTAGAGAGTACATTAAGGAGTAATGCTTTCCCCATGTGCTTAAAAGACAGATACGTGGAAAACTATTGGGATTTCACCTTGAAAAAATGCAGATAGCTATCATCACCTAAACCCCCCTTTAACGGATTTATTAGACATATAATTCTGCAATTTTTCATCCATTAACAAGACAGAGAATATGGATCCGTATCATGTTAGATAAAGGTCTGAGCACAGCCGGTGCTCCTGGAGAGAGAAGAGAGAATAAAATCAGTGGAGCTATAAATTATACCCTCTAGTAGTATATAGATTCATTTGATTAAAATTGATGGTTTTAGTCTTTGGGCTTATACAATGTCAGAGTGGGAGTAAATCTCTTGCAGTATTTTGTAAAAAGTGATAATGACAAAAACATTGTTAATGGTTTGGCTCTCATCACTATGTCAGCATAGATAGCTGTATCTCCTGCAGTCTGAATGGTATTGTCTTTCCAACACATACAGATGCTGCTGCTTAAAATGTTCCCCATTCAGCCAAATGCCTGCCAATTAGCAGCCAACTTTCAGCCACTGGGAGTCCCCCCACCACTCAAGGGGTTTGTGTTTACAGTGGGATTTAGACAATCATGTTCCCATAAAATGGTGCTTCCCTCACAAGGACACATTTGCTGGACCTCAACCTTCGTAGTTAACTAATCACTTTGTCTTTGTCACGCCATCATCAGTTTTCTAAAGCGTTTTTTGGTCATTTAAGGGGTAATGTTCTTACAAGTGAACAACCTCACAATTTGGCATAGGGGGAGTTTTTTACCTTAAAGGTGTTGTCAGCGATGTGGGAGAAAACGAGTGGAGAGGTTGTTTATAAACAAATTTATAAAACCCCTGGCTCCACCCCCGAAAGCTGACGGATGTGCATCGTCATGGAAACAGCTGTAGAAACTGCGTAGCTGACCAACGTAGACTCATCAGACAACTCGACTGCCATTATTGATAACATCACAACAACAGTACATTTTGGCAGATTAGACAATAAGATGAATGCCTGATGGCTGTTACTGTTATGTGAAGCACCACAAAGCTAATGTTGCTTACCTATCCAGCAGACAGACGGTGACATCCGCGTCCGTTTTCAGGTGTTCCCATTGGCAGAGTTCCCTCCACCGTCGGAAAGCAACACCAATGTTGACCCGGGTCTTCACTCTTTCAGGGTCATAGCCCTTCTTTTTCACTTTTCACTCCTCTGACCTTTTTTTTGGGGGGGGCTGTTTTTCAGCCATTGCTACTGCACATATTGTGTCTCTCCCTTACGCTAACTGCGCACGCTACGCTACCTCCTACTCCCCCTCCCCCCTCTGTCTGATCTGCGCATGAGTATGATTGCCCTCTGGATGTGGGGGGGTGTACCCTGTTTTGGTAACTTGGCCCGAGCCACAGTATTTACCTGCGGAAATTCAGAGCCAAGGCTGTGTATTGAAACAGGACTTTCTTTTCAACATGCTGTCAGTGGGGACATCTTGTGGATGGAGAGGAGAAATACGGTGAATTTGACAAATAGTGCATTAGAAAAAAAGATTAGAAGATCGCTGACTACACCTTTAACTAAGTCCATGGCATGAAATAATTAATGAGGTGCTTGTTTTGCCATCTCATCACAAAAGGTTAAACAGCCAAATCCAATATGACTGCCACCTCCAAAGATAAAAAACATTCTTTTGTTTTTCTGCCAATACACACATCTGATACCACTAAATATACAGATTGGGGTATGCTTAATTAATTGCTAGTATTGTTTAGCATTCATTGTTATCTTGACCTCGAAAGATCAGCTGCTGACCTTAAAGAGCCCATATTATGATTTAACAACTTTTATATGCCTCTTAGGGCCTGATCTACTAAGATCAAAAGTAACGGGTGCTAAATTGCAAACTAAAAAATTGCACATGCTTTTAGTGGGCATGTTGCAAGTGATCTACTATCACTGTGTGCGCAATTGATCACAGGAGCAAAAGCGGTGTGGACCACCCTCTTTAAAGGAGGATTTTGCGTGTGCTGACACACTTGCTTACCACAAGGATGTTTGCCTTTTTTGCCGCATGTCATTTTGACGGACAAGATCGTCACTTTTTCCTCATGCCATATTTCTATTTGTTATTTTTAATTTTCCCTTTCTGATTTCAATGAAACATAATCTAAATGGCAGCATTTACATAGTTGCACAACTTCATCATCAATAACCTCTCATGTAAAGAGCAGTCACACAGTAATGCACACAGACCGTGCGGGTAACTGTTGCCTTTTACGCGCTGACAGCCTCTAAACTCTCTGTCATCACGTAAAGAGTATGATGCAAACACGCTAAATGGATTGTGTGTGATATTTTGCTCATCTGACAGATGCAATCCTTAGTGCACCCTTTTAGTAGATCAGATTTGAGTGTGCTATCAAGTTTGCACATGCTTTAATACAAGCAAACCTTTAGTAGGTTGGGCCCTTAGTGTGTTTATGTGCATTTTTTGTATGATAGAGTATTTCTAGGCCTGAGACAAATAGCCCATAGCGTCAGGATCTCTCCCTCCACCAGCAGCTGCCTCTGACATCACAAGCAATATACCAGGGCCGCCCTCTCTGTAAAATGTTACTGTGGTACTAAAACTGAAACTTCTATTTTAACATATAAGACTAACATATTGTGGCTTCAAGTAAACAGTATTTAAAGTCATGAACTGAAATAAATAACAAGCAAATGAAACTTTAAATATGTGACGGAAAACTTGATACTGAGCGCATTGCGAAATACTATAGAATATACTATGTGCAATGGTGGTATGCATTTTAAATAAGGCATGAGCTAAAGATTAAAAGCATTGAACATTGAAGAATCAAGACTAAACTGAAGCTTTAACATAAAACATGCTAAATAAAAAAAATTAAAGGTCAGATTTTGTTCACTGAAAATTACTTGAGAGTTTTTAAACAATTTAAATACTAAAAAGTGTTGCTCTCTGCTGAAAATGAAGTCCAATCTAATAAATAAACTAATATAAAAAATACATTCATGAGGACATGTAAATGTACATCCCTGTGAAGACATTGGTATGTGAGGATATGTTTGAGATGACATCTTTTTGGCCCAAAATAGAAGAGAACAATATTCACTCTGAGTTCTCAGGTATAAATAAGTATTCATAGTTTATACGGAAACAATAAAACTTTACTGCCTGCTCCACCCAAGGATGATTATGTGTAAACAGAAGGTGATGTGACCTGAAGTGAAAGGTGCTTATGGTGTCTATATCTGCAGGATATCCTCATTATCAACACGAGCAGAAGGGAAGTCCACTGTTTGCACACTGCCTTTGTAACACTGAGCTTTTTATTGTCTCAGTGTGTCACATGCAGTTTTTCAGGGATGCTTTTGTGACATTAAGTCATCAGTTTCACTGTTCTTCTGATAGTGTGACAATTTGGAGACATCGGCTGTTCTGTGATCACAAAAGGCAGCAGTTTGAGGACAATAAGATGATTATTTTTCCTGGTCAGCTCAAGGACATGGCAGCAGGCGACAGTTTCCTCTCTGGCTCCATCCTTCTCTGCTGATGTTTCTACATTCAGAGGAGTCACAGTGTCTGCACAGATGATGCTTTCTCAAACCAGATAGCTATTTTTTCTCTGAAAAACTTGACTCAATTTAAGCACAGGAAACCATGCCAGTTGATTAATAAACAGATACAGGCGCTTCTATTTCCTCCTCCAAGCCAGATGCCAGCCGAGTTCCATCCAGTTGAGATGGATGCCAGCCAATTTCCAGCCACCTGGAGTATGAAAAAGGTCTTTTTATTTCTTATTTTCTGTACATAGTGGCATTTTTCTAACCTGACATGCCAGATGGACAGTTCCATATTGAAAATATTTCACTAATCCATCCGGGGAGAAGCCTTGCGAAAATGTTTTCAGGTGCAGAACCTTCAAAAACAACAGCAGCCGTAGCGGCTAACTGTTGTGAGCTGCTATGGCTAACAGCCAACTGTTGTTTGCCCTTGTTAGCCATAGCGGCTAACGGCCACTAGCCGCTAGCTAAACGACCTTGAGACTATTGTTTCAGATTAAATTATACCAGACAGATGTAACATTTAACACTTATATGTGACATGAACCTTGTCAAAGACAATCCCTACGAAGTAAGCTTATGAGAAGAGCATATTTCGCCAAGTATAACTGAGTGATTATGATAGCTAACCGGTATTAGCCTCCATTATTTGTACTACAGGAAGTGACTTCACTTCTCGTTAAGTCACTTCCTGTTGTTGTCCCACTGCTCCCGCCTCTCTTCCATGGGCCGTTAAGCATTTAGCCAAGTGAAACCGTTGGACAATGGAGACTGGCAAGACGGAGATGCATGATTTCAGAATCAGGCAGGTCCGTCTGCTCTGCAAGGCTAGCATTTTCTATGCTAGGCAATATTCCCCTCATATATCCCATAAAATACAAGTGCAAAGAATAACATTTGAATCATTTAATATGCAAAGATATCATTATGAAATAAAAATAAAATAAAATATTAAATGAAAAAAATTTAGGGTGGGCAGGTGGGAACACTTTTCTGTCATGGACTAGCCAAGTCTCTGCTAAGGAGATGGTGGAAAATTACCTGACTCCATCTGTATATCTGTATACGATAGGTAAAAGAATACAGCTTCAAACAAACCAGAGGACTATGTCACTAGTCAAGCCATTAATTTCCTGTGGAATGGAAGACTTCAGTCTCTTCTGCTTTGTGATGCAGTGTTCCAGTGTCATTCAGTTTTTAACTATTTATTTTTCTTTTAATTTTAGTTGGCTTAAAAGTTAAACCGTTTCAACATTCTCCTTCGGCAGGAAGCAGGCAGGTAGAAAGTTCAGGTGAACATACAGTATCTACCTACTGAGAGCTGAAATTAGCAAAAATATGACGATGAGGCTCTATCCATCTAAATTGTGTACAACAGTAAATGATTTAACTCAACCTGTTCAGTTTCACTGGGGAGACCCCTAGCTTCCTAAACCACTGGCTGGACACTATGTTTCTGTGGAAAGATCTGCTTATTTTTGCCTATTTTCATACATTACACTGTGACTGCTGCTATAAAATGTCTCTCTGCATGAATGCATTTCAGTCTCATGTTTGACCACCTACTCTCTACGATGCTTTATGGCCAGCTGAAGTTATGGTATGGACCTGCAGCTTTTTCTCATGAAAATCAGTTAATAATAAACACATATCTGTCACAGGGGCCAGCTGAATGCTACTGCGCTGCACTCAATGATCCTGATGTTATTCCAACACTGTGTGCTTTGGCTTGGCACAGCAGTATCCACCCTGTTTTTTTTTTCATATAGACAGACTGATGTTGCTGGTAACATCATTATCAAACTCATCAGGCGGTGGACGTCTCTTGTCACCCCATGTCGGAGCTCCTGCCATTTCAAACAACATGATGGCAGGAGATCAAGTTTGACTCATGTTGAAAAGAATTAATGTGACCTGCCTGGACCCCAGAGAGTGGAAGAAATGGTTCCCTGTGTACCTGTCTAAGCAGAGGACATGGTCTGTTTCCAATGACTTCCTCTCCGCTGCAGGGAGGAGTTGAGGAGAGAAATGTTCCCACTAAAACAAGCCATTAACACCAATCAAAGTGCTATTACTAATCAGTTTGAAAGGCGGCTAAACGTGAGGGAGGAAACAAAAACACAAATGAGCTCTTTGTCTCGTGCAGTATTCATCACTTCATTTGGCTTTCAATTGGCTCATAACTTAATTGTCTAATAAAAACTCATTTGTTAGAGATGGACTTCAGCTGTCAGTCCTGAAGACTAATGAATTGACCCGTCCCCTCCAAAATTACCACCCACCAACTCCTGAGATGATCATTAATAAGAGGAAGTGCACCTGAGTCAACAGAGCCAGGGCTCAGCGTTAACGAAAGGCTTTCACTAAGTCCGCTATCATCAGCATTTATACAATTACTCTGAATAAACTTTCATTCAGTACCAGAGTACACCTTCACTCAATCATCAGTTCAAGAATAAAAAAATTGTGTTCACTCAGAGTTCACATAAAGGTCACACAAGTGGGGAAATTGATCATGTCTCATTAGTCTAATGTAGCAAATTAGCCCATTTTAGGCTAAAAAGAACATCTTTAAGGGAAGTCTGCTCATTATTATACTTTACGGCATTCACGCTGGAATGTTGTCTAAAGTAGGCCGCCTATTGAACACACCAGGCATCAGCATATACACAGTGACATTGTTGTTGTTTTCCTTCTGTGTTCATCATCTCTCAAACCCAGGCGTTGACCTCTGGGGTTCATGGTGGAGGCCCACGCAGAAGTGTCAAAGCTTTAGTACCCCCAGTGTCCACTTGAGGCTGGCTGCAGAAACCTGACATCCAAATAATTGTGTGCATGGAAGATACATTTTTTTACAGCCAAAATAAATAACATTACAGTCTGGCTCAAAACAACTTCCGTCTAAATATTTAGTACATTTAAGTACTCCCAGTATGATGGGAGTACAAAAATAAACAACAATGATTCAGTGTTGGTTTTGTGGACTTATTTTAGTCAGAGTTTTAGTCAACAACCTTTTTCCCCTGATCAAAACTAGACAGTAACTAATAAAAACAAGTGCACACGGACAAAAACTGAAACTGAATTAACTGACATTTTTGTCAACAAATAAAATCTAGATGAAAATGTTTGACAGACTTAATCCAGCTGGACCTAATTTCATCATGTAGAAAGTAGGGACAAGTTAGGAATATATCCAATAAGAGTTTCTTTAGTTATCTGGACAGGTTGGATGAGTAAAGAGGGACATCCAATCACAGCTGCCCCAGCTTTTTGGTGGTGGGATAAGTAAACTTTACTAGCATTCTGTAAAGGGTTATTAGATGCTTCATTTAATCCAAGTGTAAAGCATGGCTTAGGAAATTCAAGAAATCATAAAAATGACTTAAACTTTTCACTTCATATTTTAGCTGGCTAATTTTACAGTTGATTTTGTCAACTAAAATGTTGTGAAATTTCATCAACTAAAATGAGACTAAAACCAAAACAATTTAGATGATTAGATTATGGCAACAACTTAAGGTATTTCAGGCAAAAGACTATGGGCTCTAATTTCGTGGTGCAGCGCAGGGGGCGCAAGCCTGGCGCACCCCGCGCAGTGTTAATTTCGTGCAGCGCACTGCCGTGCGCTGCCAATTTGACAATTTGGTAGACCGTCTGCGCAGAGATGGGTGTGACGGCGCACCAAGGGGAGGTGATGGCGCACCAGGGGGAAGGTGTCAGCAGATTCATGTTGGCGCAGTGACAATTTCGTGCCAAAAACAGTGCAGAAAGTGCGCTGAAAGCTCGCCAGCTGCAACCTGGTCTAACCTCGGCGCAGGGCGAAGCGCACCCTCCGCAGCTGTAATTTGGTGACAATCGCACATGTGCGCACGCCTCAGAGGCAGGTTTCCAGAGTGTCAGGCACATTTTAATGCAATAAACAATCACAGCAATCACTATTTAATGTCCCCATCTGAACCAGCATATACATTTGTATCTATATTAACTGTCCCGTCACATCTGATACCGGATTAAAACCGTTTGTCATAAAGAGACTTAACCTGACGGCAGCTGGAAGTTTGATGCACACCTTACAAGTCAACAATAAACACCCTTTACATCTGATACCGAGTATATATCTGGCTTCTCTCATTTCATTAAATTCAAAGAAAAAAAGGAGAAAAAACACGGAGAAAAAAGAGAGAAAATAAATGTATGTTACTCTGGATGTACCTGTTATTTCCCATATTCCTCTATTTTACTCTTTATTTTTAACGTGATCTAAAAAGATAGAGTACATTATTGCAAGGAGGATGAGGAGGAGACACCAGGAGAGTATACAGTATATCACTAAAGGCTCTGCTATTTGGCGATGACAAACCAGGAGTGCAGGTGGATCACGAGCATGAATGGATAAGACAGCGGGTGTAAAACTGTCTCTTATTTTTTTTACTATTAATGACAAAGGAACAGATTACATCTGTCCCGGGAGCTGGCCCACACGGTGACGCACCCCGCTGTCCATTCCCCTGCTGAATGACAGCAGCTCTGACCCTCTCCAGCAGCGGGGATCATTTAGACCAATCAGACGCTGCGCCTCGGCCGCAGCGCATTTAAAGGCGAGGAGAGGCGCTCATTTGATTGGTGAATACAGCGATCGGCTGTGGCAA
The DNA here is from genome assembly GCA_036419115.1 of Scarus forsteni. Lineage (NCBI taxonomy): Eukaryota > Metazoa > Chordata > Actinopteri > Labriformes > Labridae > Scarus > Scarus forsteni. The sequence continues at coordinate 2,712,922 of JAZDUH010000060.1, forward strand.
ACCCTCTCACGTCTATTCTCCTCCTACTCTGACATTTGCGCGTAGAGGCAGAAACGTGGGCGTGGACGCGATCCTCTGTGCCCCCTCTGCGCCATGAGTGTGCATCTCTTGGCTCTGCAGGAAACTTGCAAAGTGCGCAGGTCACACCCAGTCCGCGCGGCGAAGGCCGGCTCAGGCAGGTGCACCTGCGCTTGCGCCTGGTCTATGACATTAGAGCCCTATAACTTAAACTAAATAAAGTTCTGTCAAAAGTGACACTGCAATAACCAATGAAATCAAACATTTGTTAGCAGCTGATGACCAGTGGTCAAACCTCATCATTAACAACATCTGTACTCCATTTCAACAATATTTGCATTGCTTATTATCTTAAGTGTCTCGGTGTCATAAGTGATCATTATAACTTCTGACTTTTAGGCTGACTGTGCTGTTAGATGTAGTGGTTAAAGCACAGGCAAAAACAGAGTGTGTCCTTCAGTGCTTTAAGTGTTTTAAAACATTGTATAGAAAGTACGATTGAGTACTCATAAGAAACTTAATTTTTTTTGCTCCATAACTCATCTATTTAAAAAATATTTTTGAAAGAAGAATCAGTTTGATTGGTTTGTTAAATGCTGTTCAGACCAAAAACTTGAAGCCCTATGTCCTAGATCCACGATAATAAAAGTAACTTAGAAACATTACTGTTGTTAGAAAACAATCCGAAAGGAATTTGCTCTGCCATCAATAGGAGGGCTCAAGCCCAACTCCAGCCTTCATGTGTCAATGTGTATTTGTGCAAGCCATAACAGTACTGCTGCCCAGGGAAAAAGAAATTAATACATACAAAAAAATTCTGAATTTCCCAAAGGGGATTACAAAAGTGTTATGTCCATCTGTCTATCTCTCCATTCATCAGTCTATCTATCTATCTATCTATCTATCTATCTATCTATCTATCTATCTATCTATCTATCTATCTATCTATCTATCTATAGTGGACATATATAGATATAGATATATATACATATATAATTTAAACAAAAAATAAACACAATTCTTTAATGTAACTAATACATACACACTGAATGTAATAGGACACAGCTGATTGGTTAAAAATTCTTGGACATCATTCATTGAATACTCTGCAGATCAGCTGTCTGCAGACAACTGCTGCACCCAAATTGTATCCATTACAGTCTGAACCGCATTGACCTAGATTGATTTAGAACAGCCATTTGATGTCTCTTCATTTTATATCAATGTAGAGAGACGTAATTCTAAATTAAAAATCTAAAATCTAAAACTGTATTTGTGATCACTGACCCTGAAGCACCTTTACCTTTAAACTCAATGGTGACCTTCTGCCACAATTTGTAGAGTTTTGTGGAAAATGTTTACAATCTCTCACCGAAAGTCTATCTGTGCGTTGATTAGCCTAAGTAAGTCTGATTGGCAGGTCTTATTTAAGATCATTTTCACACCAAGGTCATTTGAGGGAGTTGTTCCAACACAAGTGGGCGCTCCATGCTTAGCACGGTACATTTGAGTATACATGCAAACACAGCAATTAATCCCTGTTTTATCACAAACAACCGTGCCAAGCTAGCCTGAAAAAAGTTAACTCATCACACTGCTGTAGTTGTATGAGCAGCAGTAGCAGTGATGATGGCTTAGCCCCTGCTGGCTCCCCTCTAATGATGCTCAACACAACTTCTACTCAAAGCAGTGCTGGCTGTTGCATATTAATGTCAGGCCAGCTCTGGCCTTTTGTGCGACTCACCACAAGGGGTCATCACTTAAGATACATTTCACTTACTTATAGTTCTTTTTTCAGGATGCTTGATAGTGTTTAAAATGGTTCTGTATTTCTGTCTAACATTATATCCATTAAATAAAGGGACCCTATTTTGACAGCATGAAGAACATTTTCTCAATCAATCAGTCAATCTTTATTTCTATAGCTCCAATTCATAACAAATGTTATCTCAAGACATTTTACAAGAGAGAATAGTTTACAAGATAAACTATTTTAGGGATGCATATAAATGCATTTATACATATAAAACACTCATATACATATATATGTATGTATATATATATATATATATATATATATATATATATATATATATATAGATGTATCTATCTATCTATCTATCTATCTATCTATCTATCTATCTATATATATATATCTATATATATATATATATATATATATATATATATATATGATATATATATATATATATATATGTATATATATATATATATATATATATATATATATATATATATATATATATATATATATATATATATATATATATATATATATATATATATATATATATACATATATATATATATATATATATATATATATATATATATATATATATATATATATATATATATATATATATATATATATATATATATATATATATATATATATATATATATATATATATATATATATATATATATATATATATATATATATATATATATATATATATATATATATATATATATATATATATATATATATATATAACCTGAATCCAACTAGCAGCCACTGTTTCACGGAAGGAAATCTTGAATGTGAATCCAAGTCTGAAGTGGACTAAAGTAAGCCAGTGACAGATCCATGGGCCAATCATAGACCTGTCTTTATCATATTTGCATGTTCTTGGCACATAGCCTGTTGTAGTTTGCCAGGAGGATGAATTTTGTGCATGATTTAACATGGGTGTGTTTTGGCGTGGGTCAAACCAATCTGAGTTTCACTTCTCAATCCCTTTAAATCAGTGTTCACCAGATGGGTGGCTTTCCACTATATACACTGTGAGTGTAGCAGTTTAGTCAGAATTTCTATACTGTACTATTTAAACCACCAAGGCCATGGTTACACAACAATGATTTCATCAGAAACGCAAAGATATTTCCATTGCGTTTTCAGAAGCACTCCATGTTTACATGGAAACGTGAGAACTGAAAAGTGTAGTGTGCATGCCAGTCCAGTAGATGCCGATGTAGGTTTGCAGAGAAAGAGCAGTGTTGCAACACACTTACGAAGAAAAAAATCTTTTCTCAGACATCAATGTCGAGTCGACGTATAAAGACGCAGGAGGTTCTTGTCTGGACAACAATCTGTCTGGATAGTTTTGTCTTTATAATAAACCGAGCACGGTAAGCAGCACACATGTTACTGGGTGGACGGCTGAAGCTGTTGTTGTTCCTAGCAGCCTTCATGTGAAAGGGTACTGTGCATGCATTGAATTCAGCATTTCTATATCACATCTACATGGAGCCGAAACAAATCCGTTTTCAAACCTTTCCACACTGGACCCTGGTTTCAAAGTTTGCAGAGTCAGACAATCCAGGCACCATTGTCATGTAAACAGGAGGTGAAAATGCAATGAAAACTCTTTCACTGGGGGGAATCCTTGGCTCTGTTCTCTTTCTGTGTGCTATTGTGCTCTCTTAGGGGCACTAGAAAAAATGACATACTGTCACTCAGGTCTTCACCCCAAACTTCAAACTGAATTTCCCAGCAAATGCTGCTATATTTAATGGTAGAAGTGTGCTAATGTGCATCATGTGTGAGTAAAACAAGATCAGTAAAGTGCATATTTTGCCTTTATATTGTGTCCTCAAAATAGCAGAAAATCTGTACCACAGACTTTAGACCAGGTATTAAAAGGTATGAGGTTTGGACAGGTAGTATGACCGCAGCCAATTTCTGCATCCTCAGGTTAGAAACACACCATGTTTGCACCTGACCACTTCCAGTGCATGTTGATATTCTATCTAAACAGCGTGGCTTCACAGTGTATAAACGACAAATGTGTCAGGAGTTAATTAGCACGTGAGCTTCATGCCAAAACACTGTTCTGGTCATAAAATAGGGCCCAAGGAATTGGTTATGGCTCTGAAGAAACAATTTGATGAGCATAGTCATTCTAGGTTTGTTGTAGGATTCAGTGCATTGTAGAATTTATCGGGTACTTTATATCATTATGTCACTCTAATCAGGGCGTCTTTTTATTTATTTCTCGGAATCAGTGTCACTGTCCTTGTCCTTTTCTTCTGGTACATTGATAACATGTTCTTGGAATAGAAGCAGATGTCCTGATAAATCCAAAGAATACAGTTCAAGGTAAAGAGCAAGCTTATCCGCTCCAAAAGAGGATATTAAACACACACTGTTTTATAGACTTCTTAATGTGTGCGTCAGACCACCAAGAAATAATCTAAAATACAGAGAGGAAGCTGTTTGAATGACCTGCACTCTCTCCTGGTTTTGGCCCAGGAAAAAAGAAACTTTGGCCTCAAAATATATATTTTTCCACAAAAATGGACCTCCACATTTTGGTACAATCTCTGTTTGAGTGTCACCATGAAGAAGATGTTTTTATGTGTTTATGTTGGGAAAAGGAACTCTACAGAGTCTTATTAAGATCAGACTCTTTCCTGACTGTTTCAAAATCACTTCATACATTATTATGTCAATTTATGTGTGCTAGTTCTTAGAATCAGAGCCACAATGGGCTTTGACATTGACACAATATGACCAATAAAACTTTGACTTAGTGTTTTGGTGCAGAGCAGTTACTGCAGTGAAAAAGAGAAACAGTCACAGGCTACTTAAAAAGACACGTCATCAATCAATTGAGATGTTTTTGAGTTATAAATGAAAATATGGAGAACAACATCATCTTAGAGCAGGTGTGGGCAACTGGCCAACAAGAGGCTACATGCGGCCCTTCACCTCATTTAATGTGGCCCACCAATCATTTCCAAAAAACAAGCAAACTGGAAATATGAAGGAAACACAACAACTACTAAATATGATTCATCATGAGTAACCAGTACTTCATAGAGCGCAAATTAGGATAGATGATAAAATATTTCTCCTTACCTTAGATTGCAGGTTTTGCTTTTTAAAAGTCATTTAAAAGCCAGTTTGCTATCATTGTATCTCTAAATATCTTATATGAGTCATTAAAACATGTAGTATTCGGAAAAATATATATTTGAAAACAATAGTAAAGGTTATATATTTTTGCTTCCATATTTGTTAACATTCATTCTTTTTTGGATTAAAAAGAAGCTGTAATGGGCTTTAGTTATGTGTGATGCTCATGAAATCTCAAACTTTTAACTGTGTTTGAATTGAAATATACTAATGTTGCTATCATCCTTTATGAAGCTTTTTGTTTGCTATTTTTTATTTGTTTACACATGTTTTTCTCCTTGAGAGAGCCTGACAAAATGAAAAAGCTTGGCCCTCGGGCACTGAAAAACAAAATTATGTGGTCCTCTTGGTAATCAAAGTTGCCCACCCTGTCCTAGAGTGTAATCAAATGCTTTGGCAAAAAACATGGATCTTCATCTGTATTTAGATCACAGCTTAAATCAAACACTTCCTTCTTGGGTCATGACTAACATTCCCGAAAAATGTTGTCAAAATCACAGAGAGTGTCTTTCTAACAAAAGAAACAGATCATGGAGGAAACAATCTGCATCCCTGTTTTTTCATACATCAAAACCCGAGAAAAAGACATGCAGCATGTGCACATATCATGAGAAATATGAACAAACACTAATGTGTTTTTAAGATTAATAGGACCAGGCATGAGTCATCAGTCATAACGGTCACTAATGAAAACCAGATTTTTCCAAAACTTCTTGAGCATTTATAATCAAGATCATAGTGGGTAAGCAACAGGAAGTCTTTGTTGGAATGCAAAAAGTACCAACACTTGAAGGCCCTGACCACGCAAAGACAAATATGGTTTTGTTTTCAAACCTTCTCCGTCAAGGTGGCATCATTTCAAGAAATGTGTCTGTCCACATACACTGAAAATGCAGCAGTGCAAGGCCTGCAAGTGGCGTTGTATATACACCAAAACCAGAGAGAAAGACATGAAGCATGCACATACACCGTAAGACATGTAAACAAACAAACCCCTTGATGAGCCGGGTTGTAACACTGGTGTATGGTACTTTTTGTGCCATCTTGTTGCTCATGGTGGTTGTAGACAAGCACAAGAACTCATTGGCTTTTGCTACACAAATAAGACACTATATTCCGCCATTGTTTCTGTTGTTGGCAGGGCTGCACATGTTTAAGGGAGAGGTGGGGCAATGACATCATAGTTTCTAAAAATATCTATATTAATTGTCCACATGGAAACACAAGGCTAGCCTTTTCAGATTTATCTACTCTGAAACCAGCTTTACAAAAATGTGCGTTTTCGTGCACTCAAACACTGTGTCCATTTGTATGAAAGGCCAGCACTATTAAAAATTAGTGTGTACATGCCTAAATACGCTCCCTGTGGATGGCCCAGCTTTGCAACCTTTACTGCAACATATGTAAACAACAGAGAAATGTTGCATCAGGTGACATCAGCATGCGAAATGTTGAGAATGAACATTTTCAGACATCTTTTTTTTTTAAATGTATTTTTGGGGCATATTGTGCCTTTTTTATTGATAGGAGAGAGACAGTGGATAGGCTTGTGAAAGGGGGAGAGAGAGAAGGGGAAGACACTCTGCAAACTGGTCACAGACGGAATTCGAACCTGGACCGACAGGAGCAAGTACATGAGGTGCCTGGTTGCTAACCACTCCGCCAAACCGGCACCCCATTTTCAGACATCTTTACCTTGGCGGGAATTTTGCGAAGTATGAGTTACCAATTGCGTAAAATGCTGTTTATGAGTGTACAGAAGGCCAAAATGCACTGAAGCAGCTGTGTTTACAAAAATACACCCTTAAGTGTGGACATAGCCTCAGTTTCATTAAGAGGTGTGTGTATTTAGAGGATTTTAATGTTAGAAGTTCTTGTGCCTGTAGTCACCCATGTTCCAAATATCAGTTTGACCATCACATGGTGTTGCAAGCCTAAGCAGGCAGGATCCCATTGAGGACACCAAGAACATCTGCAGCGACTGTAACTGTGAGCTGACAGATGGAGCTTAAGAAATGCTATGGCTAATTATGGCTTCAGACTGTACAACAAAAACCTTGTGTTAGCTCCATGTCAGAGCACAGAGGGGAGCAGACTCTGATACAGTACATACCTGCACACAGACCACTGAGAGAAGAAAGCACAGACCACACCATAAAACAGCCCGGCAGTTTAGGTTTCATAGTAAACCTACACCACAGCTCCATCTTTCTGCCTGCAGCACTAAATATAAACATGGACAGCTGAGGAGGGCAGGACCCGAAGCTTCCTGGGGTTAAACTTGTGATTTATGCCAAAGAAACACCAGCAAAGCCTTTAATTGGGGGTCGCTGCTGGCACTGGGACTTTATAGAGCGACTGTTCCCAGAGCAACTTTATTAACACACTCATACAGCTGCGCTGCTCTGAGACAACCATCCATATTCCTCCTCTTTCACTCCAGCTTCAGGCAAACTAAGCCATAACAAGTTCATTAAATTGATTACATTGGCTTTAGGATGGCTGCATTCATAAGACACAGCCAGATGGTAACCTCTTCTGGAACTCATTTTAACTTTATAATTAAACTGTGTGTATCAGTATATTTTAAATTGAAATTATTTCAGTTTTTTATTGTTAACTTTTAAGTGCATATTGAAAAAGTGAAGCAAGTCTTGTTGGTGTATGGATTCAGGAATCAAATTATCAAAAGAAATTGATTTTATCTCCAGTTTTAGATGTACTAATAGGGATGCACTGGATTACATTTTTTCGTCTGAAGCACAGTGCCTCAACTTTACTTATACTTACCATTTCCCACCATCATGAAAGCACATATGTTTTAGAAACAGATTTCAAGCAGAAAAAAAACGAGGGGTGCAAAATTATCATGTTAATTGGGATTAATTTATAACAGACATAATTAGTGCGCTTTTTTTAAAAATCACATTAATCGAATTTTTAATCTGATTTCACTGTTTTGGTATTTTCAGAGGGTACCACCTTAAAGTACCAGAGCAGCTGGTGACTGGATGATCGGTCCACTCTTCACACTCTTCATAGACCAATCACATCAAGCCACAGTAAGACGTGGCAGCTAGACACTGTTGTTAGCTGTTAGCTCAGACTATGAGTACTTCAGTCTTTAGACCACCATCTTATCAAACATTAAATTAGACTACCCAGATGAATCATCTGCCACATGTGACATGAATCTCATCCAGACAAAACTCACCAAGTTCTCCTGGTAAACTTTTGAGGAGGGCAGATTTGATATTATAGGGTAACCATGACTATAGCTCGGTATTGTTAGGGCAGCATTTCCGCGTCTCTCGCGTTGTACCACTGACGTATTGTCTCCATAAATACCTCAGTCTGGTCACCGTTGCCTTCGGCCGTCGCTCGGTGACGTCACGTCCGCTTGAGTTTCACCACGATCAGATCATATATCATATAATAGGACGTATAAGCGGACATTATTCCAGCTGTATCCTTTTCATTCACTTATCAACCACAAAACACTGCAGCTGATATCCTGCAGCAGCATTATCTGTGAGTTTCCTGCGGTTCGTCTAGGCGGAACTAATGTCCTCACTGACTAATGTTTCCCACACGGACATGGATTGTTCCTCTGTAGTCCGGATGAATAACTGTCTGTCATGGGCACCGTCACATACGCACACACTGCTGATTGGCTGTTGCCACACAGCCACACACGACGTCATCTGAAAAGATCAACCTTTTTTTTTTTCTTTTTATGTATTTTTTGGGCATTTTGTGCCTTTATTGACAGGGGAGAGACAGTGGATAGGCTTGTGAAAGGGAGTGAGAGAATAGGGGAAGACACTCTGCAAACTGGTCACAGGCAGGATTCGAACCTGGACCGGCAGAAGCAAGTACATGGGGTGCCTGGTTGCTAACCACTCCGCCAAACCAGCACCCCAAGATCAACTTTTTTTTTACTTTGACATCGCTCGACAAACTATGTGGTAGTGTGAAAAGTATGGTGTAAGAAAGCTGTCAAAAGAGACGTATGCATAATTAACGATTCGTATTTGTAATTTCAACCATTTTTGTGTCAGGAATGTTGTTTCACACAAAAATCTGCTGTCATATACGTAAGTCTGTGAAATTGGGTTCAGGTTACAGTTGTTTTTATACGAGTACAAAGTTTTATGAATACAACTCACTTTTTTCGACTACGAATTCTTCCCTGTGAGTACGAATCCAGGCTTACTGGTACGAATCGAAAAGTGCTGAAATGACGTCACTAAGGTCACAGGTCGCAGGGAAAGCAATCGATCTCCTTCAGCCGCTCATGCCCAAGCACAGAGGCAAAGATGGAGTGAAATACAGAAGGAGACAGCCTCCCAGCATAGACATCATATATATACATATATATGTATATATATATATATATATATATATATCTATCTATCTATCTATCTATATATATATATATATATATATATATATATATATATATATATATATATACACATATATCTATATGTATATATATATATATATATATATATATATATATATATATATATATATATATATATATGTATTAGGGCTGTCACTTGAGTGCATTAATTACATTCTTTAATTACACACAAATTAATGCATTAAAAAAATTAATCGCGATTAATCGTAGCACATAAACATTTTGATATTAGCCAGCTGGAGGACCCGTACATGGCAGTGGCACGTCACTTCACACATACGTTGCTCACCAAACCAAACAAAGCCGAGATGACAACAGGAATGGCATATTAAGACTTAGTCTGATTTTATTTTTGAATTTATTTATCTATATTTGTACTACATTCTTTAATAATGCATCAGGCCTAATTGTTTTGCTGGATGTCCTCGACCTTTTTCTTATTTTGAATTTGATTTATGAAACACACTTAAAGTGTAATTTGAGTTGCCTGATTGAGCTTAGAATTTTCTGGACAAGTGTCCCTGACTTTGGTTTTATTTAGTCACCATAAAAATGTAGATATAAAATCTTCTCTTTTTAGTGTATTCATTTGATTAGTCATACACTACAGTTTTGTAATGTCCTAGAATTCAAATTCTTTATGTGGGGACTTTAAGCAGATATGAAATTAAAATGCGATTAATTAGATTAATTAATTACAAATCCTGTAATTAATTAGATTAATTTTTTAATCGCCTGACAGCACTAATATATACATATATATATATATATCTATATATATCTATATCTATATATATATATATATATATATATGTATATATATATATATATATATATACATATATATCTGTTTATACGTATATAATGTCTATGTACGTAGACGCCTCATTGACTGGCGCTGCCTATTGGAGCTGACATATCAACCGTCAGCCATCTTTGACAGGTCTCACATGCGGCTCCAGTGCGTTTATTATACTGTAAAAGGTGTATAATGCCCAACTATGATGAGCATAACTCAGCAAATTTTTCCCAATTTTTACATGGTTTAGTTTGTTTCAAACGACAGATGTACCTATGATACAGGACGCTATCACAAATTAACAAATACATTCTTTCATGTTAAAATAATTGTATGTTTTTTTTAATTGCACACTGAGACAGTACAGAGAGACAGACAGACGTGTGAGCAATAACATTTTTGTTGCTCACATGTCAGTAGTTCACAATGCCAACTTCACACATAATAATAATAATAATAATAATAATAATAATAATAATAATAATAATAATAACATTTTTTTTTGTTTTTATTATTTTAATCGTAGTAAAATTAGTGATAACAATGGCAACATCAGCCACAATAATAATGAAATTAAATTAAACTATAGTACGGATGCTTATATAAACGAACAAAGATTAAAAAAAGAGATAATAAGTAAATCTTTAACATAAATAACATAACAAAATCTTTATACCTTGCCCGAAAGGGTGTAGGATGAAGTGAGAAGACTTTTCTAGTCCTACCCCTTTGTCTTTACATATTTATGCCGGGCGGACACTGTGCGATTTCGAGGGGATTTCACCACGATTTTGCCGTTGCAGACCACGCTGCGTCATCGTGGAAACATCGTAGCGTCGGGATGTCCGGTCGGGAGGTCGTAAGCCATACAGTGTGAGAACACTCACGAGGAAGGATTAATTGCTGCTACGTTCTAACGATAATGCTGCGACCTCCCGATCAAACTTTTGGCATGTCAGAAATTTTCGCCGTAGCTCGTACAGTGTGAGTGGTGTTACGTCACGATTCTACGTTCATTCCACTTCACCATAACGTTATCGGCTACGGATGAGGAATTTGCCGGGGCAGTATGGTGTTTAAAAGCAACATTGGCTGGCTAATGCTAACATGAAACTATCATAGCTACTGTAAAACAATATATAGTATAACATTAACGTTACCTCAAGCTCCAGATGAAGGATGGACATCCCATACTGACCACGTCTCCTCAGCCATTGACGTACCCAAATCCTTTTATTTTTTTTTTTAGTTTCAGCGCACAAGACAGCACACACAACTGCAACAACTTGCTGCCTGCTCGCCATCTTGTTGTCAGGCACGCTGTGGTTGTCATAGGAACTAGGAACCTTTGTTTTTCATTGTTCACACTCGAGCACGTGGTGCCATCACACGCCGACTGACGCCGATGACGCCGACAAGTAGTCGTGGTTGTCAATGATCGTGGCTGACAGCAGTCGTACAGTATGAGTACACATGTCGTAGGGTCAAATAGAGTACGAGTGACAAACCTGGTCGTGCAGTGGGAGCATTTCCCCGACAGTCAGATTTCTAAAATCGCACAGTGTCCGCCTGGCATTACAGTATAATCTGCCCGAGCTTGTGCAGAAAAAACAAAACAGAAGAAAAGAAAGTATATCACAATAAAGTAAACAAAAAAGAGCACAAACAACACATTTTTTTTAGTTTAAGTTTGCTTCCATCTCACTCTTGTATCTACTTAGAATAAGATTTATATAAATCTGTTTGAACTGTTTAAGTGATCTACATGTTTTCATTTATTTATAAGTAGAACAATAGTAATAATAGTTTGTTATAAAAGGGAGAAAAGTCATTTAACATAGCAGCTGCAGTATAATGATAGTAATTGTAAAGGTACTATTGTACCACATTAATTATGCAAAGCCTATGTCTTTTTTGACAGCTTTCTTACACCATAGAAAAGTGGCTGTTGCATCACAGGAGGATTAGCCCCGCCCCATCGCGCCTGTACATTGACTTTGAATGGAGAGTGATCGCCGAGGTAGTACAAGTAGCGTCCGGTGTGAACGCAGCATAATAGTGCGTTCTGTAAGCAATGAAAGGTTGAGGGTTTGAGCCTATCTTTGTCTTTCACAGGTTTTGTCCTTGAGCAAGACACTAAACCCCACGTTGCTGCCTCAGTGTCATGTAAATGGGTATGAAAGGGCACTACTGTGTCAGCTAATAGTAGACCACATACACTGAAACTCTAAACCATCAGTGAGTGAATGTAAGGGTGAATGGGTGTGCATGGGCAGATCTGACTTTGAGTGGTCAAAGTCTAGAAAATCGCTGTAAGCTCAAGTTTATTTACGAAAATGCTACCAAACTGAATGGTGCCTGTCAAATTAACTTCTTTGGGCAGTAGAGTTAATATTTGTACCAGAGAAGTCTGACTTATAAAAAAGCTGTACTTTCACTAATAACGTCAGCACTTGCCAAAAGTGTCTGTTTCTGTCCACATCCTCTAAAACACGCTGTCAAACTGTTGAAGTGGCAATCTGAGCCCTTCAGTGGCAAAGAGAACCACTAAAGTGGAGGTACTCTGATTGAGCAATTATGCCCTCAGAGATCCTGTTGCACCCATTCACCAGCTGCTGGCTCGACTTGACTACTGCTATACCAATCTACTGGGACAGTATGAAGTCTTTTACATACATTAGTCACTTAGGCTCTTGTAAAAATAAACATAAGGAGCTTTAAAAATATAGAAGCCCATCTAAGCTGCCAAGATCTAATTATCCTTTGCGTAGTGATCCTATAACAGAAAAACACATCATGCTTTCAGACAGTTTGGCTGTCGTCTGAAGCTTTCATCACCTCTGAAAATGCTGGCATTAAGAGCTGTCTTTAAAACACATTCAGCTCCGTCAGAGACATCTGAACCAACAACTTAAAGCATTTGCAAATCGTTATGTTTTGTTTATATTTATGTTTTACATAATGTCCCAACTTAATTGGAATTATAGTTTGCAAAAAGCTGATATCACCTGGATCATCCTTTTTTTACGGTCTATTTGTTCATCATATAAAACATCCATAACCTGTGACATTTGGACTCCCATTGGACAAAGGTGAACCTCAAGTCTCATCATCATCTTTTGCTTCTCTGTGTCAACAGGAAATCACAGTTATACTTAAAGGATTTCCTTTATCTTCTGCAAACATTCCCACCATGACGCAGGGATGACCTGATCCGATTTTTAATGTCATAGGTCAAGATATACCTTGACCAGGTGTGGGCAGATAGATTGTGGTTGTGGAAAATGTGTTGGAATGGTTTAATGGCACAGTAGGAGCTGAATTAACTTTATTACTATCCGCTTTAAAATTACACATGCATATGCCCAGTTTATGACTTGACTTTATGCAGTGCTTGTTTCCTAAACCCCTTGAAATTTTACATTGGCAAATGGTTATAAACTGCTGGACTATTTGCTCCTACAGTTGTTTGCAAAGTTGTGACTCTTTCCCCATCTTTACTTGTGACTGACTGAGCCTGTGGTGGCCTCAACTGCCACCGCCTCGTTTTAGTATTGTTTTCTTTGGGTTAAACACAGTAGTTTTGTTTCAGTTTAAAATAATCACATTACACACTTTCTTTGTTGAAATAAAATCACTTTTATTGCATTGGCAGTAGTTTTCTAATTTGGGTGCACACAATTTAGTTAACATGCTGTCACATGGTTTCAATTTCTTCATCATGATTTGATTTGTAGCTATGGTTTCATTTTAAAGTAATACTTGCCTTTTGTTTGTCTGCTTTTTCTTGAGCTCCTGACAAAAGGCTGTCTGCTGTTCGAGATGGCCTTTTAAACCCGACTCACAGAAGTTGGGAGAGTCCATCAAGGGGGAAGGAAGAAGAAGCTGGGATTTTAAAATCACCAAAATAACTTTTCCTGCTGTCTTATTATTCAGTAAAAACAATTTAAGTTTTTTGTAAATAGTTTTTTTTGATAATTTGATGTTTAGTTGGTTGTCATCTTAATTTCCCCTTGTGTTTATGTTGGACTAGTCCTTTGTCTATGTAAACCCCTCCATGTCTCACTAAGTTTAGGTCTGTTAATTATGTTTGTTAGGTTGCAGCTTTAGTTCCTTTCGTTCAGTTGACCTCTTTTAGTGTAGGCCCAGGGTCTGTTTATTTTCTTTCACATTGAATTTAATATTTTGTAACTGACTTTTTCTTTACTGAGTTAAATTAAAGGATTGCGATCTTTTTTTCCCACACCTTTGTCCCTTGCCTGATTGATTGGTCTCTTACAGAGCCATATGAGGTTGCTCCTTTAATACCCAATCATGACAGTTTCCAGGAACTTATTAACCTGTGGAATATGCCAAACAGGTGTTTTATGAGGATTTCAAAACTTTCCCAGTCTTTTGTGCCCCTGTCCCAGCCTTTTTGGAATACATTGCAAGGATCAAACTCAAAATGAATATTTGCTCAATAAAAATGCTGAAGTTTATCAGTTTAAACATTAAATATCTTGTCTTTGCAGCGTATTAAATTGAACACAGGTCAAAAAGAATTTGCAGACTTCTGTATTCTGTTTTCTTTACACTCAACAATGTCCTGACTTCATTGAATTGGGGTTTGTAATTATCAAAGGAGGTTTTGAGACAGTATGGAAGTCAACCAATGGCTGCAGCCAAACTGTAAACACCCTCTCAACCTAACTTGACATGATCATGTTGACAGACAGCGAGGTCTAGTAGAAGCAGGATAGATGTATGGACAGGAAGACATGGGCTGTGTCCGAAATGGCATACTAACGTACTACATACTACAAACCCATTGTGTATATACTGTATACTACATACTATAAGTATGATTAGAATGCCAACCGTTCACACAGTAGTATACTACTAAGTTTCCCATGATGCATTTCAAACCTCTGACAAAAAAATCAGAAGCACACCAGGCTATCAAATATCTCTGTTGATTCGCCACATTTGAAAGTTCAGAGAGCATTTTAGGAGAGAAAGTCACCACGTAAAATACCAAAATGTGGTCATTTGAGCCATAAAACGCACGGATACAAATTTCATTTCGACATTTCGGACATTCCGCTATGCCGCTATTATGCTATCGACGAAACTTCCGGTCGGCTCCAAAACAAGAGCTCATTTACAAAGCGTTAAAGAACTAAAAGGAGATCATAAAAGACGCATTTATTTTGAAAATGGGAAGTTTGCTAGTGGCCGATTTTTAGCTGAATGCCGGTCGGTCGTGTATGGCACAATGCATTATGGGGCTCGCAATGCATTATGGGGCGGTTGAGTGTGAGTAGTATGCCCGCCTCGCATACTTAACATTTTTTCCAATATAGTATACATCCGGGTATTTCTCGCACACTCAATCTTTTCATACTATCCAGTGTGAACGCACTACATACTCATTTTGACGTCACACTTAGTATGAGTAGTACGTTAGTATGCCATTTCGGACACAGCCATGGTCATGGATGCACAGACTGAAGGACTGACAACCCAAACTAATAATGCCTCTGCCATCAGCTGGTGTAAAGAAAGCCTTAAACCTGGGAAAACAGCTCATGGTGGTACATTTATTATGAGAATGAGCAGTTTAACAAAAAAAATAAAACCTGCCAAAAAATGCACCCAACCAGGGTGCAGCTGATCAGCTTTATACAGCATTACAATGCTGCATACTAACCAGCACACCAGACTGGAAAGCTTGAGTTTGGCCTGATTTCAAAACCAGTTGTAACACTTATAACTCAAGACAGAAGTTGAAATTGCATTGTACATGCTTGGTGTTGGTGGGCAGATCCATCTTTTTCTTCTTGTTGTGACATTTTGGTGTCTAACTTCCAGAGCCTTGTAATAAAAACATCTTAGTTTTTCACTGTTACCTGAGAAAGAGCACCCTGAACTGTTAGACTGATGACAATTTAACTTGTAATCAATATGTTTGACTCCCAAGAGTTGTCGTAGTTAAAATCGTTAGAGATGAAGGGAGCGTGGGATGCAAAGTGATTGTTTGTATGGTGAAAGTGAAGCAGAGCGGAGAACATTAGCCGGTATTCTGCTGATCCCTGCCAGGCGAACTCTTTGAGGGGCGACTGATTGGCCTTTCAATTGCAGCGATTACAAGAGGGGCTTTCATGTTTTCTCAGCTGACAGTGAGGCTGCAGGCCATCATTTAGACCTGTTTGTGTTTAAACTGCTAATGTATTTACTGGCACAGAAAGGCTTTAAATGAACGAAAGACCTGCTGAGCCATGGAGAAAAATGTTAATGGACTCACTGAATGTTATGTGTGAATTAGAGTTAGTCAAGAAGTTAGATTCACTAGAAATGGCTCCTAATGAATCTCCTTTATTTCTTACCTTTAGCTTCTGTCATCAACTACGCACTTCAGCAGCGTGCAGAGCTAAGAGTCAAACAGGAGGGAGTGAATTTCAAAGGCAGCTAAGAACTAATGTCTGAACTACACAGAGAGACAAAAACAGAGAGAGACAAATCTTCTTTCATGTGTGTCCATACAAAACCCTCTCAGTCCATTAAAGGCTCAGACACGTCCTCCAACAATGCTCCTGTCAGGAGGAGTCTGTCCCAGCATGTTTTCTGGACAGACACTCTGAAGCCAAAATCACAGTGTGGGTAGTGCTCCTGGTCCAGTGAGAAACCTTCCATGGTGTACGTGACACCACAACCAGTTAGTATGTTTCCAACATGACCAGTAAGCTGAACGTAGCTGCTGTGCGGTTGGGTGTTTTAGCACCAGCTGGAAGAAGATGGGCCACGTGGTCCCTCCTGCTGAGCTGGTAGGTGCATCTGTTCCAGGGGAGTTTGGCTGGACTCAGTGACCCTGCAACATGGATCAATTTCATTCATTGAGTAAACAAATGTAAACTGATCTGTCTGACTGTATCTGTTACATGTTATCCCTCAACATCACATAGACACTGCTGAGTTATAAGTCTGTGCTCCTTCAGTTCAAGCTCAGAGATCTTACAAATGGGATCAGTGTTGATGCTGCTGCACTGTGAATCTACTTTCACAACAAATCAGTGGTTGTCAAATTCTCTGCCTAATGGCAAGTCTGGGTTTGCCTTGGGAATTTGTACAACCATGAGTTACCGTACCAACTACTGTAACTTTTAAATGAGTCTATAATCTACACAGGTTTACAGGTTTGGTAACAGAGAAACCATCATGAATCATTATAAGTCAGGTAAAGTGTGAAACAGTTCACAAAATCTGTGGGGGGAGGGAGTTAATACTCTTTTTTGTTACTTCATTCCTCAGTTCACTTTATTCTATAACTGTGATTTGTTAATTTTAAAGTTTGCTGCCAAATGTATGAAATTTAAGGAAGATTCACATGAGCTGATGATTAAGTTGTCAGTGAATATTTCATATCACAGTGGTCAAATCTTAACTTGCTTGACTGACATAGTAGAATACACATTTAAGAGGATATTTGGCATGGATATGAACACTGTGTGCCTTTGAGATTTTGGCTCACCATTAGATTTGCCTTGGTCAAAGAGAAGTTTGAAAACCATTGAAACAAATGATACGTAATTTAAAGTGTTGGTGCTGGACATATCGAAAGAAGATGTACAATAAAACACAGATTTTTGCTGTTCGTAAATGTAATTCATGTAAGTTATTAAATACTACCAGAATAACTAAGTCAGTGGGAGAGCTGTATTATTATTTTATCTACAACCCTTTTTTGATTGAAGTAAAGATGGAAATAAACTAGAAAGCATTCAGGTTAAGGTAGCTCAAATATTGCTGTTACATCTTTAAGCAATAGTTCCATGATAAAGTTGCCATCATAATATGATTCATTGACCCTGAAAACCAACACCTAAAGCCCAGAATCATGTTGATATCATTATTTGTTAGACAGTTATTAAAAAAAAAAAACATTTCGCTAATGATGGTTATCTGGATTAATAACCAAACATATGCCAGCAAATTAATAACCTCCTTTGCAGAGGTAATAATTGTAATTAAATGTGCTCAAATACGTTTAAGCTCTACCCAAAAGCATTAAGTTTGCACAAAAAGGAGCAAAAGATCATGATGCCTTCTACTATTCACTCACTTCACAAATAAGTGTTCCATCCTTCTTTAAAGAAAATAACGCTTTAATCACTTAGGTTTCTACTACCTAGGGTTTATGATATCATAGCTATACAGCCTCCCCCATATGAGTGTATCTGACTTCTCAAAAGTAGATGGCATGACTGTTTTGAAAGTCTGCTCTGTGGCCTATACCCTTCATTTCCACCCCATCTGGCATTGTTTCGCAGCCAATCAGCATATAGCTCATAATCATTGCCTCCTGTAGCCTCCCTGTCCCTTCAGAGCTGAGTGTTTTCAAAGGGGAAGGGAAAAGAGCTGTATGTAATCCTTTACAAAGATAAAAGCTTTCTTTGTCTTTATTCAACATTATTCAAATCTTTGCTTAGCAGACACCCAAGACACGATGTAAACAGTCATACACACCAGGACGTGGGATTTGGTGCAATACTTGCGGCTGGTTCTGCATCACAAACTTCTACAAATTGTGGCTTACTTAGGAAGAGGAGAGATTTTTTTACCGCATCTAATGTATTTAGTGGCCATATGGAGCTCATACAACCCCACTTCAAAAATACTTTTAACTGACTCTTTCTACATTGACCCCAATGTACCTCTGCCTCTGTAACTACCCACCCTAGCACGCAGTTTCTGATGGAACTTGCAGGTATGTTTTTCAAACATCTTGGAGAGCTAACCACAGACTCTTACATGTAAACTGTCTTGAATCCTTTATCTTCATGTAATCTCAGGCACACCCATGATGTTGAGATCAGGGCTCTGAGGGGGGCACGCCATCATACACTGAAGATTGTTCTTAATAACACTGGCTGTGTGTTTTGGGTCATTGTCCTGCTGCACCATTAATCCAGAGCCAGTCAGACACCTCACTGATGATATTTCATGATGGCTAGATTTCTGCTTTTATTATTCATTTTTAAGGACATAATCTATCCATTACAAATCTCCAACTTAATCTGCAGGGATGCTGTCCAAAACTCTCAAGAAGGCTTCATTGGGGGTGCTGGTTTGGCGGAGAGGTTGGCGGCTATGCACGTCCCATGTGCATACTTCTGCTGGTCCAGGTTTGAATTTAGCCTGTGACCACTTTGCAGAGTGTCTTCCCCTACTCTCTCACCCACTTTCACAAGCCTGCCCACTGTCTCTCTCCTGTCAAAGAAGGCACAAAATGCCCAAAAAATACATTTAAAAAAAACAACAAAAAAAGAAGGCTTCATTAAAAATGAGTGGTGGATACTGCTCCCAGCCCTTTGGTGATGAAAAACATAACTCATAAGTCCAGAGCATCGGCTGCCATTTGTTTGTTTCTTTTTTGTGCAGCCCCATTGCCATGTTTCCTTCAACAAACCTTTGTGTCTTTCATCTGCTGCAAGTTTCTTTGATTGACCACTGCATCTACATTCCTCAACATTGCCCATTTCTTGGTTTTCCTTCAAAAGAGCCTGAACAGCACATATTAAAACCCATTCTGCCATAAAATCTTTACCTGTGGGTGTCATGATCCTTCCCTGATACTTGAGTTAAGTTACCTGTTTTGCCCTAATGTTTAAAGCTTTATTTTGTGCTTTCTGTGTTATTTTGAAAATTTACCTGTCTCTCCTTGTCTTCGTACGTTTGCTTCCTTTCTGGTGTTTTCATAGCCTTGCAGAGCAGACAGACCTGCCTGATTCTGAAATCCTGCAGGTCCGTCTTGCCAGCCTCCGTTGTCCAACGAATTCACTCGGCTGAATTCTTAACAGCCCAATCAGAGAAGAGAGGCAGGAGCAGCAGAATGCGGATGTGACCACAACCGGAAATTGAGAATGGACATGCCGATTAGCCTATTAACCTCATGGCTACCTCGTGATACTTGGGCGAAATCTGCCCTCCTCAGTAGTTTATTAGGAATTGTCTTTGACGAGGTTCATGTCACATATGTGTTAAATGAATCATCTGTGTGGTACAATTTAGTGTAAGAAGATAGTAAAAGGCCGCTAGCTGTTAGCAGCTAAGTTAGCTGCTAATGGCCAATGGTCATTAACTGTTGTTTGCTGTTAGCGGCTAAGTTAGCCGCTATGGCTAACATCCATGAACTGTTGTTAAGTGTTGTTAGCCATTAGCCGCTACATTAGCCGCTATGTATGCTACATCAGAGGAGGCAACCCTGCTTGATGTGGATTGGTCTGTGATGAATGTGACGAGCCAAACGATTGTCCAATCACAAGCTTGTGTTTTTTTTTGAATGTTCTGCCCCTGAAAACAAATTTAAAGGGCTCCTACCCAGATGGACTAGTGAAATATTTCTGTGGCAAATATATTGAGCTGTCCATCTGGCTTGTCAGGTTAGTGTTGTCACACCTGATCCCTGATTGTGCTTCCCCTGCTGTGTCTCATCACCCCTAGTTGCCTCATGTATTTAACCCCCATGTCTTGCCCTGATTGTTTGCACCTCTGTGTCACTTTCCAGCATTCCGTCATATCCATAATTTGATCACGACCCTCTTTGTCTCAACCTTGTCTTTTGTTGCCTAATGTTTTTGGATGCCTCTCCCTGGTTTTGCCTGCCCAATTGTGTTCTGAACTCTGGACTGGAGTTTTTTTGTGTGCCCAGGGTGTGCTTATGACAGTGGGACACCTTGCTGATGTAGAATAGCTACTTTTTATCTTGTCGTTGTGCTCTTGCGTGGTGTATGACCTGTGGTTTGACAGTTTTCCTGATCTTCAACCAGTTGTAAGTCTCCTACGCTTTGTTGTTTCTGTTTCAGTTCATGACTGTGTTTTTAACCTTTACATAAAAAATAAGTAACATGAGCACCTGTTTGATGTCACTGGTTGATTATACACCTGACTATAGTTTTTTAAAACCATGTTCCTGTGCAAGTGATTCCACACTGATACTGGGTGAAGGCAAATGTTTGCGGGATCAAGTAATGATTTATAATTTTTCTTCTGTTCATTCAAAGTGCATTTGAAAATTCCTAAAAAAAAAACATTTACATTCACACTTAATAACTTTAAGGCTATGATACTTTTTATGTTTTAACAGAATATTAATTTGGTTAATAGACTTTACCCTCAGAAGTTGTAGGTGTCTATTTTTCATTTTTTAAAAGGGCCTTTTCAACAGATCAGTTCAGCCTCACAGCTGAATGTGTGCATCTTAGATAATGTACAATACTTAGTGTCTGTTATAATGATTTAAAGTCCATTCAGACAATAACTTCCCTCCCTAAACTTCCTCCCTGACTACCATGTTAAAACTGATTTGATCGATTGTATGTTTCAGATCTTTACTCCTCAGTTGTTCAACATAAGCTGTCACAGACAGATGTTGATGTGAGGCCTGTGCTGCTCTTGAGCAGCAGTAATCCTTTCGGTGTAGTTGGCCCATCGCACATGAGTCCTGTAAGCAGATGGAGGAGCAGAGAGAGGGGAGAAGGGAAGAGGGGGATGGTGATGAGATGAAAAGCACCCAGAGGAGCATCAAAGAACTTCCTCCTTTCTTCTCCAGAAGGAGAAGACGGGCACAGGGGAGGTAGAAGTCACGCTGCTGGGAGCACGAGCAGACAACTTCCTGTACGGAGCTCACAGGTCATGACTGATGGCTGAGGTGGAACATCGATTGCCATGCCCCGAGCTTCACCAGAACCTTCAACCAGTGTCCATGCTTCTTTTGGTCTTTTTAAGCCGCAGAAAAACAATAATAGAGTGACCTCATGCCTCAGACTGTCTATTTAAACACTAAACTTTTGGAAGATCAAGCCTGCAAGGTTTGGATCTCACTACAGGTTACACAAAGCAAACAGATGGAGAAGTCTTGCTCTGAAAATGAAATTAACCCATAAACAGGAGGATTTGACTGTTTGCGTGTTTCCAGCAAAAGCCCTTTTTCACTGACCTCAGAACCTTGTTAAGTACTCAGGGAGTGAAGATGGTCACTGTAATAAATCTGTCTCAGGCTGGTGTTGGTCAGACCGTATGGTGGGGAAAGAAGTTCAGACAGGACAAGTCGACCTGACAAACAGAGAAACTTTAAAACTTTTAAAAGCTTAAAATTATTATTTTGAAAATTATAATTATAATAAAACAAATAAATAATATTAATAAGACCAATTCTCCTAAAGACAAACTTAAACTTAAATAAACTTATTGAGATTTTAACTATAAAAGAATGCCATTTAATCTGCTGATTGGGGCATAAAACAAATCAGTCAACCCTTTGTCACTTCTTTCATACTCTAGATTTTGCTGCCCCATTTTCATATTCTTTGCATCCATATTCTGGAATTCTAAACACTGTTGCTGTTCAAGTCAGGGTCAAATTTTACCTACAGAGCAAACTTAAAAAAAACAAACTCAGTTGATTAAAATAATGTACAGGCTTAACCTTCATTTCAGCTGGCACTCATAATGTTTAAACACTGTATTTGATAATAAATCCACAATTGGACATATGCAGTATTATCACCTATTGTTGTGTTGGAACTTTAAATCAACTTCAGCTCTTGTGAACATTACAAGTTTGAACTTGTAATTGTTTTGTGTGTCTTGTCTACGGTGGCCAGCAAGGTCAAACATTGTACAATGGCTCGATGTATTTCAATAAGAGAAAACCCGTGCAGAGCAGTAAGTAAGAAATAAAGCTGCAACAACAGAAACGCACACAAGTTAGAAATGAAACAAAGCTCAAAACAGTTCAAATCTAGAAAAATTTTTGTGAAATGAGCAAAACTAATCAGAGGTGCTCCCTGCCTGGAAAAGGGTCTGGATCAGAGAGTGTGTGACTGCAGTCAAGCCAGCCGCCTTTTGTTTTTGCATACTCAAGCCAGCAGCTCCAACATTTTAAATATATAACAACCTTTATGGCAATACCTGGAGACACCTGAGAAAGTTTGCAGCAAGATTCTATGGGTATTGAAAGAAATTTCTGTGTGATCCAAAATTGCATTGATGCGTTTTTTAAAATAAATAAAATATGAGTTTGAATAAATTGGAATGACAAAGTTGTATCTTAATCAAGTGGTGGAGTTGGTCCTTAATCTATATAATATTAATTAATAAAAAATCTGCAAAATAGACTATTCAAATGGAATAAAAAGAGGCGTGTCTCAATCAGCCTGTGTAGTCCTGTAATTTAGCAGTGATATGGAGTCTTGGGTCACCTCTTTTATTCTCTTTGAATACTTTGCAGATTATGTATTATTATTTTTCTCTTAATATAAGTATTTTTGGCCATTTTTCTTAGGTCATGTGACCCAAAAACTCCATGTCAGTGTTGAATCACAGCTGATCAAGACACAACTCTATTAATTCCCTTTGACTGTTTGAAAATGTATTTATATTTTTGTTCTTTTTATATTTGTATATATTAGTATTAGTATATTAGTTCAGTAGTTATTCACAAAAATCGCATTTTCCGTCAAGGCGGATCCAGACAGTAATCCGAATCAACACCAAAATTGAATCACTTCTTCCTTTTCCCATGCTGAACATTTCCTGAAAATTTCATAAAAATCCATCCATAACTTTTTGAGTTATTTTATTCACAGACAGACAGACAGACTCTCCTGAAAACATAACCTCCTTGGCAGAGGTAATAAATATTGTTGAAACCTTTAAAAATATTGGACATATGGGAAGGCTATAAAACACAAACTGACTTTTAACTGAATACCCCTGCCATATTGCAACGTAAATTGACACAAATATTATGTCCTCATAGAATCATGGTGTAAATATAATGGAACCTTGTTGCTGAAATGCATGATGAACTAGAAAAGGCCCCAGAGAGTGCAGACCTCCATCAAGCAGCTACTGTATGTTATAGAAGTTATGCGTTAACAACCTTTAATACACAACACTCTTCCTTTCTCTTCCACTTCTTTTACATTCACATTCTTACCTAGACCAGAGCTGTTGTTGATCTCAGCACATTACATGTTGGTTTTATGAATAAATTTTGATATGTAGTTATGAATAAAAAGATGATTTTACCGACAACCAGCTACTTTGGCTTAAAGTGACTGTGATTATCTTTAAAGATTTCTAACATGAAACAGAAGACATTTTCAGGATCTGCACACCACATCCCCAAAGGCTGGTGAATGCATTACACTGTGAATTATCAGTGTTCAGCCACAGTCTGAAAATCTGTAAAATTATGATTCAATAAAAACAGAGCTGCTGAGCTCTCCTGCTCTTAGACTTGATAGATATGAAGTCTCCTGCAGCTATAGCTCCCAAACACATTTTATAGCCTCTCCATACACATTAACAGACCATCAAAACAGTAATTGCACGGGTCAAGTTTTGTTCTTCTGCTATCAGTCCTCTGTCTCCCAATAAATCCCAGCATCCTGGATCAGTGTCCAAACCAGAGAGCTCAGGGAGTCTGCAGGAAACTCATTCTGCCCAGAACTCTCTTTGTTAAAGTCATACTGTCCAGCCAAGTATCTATAAATAACATCCTGAAGGCTTCTACCATGGTTCCTATACCAAGGCCTGCTGGGTTTACGTGTTGCTAAATTTATGATGTTGCAACCAATATGTACGTATTCAGTGCCCTCTCTCTGGGAGCATAAAGCAAAATCCTAAACCAGTATAATTCCAGTTAAGATGTTTTCTGATGTCAAAATCACTTTCTTTTCCTCCAGCTTCTGTTAAACCTTGAGTTGTCTTTGGGTCAGAATAACTCTTTTCAAGAATTTGGGTTGTAAAAGACGGAGAACTGCCCTGTTAATGTCTTGGCAATTAGTGTGAAAGCTGTCCAGGAGGCTGGGTCATGTCCTAATCCTTCTGTTGCTGCTGCTGCCCATGCTAAAGAAGTAAGAATAAGACATATGAATATTTCTTTTTTTACTCTGTTTTTGTGGTATTAGCTGTTTCTGCCAGAGTGTCATTTCTTTTATGTTGCTAGTTCTCCTTCGTGTTAACAAGCAGGTAGTGAGCAGCAAGGCTTTGACATGCCAAAGCCGGAGGTGGTAAATCAAGGCCTTTTTCTACGCATGTCCAGGTTTGTTTTCCTGACTTTCTCTTTTAACGAAACTACATTAAAGTATGCAACATAAAGTTTATTACTAACAACAATGGTCTTTGCTTCTTTCACTGATACAACCCTTTAAAAAGATAAGATGTTTGACTGAGTTAAGTGCATTGTCTAAAGCATGTGGCACAAGGCAGTTTGGAGCATATATTACTATTTTGAGGATACATATTCTTCACACAAAGCCAGGAGCATGGCACATAGGGAATACATTGTGTGCCTTGATTATACATGGGTGTGTTCTGGGTGTGACAAAGTTCAAAGAAATCAGAGTGCCATCTCTCTTACATTTCAAACTGGTGTGCATTGGGCATTTTACTTTTTACACACTAGGTAAAGTTTGGTATGAAATTCAGATGGTTTATTCCTCACCTTCTACTGTGCAGAGCACAAGATAAGATCAAAAAGACAACCAAGACACTTCCGCAAAAACATAAAAGCAACCTTGCTAATTTTCCAAATCTCATGAGCAAACTGCCAGGATTGGGCAGGTTTGTATTCATCATAGATTTGTTTACTGTTCATCAAATACCTGTTGACTTTAAGTTACTTATCGCTCATTGTCCTGAAGAAACTTTTCTTCTTTATTGAGTGCTTAAAATGGAATGGACAGCCTGTTTTGTTATCTGTGAGCATAATTATCATTGAAATTCATTAGTTTAGATTTATATTTATGAATATTAGAAATACAGCTCTAAGTTTTAAGACAATATTTAATCCTGCATGTCTTTGCTCTTGTGTCCAGTATTACCTGAGAACTGGGCACAGGAGTGTTACAAAATAGTTTTTTTTTTTAAATTGATCACCCCCGGATTAGCCCCGGGTGCCAGCCACATTATGTCACACAAAGTCGGTCTCTCGTTTGAGTCCTGCCTCTTACCAAATATTGCACATCGATTTGCTTTACTGTTTCTTGCTTACATGTGATTGGATGTCCCCACTGTCCCTCCATCTGGTACAGATAGATAAGAGAGGAGCTGGCTAATTTGTAAAACGTGCCTCGACTCGCTCACTGTTGTAGTCGGTAGTTGTCCAGGATCTCCATCTGCTGCTGTAAGCTATTAACAAGTCGGGTATTTGTTATGCTTGGGTCATGTGACATCATCTTGACAGTGGTTTCATTTACATTAACATTTGTATCTGAGGGTGTGTGTGTATGTGTGTGTTTGTGTATGGTAAGTAGGCACAGCAAGCATGTCTTCACCAATGTCAAAATCAAACCTACTCCCTTGAGTCCACCTGATTAAGGATGGGAATTGATAAGATTTTATCAATATCAATGCTGTTAACGATCCTGCTAATCGATCCAATTCTTTAACGATTCCCTTATCGATTCCTGCGGATTTCGCGAGTGGGCAAATGTTGGTCTGATTTTCAGTGGCAACAATGTCAAACATGTCACAGCATAGATATCTGCTTCTGCAAGTTGCTGGTGTTTCCACTCACTTAAGGTTGTGCAGTAGGTGCAATTAAGCTACAATTCTGACGCTTCTGAACCCTGTCAGTGGAAGGAATTGATAAGGGAATTGATAAGCAAAAAGATTAACAATGTCGATTCTTTAATGAAGCTGTTAATGATTCTCAACTGGAATTGGTTGTCAAAATCAAACCAACTCCCTTGAGTCCACCTGATACTGTAGAGGAGAGATTAACTTGTTGGGGGGTGCTGGATTGGTGGAGTAGTTAGCAACCATGCAAGTCCCATGTACATGCTTCTGCCGGTCCGGGTTCGAATCTGGCCTGGGACCAGTTTGTAGAGTGTCTTCCCCTACTCTCTTACCCCCTTTCACAAGAATATCCACTGTCTCTTTCCTATCAATGAAGGAGGAAAATGCCCCAAAAATACATTTAAAAAAAAAAGAACTTGTTGGGTTTCTTCATTCCATCAGGAGTTGAAACTTTACCACAGCTGCATCAGGGCCAACTGTTCACAACAGTAGAGGTCTGAGTATACACACACCATCATTCTGCAACAGCTCTAACACTACACAGAAAAGTGGGAAGAGTAACCCCCAAATTGCACTGTACGCGCAAGCGCCATGCAGCACCGCGCCCTTGAAACGTACTGCGGAGCCCTTCGCTTCCATACTAGTCTATCAGGCAAATTCCACTGCACGCGCTGCGCCGTGTTTACCCACGTTGGTGAAGCGCTGGCGCACGCTAAGGCACTGGAGATTCGCTTCAGGTCTATTTTCTGCGCAGCTGCCTCTAAACCTTGTAAATTTACTGTCGTTAAGAAAGCACCAGACAGGAAGTCAACGTGTGGATTATCTGGAAGTTTCAAAATAAAACACAATGCGCAGTCTCTCAAACGTAAATTTCCTCAATTGTTTGTCACTATGCCAAAACCAGCGGCACGAGCATCAGGTCAGCAGTCGTTCAGGGGGGCCCAGAGGCAACGTGACACCATGGACGAAGGAAAGTGAATCATAGAGGTACAGAAATATATAACATTGTATACATGACACCAAACATCTTTTCTACAAGGATATAGGCAGAAAGAAGTTGAATAAATCACAAAGCTGTGTGATTGGGACCAGCAGAGGGACCTTAGAGAAGTGAACTGAGGTGTTGTTTATTTCTTTTCTCAGTCTATAACACGTTTTATGAGTGTGACATCGCTATTCTCACGAGAGCCTGTGGCTCTCTGGGGATCAGCCCCCCCCTACAGGGCTGCTAGGTGTGCCGCTTTCAGTGGGGTCTGTCTGTCAGAGCAAGACAGCTGCACTTTGCAGCACGGTGCTTCAGCGTGCAGTGGAATTCAGGGGTTAGAGTTTTGGTGTTGGCCAAATTACAGCAAAGGCAGAGTCAATTAAACTCTGGATTGACCAAAAAATTTGAAATTTACTCTCAATTATAAAAGAGTGTATCAAAAACAAGCGTAAAAATGGTGTTTCAGCAAATCACATCCATTGGTGTCCTGCATGATCTTTAACTGTGAACTTTTCAATCTTAAACTGACACTTGCAGAGTCAGTTATTGGAGAAGTACCAGCAGATGCCACAAGCTCAAATCATGAAAACTACAGATTATAAATCTTGTCCTATAAATCAGTGATTTATAAATATTTTTAAAAACCAACTAAATCAGTCATAAGTTACTTTAAATGTAACATAAAATATTTCAATAATGCAGGAGATTGTATTTTACTACATCCATCCTACTTTAGTTTCTGACAGAACTCTGTTATTTATCTGTATGTCAGCTTGCATGTGCAGCTGAGGGCTGTTTGGTACACCTGACTGTTATCCACACTCACATGACATGGAAAGTGGCGCTGCCCTGGCATAGAGATAGAGAAATACTGAGAGCACTTCAGAGAGGACCATAGATAAAAAAATTTAGAGCACTTGTGAGGTATTAATAATTAGGTAAGTACTCAATAAAACATTAGAACCAATAAAAGAATTGGTACTTTTAAACTGCAGCATCATGACTCACATTTTCAGTGCTCTTTCCTGGATGAACCTTTGCACCGAAATCTGTTTGAATTATTTCTAAATCAGGCATAATTTAATTGGTCTCAAATTTTCTCTCAATGCTTGTAATTAAAAACATAGTCTGGATGCTCTTTGGCCCAAAACTGGTTCAAAGAAAAAGATTTAAGATGTATTAGAAATATAAAAATAAAAGATAAGAATGACAGGAACCCTGCAAACCACTTGCGTAACACCCTCCACCAGAGCTGATCCTGTGTCAGACCACAGCAGTAAGAGGATACCCTCCATGGGGAGCTATCAGTGTCACCACTGCTGGCCTACTGAGCAGCATTTTCGACGAGTCAGAGGAGATGAGGGGCTTTGCCTGGTTTCACTTTCC
Source organism: Scarus forsteni (assembly GCA_036419115.1). Taxonomy (NCBI): domain Eukaryota; kingdom Metazoa; phylum Chordata; class Actinopteri; order Labriformes; family Labridae; genus Scarus; species Scarus forsteni. The sequence goes on from JAZDUH010000060.1 coordinate 2,742,053, forward strand.
TCTCTCAGTCATGGATCTGCCGTCCCAGCTCCTCTGGCACAGTCAGGAGGCAGCTGGTGCGGCGGGCAGTGGTGGAGGGTGCGGCCGCTCTGCTTCCCAACAGGCTGGCTTCATCTCAAGAAGGCAAAGTGTTCTGCGGCTCTCACATTCCCAGAGCGCCCGACCAGGCAGTCGCCACACATTTGTGATGTCAAAGCTGAGCTGAGTGTGGTGAACTTTACAGGGCGACTGACGACGTAGTCTAAAGGTGAAGGCAGAGTTTAAGAGAATAAAAGGAACATAATTCAGCTCTGTAAAGTAGATCAGATTTTTTATTTGTAATTTATGAACGCAACAGGAATCTGCCCCATGTTAAGCTCCTTGTTTGTTCCTTCTCCTTTCCTGTTGAATGTAAGCTCTGCTGTAGTGATGATACTGATTGAACAGAGGTCTGCAGGGCCTTGGTGCTAACAGATCCAGAACTGACAAGTGGAAGCTTTAGCCCATTTTTCGCCACACTGTCTGCATTTATTTGTTTTTAGATTCATGTAATTGTTCGTATTTGGATGATAAACCCATCTTTGTCATCAATGGGTAGTTTGTGATTTTGAGAGGCATTATGTGGTCCCTTTTAAACAGCTATTCTAATTTTGGGCATGGAGAGGTTTTAGTTCTATGTGCTGGTAGTTGTGTTTTACATCTCTTAAGTGTGATAGTCCTTCTATATCCAAGACAACAAAGACCACAGCACTGGGACTTCTTCCTGTCATCTTGTGAACAGTTTCAGAATTTGCCTGAAATAGCTGGGTCCCCCTGCCTCCAAAAATAGAACTACCACTGTGATATGTTTTGTTAGAATTTGAGCCCATTGGCTTGGGATGGCAAGCTGAGATATATATATATCACCTCAAGTTCTATTAAGATAAACATATTTTACAAAGGAGACCTGACCAGTCAAGTAATTTGTCAACTATTCCTTGTGATATTGTTTGATTAACTCACAGGAGGTTTTGGAACATCACTTAGGCAAACCCATGACAGCGCAGGTGGGATACAGTTTGGACTGGTAACCAGTCAATCACAGGCTACCAGAACAGTCTAGTCACAAGTCACCAGTTGATCTAACAAACATATTTTTGGAGCACCATGTGCAGCCTGCGTACAAACGATACCAGTGTAAAATATTTTTCCCAGTCTTTTCATAATCCCAGAGGTACATATTTATATGTTTCTGATACAACAAACAGAGTTTTTTTTAGAATTAAATATCTCTCCTCTATGAAAATCTGAGTGAGATATTTTTGTAATTTGGTTATTCTGTTGAAAAAAAACCCAACAACATCACACTAATAAATGCAAGTTAGATATTTCTGAAGCCCCAACAATTCCTATACATTAATTTGGATTTAAAAGTTGTGTGCCAAACTACTTTTTGAACGTGTTTATCATAAATTCTAAAATGGCATCCTTTTAAAGGCTTAAAGCAAAGACATTTACTGTAGATTTTCTAATGTTTGACAAATTCTTTTGAATAGTACAGTTCGGCAGAGATTTTTTTGACTTTAGGGTCCCTTAGCACTTTTGGTCCAGACCAAATAAACACTGATTTGTTTTTTGTTTTTTGTTTTTTTTTCTTCAAGGGGGAATCAGACTGGTGTAGAAAGCTCAAATAAACTCTGGTATAGACCAAAGAACTGAACCCTGGTACACTCAAAAAGCATGGACCTTGGTTCACATGCTTCTTGTTTTAATCACCTTGGTTTCTTATTTCAGAATAAAAATCTGGAAACACTGGACAGGAACTTTTATTGCACACGATACGTGACATTAATAAAGAGCACAAAAGAAATACCTGTTATGTCTCTGTAGAAGAACTTGATGCAGGCCTACACATTTAGGAACAGATATGGTTCTGCCCAACGTTGAGCAACATAAAAGTAATGCAAAAGTAAAGAGTTACTTTCCATGGGAGATAACTAAGTAAAGTAACTGATTACTTTTTTATGAAGTAATGAGTAAGGAGCAAACATTCCTTGTTTAAAGTTACTTCCCCAACACTGCATCCAACCAAACCAAAGTTTGGTTTGCAATGGGTGTGAAAGCTTTTCAAACCTAACAGGACCAAACATGGCAGGTAAACCAAAAGTCTGGACATTACAACTGGAATTTAACCTGATATAACAACAGTTTTCAAGCTAATGTACTTCTCACTGACAATATCAAGCAAGAAGTGGCTAATGTTGGCATTGTTAGCATCACTAACCTCTGGTTTTCTTATCAGGTTAAAATCTACAAGTCCATGTAGTTATAAATCACTCTAAGAATGTCATTTTTATCTGAGCAGCCTAAGCCTAAATAAAACTTTATTTCTATTTTTTTTCGCAATACACATCTGAGCTGTTGTGAGCTAAACAATAATACTCAAAGCTGGTTTTGTATATCTGGGTAATAGTGCAATGATTTGACAGACATCAGCAACGGAGAAGGCAGCTGTACCTGCTTCGACTCTATGAATTTTCCTACTGTATGTCAGTGTTACATGTTTTCCATGACTTAGGCATGAAGGTAAAATGGAAAATGTATGCTTTCTTCTACCTGGAGCTGAAAATTTATGCAATTCCTCTCCCTGTTAAGTTGCAAAAAGGACCTCTGGGTCTTGGTGAGAGGAAGGACAGGGGTGAAGGGCATCATTTTCTTGGATAATGGAGCAAAGTGTTGAATATATCATGAAGACTCACTGCCCCACCTGCTAAGTCTTACTGAAATGAACTTCCATGCTAATGAGAGCTCCATGAGGCTAATGAAAAACATGCACATGCACATTGATGGGAAACATGCACATGCACACAGGCTCCTGAAAACTCTGCATAACCAGCATCCTGTGCTGATGTGGAATAAGGAGCGGTGTGATCTGTTTTTCCATATGTGAATGTTAAGTGGTCATTCTGCATCATCCAGGGGAAAGCTACGCCGCTAATAAGAGTTAATAAGTGTAACCTTTGACCTATTTGCCCATTGAGCATCATCAAGTTGCAAGGACTGCAAACCAACACTGAGCAATCCATCTGTGGTATAAAATGTCAGAAAATGCCTGTCCCAAAGTTTAAATAAGTCGGAATCTTCAGAGTTGCTGACAATTCTGTTTCCATGTTTTTCCACAAGACATGCTTTACAAAGTTATGCTGTTTTTTTTTCTTTTAGTAAGTCTGCCATTGTTTGATCACTGGAAGATGTCTTCCAATTGTTTATGACAGGCTCTCTCAAAAGACCCATGTTCAGATCTGAATATCAAAATCAGACTTTGTCTATCCTCAGTGGAAATTTCATGACAGCATGACAGATGAGTACGAATTAGATTATAACCAGGTGAAAATTAAATATAAAGAAGCTATTAAACTTCCCAAAAATACATCAAGTCCAGATTTAAAGCATTAAGATTTTAAGATTTGTTTTCGCTCTTTTAATGCTTTTATTGGAGAGAAAACACTGGATGAGTCAGAAACCTCTGAGAGAGTTTGCAGGGGATTTAATTCAGGAGGAGCCACAGGCCATGTGTGAAGACAGGCCATCTGATAAGAGGACAAAAGCCTCTGTACCTGGACAAAGCAAACTCACCACAAGATCACCTGAGCCATCAGGCATTACTACTCTGACAGCTTTATTTAAATGACATGCTTGTACTGAGCACAAAATGCCCACCGGTTGTTCCTCTACTGTTCAAACAACTCCAGGCAGACAATGACCACGGCTTAAACCAGCACAGACCTGGTCAGAAGTCAAAAGTCTGTGGTGCAGGTTGTTTCTGTGATTTTTCTCCATGCACCCTCAACAGTGCACATTACAGAAACACACACAATTTAAAAATACAAAACAACACATCATTTATGACACTTGTGTACAGATTTATGAATACCACCTAACAGTTATGCTATGAATATTAATGAAAGCTGTCCAGTAGGTTTTGGGAACAGAGAAGCAAGGGCATTCTAGTGCTGAAACAAGGGGCAGAGGAAGAAGTCGTGATACTGCAAACTATTTGTCCTGTGCATAGAAGGACCCAAGCATGTGGAGAAGGGCGGGAAAACACACTGAGATAAAATTAAATTGATGCTAAGACAGTCAATACTCATTTTATCTTACAGGCTGCTGCTAGACTGCAGTATCAGTTTTGTTTCTGAGGAAGAAAAATAAAGATGAAATCAAAGAATTTTTTTGTTTTGTTTTAGACAAGACATTTTTTGCAGTAATTGATCTCAATTTCTTGGCGATAATATAGGAGCTCATATTCATCCAGATTTTTTTCATCCATCTGAAAACTAGCCTGGTGCAGAAACATGGAAAATCAGGGATACGACTCACTGTGTTGCATTGGGATGCATCAAATCAGACTCCTTAGGCTTGGAGGAAAGATGAAACAGTAAAAGAGGTAGGAGGGAGGAATGCATCATGCAAACAGAACAAAAAGGAGGAAATGGCCAGTTTAAACTTATAGGAACCTGCGAAGAGGTGTGGTGGAGGTGTGATCCTGCTCCTGAAACTGTGCTATAAAGCATCACAAAAAGAAATTGACAAATCTAGGGATTCATGATCATTAGAGCAATACCAGTTTGACAGATAATTGCCTAAAAAGTTGATTTTCAGTACTGGAAGTTCTGAAAATGTGTGCAGATATTTCGATTTCTGCTGTCAGAAAATCAGTCAGTGAGGCACAGTTGCAGACCTGGGCTATTTTTTTTTTTAAGTTATTCCAAAGGAGTAACTGCAAGAATCCAAACGACCTGTGGAGATGGGGAAATGAAGACACAAATGAAATATCTACAAGCCAATAACACAATGGCTTTTGTTTGATAGTACTTTAAAATGGTTAAACCAAACCACATGCTGCAATACAGCAGAATACAAACTTAACACTAAAGGAGGTCTATAGGCACGCTCCTTAAACATCACAATAATCACCTGTTCATGTTTAAAGAGAACTTAAAAGGCTGGGTTAGAACTTTGTCTTGACGTGCTGTCACACTGAAAACGTCATCCCCAGAGAAACAGACGCTCTCGTAGCCTCTGATGGCAAGGCAATGAGTCAGCACTGAGCACTGCCACACAGAAGGAAACATGAGACCACCACACCTGAGCCAAACCAGGCCAATCAGTCAACCACACAGACACCTGGCAGTGATCGCCAGTCACACACAGACACACTCATACACACCTGGCACCGCCATGAGATGATTTCCTTCACATCCTCAGTAGGTTACTAGTGTGTCCATCTATAGCTGAAATGGTAGGCATACAATTTAACATTGTTACTCTGAGTGCTCCAAAAAATGTTTCATAACTAAATAAAAAAAATGTGTTTTTTATTGTAGAGTTTTAATAGGATACAATAGTATAATACCCACTCACCAACATGGAAGGTGACTAACAAAATTATTTTAATTAAAAAGATTACATTAATACTAAGAAAAAGGGATAAAGTAATATATATGGAGTTAAGGGGTTTTGGCCCAACAGTGAAAATTTATTACATAGTGGCTATAATATAACCAATATGTATATAAGCACCATAAGGTTTATCTCATAATTTGAATGCCCACCTTTGTGAATAACAGTATGATTTATTAAAAATAAGATGTTGTATTTTTGCTTCACATCTGTTTTTAACACAAATGGAAGGGATTGGTCAATTTCAGTAAAGGAGAGGCTTTTTACCCTTGACAAAAATTACTGATGTCAGTTTCTGCAATTATAAGTTAACAAACTTCAATATATGCATCCCTACAAAATTCTCATTGTCACTTAATGAGACAGTATGTGCAGTATTCTATTTAATTAAAAAAAAAAATACATCAACAAATACATGTATCAGACACAGTTTGCAATGCTGATGCTGATGATATTTATGATCAGAGCACAGATCATAAATATCCCAAGTAAAACCAACAACCTGCCTTTTAGATCCTATTCCAACATCACTTTTTAAAACACTTTATGGTTTCCTTGAAGTTGAGCTTTTAAATATGGTGAATTGTTCTCTTCAGACAGGCTGTTTCCCTGCTGCCCTTAAAATGGCAGTGGTGAGACCCCTTCTGAAGAAGAACAATTTGGATCCTAATGTTTTTAATAACTACAGGCCTGTGTCCAACTTACCGTTTGTAAGCAAAATTTTAGAAAACTTGTTTTTATTCAGTTGAATGAATTTTTAAATTAATGTTCCATTCTTGACAAATTTCAATCTGGATTCAGGATGAACCACAGTACAGAGACTGCACTACTAAAAATTGTTAATGATTTTAGGTGCAACCTGGACTTGCACAAGCTGACAGTCCTTGTGCTACTGGATCTAAGGGCTGCTTTCGATACAGTAAATCACACGATTCTTTTAAATAGACTAAGACACTATGTAGGCCTCTCTGGTACTGCCTTTCAGTGGTTCGGTTCCTATCTCACAGATAGAAAATTTCTGGTAAGCTTGGACACATGCTCCTCAAGGACCCATAAGATGAAATGTGGTGTCCCCCAAGGCTCAATTTTAGGCCCCGTACTTTTTAACCTGTACATGCTCCCACTGGGAGACGTCATCAGGAGGCATGGTATCATGTTCCACAGTTATGCTGATGATACACAGCTCTACATATCCATGTCTCCTGATGACACAGGGCCTATTGATGCCCTTTTTAATTGTATTTTAGACATTAAATCCTGGATGGCAGAAAACTTCCTACAGCTCAACCAGGACAAGACTGAGGTTTTTATTATTGATCCTAAGGCTCAGGGAGAGAAACATTTATCAAAACTCCAAACCCTGTATTTAACTCCATCCAATCAGGCAAAGAATCTGGGTGTCATTTTTGACACTGCCCGTCCGCCCGTTTCTCTCCCGGGCTAACACAGAGACACTAATGCATGCTTTTATCTCCAGTTGTATTGACTATTGTAACGCCCTGCTTTCTGGTCTTCCAAAAAGAAACATCTCAAGTTTACAACTGTTACAGAACTCAGCAGCACGTGTGCTGACGAAGACCAGAAGGCGGGCACATATTACACCGGTTTTAAAATCTCTGCATTGGCTCCCTGTGTGTTTTAGGATTGATTTTAAGGTCCTTTTAATGGTTTTTAAATGCCTTAGGGGTCTTGGACCTTCTTATCTTTCAGAACTGCTTTTACCATATGAACTCTAGCGGACCCTGAGATCCTCTGGCACTGGCCTCTTAATAATTCCTCAAGCTCGAACACGGACTTACGGTGAGGCATCTTTACAGCATTATGGCCCCCGTCTGTGGAACAGCCTGCCAGAGGACCTCAGGGCTGCAGAGAATGTTCATATTTTTAAAAGTAGGCTCAAGACCCACCTTTTTAATTTAGCTTTTAACTAATCTCATATTTTTATGTTATTTTTATCTATATTTTTATCTTATTTCATTTATATATTCTAGTCCTCTTTTTACTTGTTATTCTTATTCTATTACTTTTTATTCGGTTTGCTTGTATTTTATTCATTTAACTTCATGATTCTTAGCCTATGTAGTTTTATGTTTTTATTGCATATCTCCAGTGTTTCCTCAGCAGGGGGCTGCCTGCACTGGGGGCTGCTGTTGGCTATGGCTGGGATGTCTCTGTCTCGTGGTGGGCATCGTCTTGGTCAGGTGGGGGGTCTGCAGCACTGCTTTGTTGCAGTGGGCCCCCCGCCAGTCCTGCAGCGGGGCGCGCCAAGGTGGAGACATCTTGGCCCTGGGCCGTGGGCGGTGCCCAGTGTAGTTGGCCTCCTGGCGTTTCCTGACCTGGCTCCTCTGTACTCAGCCACACGATTTTAAAATCCTACATTTTAAATCATGTTATCAGTTTGTGTGTTTGTGTGTGGGGTTGTGTGTGTGTGTTGGGGTGGAGTGTGAATGGGGGGTGGAGGGGTGGTGGGGACTGTTTTTAACATGTATAGCACTTTGTGCTGCATTTCTAATGTATGAGAAGTGCTTTATAAATAAAGTTTGATTTGATTTGATTTGATTTGATAAAAAAAAAACAGAAAAAATGTATTCAGTGTCCACAGAGCTCACTTTCTATTTCCATAGCGGCCCTTTAGCAGCATTCTGTCATACCCTGAACTCTGCTGCTGATCGGTCCCTTTAATGCACTTGTCACTGCCTGTGTCTCTGGTGTGTGCTCGAAGAGCTGCTCTGCCCAAGGTAAAGCACGTGTCAAGTCTTTAGTCTTATACTCACATTAAACATTCATTTTCAAATCAAATGACATGTACTGACCCACAGTCATATAGTCAATCACTGCACCCTCATTCCATTAAAATAGGAAGCAGAAATAGAACAGAAAATTAGACTCCACATGTAAAGTAGCATGTTATATGCATTTCTTCGTATTAGTTTGTGAGCAGTTTGTTCCTGAAGGGACTGCAACGTGCTCTACTTTGGTTCAGAGTATACCCTTATTTTCAATGGGCACATTCTGACCGGGCACACATGGTTCTTGTGGGTTTTTTATTGAGCTGTAAATTGTGGTCTTGAAAAGACAAGTCAGATCAGTTTCTCCACCTCTATTTTTGTAATGAAGTGAATAGTACCAAAGGCCTGCTCCTTCTTGTTTTTGATTTCTAAGTAGGGTATGAGTGACACTGGCCTTTACACTTTGTTCTTAAAGATGGATTTAATTTAACTGAAGGAAGATTTCATTAACCGTATCACTGTCCTCAAAATGTTGAGCACTGAAACAATGCTAAACTGCGATGGTTTGGTTTATGTTAAAGCAAGCCACCTTATTCAGATTTTATTCAAATCAAAACATTTGATCATTGTACTTGTTAACCAAAAAAAAACAGAAACAGCACAAATCTAATGATGTTGAGATGTCATGTAAAATGTAAAAATAAAGGATATGATTATTTGCCACTTCTTTTTGACATAAATGCGATTGAATACACTACAAAGCAAAGATGTTTGATTTTCAAACTGATTTATTTATTGTTTTTATTTTTCTTTGCAATATTCACTTATTTTGAATTTGATTCCTGCAGTGTGTTCCAAAAAGCTGGGACATGTGCAACGATAAACCATGAGAACTGAGAAATGCTTGAAATGCGCAAAAAAACAAACAAAAAAACTTTCTGGAACATTCAACAGATGAACAGGTTAACTTGAACAGGTTAGTCTCATGATCATATAGAAAATGAGATTCCTTGAAAAGTTTGAAATCTCTGCTCTTAAGCAGCCAGACTAAAAAAACAACATGGGATACCCATGATATTCAGTCCCTTAGGTGGCACTGCATTAAAACCATCATTTCAGTAGGATATTACTTTACACAGTTCATCACTACCTCTACAAGTGCAAGTTAAAATTCTACCATGCCACGCCAAAGCCATATATACCAACAACACCCAGAAACACCACAGGCTTCTCTGGGCCTGAGATTATCTGCTGTGGTCTGTTCTCGTTTCTAATTGGTTTTGGAAATCATGTCGTCCAGGCTTTGGAGGAAAAGAGCCATACAGATTCTTGTCAGCAAAAAGTTCAAAAGCCAGTATCTATGATGGTATAGGGGCTGTGTTAGTGCCCACAGCATGGGTAGCTTGCGAAGGCACTTAAATGGTGCATGTTATGTACCTTTAGGTGCCGAAAGGTACAATAGTACATAAAGATTTTGGAGCAAAATGCTGCCAAAGCAACATCTTTTCAAAGACATCCCTGCTTGCTTTAGCAAGACGATGCTTAGCCACAGTCTGCAAAAGCATGACTTAGTAGTAAAGGAATGGAAGTAAGAGACTGGCCAGTCCAGACCTGCCTCCCTTTGAAAACGTGTGGCTCATTGAATCTCAAAATATCAACTGCAGACCAAGTGTGTCCTGTTGAATTTGGGTCATTTCAGCTGAAATGGTTCAGGTCCAGGCTTAGTCCGGACCATGCCAGTCCCAGGATTCTAAATTGGTCTGCTGGCTGTGGTCTGAGCACATAGCCTGTAACCTTCAGCCAGCTGCCATAACCAAACAAAAGTGGTTTTATAGTCCAGCGAGCAGGATGAGGAGCTGAAGCAAAAGTTTAAAAAGTATCCTAAGTGTAGTGTCCTAAAGTAGACCTCCATCCATGAGCTCACACCGTTGTGGTTGGTCTAATTAAACCATGCAGCTGTGGATTATTTACAATTCCTATTCCACAGTCCAGAAATAGTCTCCACCCTCTGCAGTGACCTCTCATTAATGATGGTAATGATATATGATCGGCAGGAGGGGTTGTTTGCATCACATTTTCCTTTGTGGTGTTGTTCAATACACAATAATGTCAGCTGGATTAGCATTTAATTCCTGCTGGTGCCACTGGCATCATATTGTACAAGACTCTTTCCTGCACAGGCCCATAAACTATGATATACATATTAGCAATTTACATCATATGTAAGATTATACAGATGAACATGTTTATGATGTGACATGTCTTATGGTACAAGTATTCAGTTTAAACAAACTGTGCACTAAAACTAAGGGCTTCTAACTCTCACCGGTGTCTTCTGCAAAAAAATAGAGGGCATTAGAAAGCATGGTAACTTATTACAGTGTAACACCTGCTTGAAGAGCCAGACTAAATTCTGGGAACCCAGTGGTATACTCACTGCAAAAAAAAAATGCTCCAGGGGTCAATTGAGCTGAGACCACTACTTTCAGACTAACTCAGAGCAGTTGTTTATACCAAAACAGGGATCAATTGTTCATATAAATGAAAGAAACTGTGCCAATCACAGAGCACCCACTTATATCAGAACAACTCTCCCAAATGATCTCTGTGTAAAATCATCCTCAGACTGTCATTATGCTCACTCTGATTTTGAAATGTTTGAGAGAATACAGTTGAGGAGTTGCTCTCGTGGGCAACAGGAGTCATTACAAAAGAGTAATGTCAGTGAATGAAGTGTTTTCAGATTTTAACCAAAATTTTGTTTCCTGTGTTGTGTTTGTCTTCAGCCCTGTGGTTACCGTTTTGCCTCACAATCAGGATGAAAAAAGTGTTCTAGAGAGTGAGTACGTGTTTAGAGTTTCCCAGTGAAGAATAAAAATGACATTGAAACTGTGCCTCACCAATGTAGTGTTTTAAATCTTGCCAAAAGGCTCCCTTTCTGTAAATGAGTTTAAATAACTGATCGTTTGGTTCAGAGAACAACATTTAAGTGTTTAAGTAACTGTGAAAAACAGTTGGAGAGATTATACACCAACCTATTGTTTTTGCCCAAGAAACATTTCCAAAGCTCTCTTTTGGTCAGAGTTAACCAAAGACTTGGAAGGACCTCTGTTTGTGTGATCAATCTCTAATTCTTGTTTGGTTGTCAGGACTTTGACAGCATAATTAGGATTCTGACAGTGGGTTAAATGAATGTTTTAGACAGAGAATCCATCCAGAACTGGAATCTAGTTTTTCAGCGTTGGGTTTATATAAGCTGATGTCGCAGTTTTTAATGGTCTATCGTCACTATAGTTAGCACTTTCTCATACTAAAAGACATTGTATCACCTTCAGAGCTTATATGCTTATTAAAATTCAATGCTGAAAACCAAGACCACAGCTCTAGATGGTCTCAGTCTATAACATTTATTTGACCCACTGTCAGGATCCTAATAGCACAGCAGGTAGGGTATGTGCCTCACAGCAAAAAGGTCCCTTAATGAAGGCCTTTTTGTGTGTGGAGTTTACATGGTTTTTCTGTGCATGTGTGGGTTCTCTCCGGGCACTCTGACTTCTTCCCACAGACCAAAAACATGCTCATTTGGTTAATAAGTGAGTCCAAATTGCTCTTAGGTATAAGTGTAAGCATGAATGGTTGTCTGTCTCTCTATGTGGTCCCGCAATTGGCTTGTAACCAGGTCAGGGTGTTATCTGCCACCTGCCCACTGTTAGGGTCCAGGCTCTCACGACCCCCAAAGGGATAAGTGGTACATGTTATAGACGGATTGTCAGGTGTAGTCACCAGAATTGTCCGTTGGACCCAAAAGCTCAAGACAGGAGTAGCCAGAAAAGGTTTAACAAGTTTGATAAACACAAAAAAGCACAAAAACACAGGAACATATGTACAGAGTGGTGGAGGCTTGTGGTAGGCACCTAGAAAGAGAGCAGAGGGAAAACAATTAGTCCAACAAGTCCACAAAAACGCAAAACAGCTAAGACCACAAAAACCATGAGAGCGCCCCTGTACGGGCCAAAGCTAAGAGCAAAAATACAAAGAGCAAGGAAGACTCTGATGGGCACAAACCGAAGTAAGTCACTCAATACTCCAATGCTGAATCCTTCACAGGAGCCATCTCATATAGGGAGCCTCATCAGGTGAACAGGTTGCAGGTGTGCCAGGAGCAGAGCGGGAGACTCCGCCCCCGAGACAGGAGCAGGAAGGAAGGTGATGGAGAAGGGAGAGAGGAGACCGTGAGGGATCACTGACTCCTCACATGGATGGGTGAATGGATGATTGTTTTATTAAAAAAGAAATATCATGGTGGATTATATGTCTGCTTTAAAGCAGTGTGCGTTTTCAAGGCAGCAGGCATAGACTAAAGGTGGATGCACACTGGTACCTCAAGTTCACCAGCCTCACAGTAATTCCCTTATTAATAAGAAACAATCTGTGTGGATGCCTAAATAGTTGTCTGTCTTTATATATTGGCCCCTTGATTGGTGAGTGACCAGCCCAGGGTGAACCCTGCCTCATCTCCAATATCAGCTGAGCTGGCTACAGCCCTTGTGACCCTGAAAAGATAAGTAATGAAAAATAAAACAGATGGAGACAGCAAAGCTATCAAATAAATCAGTGGTAATTTTGGTGTCCAGAGTGTCAGGCACATTTCAATGCAATAAAAAATCACATCAACCACTATTTACTGTAACCGTCTGAACCAGCATATACAACGTACATTTGGATCTATATTAATCGTCCCGTCACATCTGATGTTGAGTCAGAGACGTTTGTCATAATGGAAACTTAACCTGACGGCAGCTGGAAGTTTGATGCACATCTCACAAGCCAACAACAAACAGCCTCATTATCCGATACAGAGTATATATCCAGCTTCTCTCATTTCATTACATTCAAAGAAAAGAGGGAGAAAAAAGAGAGAAAATAAATGTATGTCACTCGGTGTCTTAATGATTTACCTGCGATTGCCCATATTTCTCTGTTTTAATCTTTATTCTTAACGTAATCTAAAAACATGGAGTACATTGTTGCAAGGAGAATGAGGAGGAGATACTGGGAGAGTATACAGTATATCACCAAAGGTTCTGCTATTTGGCAATGACAGACCAGGAATGCCGGTGGATCACAAGCATGATTGATGGATTAGCCTGCTGCTGTGTTTAAATGTCTGTCACTTAATTTTGTACTCTTATTAATGACCAAGGAACAGATTTAATCTGTCCCGCGAGCTGGTCTTTACGGATGTGCATTGTGGCTTCTGATGCGCATCCCTATGGCCCCTTCACTCTCCAAGCTGCTGTCACAGTGACAGCTGCTCTTATCGTCTCTGCTACCGGGTCTTTCCAGAACACAGTGGCCACGGTGGTGGGGATCAGTCAGACCAATCAGTTGCTGGGCCTTGGTCAGCAGCGTATTTAAAGGCAAGGAGAGGCGTTCATTTGATTGGTGAAGACATTACTAGCTGTGTTAAACCCACTCAAGCCTTTTCTCCTCCCTCTCTGGCACTTGCGTGGAGGGGAAGGGACAGAGGCGTGGGTGCGCCTCTCTGCGCCATGCAGGAAACTTGCAAAGTGCGCTGGACATGCCCTGTCGGCACAGTGCAGATGCGCCAACAGGGCAGGTGCGCTGCACCTGGTCTATGAAATTAGAGTCCTATAGGTTAAGTAAGCTGGAAACACAGGAAATGCGTGCACACAAAAACATTCAGATTTCAAACAAAGTGTGCATGCACGCTGTATACCTGTTTATGTTTATAAATCACAATTAACTCTAAAATTGTCACACCTGAGGAAACGCTTTTCCCTACTCAAATAGGCCCTATAAATAGCCTATAAAAGGTCAGAGGAACGCACTTAATGAATAGCTCTTCAATGATACTGGCATCATTATGGATCAGGAGATAAAACGTGTTGAGAAGAAAAATTTCACACAGCGCGAGGTAGATTTATTTCTAAGTGAGGAAGACACACAAAAAATAATTTTATATATAGGACCCCGTTCAGGCATCACTAATGCCAGAAAGGCGAAAGAGTGGAGGGATGTGGCAGATGCAGTTAACAATGCTGCCTCAGGGGGTTGAATTCTGAAATGAAAAAAAATGCCCAGACATAAAAGTGGAGGCAAAAAACTAAAACTAAAAATATTATTTTTGTGTGATGTCAATCTGGATCGGATCAGCACCAAAATTTAATTGGCTTCTTCCTTGGACCAAACCACACCTCTGGTCAAATTTTTATGTAAATCTGTACAGACATAATCTTGCTAACATACAAACAAACAGACTCTGGCAAAAAGATAACCTCCTTGGTGGAGGTAACTATAATACTGTAAAAGCTGTGGTTCTGGTTGTTGTATTTTCCAAAGATGGCACTGTATGTTTTGCATTTCCCTGTGTTCACAGAGAATATTTTGAACTACTACAGACAAACTTCCTCTTATTTAGTTACATTTCATCAGTTTTTAATATTAAGATGATATCCTGAGCAGATGTAGAGTTTGCGTGAGTCCTTCTCTGGTCTGGCAGGTGCTTCTCTATGCAGGATGTGGAGCTGAAGGAGGCAAATGTCCAGCTCACATGGAGGCTAAATGATCTGACCAGAGCTACATGGAAGCCTTTAATTTATCTGGTGAGGAGAGAGGCAATACTTTAATATCTGAAAAGAAAATAACATGAAGGGTGGAGCAAGTGAGTAATTATAGAGGAGTGAGAAAACCATCCAAACCATCAGAGGTCTGAGGTGAGGACTCTGACCACTCAGGGCCCAGTATGTTATAAAGATCAGCCTCATTTCCAGTTGTTGGAGACGCTTTAGGGTGTCTCTGGGTTTTTCATCTTTGGAGAAAAAGGCTGGGCGCGTGCAAGACACAACACTGCATGAAATGTATGCTGATGTTTAAATTCAACTGTCAAATAAACATTAGAAAATAAAAACAGAAATAGACTTCAGTATCCTGGATAAGAGCCTCATTTTGGTCTGAACATATTAGAGATGTGGTGTTTCTGTGCAAATAAGGCATAGGTTCCCCCCTTTGTTTTTTCCCTTTTTCTGTTTGATAGAATACTGTGGACTGGGTTTTCATATTGAAAATAAAGAATTAAACTGTGCTGACAAATGTTCCACAATCAATCAAAAACCAATTAGTATCAGTCAGTGTCTGGTAAAACTGCATGTGAGCCGATGGAAATTAATGCCTGTGCTTCTGGCCAATATGATCACCTGTGGTTTAATTACACACTCACGTTGCAGTGAGTACCAATCACCCATCTGCTTGTCCACACATCTGCTCCTCCTGATGCTGCTCCTCATAGACAGTAAAACAATTGGATAAAAGTATGTCATAGGAGCCATTGGAACATTGTTGATGCCCTCTAATGGATGCAGCCTTACTGCACATGCTATCTCGACTGAACTTTAGCACAACCTCCTCACAGCGAGGCTGTGCTGAGGTAAGACTTTAGGGCATCTGACCAATTGCAACTCTACATTTCCCAAGTCAGAAATTCTCTATAAATCCTCAACAACAAAAATATGGTCACAAAATTAAAAAAAATTCACCCCCTCACAGTGAGAGTACATAGATCGTTTTTGGTTAGACTGGAGCAGTATTTCTGTATCAGGTTATAAGGTCATAATCAGGTCAGGAAAGATGTGTTTTAAGGTGGTACAAAACCTACACTCATCACATAAAGTTAAAAGGATGATTCAGTTTATTTAATGTGGGGTTGTATGAGCTCCAGGTGGCCACTTAGTACATGAGATGCAGTAGAAAGTTCTCTCTTCTCCCTGAGTAAGCCACAGTTTGTAAGAGTTGGTTGCGCAGAACCAGCCGCAAACAGGGAAGTATCGTACCAAATACAAAGGGTATTTTCTATGCCTACAAGAACTCACATCAAAAAATAACACCACAGTTCACACAGTTTTTTTGTTCTGACTCTTAGCAGTGTGAGGAAGAGACGACGTAAAAAAATAAAAAATGATAAAGTCCCATTCACTTTGGAGTCCAGAGGATATCTGTATGAACTCGAGTCCACAGAAGAAGAGCTGCTGAATGGACACCATCACACCATCTGTATCACTACTCAACATATTTTCCTACTCTCTGGAGTTTACATATGTATATATAAATACATATATATATATATATATATATATATATGTGTGTGTGTGTGTGTGTGTGTATATATATCTATATCTATATCTATATCTATATCTATATATATATATGTGTGTGTGTATGTGTGTACGTATGTGTATATATATGTATATATATATATATGTATATGTATGTATATATATATGTATATATACACATACATATACATATATATATATATACATAGATAGATAGATAGATAGATAGATAGATAGATAGATAGATAGATAGATAGATAGATAGATAGATAGATAGATAGATAGATATAATTAGCATTTTCACTATTTGTACATCAACCAGTTTATAAAAAATATAAACAATTTCTGATTATCCTAAGCCTCACTTTTGCTACACACCCCCTGTTTTGTATTGGTTTCCCCTTTCTGTCCCTTAGTGACGTGTTGGTAAATTTTTCAAGCATGTTGCTAAAGGTAGCCAAAGGTCTTGAAAAATGTAGCCTCAGTTTTTCTTTTCATAAGTCAGTCTCTCTATGGGTAGAAAATCAGAAATCTGCTCAAGAAACATCTTTTAAGTTGGGGGGAATTCATTTCTACACACAAGCTTTAGTGTTGTGTTTAAGCATTGTATGGCTCTTGGCAGCGCTGTGTTGAAGAATAGGTGACATAAGTTGGTTAGTTCCAGATCAACTTTTTTTCCGAAATGTAAATGCACTCAACGTATTGGGAGTACTGAAGGAGAGGAGAGAACTTTCTATTTATGATGTATTAAGTGGTCATAGAAAGCTTATACAACCACACTTCAGAAAAAAAGAATTGTCCTGTTAAGGTGTCAGGTTACTGCAGCCCACCCCAAATGGACACTCAGGGTACAGCAGCTTTTGGATCTTCTGCTTAGACCTCCATTTACAGCCTGATTAGAACGCCCCAGATGCCGTTTTCAGTTTTTTTTTTCATATTATAAATTAACCCTTCAAAATCATTGACTCCTAGCAAGGAGGTAAAGAAAATGTGTGACCATGTATATAGTCCAGTTATCAACACTTTTAAAAAACAACACGTGTAACAGTGACAATGTCACACAGAGTGAAATCACCCCAAGGAGAGGTTGGAGCAGAGTGTGATGTTTCAGGCCCAAAACACAGTTTTCCTGTTGCCAGAGACACATTAAACGTCTTTGTCCAAAATGTTTAGTGACCTAAAATGCCATTTATGTACATGTGGACAGAAGGCTAAAATGCTTAGAAAAACTTCAGGTTTTAGAAATACCCTCCTAAGCATGGACATCTCTGTATGAGCACAGTGTACCCATCTTCTGATAGCTACATCCAGCAAAATAACACCTCATGTTGCAAAGCTTAAATAATGTCAAACTGGTTTCTTTAACTTGATGAGTTCACTATAGCCTACCTCAGTGGCCCCAACAGTCACCATATCAATCCAATAGAGCACCTTTGGAGTGTGGTGCAACCGGACTTTCACATCAGGGATGGGCAACAAGCAAATTAGGAGATGGATCAAGCCAGTAGGGAGCATAATGTCTGAGAAAAGTTTCCATCATCTTGAGGAATCTATACCATGAACAACTAAGGCAGCTCTGATCCAACCCAGTAGTGGCATACTGACATCTAGGCAAACTTTTGCAGACAGTCAGCTGAGAAACACTGATGTTCATTGGGTTCTTTAAAAAATGTATGCATGCTGAAAAATATTTGAGGTTTGATCTAACATAATTCATGTCATCTAGAGTTGACCTCCACCTACCTTTACTACTCTCAGTTACAGCTGTATCCATCTCTGTCAGCTCCAGCTGCCTCCTCTTCACTGTTGGACTCCTGTTGCACGACTTGAGGTGGCCTTTTGGAGACAGCCGTCTTTCATGTTTCAGGCATTGTGTCAGAGAACTGAGACCAGCTGCAGCTACACATGATGACATGACATATACGTCCACTACCTTCGTACAATGTTCAGTAGTGGTAAGCCATGTTAGGCCAGGTTGAGTGACCTAACCATACATTAGTCAGGGATTGCCATGATGCCATGATAATAAGTATTAACCAATGCTGCTGTAAATGTATTTCTGTTTCCGAATCCAGTAACATTGCACAGCACTGCCTTTGGTAACCAGAAAATATGTAGCACAGCCAGTCATGTGATGGATTGAGAGAAACTTTATCCTCAAATGTTATCATTTTAATTCAAATTTCATGTTAAACGTCATGTTAAGGTGGAAAAGGGAGCAAAAAGCAAGAAAAGTGAAGACTATTAGAAACAACAGAACATGCATATGTGGAACAGATAAATAACAGGGAGATGATGTTCAGTTGAACTATTAGTATGAAAACAAGCACTAAAAGAGACTCTTATGTCCTCTTAGAGTCCATGCAGGCCTGTGTGTCCCTTTGAACAAGTTTAGCCTGTGACTCCTCGACAGTATAATAACACAGCACAGATACAGAGAGGTTGTAATTATGACATTCAGAAGCCACAGCTGGTTGATATTGTGGTTACGGAGGAAAAGATGAAAACCCTGCTGATGTTTTCTGGAAGGTGCCTTATGTTCTCTGAGTCCTTGAACTGCTCATCTCATTTGGTTTCAGAAAGGCTGATTACAGACAAATTAATAAGAAAGAGGAGGACTGCTTCTTTTTGTGGCACTTGTTTTACTCTAACGTAGTCTGACTGTCTCAGCCAGAGCAGAGTACTCACAGATGGACCTCCAGTTTGTGATCATCGGTGGGAAAACAGCCATCACACAAACAAAAGAGTCATTTATTCTAATATGTCATGTTTTCATTTATTGTTTCTGTTCAGTCCAAATTTTAATCAGCGCCATTTGTGATTCTACATGTTTTCAGAACAAATGACTCACAAATAAAGAGAAAACAAAATCGGATAAACAGTGAAGTTACCTTAGCTGGTCCTTAAGGAGCAGGGAAAAGAGACAGCTGTTCGATGATACTGGACCTGCTTGCCAAATTTGATTCATGTTTTATTTTTTTTACAATGATAGCCTCTGTCTTGTTTAATTCAAACTTGTGATTATTGTCTGAGCAGTTCATAAATCCACCAGATTGCAGCCCACTTACTGTATCTGTACACTTACTCTTTGGCCATCAACTTCTCCTCAATGGAAATCTGCTGCAGAAATTTCCTAAAAAGATAGTTCAGGACTCTTGAAGCCTCGTCATTGTGCCACTCTCCAATCTACAACATTTGCAATTGGCCCAAAGTGGTAAGGCCCCCACTCCTTTAGAGCAGGTAAAGGTGGGAGCTACAAGGGAGATGACAGCAGGGAGTGACTGTTTGTACAGAAGTTGGCATAGATGCTAACAGCTTCAGTAGCACTTTTATTAGATCTCAACCATTTTTCTTTTTAAATGAAAACAAAGAACTCTAGAAACTTCTCTATAAAAAGATATGTTTGCTCCACTTTGCCATGTTTTGCAGAGTTTGTTTTACAAAGTAGCTCATCTCTGCAGTTGTGTTCACCTATCACATTATCAGATTGGCCCTTAATGAATATGACTAATAGTGATTCAGCTCTTGAACTCCTCATCTCATTGATCATATTTTCAGACCAGTATTGTTATCGGCAGATATTTATCTAGAAAGTTAATTGGCATATATGACATGTTTTGCTGATTTTTAATGCAAATGTTTGACCATACAAATAGGTCATAGACATCCTTTATATTGATTATTGTATTGGCAAAATGTACCATGGTGGTTTACCTCATCATAACTGAATGTTCAATATGAATCAAAGGTGTCATCTATGAAAGAAAAAAAATGTCTTCATGCTTCACAACTGTTTATGACACAAACGTACAGTCACTATGAAAGGAGATCAGTTTTAGTTAAGCAAAGACTTTGTGCTCTTGACACAAGCCATTGATACCAAAGTATTGGTATCAATATAGTCTCAGGGATAATGGCATATTGGATATTGTCAAAAAAAAAAAACAGTGTTGTGTAGCCATATTTTCTGATATGGAATTTTGAACCTAAACACTTTGGTTTTTTGTCATGACAAAGCAACAAGACAAATCTTCGTACAGGACAAACACATCTGAAGAATGCAACAAAATTAGATTGTCAATAAATGTGTTTGTAATCTATCTTTTGCGTTACAGATAGGAAAAAGAGGACGTTTGAACATACTGAACAAAAGCTGTTGTAACTTAAAGTCTGTCTTCAAAACCTCCTCTTGTGTTTTCTTTGAAGCAGAATGTAAACACTGGCTAAAGTGCCAACTCAAACACATGTGACATCCCTGTTTGAACCTGATGTATGACCTAAATTAGAGAGGGTTAGCAGTTCACCCAGAAATCAAAGTTTACAATGATTTATCATCCTGTGTTCATGGTGGTCCAATCAGAGACAAATGGCCTGTTAGCTGCCTCTCAGTCTCTGTGCTCTCTAATGGACATAAAGCTCAGTCAGGACACATGTGTCCACTTTACGGGGACAGGCCTCTTCATATGATTGGTAGTTCTTCGCCTCCAGGCCTATGAACATCCCTCTGACCTTGGGACATTTGGCTTGTCTCTAAACCTCAAGACAAATTGATTCAATTGTGCATTTGCTGCAGTGCTGCAACCTCACCCATCCACTCACAGCCTCAACCATCCACCCACATCCTCAACCATCCACCCACGGCAACAGTCTCATCAATTTATGCCTAATTACCTGCTGTTAACAGAGACAGGACAATAACAAAGACAGACCATTTACTGTTTGCATCCCTCTTTGAAAATGTCACCAACAATAAAATGCACTTAAATAAGAACAGCTGACAGTTTATGTTTTATCAATCACATTTACACTCAACAGAAAATCCTTGTGCCCTAGAAAAAGGATAAGTGCTCACTGAGAGACTTAAGTCCCATCTTTTTACTGAAGTAAAATATTCAATACTTTCAGTTTTTTTCTGGATTTGACAGTTTGCATTGAATTATGTATATATTTGTTTCAAATGTGCATTTTTATATGCTTTCAAGTATGATTATCTATGCCAAGGAGGTTATGTTTTTACCAAGATCTATCTCCACAGGACGGATTCACATACAAATTTTGCCAGAGGTGTGGTTTGGAAGAAGCCATTACATTTTGGTGGTGATATTTTTTGTATGCAAAAAAAAAAATATATATATATATATATATAAAAATATATATATATATTTTTTAGAAAAGTAATATTACAAAAATTACAGGATGATAAATATACATAATATAACTCAATCATCAAGGTAAATTTCAACTGGATCCTATCCTGATTGATGTCACAAAGAAACATTTAAGTTTATAATGGCAAATCCCATACATTTCTCAGCTTCTGTGAGGGTTTTGCCCTCTTTACATCATTATGGGAATGTTGTTTAATTTAAAACTGATGTCAATGTTTTTAAGCCCATGTCACTACATTTCCCAGCTTCCCTTGTAATGCCAGCGAAGGAGTTCTCCACATGGACAGGCATAAGTGGAGACTTGGCCGTCCAATCAGAGCATTTTGTGATCCCAAATTGTATCTTTTACAGGGGTTGTGGAAAAGCCACTGCTGTAACTGTGCAGCCTGGCAGAGTTCTGTGCTCTTTGAGTGCTTTTCTAGTTTTTGATGTGGATGCCAGGTTGAATCTACCGTGCCCTTCAACTGCCACAGCATGGCTACCCTAAACAGGCTCCTAATAGTGACAACACTGATGCTGCTTTCTCATCCACAAGGACCCTTCGTGTTTCAAGTCAATTTCATTTACATTCATGTTTAAATGAAACATGAATATGATCTAAAACACTGATTTTGAGTTAGGAGGCAGCTCCAGAGTCCTTATTCTGCCAAGTACAACATCTACTGTTATCCACTCAGAAGTATGTAAAAAATGTCCATCTGATTTGTTATGATCAAAGATCCTTTGTTGATCCGACAGAATAAACACTTTTCAGGAGTTCACTTTGAGCAAACTAGTAAAGGTAACCTATTCAGATAACAGCTTTCACCATGAAATCTGTCATTGTTATGGCTTATTACTGTAATTTTATACTGGCTTCAACAAAGGCAACTGTACTTCTTGCTTAACTACGCTGCCTTTGTTCTGTAGTCAGCCACATTAGTTTTTGAGCAAAACAGATGAAACATTGAATGACAGCAGCAAATTATGAAAAAAAAAAAATGATATGATTGACTTGAGCAAATGCAGATTACTTTTGACTTATCTACTGTGCTTTGTGTGACTTTTTCTTTATCTGAAGATGGAGTAAAAGTGTCCTCTACATGAGCGTGGTAGATTGCCCTACTGTTTCATGTTTGTTAACAAATCCCCCCATCAGTGAGGAGGGAGGGTGGGCTGGTCAGTCAGCAGTATGACTCTACAATCTCCACAAAAATAAAAAGGAGTCAGAGCCTTTTCAGTTTCCATTAGCATAGGAGCAACTGGTGTTTAAAAGATGCTGCTTCATGTTTGTAATCCTCATCTGGTTGAGGGGAAGTGAACTCTCTGGTCAACTAGCACATAACACCACAAAGTCTGGTTGTAGTGCAGGTCGCATGAAATAGTAAGAGTAAATTCTCACAGAAATTTTGGTCTGTGGAAGGAGTCTCTGGAAGACATTTGTAGCTTATACTGACCTGCATAAGCCCCCTTGCTTGATCCATTTCTGTGTACCATCTGTGTGCATTACTTCTGCATCCACTGACTTCCTGATGTGAGGATGTGAATGAAGGGGCCAAGAGCATGAGTGTTGCTTAAGAACAATTAGCAGCTTTAAAAGTGCCTTGATCTGATTTTATTTTGATAATTCAAACACTAATATTTGGAAAACAGTGCTTTATAAATTTATAAGACCACATGTCAAGAAAAACAAGAAAACCATCCAGCAACTGTTTTAATGTGGACTGTTTCATTTTAGGTGACCTCTCAATGTTTTACCATTTTAAACAACAACGAACAATTTTAAACTGATTTCCTGTTTTATGCCAATATTTCAGCCACTCACTGAGCTTCTCTGAGAAGTCAGAAATTAGTCAAGCTCAACATTCAACCACAAAAACTATTTTTCTGTTCAGGAATGTAAGTAAATGGCTATAATATGACATCTTAATCAAGAAATAATTATGTGCTTTTCTATTTTTTCTGATTTTTGTTCTTGTCGTCTTTGTATAACAATAAAGTTAAACAATCATAAAAGACAATAATTATATTTTAGAATTGAATATAACATTTAAGTTAAATGGCTTCTATGCATTGTTGAATGAACCATGAAAGAAACATGAGAATCAAAATAGATTTTAGTATTTTTCAGTGCTGTTTATTTAGGAAATCTGTGGTATAAACCTTACATTCAGTGGTCTAATGAATTCCTTAAGCACTGTGTGTGTACTCACCTTAAAGCTTTACTCTTGATAAGACTGAAATTAAATCACCTATTTGGATGATGGAGATCTGACTGCTGCTCATGCAATGATAAATAAATACAGTTTCTCTGTTCACCCTAAATTATATGTGTTTTCCCTTACAATAACACTAAGGGATATTAGTTAAAGATGCATGCTTATTTAACATGTGCAAACAACAGTTAGCCATTCATATAAACTGGCATTTCTCTTACAGATACTGTATGTGGTTAAGATGGGAAAAGTCTGCACCACCCACCTGCACACCACCTAAGAAGATGACAGAGAGAAACCACCCAAACTGCACAAAGCTAATCCACTTAGCAGACATCACCCATCAAATCATCCACCCAGAGGCTCTTTAGGGGGAAATGGTTCATCATAAATTGCATCTCCAACCCCCAGGACTTGACCCACATCATTCACCATCAGTGCTGGTGACTTCTGGTTGATTGACACTGCTAGTTAGGTTTCAAACACACTGACCCAAAGAGAGTGGCACACCATTTCTGTCTCACCAAATTAAAAACAAAAGAAAAAAAAAACAGCAAATCAATTAATAATATGGACCTTTTTAGATGTGATAAGTGGCTCTCACAAAAACATCCTTGAAGGACCTGATGGATGGATGTCCTGGACATTACTCCTCAGAGGAGTGTGATCAGTGTAGGGCTGCGAGAGAATGAAGACATCCAATCTGTCCCCCCACCCACCTCTCTTTTCTGCGCCTCATTGAGTGAAGGGGGATAATTGCAAACAGAAAAAATCTCATCTGGAGGAGGACAGGCACACAGGCACAAAACAAACATGTTCCTTTGAGCTGAGCACTTAAAATGTGCTCACTGATGCTGGTCATCATGATCGCAGCACCTGTACTCTCAATTTTTATGTGTTGTCAGGTTTTTTCTCTTCTGGATGACAGAGTCCTTTTCTAGACAAGACAACAAAGTCCACAGCATAGGGGACTTCTCCCTTTTCTCCTGTGATTGGCATCATCTGCTTGAAACCATTGATTCCCACACCCACCACAGTGTCGTCCGGCCCCTGCCTCAATAGCAATGCGTATAAACCATAGCAAGAATGTAGCGGAAATGGCACTGAACCATACAGAGCTGGCATAATATCAGAGAGGGGACTGGGCAACCAATTAGATCAGACTGGGCTCATGGGGAAGGACGTGTCAAAGTGAAAGAAGCTCGAACAAAGTGTGTCAGACAGACAGAGAATAGAAGTAGATCAAGGGAACTCAGTGTGTGAAAGCTGCATTTTTAAAACATTAGTGACAACGAACATTCTCAACGAGTCTGGATTAAATGAACTCCAGTTAAAGTAAAAAATGACCACTAAAAACCTGTTCTTAAAGGGACCGGGAGGAGAATCTATTACCGGCGACATAAAGACTCTGCTACCCATGAGCACGCGTAAAATGGTTTCCAATAACAAAATCCACAACTACAAACTAACAGAGTATTTTTACCCATCAGTAAATGCTGTCAGTGCTGTTGCTTAATCTTCATTTTTGAAGAAATCCCCAATTGTTTACCAGCTTGAAGTTATTCCTGCTGTCTTCACAATCATAGTTCAAGCCTCCATCTCCTGAAAGGTTGCCGATGGGTCAGTACCTCTGTAGATGGAGTTCAATTTTTCTATATTTAAGCGTTGCAAGATGGATCTGTCTGGAATCAAGAAGATCCAGCTGCACTGCAGGGTTAATTTCATAGCACAGAATGTAAAATCTGCCATCTTGATTTTTCAACCAAAACAACAAGAGATAACAAGCAGGGACCTAATGCTGTAGAAAGATATCAAAACTACAACAGCTCAGAGGGCAAACCTCCACCAATTAAGGCCATGTTTACATGGAGACTCTGTGACTTAAATGCAAAGATTTTTCCTTTGCATATTCAAAGTCAATCAGTGTTCAGACAGAGACGCTGGAAACGAATGAAACTGCTGTAGCATACACGCCAGTTCAGGAGATGGCAAAACTGATTTTGGTTTACATGGCGCTACATTGAGGAGCGTAATGAAAACTCTCTACTCTGGACACTGGTTTCAAAAGTCTCTGTATTTGGGCACTCCGTATAGAGTTCCCATGTAAACGCAAGGATAAAACGCAATGAAACTTGATCGGATTTGACTGTATTCAGCCCTGTGTAAGTGGCCCCTTAGATATTCCTCTCATTCTCAGTTCAATTATCATTTAAATGTGGAAAATTGGCCTAACATGAACTAATAATGAAACCTTTGAAAAATTCCTGGATCTGCAGCCGAGTTCAGTTTATCATGAACATGTTTTACTTCTGCCTGGTGCCACCACCAACATTTTCTGAACACTTGATCACAGTCCATTGAGAATTTTTTCGAGTTGTGTCTTAGACAGACTGAAAGACATACAGACAAAATAAAAATGATCTGAGAGCACAAGCATTTCCCAAGCCATTTCTGACATCTCATATGAATCCTGGAAAACTGGCTAATTGCACAAAAAAAATCCTGGATCCAGATAACCACCAAAATCTAATGTACCACAGCCCACATTTCATTTTCACCAAAATCTTTTGTAAACTTTTTGTATTATTAGGGATGTAAAACTGCTCTACCTTTATCTCTGTGCAACAAAATCCTGTTTAACAAAGATCCAGGATCCACTTCTGTGTTTGGATCAGCACTAAAACTGCATAATTTCTTCCATGCTATTGCTCATATTGCTAAAAAAAAATTCAAGTCTGTTTAAAAAATTTTTTTTAGTTATCTTGCTCACAGAAGGACAGACGGACAAATAAACAAAACAAACACAAATTAGCTTGTGGCAGAGGTAAAAGTGTAGATCAGAGTGTAGATCTAATATGTGTCTTACACATCCAGGATGCACACCTGCAAAGTCCAGATAAACATCTTATCACATGCTCAAAGTCATGATTTCAGACCCCATGACTCAGTGAAGCATTCAACTAACAAATCCATGCAAAGGCAGTAATCACAAAATCTGCCTCTTTGTATGCATTTTATTTCCAAATTAAAAGGTGACAAGACAGCCCTATTTTCAGCAAGCAGCAGGACACACATTATACAATAAAGAGCCACAGGAGCTCTGTTTAGCTGATTTAATTAAAGCCAACAATGAAAAACTTTATCAGCAAAATTAAACACAAGTGTTGACAGTTAAATAAACAAAGTGAGGCAGACACATATAAGTGTATTTACGTGGGAGCAGTTGATCTATTCTCAAGTTCCTCCTAAAGCCTGATCTGTATCACAGCTGTCAAAACATCAGGATTCGTCACTTTTAATCTAAAAGAATCCCATGATTGCAATAAATGTACCTTTCATTTAAAGGATCATTTTCAAAGTGTGTTTTTCAGCTCGGAGAATTACAAAGCCAGCTGACCACACATGAAGCCATGCTGTAATTGCAAGGGCCCAGAGCATGGACTCATCACGTAGCCGTGGTTCAAACCATCACCAGAAACCTCTGCAGGAGCATGGCGTCCTAAGATGTGGCTGACAGTCAGGGGGACATCTTTTGGTCTGCCTACGATTACAGTGCACAAACACAAGGCAGGACATTCTTTATTAGTGTTTTGAAAGTCTTCTGTGGTGGACTCAGACCATAAAAACAACCACCCATGTGCCTTTTCATGAAATAGAAAGTCAAAGGTCCACCATCACTATTTGACAGACCAGTTAAGACTCTTATAGCCCAGTAGTAGATCAGCAAACACTGGATTTATTAAAGATGCTGGACCCTGTTATTTGGGGACTAATCAGTGTGGTGACATGACTGAGCCACCACATAAAGACAGCGAGGTTGTAAATTTAAATTTGCTTTTTAATGGTCAGTGGAAAATTGCCAAACATTTGCAGCTTGTGAGGGTCTGCAGACCACAAACACATGCTCAAGACATTAACCAGCTGTAAATTATGCAGAGCAGTGGACTCACTCAAACAGTGACCTCTTCTGTTATTCATTATAAATGTGATGCAGATGCTTTGTTTAGCATAAAACATCAGGGCTCTTTGAATTAAAACATCATACTTAAAAAAATCTGACATTTTAAGTGCCTTTTTATCATGCAATACTAACAAGATGAAGTGTAAAAGTTGGATAGGGGGCTGGGAGTAGACCCCTCTGGTTATGAATCAATAAGAATGGAGGAAAATGACAATAAAAACTCCTGTGTTCAGTCTGTCATTACCAAATCTCTGGAAACACTGCCACTGATCACATTGGTGCAGGCTGACCGATTGGCTGATTAAAGGACGCAAGTTTTGGTCAGTCTGGCATTTTCTTTTGTCTTTTTCTGAAGCAGAGTGGGTAAATCACAGAGCAAGGTTACAGTTTGGTGTAAACAGAATGAAAGCGTGGATTCATCCGGTCACATATCAATGGTTTAGACTTATGGTGGTGGTGTTATTGTGTGGGGGATATTCGCCAGCACACTTTGGGCCCTTTGCTCTAATTGGGAAATGTTAAATGTCTGTAGCGCTAAAATGTGTTTGTCTGATTAAACCTTCTGAAGCTGTTAGCGTGCATGCCAACCTCCGTCCGAGTAGCCACTTTCTGCTGTCTTCACGCTTGTATCTCCCATCTCCTCCTGCTCTAAATAATCCTGATTGGGCTGTGCTGCTTTGTAGATTGGAGCTTGGCAGGATGGCTCAGACTTATTGCAGACATTAGATCGGGCAGATCCATCTGCTGCACAAGGTTATAAACCCTCAACATTGATGAGTGAACTACCTCAGCTTGGCAGGTCAAAACCTATTATTACCTACAAAACTAAGGAGATGTGTATTGATTTTGGAAAAACAACAGCCTCTAATCCTACGGTCATAAATGAGGAACCTATTCAGGCTGTCACTATATATAAGAATCTTGGCATTTTGCTTGATCACAAATCCAAATGGGACATATGGACTGACAGAATGAGTCCCAGCAAAGAGTCTTTATTAAGAGTGCCCTCTCTATAAGTGTTATGTTCTGGTTTGGCAATTCAACAGAGGCATAGAAGTCCTTCAGGAAAATTTTAAACCTTTTAGGCATCCTGTTTGTGTATGTTGACTGCATTCAGAACAGAGAACATTTAAAAAGGCAAACTACATTGTGGGTGATGGTGATCAGAGACATCTATTTGCCTCTTCATTTACACTTTTTTCCTCTAGGTGGCGTTATTGTGCTCTTCTGTTCACTATAAACAGATCCGAATTTTAGTTTGTTCCACCATCAATCACATTTCTCATGAAAAATGACAAAGTCAAATTTAATAGGACCTATTTTAGACCTGCCCACCACAACAAGTTTCCCTATTATTTTCCAACAGAAACAAATAAACTGACACATTTCAAACTGAGTGAGGAAAAAAGGCATGGTTGTTGGTGCCAGACGGACGCTGCCAATGTACTGTGAATTCATGCAACTTCACCTGTAGGTGTCAACAGAGAATGGTCTGAGAAAGATATAATACCCAGGTAAAAATGCCTTGTTGGTGGCAGCAATCAGAGAAGAATGGCCCAAAGTGGTTTAAGTTGATAGAAAAGCAGCAGGAACGGCAACAAAATATCACATCAAGTTTTACTTCTTTTAGCTGAGGACAGAAAATTTAAGCTGCAGTTCACACAAACTCACCAAAATCTGATGACAGAGAGGTCAGAAAACAACATGAATGCATGGATCCATCCTGCTTTATATCAGTGGTCTAGGCAGGTGTTGATGGTGTGGGAGAAACTTTCTTGGCAAACTTTACCCCCCAAAGCTCCAGTTAAGCATTGTTAAAGGTGCTGTGAGGAGAATGTAGTTCCAGCGACATTAAGACTCTGCTACCCATGAACATGCGCAGCGACTGTCGTAATGCTGCGTTCCAGTAACCTCAGAACTGGAGGTGACATTATCTCCGACTTATCTGCCTGCTTTTAATGCACTTTTTATTTATACTTGATGTGCTCTTTGTTTGTGACTCGTGTAAGGTGACCTTGAGTGTTGTGAAAGAAATAAAATGTATTATTATTATTATTATTATCGGCGTTCCAGTTGAAGTCTGAAAAAACATGCCGATCTACCAGGCTATTGTTAGCTGTTGTTAGCACGCCCTGTGTTGTTGTTCACAAATATCACATGAAAAATGTGATTATCACTATGGCAGCATTTTTGTGAATATAAGTCAAACGATACAATGTATATAGCTGATCTAGAGCGACAGACCCCAGTCAGAAGTGCAAATAAATAGATTATTACATGAGTTTAATAACTGAGGTTTCACCGAGTTCCCAGTAGGAAATTCCGACTTCGGGGGATGTTTCAGTTGCAGTTTCCTACATGGAACTTGGAAATTCCTACTTCTGACTACAACTGGAACACACCAACACTGACAATTTTTGGAAAACAGTATCGTAGTTTTGTAGGCGGCTATATATCGCTACTTACAGCCCGGTGCCCTAAGACTTGTCTGAATAATATAAATTTGCTCTAGTTTAATTGTCTTGTTCCTGAAGTTGAGTATCCAGGCCAGTCCAACCCTGTCCGACTTGACCGTGAAGCTAAGGAATAGCATTTATAGATAACCTATTTTGATGCTATAAAACTCATCTTAAAGTGTGTATTTGGATCAGGCATATATCTAAAAGTGAGACTTTTTTGTAATTACTTAAAAACTCCTCATAGTATCTTTAAAACACCACAGCCCACCACAGTACTGTTGCCAACAGTCCCTTTATGACCACAGTGTTCCTAACTTCTGATGGCTGCTCCCAACAGCATAACCCACATGTCCCAAAGCATCTCAAACTGGATCCCTTAATAGTGATTTCACAATTTCCAGATGTCATTCAATGAAGAACCTTTTGGGATTTGTCAAGAGGGAAATAGATTCATAATTTAATTTTATTCACCATCAATATTTTTCCAAGTATCTATTGTCCAATTTTGGTCAGCCTATGTGAACTGTGTCCTCAGTTTTCTCTAATTTGCCGGTAGGATTGCCCTTATGCGCTCTTCTGATGCCCATGTGCCTCAAACTTGAACATGTTTTGCATTAAGAATGTTCATCTAGATCCAGCTGTTTCAACAAGTGGTCATTGTAATTGTTGCTTTTTTGCGTCTCAATCCAACCTGGCCATTCTTCTCCGACCTCTGGCATCAACAAGGCATTTTTACGTAGAGAAGTGCTGCTCTCTGGGCATTTTCTCTTTGTAAATAAACAAATTATGTCACCTAAAACACCTTTTGCACTTTTCTGATGCATGTTGTCGTAACCATGTGAAAATGCCTATATGCATTGAGTTTATGTCATATGATTGGTTGATTAGTAGTATGCAGAAATGAGCAGTTTAACAGGTGTGATGGAGATCGTATGTCTTTTTAAAATGTAAAAAAGAGGTAGATAACATGATTATATATGTATTTAAAAGAGTCAATGTCTGATCAGTGGAGGAAAAGATCTATTGTGTCTTTTTTAAGCAACAACTTGAACCAGGCATCTTGAGAATTATCAGTGAGAGAAATTATATTCCTTGGGTTTTCCAGATAATTTGCTGGATAATCATGGAAAAAACCAAAAGTACTTTGATGGCACAAACTTCTTTCAAGGCTTTTGTGGCATTATCTGGCAAGCCATAGTTAAAAAATTCTGAAAACTGCGATGTTAAGAAAGACTTTAAAAAAACCCTTGATCCATATATTTGGATCACCCCCAAATCAAATCACTTTTCCCTTATGCCATGAGCAACATTCCCTGACAATGTCACCTAAATCCATGGAGAATTTATTGAGCTATTAGCAATAATGTCTTACTTTACACTGTTAACAAATTATCAATCTGAATCCAGAACTGGGACCACCAAAATTGAATCAATTGGTCCTTGGTCCATTTCTGATCAATCCTAAAAAATGTCATAAAATCTGATTATCACCTGTCGAGTGGAAGTAACGTGTTGAGTGCCGACACTGATATTTCTTTCTAACAGAGCTGCATTTATGAGTATAAAGAAAGTTAAATGAAAACCTCTACAGCACTGCTTCAGTCCAAAGTGCTGAACTTCCAGAGTGTAATGAATAGCAGTAGCAGTGTGTATTTGTGTGTATCCCTGTGTGTGTTTGTTTGCGTGTGTGATTTAATGGGCTGTTAGACGAGGACTTCAAAGATCAGCTGCACTGACCTGAACACTGTTTATCTGTCTCACTGTTTAACTGTGAGTGAAACAACAGCAGCAAACTAATCAGTTTGTTTTCTCCTCCTGACCGCCTCATACCCTCTGAGGACCAGCAACCAGGAAGAGAAGGAATTCAGCCCCAGATGGAGAATTCACCTCCAGGAAAGTGACTGAATCATGGACCTGTGTGATGGTAAATGATCTGAATCGCCAGGAAAATGAACTAAAGCTGACAGGCACTTAAGAAACCTTTTTTGTTAATACATTTTGAACGGCTTTAAACATTTGTATTAACCTGTTCAATGGAATTTTAAAGAATGTGAGGTGTTATATCTTTATCCTGGATCAACTTATTTAGATTTATTTTAGATAAATTCTAATTTGCCATCATAGATAAGAGTAATCCAGACTAAATATAAAATTAACATCCCATATAAGTTCAAATGAAAAACAAAGAGCCACATGATTTGTATTTAATGAATTAGGATAAATGTGCTCAACAAAATGGAAAGCATACAATCAAAGTATGTTATGAAATACAAGAATAAATAATAATTTAGGACGTATTGGTCTCTGGCCACTGCGGTTATCCAGGAAGACGGCAGCATCGTCCCAGTCTATGTGTGCAGGCACTTTGGGGTCCCTCCTTCCTCAAGAAGAGCACATTTAGAGGGCAATGTACAGCGATGCTCTTGCCCTGTCTGGGTTGACCCTCAGGTGATGTAGACAATGAAACTGTGCATTTCATTTCTATTCCAGACCTTGTCCTGTCATGGCTGTATGCCTGTTGTACTCCCCAAGGATCTGTAAACGTGAGGAGAAAAGGCGTACATTCTGTCCACAGCAACACACAAGAGAATCCAACTGTGAATAAAAAATGTCATTATCTAAACATCAGAAATGGAGTGACAATGTTGGCACAGCCATGATGTTTAAAGTGGTTATTAATAGAGGTTGCATGGCTCACCTTGTGATAGCCACTGGTAGATGAGCACAGGTCCGAAAGACTGAGGAGTCATGAGATGAGCCAGGACGCTTTGCCACAACATGGCTGATCAAGCAGTCACCATTTTAGACCACCTGGAATTATAAGATATAGGCTATTAAACCAATCAATGCACATCATAAGCAATGTACAGATTTCATTAACTGACAATAATAAAAAAAAATATGTTCAATTGAACATTAATGCTGTGAAAGGATTGCCTACACACAAAATCCCGCTCATTGCCCTGAGGGGGATTTAATTTTGATATGGGTGCAGACCAGTGTACCAACAGCATTGGGGAAACCTGTAACACAAAGCAAGGAGTATTTTACGACTGTTAACTCTTGTCCTTTAATTCTTAATGATCTTACCTGAAATCCTACAAAAGTCCTCTTTGATAGCACAGATTCTTCTGTGGCAAAGGAAGGAGGTGAAGACAACTGATGAAGCTTCAATGGTCAGACACAGAGCGGCATATGTTGCTTTGTTCAGGTGATCTGCATCGTCACTGAGCACAGGAAGCCTCCACTTGTAAAAAAGCGCAAAGCCGCTCAGCGGCAGTCTACATAGGTTACTGATTCCATCTGCAGAAAATCAGTACCTTTCATGAAGGTTGTCATCAGGGAAGGCCAATTACCTGCCCCAAAAGACCCTCTCCCACCTGAATGCTCTCATGAGCATCAGTGCTTCTTCATCAGCAGCATCTTGCGAGAATAAGACGTCAGAGCAGAAGGAACACACCATTTTGGGCCTTCATATAGGCTATTGGATCACTTATGAGGGAAGAGGAACACCTTTGCACCCCAAGGCCTCACATGATAAGATTGATTCTTTAGATAGAATGATAGCTACTACAATAAGAATAGTTAATTGAATGGCCTGTTCTCTGTTTGACCCCCCCCCCCACACACACACACACACTAATTTTTATTATCTGAGGAATTGCAGATTATTTGCTTCTAGCCTTACTAATACAGCCAGTCTTTAGTGAGTGACTTCCAAACAAACAGTTCTCAGGTAGACGGCAAGCTAACTGTGCAAACAGGGTCTGTCTGTTTATTTGTTGTTTGTTTGTTTGTCTGTCTGTTAGCAAAATAACACAAAACCTATTGGATGGATTTCCATGAAAATTTTTCCTGAGGTGTGGTTTGGTCCAAGGAAGATTCTTTTTGGTGCTCATCCAATCCAGATTGACGTCAATAAAAACTTTAAGTTTATAACAACAAATCCCATTCATTTATGACATTATGGGAATCACAGTTAATGTATTTTCAAACTGCCGTCTCGTTTTTCAAGCCTGTGTCACTACATTTCCACTTACATTGCAATTCCAGGGGTGGTGTTCTCCACACAGTTCTGTCTGTTGTCTCACAGAATGCCAAGCATCAACCTAATGTTACAGAAACATACGCAGCAGCTCTGCTTGCTCACAGTCAATCACTCGAAACAAGGTTGCTGATAATGTCAACATGGAAAAAGTCTGTCATAACAGTAGTCTCTGTGTGTGGGAGTGTATAAACTTAATCACCCAAATTCATATATAGCGAACATGCCGCTCACCGAAGCGCTGTTTGTTTTGCTCTGACTGACAGGCAACATCCCCAACAACACCAACATCTGTTCAAGCAGCAGTCTGTTGATTCAGCCAGCAAGTTACAAGACCCACCACTAACTAGGTCACTCTACTATATGATACTTTTATCAACAACAATCACACTTCTTGCAGATTGATATTTTTCATTCCTCAATGTGCATACATATTAAATATATGGCTACACTACTGGGTGGAAATAAACCCACAATTTCCACCAACAATTTATGGGTGAATCTGAGCTGCTTGGCGGAGGTCTTCACTCTCTGAGTGCTTCTCGAGTTTGATTTGGGTTTCTCTTCTATTCATTCACTATACATTTGCTCAGGCAGGATTATTCCACTGCCTAAACGTTTTTAAATGGATATACAAACACTATCCTTTCATGAACCCCAAGAAAAAAAGAAAAAAAAACCCATGACACTGACAGAATCAAATCTGTGCGGCCTGGGTGTGCGAGTTTCCGTTATTTCTGCCCAGCGCGTGCAACAGGTTGACTGAATCCAGCGGGTCCTCTATCAAACAGACACTGACCGAGGAGAGCAGAGTGCTGCGTTGTTTTGGTCTGGAGCCGAGCCGTTCTGTCAGCAGGTCGTCACTGTACCGCCTGTGTGACTGAGCGCTTTGCTTTGCGCACCCTAAAAATATCTCCGAGCCAAGCGCGCGGATCAAAGTGGGGGAGCAACACCGCCATGGACCCCGCCCCAGCATTTAACCTAAAGCCTTTCAGAGGAGGAGCATGCTCTTAGAGCAAAGGGCCCGCGGCATCCAGGGCTGAGCAACAGGAGAGTGAGAGAGAGGCTGGCTCGGGTTTCAGAGAGGCGCACTGACTGCGGAGCTGCGCCAGAGAGGGAGCGCTCAGAGGAGAGGCAGCGAATGGGACAAACGGAGCGGGACACAGAGGACAGAGGGACGGTCTATATGAATGAGGAACATCCCTAACTGAATGATGACAATCAACATAATGCATCGAATTCTATTTTTGATATAGATGCTCGTTTGAGTGCGCCAGGGTAGTTTGGAGGCACTTTGGAGACGGAGTTCGGACATCTGGGAAACTTTTTCCTCCAAGAGTTGGACAGTTAGCAGGTCGTCAGGATTCCTCATCTGCCTGAAGAAGCTGGAGAATAAAAGGAATTTCGTTGGGACATACCGAAATTAGATGACTAGAATGGAGGAGGATCAGAAGTGGGGACTTGCGGGTAAAGCGGGAGAGGACACCAGGACGCACGGCATGAAGACGCAGCAGCAGAAGCAGAAATCATCCAAACAGCCGCAGTGGAGGAATTGGAGAGATTTGTGTGGCGTAACGATTTGTATGGCAGTATCTGTTCTGTGCCTTGGAGTTTGCATTATTGTTTTTGTGCGCACCTCGGAGTTGCAGTCCAGGATAGTAAGTCTGGAGCAGCAGCAGCTCTCAGCGTGGATGTTGTCTGTGGAGCAGGTGGAGCCCGTTATCCTGGGACGACTGGACCAGATCCTGGAGGAGGTGAGGACTTTAAATCAAACTCTGAAGTTCATTTTTAGAAGGAACTGTACAATAAGTACAACTGAGAGTATTTCTCAGACTCACCTGTTTTAATGTCTTAAGTTTGGATTTGTTAATGTCGCATTCTCAACATTCTCTTTAAATACCTTTTATTTGCTCTTACTGAACTGACAGCACATCAGCTATTCAGATTTTGTCTTTGACTTATTTAAAACACAATCTAGAAAAAAAGATCATTTATGTGTCAACAAATCAAGGCCTCCTATTTCCAAATGTTGCATATCCATTAAGATTTGTAATATAGATTTAAATGTAATGCTCTGTAGTCAGTGTGAATACACTTCCTCGTTATTTTTAAATTATAGACATTTAAGTCAGGTTATATTGTAAAATATATGAGAGGTGGTTGGTAACTACTAAGAGTGAAAGGCAGGGGCGGGAAACAGGCGGCTTAAGAGCCACAAGCAGCCCTCTTCTCGTGCACTTGGCCAGCAAATTGATTCCCAAAACAATATATTGTGAACATGAAATAAATCTTGACTGGTGCTCCAAGATCATAAATCTTTACCAAGGCATTTTCAGCTTTGTCAGGGAATTTATTATCAAAAATGTAGAAATTGCTCCATCTAGCTCTATCTATTTTTTATTTTAGGATCTTGACAAATCCTAATAAAAAAATAAAACTGGTCTCATATTTGAATTCAGATCACCACCAAAATCTAATCATTTCTCCCTTGTGCCATGACCAGCATCCCCTGAAAATGACTTTTGATTCCATTGGGAAGTTATTGAGTTGTTTGTAAAAATGTGGAAACTGCCCAATCTTGTAATGTTAACAAGTCCTTTAAAAGAATCCTTCATACATGTCCAGATTCAAATCACCACCCAAAAATCTAATCTATTGGTCTTTTGAAAAGTTATGACCTATCCTGAAAATTCAATCAAAATCCACCTCAAAGTTATTGAGTTATCCTGTTAACAGACCAACAAATGAACAAGACAACAGCAGCAAAACTTAACCTCCTTGACTTAGATCAAAATTCTACCACAAAACTGACAGCTGACATCTATCCTAATAATATCAATATACTTGACCTCCACCCAAGCATTTCTAGCATTGGTAGCCAAGTTATTAGTGAAAGTGTGAAAAACTGCCCCGTTGTGCATGGTTAACATATGTTATAAAACTTCTGGATCTGCTTCTGGATTCACCACCTAAATCTGCTAACTTCTCCCTTGTGCTATGACCAACATTCCCTGAGATTTATTAAAATTTGCTGAAGACTTTTTGAGTTATCCTGTTAAAACTCAAGCAAATCAATAAAAAAAAAACAGCAAAAAAAAAAAAAAGAAAGAACTAAAACAATAAGCCAATATTAGGTCAGTACTTACCCATGTGTTCATGATGAACAATTTGCTGTTTCTCTAGTCCCAAAATGAAAAAAAAAAACTTTTTGAAAGTGCCTGGAATATTTGTTATGATTTGGCATTATGCAAATAAAGATATATTGATTGATTGATTGATTGATCGATCTATAGAGATGATGTCTTGGGCTCTGCATATTGGTCCAAAGTGCCTTAGATTAGGAGTGTACCTCAATATCTCTGTTTGCCTGAAGTATCAGCAGGGCATAAACAGTTTTTTTTAATTGAGATTAATATAAAAAGCCTGTGCCGCAGCTCTACTTTGTTGTTAAAGCACTATATTATTACTGTTAGGCTTCAGCCATGTTTCTTTAAATTGCTACTGTTACGTTAAGTTAAAAAGATATACATATATATATATATATATACATATGTATATATATATTAAAATAGTAAAAAATAAATCTGACAGCAGCAGTTCCTTTTTTAGATTCTAAGTGTTGCATTAGGGGTGTCCTACAATTTTGACCTCTTTATTGAGGAAGAAATTAGAGCAGCACCTTGACAGCCAAAGCTTTTCATCACTGATCACTGAAGGATCACTGTATTGTACTTTTATAAGCTTAATTGCTATCATCAGTGAGTTCCCTTTTTAGAAATCCTGTAATGAATTAATTATAAACAGGACTCTGATCTGTGCCTATCGAACAGTGGTTCAGCCCAAAGTGGGATCTATAAAAGGATGGCTCACTTGCAGGTATCCATTACATTTCATTTAGCATTGAGGTAAGAAGTTCAACTACAGCTCTGGAGATGTGTTGTGCAGCAGGTGCTGTAAAAAAAAAAAAATCAGAAGTTAAAAAAAAGTTTATCACTCTTCCTGCCAATCTTTGAATGAGCTTACGACCGAACAAGTCGCTTCAGTGTTGTTAATATTATGTGCTGCTGGTACCATGTGTTGTAAATTTCATGTGTTGTAAACATCACATGTTGTAAATATCATGTGTTGTCAGTAACATATGTTGTAGTTATCATATGGGCTTCGTCACTGAGGGAGAAACAGAGATAACGTTTGAAGAGTTCAGCCCGCTCTCTCACATCTGTTGCTCTGGAGGTCGCCCTCTGTGCTGCCCTTTCATTGACCACTTCCACAGCTTCACTAATAAGCTCCTCCACTCTGATTGAAGTCCCACTGGGGCTCTGTTTTCCCTTCCTCCGTTTGCTTTGGCCCAACTTTTAACATGCCCCCTTCCCCCTCCTCCAACACACTTATACACAGACATACACACCGTCACCCCCACCCCCAACCACCCTTTCACTGGGACTGGGACAACGCACTTCCCGGGAAATGGGTGCACACTGCCGGGGTCTCTATTGCATGTTAACTCTCCATATGTCGGACAGAGTCAGACGTGTCAGGACAAAATAACTGATTATTGTTTACAAGCCCCAGGGAGGATAGTTTTATCATGATAATTACTATAATTTATATTTACATCAAATATTTATTAGACTGAGACACTTCATATTCTAAAGCTTGATCCAAAACTCCAGGAATCACATGTTTATGTGTGAGGATTGATAGCACTTTGAAAGAAAACATTTACAGTTAATTAAGTAGCCTGACATAACTGACATTACAAAAGCACCACTCTATTAGAAACATTCAATCAAAATATTAGAATATTAGAAAATAAGGAAAAATAAATAAAATAATGTTTTCCAGGTTGTTGGATTATTGTATGTGCTCCATGTTTTCTCAGTAACAGAAAAACTGTTGTCTGACTCATTTTAGATCATGCCTGAAGACATTACATCTTGTGATTCTGACCAGTTGAATAACATTTGGATCCAACAACAGCTGCAGGCAAATCTGTGCATTCATAAGACTGATAGACAATAATTTATTGTCTTAAACAAACAATTAAAATAGGACAGGAATCAATAACTAACTCTATTTGAGGTTTGATGTTGTTTCTCTCAAGGAATCAATATAATTGATGTTTAATCTTATCAATCCCCTTATCCCCCGCTATCCAATTTTTCTGAATGCTTTGTAAAACAAGAACGTCATGCTCTCAACAGACAGGAACAACAGTGCATTAAAAACTGTAATCATGGCAGACAGGGGTAGAAATGGTCAAAAGAATGGCTTAGACAATTAAGGATGAGAATCGATACGTTTTCATCGATACCAATGCTGTTAATGATCCTGCTAATCGATCCAATTCTTTAACGATTCCCTTATCGATTCCTGATTTTCAGTGTCAACAATGTCAAACACATGTCACAGCATAGATAACTGCTCCTGCAAGTTGCTGGTGTTTACACTCACTTAAGGTTGGGCAGTAGGTGCAGTTAAAATAAGCCACACTTCGGACGCTTCTGAACCCTGTCAGTGGAAGGATTTGATAAGGGAATTGATTAGCAAAAAGATTACTGATATTGATTCTTTGATGGAACTGTTAACGATTCTCAACTAGAATTGGTTTTTGATCCCAAGACAAGTGATGCAAACTACATATTAAGCCCTGAGAAATACCAAGATCTTTCTGTAGCATTTGTCTGTGCAGCGCTACATTGAATATCAGGAGTGATGTGTTTTTCATCGTTGACCCTGTAACTCTGTGTGCACAAAAAAAACAGAGTATTTTTAAAGACATGGATCGATTAGCAGAATCAATAAGGCATTGGCATCTGTAAAGCTTAATCAATTCCCTTACCTACATTTGAGGGTTCTCTGCACAGTTAAGATCTTCTGATGAAAAAGGCCTTGAAGCACAAATCAAATTGTGTAGAAAGACTATTATGAACACACTGACATGTGAAACGGTCCACTGATGTTCAAATATATAAACTAAATATCTTTATAGGTTTATTTCTTGTTTTCATTCTGGCAGTTCCCTCAAAGTGTGTAACTTAATGAGGGTAGCATCATTTAACAATACAAGTCTAGGGAGGCAGAGATACACATTTTGGTCCACTATTATTGGGCTCTCTCTCTTTTGATGCTCTTACTCAGGTTGTCTTTGATAAATCTTCCCATGTCAATGCAACAAGGAAGTATGTAATCATACCACTTTGTCTATCCCCTTTCACGCTGCTGTTTGATGCTGTAATACTGTATCTACCCCCTGTGATGTTTCACCTCTGCTGTGAAAACCACAATGACAGAACAGGGGGACGAGTTGACCTCCCATTTGCTAAGCAGCTCAGCATAGCTACGTTCTACTCTGTTTGGGGTATGTCTACTTCTGTATGGGTATATTATTTTCAGTTACATTTTAGTGCTTCGGTTGCATGATGGCACAGCAGGTTAGTGACAGCCAGAAGGTTGCTTGTTTGACTTGCCATTTCGGTCAGGGCCTGTGTAGAGTTTGCATGGCCTCACCATGCTTTCATTGGTTTTCTCCAGTTTCCTTCCACAGTACAAAACACACGTTAGGTTAAATTGGTGCCTCTAAATTGCCCCTAGGTATGAGTGTGAGTGTGAATGGTTTTCTGTCTCTATGTGGCCCTGCGATCAGCTGGCAGCCGGTTCAGGGTGTACCCGGCATGTAAGTGGCATAGATGATGAATGGATGCTTTGACCTCAGTGCTGGCAGGGTGATGCATCTGGGCAAAACTGCTGTAATTTCAAACAAAGCAAAAGTGGAGGGCATTAAGGGGATTGTGTAGCTGGCTTTGGGTCTGCTGTTTTTTCAGTAAGGATACAAGGCTGATAATGTGTTTCTACCAAGGAGTCTGTCTCTGTTCAGTTTGGGACATTGAGCAATTATTAGTGTTTCCATTGTCAAATGTAAGGAGAGATACTTCACCTGTGCAAGTATCATCTTTTTTGGCTCCCCTCTGTAGGGCTATTGTGTATCAGACTTTAGATACTTTTTGGTTGTATTTTCCTCCAGCCCACTACCTTGTCTTAGACAAAGCTTGTTGGGATAAACAGCCATATGTCAAAAGAAGAAACCACACATTTCTACATGTCCTCCATTGTTGCTCTTTATTTACTGTTTTGTCACAGAGTAACATACAGTATATGATATGACCACCGTATTAAACCCATACCTGTGCCCTCAAGAAAGGGTAGCTTTTGTGGCATTACAAGCCAGGATAGATACTGTACCAAAACTAATATGAACTGAACCAGGCTGCTTGGTGGAAATGCAGCCTTACAGTCATCAGTACTGAACTGGTGATGAGAGCGGTTTGATTCCTGTGTGGGACATCCCGTTCATAATGCTCTAAATGACAGAGCTCTATGGCCATTCAGTGGTCAGCAACATCTTGATGTTCCATTTTAGTATCAGCTCAGCTTTCTTATCCATCATCAGAGGTGTTTGAAATAGTACCAGGTGTGGTTTTTGATTCAAAGTCAAAAAACAGAGTATGTTGAGGCGAGTGTGGTGGGTTTCACTTAGGAGAAATGTCCTGTAAACTGATCATAAGTCTAATTTAAACTCTCTTATGTAAACCTGACATTCTTGTCTTACTCAGATATTGCGGAAAATTCCCTAGATTAAGTGTTAGCAAAAAGAACACACCTAGATCAGAGCAGTGATGAATAACTTGTTAGATCCAATCAAATGGTCTGTTGGAAGTATACTGTTATTGTGCTCTGAGGCTCCTCCATGGGACCTTAGAGGATCTCTCCATCTTCATCTTTAGACTGCCTAAGGCGATGCAGCCTGTCTCTTTGTTTAGCTGAGTGTGTATAAATAGTTATTATTGATGAGACATGAGCACAGATGTGGGCTTTTGGAGCAAGAGAAAAGAGGGAGAGGGTCGTCTGTGATACTTTCACCCAAACGCTGTCCAGAGTCCAACTCTCTGTCTGCCCTGTCTGCCTGATGACCAGTTTCCTCTGTTGTGGAAAATGTTCACCATTCCAGCTGTCTACGGTCATTATCACTATTCCAGGCAAATATGGATTGCAGAGGCATCCATGAGGCTATTGAGTAATCTTTGTGGTGTTTTTTTATGTGCAGTCTTGGTTCCTGCTATGAAGCTGTTTGAAAGGATTTCTTATGGTGAGACTTCTGACTCCTGGACACACACATAGAAAGACCCCTTACTCTTCCTTAATTAGATGAGGACCAGCATTTGCACTTT
The DNA here is from genome assembly GCA_036419115.1 of Scarus forsteni. NCBI lineage: Eukaryota > Metazoa > Chordata > Actinopteri > Labriformes > Labridae > Scarus > Scarus forsteni. Next base: position 2,784,391 of record JAZDUH010000060.1, read on the forward strand.
TTCAGAGTATCTTGTCTATGTTTGTGACAAATATATTAAAGATCCACCTCTGTTGTACTGCTTATTTGATATTCTGTCTACAACAACATAACCATGGGGAACTGGACCAATCAACCATTGAGGTAAAGATTTGAAAAAATTCAGGCATCAACTTGGAATAAGGGCAAGAGGAAACCCCCTCTGTAAAAAAAACAAAACCACTGCAAACATGCAAAACACTGAAGTTACACAAGTTTCCCCTTGAGGCTGGCAGCATAAGCCATGAGTTCCAAATATGCATGTTAAAACAGATTTTATTTGCATAAAAATGTGTTCCTTAGGTGCATAAGTTGACAAATTAAGTCACACAATGTGGTATGAATGCTCTTACTTGGAGTCGCATGAGTTGTGGTTGTTCCAGGAGTCTACAGATCCACCTCACCTACAGTTTTTATTTAAATAGTGGAGCAGAAATGAGTCCAGAGACAGAAGTAAGTTAGCATTTTGGCTTTTCCAGTTCCCATGTATGTCTGTGGGATTTTAGAATATCTTTTTGGTTAAATACCTGAAATAAGGTCTGTGACAAGCACAAACATGAGATTTGTTGTCTTTTGCAAAATAAGATGCATCTGATGCTGCCTTGAGTTTGAATGTTAAAGGGACTTTGTGTTTTAGAAGATGGTTGCTAACAAACTGCTAACAAGGACTAAAAAATAGTTGGGGACCCAATGCAGTTATTCTTGGTTGTATTTCCAAGAGGTTATGTAATTCTTGTTCATTTTAAAGAAATTACAGGAAATTTAGATCATGGCACAAGGACAAAGTAATACAGTTTTGGTGGCACTCCAAATCTGGTTGCAGATTCAGGAATTTTTTTTCAGGAACAGTGCAAATTGGGGCATTTTCAACATTTTTTTAAATAAGTCAATCACTTTTTGATGCACTTTTGATTACATTTCCAGAGGATTTTGCTCATTGTAATAGGCAGAGTAAGTTAAATTTTGGTGGTGATTCAAGTTCAGATGCTGGCCAAGAAGGATGGTTTTCCACATCCTAATAATGCAAAAACTTTTCCAAGAATTTGTTAACAGCACATGATATTACCATGTTTTTGATTATGACTAAACTCACAATGTTGGAAATGTTGCACTGGCAGAGGTTTGTGCTCTCAGAGAACTTCTTTTTCCCGTTTTGCACAGTGTTCAGACTTTTTAGAAACAAGGTTTAAAATAATTTTCTGTATTGTGTCCCTTACAAGTGTGTGGTAGTACCTATGGAATTAGAAAGTCAAATAAGCTGCTTCCAGTCTTCAAGTTTAGCTAGGCTAGCCATGTTAGGTTTAGGTTTTACATCAATTTAATAAGACAATATGATAATAGTGTGTTTAGAGGTAGCTTTACACAGCACTTACATAACATTTTATGGACTAACACTTTAACTGAGGATTAAAACAAATGCAATAGTGGGTCTGAAAAAAGCTATGGCCATCATAGATAGATAGATAGATAGATAGATAGATAGATAGATAGATAGATAGATAGATAGATAGATAGATAGATAGATAGATAGATAGATAGATATAATCTCTCAGTGAAATAAAGAGCTTTGTTAGTCAAGATCTGCATACACAAATGTTGCATCATGAGTAAGAATTCCCAACAGGTGTCCAGGTTAAGAATAAGCTTTGTGAGGTCCTTGAATTGAGTGGTACTTCTCCTAAAATATCTGCACCCTTAGCCCCAACAACACCCTGAAAACAGGCTGACCGACCTGACCTTCACCTCACTCGTCATTATCTCACCTAAACAAGGCCCCCTCAACATTTACAATGACCACAAAGTGCTCTCTGCAGACCTTCTATACAAGCCTGGTGCACATTCTGAGCACAGAGGCATGATGGGAGCTGGAGGCCATGATTTGAGGTGTAGAAACTGAAAAATATGTTCTCCCCCTGCCCCGGTTTCCTCACCCAGCTCCCCACAGAGCTGTCACCCAATACACTGCGAGGTCTACACGTACAGTCACACAACACAGACACAAATACATGCATATACATGTCAACATCCTCTATGATGAGCGTGTGCGTGACTTTAAATGAAGCATGTGCTAATCAGACTGCCTAATGCAAATAGCACACTAAAGTAGAAGTGCTCGTGTCACCTCTGCACTTTGTCAGAGCACAGTTACTGATGGCCGCACACACACATAAACATACGCATTTAAACACACAGAGTCACTTCTTTCACCCATCGTGAATGATAGATTACAGTGAGTGTGAGACTAAACAGGCGTGCTGATGATTGTAGATATAGTTATGATTTACAGCTCACAGGCTCTGACAAACTCTCTGAGCTCTGAGACAGCTGTGGACCCACACAGGTCAGGAAATGCTCCCATTCAGGATAAAACAAAAGGTTTCCTTTCTATTTTGAAAATAGGCCAATTTCTTTCCCTCATTCCCTCTACTAAAATCATCAGCAAAGGATCTATCCTCTGTTTTTTTATTACTTAATCTTGTAAGTAAGTTTGAGTAGAGTAGGAGGTGCTTATGTTTATGGTACCAGTAAATAAAATTACCAAAAAAGCAAGTTGCTAGCTTTGTCCCTAACATAAAAATTTAGGGGCCTACACTAGAGGGTAAATAGCAGTCAATGGTGCCACTGAAACCCTTATAATTAACCCACTTGTGAGTCAAAACTTCTCAAAAAGCAAAATTAGCTTGAAAGGACACTACAGCAAGATTAGCCATAGCATTTCACTTTTCCTCAATAAGCCCCTGTGTTGAGAACTTTTGTGTTATGCTACATAGGGTAATGTTTCCCTCTGCCATCAGCCTGTCATGCCATCAGAGTAAACAGCAAACACTTACTCATAAACACGGAACTTAGAGAGCACAATTTTGACTTGAGAAAAGACTACATGCCAGTAGTCATTCATACGAAATAATGTCTTTACGAAGTAGAGTTCTAACCTGACACACCAGATGGACTGTTGGTCCATCAAGGAAAGAGCCCATAGAAAGCGTTTGGGGAGGGCAGAACCTTAAAGAATAACATCCAACAAATGACTGTACGATTGTTCCATCAGTCACACACTGCCCACTCTGCTGCTCCTCAGGCAATCCTTTACCATACTGTACCATATATCATTGTAAAGCTCCAATTCTCAGCTTTCAGAGTCCATTAGAATTATTTGGAAAGCGTGAATACTTGAGGAGATACAGTAGTCTGAATTTCACCAGTCTTTTCTGTCACCAGTAACAGTTTTGTAATATAATTAGATTGAGGCTTTTTTGTTCCCCAAGATTTCTGGTGCCCCCCATAGGCCATGACAGCCTTAGCATTTACCTATATTGCCTAATGGGCCAGTTGACCTTGGTTATAACAGCATTAAGAGTGATGGTGACTTTCAACTGAACAGCAGATGTTGAAGATGTAAAGTTTCAACAATGTAAACAAATACAAACTGTCGAGTTAGCGCATTGCTAACAACTGACAGTTATCTATGTGGTACTTAGCCTCGTAGTTAAGGAAATAATTTAGGATATAGAGTTTGAAACCCCTTTACAGTTTGCTGTTGTGGTGTAGCTCATTGATGTTGAGCTTGCAGGCATCTCAAGAAACTTGCCATCCTTAAATAAATGGAAGATAATGGAGATACATGCAATGGACAGTCCATTATTTTCTGACTTTTTGCATTAGTCTGAGAATATTATGTGTTTTTTTTTAAGGTTTTCTTGTTACTATGCCAGATACAATTTAAATAATGATGTTCGAAAGGGTAAGCAGCAGCAGTTTATTTAAAGTCCAAAGTTCAGCCTATGTTATTTTGAAAATGTATTTAAATAGTCATACACAAAGGAACTTCAAGGCTTTCTGGATCTGCTTATTGAAGTTTCCTTTATTTATGACAGTATTGTTTTTGCAGACACAGAACAGTAAAACATTAGCAGCAGTGGGATAATTTATATGTAAAGACACGGATTACAGGCTGATGACAGTGTTTAAAGTTGGTCATTAGCTCTTCATTTCTCTCCCTCTGGCTGTGCTGCATCTATTATGACCTTTGATGTGGTCAAATTTACAACTTTATTTGTGAGAACTGACTGCCACAGTAAAAACCGACTCTCCACTCTGTCACCATCTCCACTGTCTGCTTCAGAGACGTGTTTTTCAATGTTGTTGCTTCAGCTCAGGCTGTGGAGTGCTGTGGCTGCATGGCTCTGTGGATTAGGCTTACTAAAGACTTCTCCAGTCGTTGGTGGGGTCTGCCAGTATCAACCAAATAAATTCCTGGAAGGATTCATGAATAATATAAAATGGGGTTAAGGGAAATTTGTGTCTGAGCGTGCAGTCGGACAATTGATTCAGCATGAGAGTCTTGAATGACGGGAGCACTTAGCAGAGAAACAATGGAATTTGATTTGAAAGGCAAATTTTTAAGAGCGTTTCATAGTTGACCCTTTTCTCATGGAAGAGTATATCCACAAAAGGCCTGCAGAACATACATATTTTTAGTAGTTCTTACATTTTTATGTGAGTGGTGTTGGACTTCAGCCTTAAGGATTTGACATGCTTCAAACACATGCTTATTGGATCATTTAATGGAAGCACCTGTGATACCGAGTTCAGACCCATGTTAATTTTGGCAACTACTTTGCAGCTTCTCTAAAGCCTAGCTTGACTGTGTGGGCTGGTTTGGGTTCAATACAGTTTGGTGCAGTTTGGAGTGGTGAACGCTGGTCTTGTTTTAGGTCAACACCTAGCAGTACCTTTACTTGAGGGTGGATGCAGGCCAGGGGGAGAGGGTTGCTCCAGCTTAGGAAATGTGTTACCTCACAGCAGTGTGACAGTGAAGTGGTCCGAAGTAGAGCGTGATTGTAAACAAAGAGCAACAGTGGAGAACTTCCAGCACTCCAGTACTTCTTTATAGCAGTGAAACAACATTCATAATTCATACTTGAACTTGGCAAGGACTGTAATTTCCTTGTAGTCACATAAGAATGATCTCTGTGCCCGGTCAACATACTGCAGCATTTTAGCTCCATGCTTTTAGGTTGGTTTGGTATGCTCAGCACCCTCCCAGAGTAGCGCCACTGCCAAAAAGGTGACGGCACAGATTTTTATTCGGTCTACCTTTTCTCCTCATATGACAGTGGAAACACCTATAAATGTACCAAGCAGAACTGTCACTGGACTGCCCGTGGCAATGGAAACACTGCTTTAGTCTCAGTCTCAAAATCAAATGTTCACAATTATTTTTCAGGATTCTGTGATTTCTCCCCTTTAATATCTTAAGTAAAGGAAAACTCAAAAGTACCAGTTCTGTATTACACAGAAATATTAAAGAGAGTTAAGGATAGAATTTGATGCAATTGCAGGGAATGTTGGAAATGGTTCAAGTGAAGACGTAACTTGATCCAAATACATATGTGATATAAGGATTTTTCAAGAATTTGTTAATACTGCCAAATCGTGCAGTTTTCTACAAGTTCGTTAAGAACTCTATAACTATTCAGTGGATTTTAAATGCAATGGAAAAAAAATATGTCCATAACCTCCTCAAATAAAACAAGTGCAGATAAATTCCAAGATAATTTAAAAAGAAAGTATTTTTTTTAAATGGAGGAAAATCGATTCTGCTGTGAAAACAACTGTACAACTCATATGAGCTATCCAATGCTTTACCAAGTAGTAACTGGACTGGTTCAGATGGTTCAACTGCTACTTAGATCAGCTGTGGATAACCATGATCTGGATCACTGAGAAAATATTGTTTTTGTTTAGATTTCTGTTGTTTATTTTAATTTGCTTGATAGTTTAATGATCCAAACTGAAACACATCACATTGTAGTTGTACATCATCTGGTTGAGTCTGTTGATATAAAGTTTCAACTCTGCATTACAATTTTTGACTGATGGTACCACAAAATGTGTTGGTCCCATTAGGGTTTACCACGGCTGATGTTAGTGGATGAAAAGGAAACAGATGAAGCCACTTTAATTTCCCCTTCTTCATTTGACTGACACGACTGCGTTGTGACTGAAATATAACAGGACCTGCCCACCGTCATGGCTGTAATGAGACCTCTGCTGACCTGACAAACACATAGTAGACAATGCTGCTCTGATAAAAGTAAAATGGATATGTTCTTGTGAGGGACGCACCATCTCACGGGAAAAGTCTGCAGTTGCATGAATGGGCATGATTATGGCAGAATTTAAGAAATCTCCCACAAAGAGGTGAGGGGGGTTTCCTAACCGATTAGTAATTAGTAATTGGCCGGAATTTGGCAGATATTTGTCTGGAGGAGGAAAATTGAAGCAGCTGCATCTGTTGCTGCCCTTCAGTAGCTAACATAATGAGCCCCACATGTTTCACACAGCAGCAATCACTGTTGGTGTTTTTTTTTTCTTCCTAGAAACAGAATTAGGTACCATATTTTGGCTTAATTTCATACAAACACTTTGTGCGAGGCTGCTTAACACACTAATGCACACGCATTTACTGATGTAGCCACCTAAAATTCTTTGACTTGTCAAATGAGAATGTTTATTTTGGGCTGGATGTTGACTGGCAATCGGCTGGAACTCGATGGGCATTCGTCTGAAAGGGGAAAATTGGAAATTGATGCTGTACATACACAAACACACCATTCCCTGCTCTATTAACTTATCTCTAATTGTATTTCGGTATATTTCATGCACAGTGGAGAAATATGTTAAATTTGAATCTTTAATAGCCAACCACAAATTTCTCAGTCTCCTCTTTTATTACCTCCGCCAAGGAGGTTATGTTTTCGGGAGAGTTTGTTTGTCTGTCTGTCCGTCTGTGAACAAAATTACTCAAAAAGTTATGGATGAATTTTGATGAAATTTGGAGGAAATGTTCAGCATGGGAAAAGGAAGAAGTGATTCGATTTTGGGGTTGATCCAGATCAGCGTCTGGCCGCCATGGCGAAAAATGTGATTTCTGTGAATAACCACTGAACTAAAATAGATGTCATTATGAATCCAGTTGCTAATGGTATGTTTTCATGGTCAAAGGATCTAAATATTTCGATGAAATAAAGGTAGGACTAATATTTATGGTCAAAATCACAATATGGCTAAGGACTGTGGTGCTGGCGGAGGTCTGCGCTCTCCGAGTGCTCTTTCTAGTTGACATTGGAAACAAGAATACCTTCTGACCAAGTTTTTATTAGCCAAATTCTACTTTTGTATTTCATAATTTTCTTTGATGACAAACTTACAGGGGCTCAAACTCAATGTCTTATTTAAATGAGCTTTTGAGACAGGGATTATGATTTTCTCACAGAGAAACACAAAGATGGGTTCTCTTGACTAGCAAGTATAATGGTCTGTCACATTGTTGACATTTCCGAGCCTGGTTTCATCTACTCAAACTCACAGTCAATACCCAGAATACCCCTGCAGCGCCCAGAATGACAGTGGCTTCATCACATCCCCTTCAGCACCTGTTGCAGGCCTCTAAACAGGCCGCGCTGGCATTCCTCTGCTAGTAACCACCACAGAGAGACTTACTGCTATGCTGAGGAGAATGTACTTGGATGGTGGTGTGGTGTGTTCAGGGTCATATCACACACACGCTTTTGTTGGTCTAATGAGGTCAACAGTCACACTTGTTCTTGTCAGGACTGAAACCTGCGATGTGGTGGTGTGTAACTCACAGCTTAAGAGACATTGTTGGTTGTTAAAGTTGGTGGAGACCTTTTGAGCATTTCTGAAAGCTGCTCCTGAGGAGCCTTAGAGTGTTTCACAAAGTCTTGATCAATTCCAAGTTTGTCCAACCATCGCTAAGTTATAACTGATTTCTCACCCCTGATGGCTTTAAAGTAACTCTGAAAACTTCCCTTCAAGTTAAGCAGACAATTTATCTCTTTGTTCAATGCAGCCGTGGGTCCTTGGGTATCATGAAGGCTGTTTTTTTAATAAAATGTATATTATCATTATTATTATTATTATTTGTTTATATAAATAAAATTGCAAACACAACAAAGCAGCAAATTCATGAAAAAAATGACCACAATAGAAATTGAGTGATACAAATATTTCATGAATGACCTGTGATTATTGTTTTATATTACTGATACAGCTGGCTGTATTCTTTTTGGCTCAGTTTTTATGCAACTAATTTATAAGTGAACACTCTTCTCTTAGTTTTTGCCTTTATAATAAATTATATGATTTATACAATAGTATTTGCATTAAGTTCATTTGTCAAAGGATGTTGTAAACGTCTGCCTTTAAAAGTGCCATATGAATAACGTCAGTAAAATTATCATTGCATGCACATGACACGACGCCTATAGATGGGGGTAATATATATTTGAACAAATGTAAATACTCCGTCAGCTCCAGTACAGAACTGGCTAAAGTGTGACTTTTTTTTTTTTACCCTTTTTGTTCATTGAGCAAAGCATTTATCTTTGCATTAAAATGGAAATGTTTGAGTTTATCATGACAAATTTAAGCTTTATGTTTGCTCCTTGTGTTTGATTGCAAGAATGTGAAATTGTCTGAATGAGAGAATTTTACAATTTGTCATGATTGGAAATTTACCAAAGTGAATAATCTAAATACAGTCTGAATTAGATTTAATGTAAGGCTAAGTATTGGATCTGTCCACCCATTGATCATTTCTTCCAGGTCCAGCTGCAACCGAGTAGGAAGATTTACGCTCCTGACTGGGTCACTAGTCGATTTTAGGGCTACATTTGATATTCATCATCATAAATAGAACTGTTTAAAACTAGTATGAGCCAAATGTGGCTGATAGCTGACCCAACACTTCCCCCTCTCTGGGTTTCTGCCTCTCTCTTGTTTATTGATGGCTCAGGATTGGTCTCTGCACATTACGATTAAATATTCTCTCAGCTTGTCCTCTCTTATCACAACTTCTGTAAAGACAAGGGATGAGAACTTAATTTCTAACTGAGTCTAGAGCTAATACTGATTCTGCTGATCAGTCAAATTCCTCATCATTTTCTTCTTGATTCTTGTGGACAACAGTCAGCCTGCAAGCTTCTCTGCATCAACATTGTCAAACACTCAGCACTCTGGATATTTATCCCTGAGTGGCAGCAACAAATATTTCATGGTGGCGATGTTTCCACTCTTGCTTGTAATGATACAGCCATAGACATGCAGGCATATGCTCCTCATTGTCACTTCCATGACTCCTATGTTGCTGTCCATGCTGATTAGTATTTGCAGCTGTGGGTGAACACATTCGAAAGAATTTTAACTGGATTAATGCTGCGTTCCAGGCAACCCGTAACTCATGTTTTTCCCACCTGTAACTTGTGAAGGTGCACTGGAAAGGCAGTCGAACTCGTAACTTCCGACCCGTGAACTCATACTAGATTAATGTACTCCGAGTTATGACTTGTGACGTCACATCACTGCCTAAATAATATGGTAGCCTCTTAATAATGACAAACACTGTAAAGTATAAGCTTCTGTTGGATTATGCGTCGTTTCCACGCTTCTGTTTTTCTCAAATGAGTTAGTTGATAAAGCATAAATCTTATAATGCCTACCATGTCCGCTAATTTACATGCCATAATTCCTTGCACTCAAACCGAAATCGTAATTTGCCTGGAAAGCTTTCAGGTCGGAACTCTGAGATTTTAACTGGGAAATATCCGAGTTACGGGTCGCCTGGACGCAGCATAAGTGAAAGAGTTGTGGTGGTTTTCAATGCAGCCAGTAGAAGTCCTCATTTAGGGTTACATTTTTTTTTACTTTGCAAGACAACAGCAGCAAAAGTACAGAAAAGAGATGCTTACAATCCAGCTTCTTCTCGATGTGTGCAGGTGTTTAAGGCACATGATTGAATTACCATTGACCCGTTGTGTTGAAAGCTAAGCACATCCTGTTGTGTGTCCAAATGTTATCCTGATCTTTTATTCCTCTTCTCTCTGTGTCATGCAGAAACTTGCAGCACGACTACCAAAGACTCGGGAGACAAGAGAGGTCCCTCACAGCTGCATGTGTCCCCCAGGTAAGATCCTTTTTCATTTCTGTTTTGCCTACTACAGGTATATTGTTTGGTCCAAAAAACAGTCAAAAACAAGAGACTGCAATATAAGAGAGAATATTACATTCATTGACAGAAACGGTGGACTTTGGGTTATCACTACAGTCGGTCAGAAACTGTGTTCGACATGTTGTATCCAAGCAACATTTTCAGTTCAAGGATCTGACAGGAGGTGTTTGAGTCTGTTTAACTGATGTGCAGCTTTCTGTTACACCAGCTGGTGGCCCTTATGCCGTTCATCTCATTCAGACATGATGACACAGCGGTGAGGTTCCCGTACAGCTGACAGTCAGGGACAGTTTGTGTCATACCAGGTCATGATGCAAGCTCGCTGAATGAGGTGGCATCATTGAATCACTTCTGGATAACTCAGTACTGTACCCTACTGTCTGAGGACGCACATACAGGACGAACTGTGGAATAATTCACAAAAGGAAATTCATCAGCTGTAAATTAGCTGGTGGATTTTATCAAGTGAGTGAAGATATCCTGGAGATCCAGAACAGCTGAGTTGGTGAGGCTGTCTGAGAAACAGCCTCCGTGTGTAAGACCACCTGTTTGTCTGCTACGGCCCCAGGTGCTGGTTATTAAGTCATCATTTAAACAGGGGGTGTGTCTCAGTCTGTGTGTGAGTGTGTGTCTGTGTGTTGACTCCCGGGCTTTGCTGTGCTAGCGTCACGAGTAGATGACTGAGATTCACTTGTTTCTGATGTTTATGCCAACAAACTCCTGGTTATTTTAGGGCTGTAAGTGTTTTTTCAACATATGAACTTTAAATTTTGTGTTATTACGTCATACATAAGAATGTGGATGATGTGAAATCTTTGCCTTCCATCCTCATAACTATTTACTTTAGTAATGTGAGGCAGTTATTATGTAGCTCAAAACAAACACAAATAAAGTTAGAGCAGTCTAAAGAGATAAACACACAACATTTAAGACAATGAGACCTCAAAAGACAGACAAATATTTACAATCAAAAGATCTAATATATTAACATTTTTTCTTAATTAATGTAGCAAAAAAAAACATGTTCTTGAAGATTTTAGGAAACATGAGCAGCCTTAGCAGATTGAGGCCTAAATTTCAGCCCCCATGTAAAGCAATATGAGCAACAGTGCATATAAAAAAGAGCAGGTTTACTTCATCTGTTAAAAGTGGAGTAGATTTTTTTTCTTTCAATAATAGTATTTTGGATAGTTTCATTATTATTTTCTAAAAAAGAAAGAAAGTAAAATTAAAAGAACAAAAAAACCCAAAACACAATGTCTCATCTTTGCCTTAGTGATCTGGAAAAAAAGGGGTCTTAAAAAAGGGGTAAAGTGTCAGGGGTCCAGAGCTTTGACTTTATTTTTGTCTTCTTGGTCCACACTGTGTGCAGGTGTGGGTGTGTTGGTGTCTAGACCTGTGAGAACAGGGGGAGGTGTCCGTCACCACACATTAGTGCTAATTGGTCTCGTCATTAGGATGTTAGTACTTTAACGTGGTGGTAAGTGTCTGTGGGACGGCCCCTGAATGCATGTTAAGGTGGCGGTTTACTCACAGCTTCACAGGAGGTTTGTCTCGTCACTGCAGGTGTGGAAGTCTTTCAACTCCGAGCTGCCAGATGGTTGGAAACTTTACAGCTTCATGGGACTTTCTGTGTTTCAGCACTGATAGGAGAGAGTGCGGGAGAAGGATTCTTTTACAATGTTTACCTGTCAGCAAATTACTGGAAAAACAACACCGTGTTTTCCACTATTTTCCTGTCTCTCTGTTTGGTCGATGTTTGACTGATAAAACTCATCTTCGGTTTAAAGAAAAATCTTTATAAAAGTATCACCTTGAGGTTTTACTTAGTTTTTAAGTCACCTCTGCATATTGCAGTAAGAAAAATGGCCTTTGAAAAGCTGTTTTGCCTTGTTGTAATATTTATTTGGTCTTCGACAGTCATCCACTGATCCCTCAAAGAGCAAAACGCGGTAACATTTAATGGTACTGAATTCCATTTGAAATGTTTGAAATTGTTTTGCTTAAAGGTGCTGTGAGGAGAATCTATTACCAGCAACATTAAGACTCTGCTACCCATGAGCACACGCGGCGACTGTCGTAATGCTGCGTTCCAGTAACCTCGGAACTGGGAGTGACATCATCTCCGACTTATTGGCGTTCCAATTGAAGTCGGAAAAAAGCATGCTGATCTACCAGGCTATTGTTAGCTGCTGTTAGCACACCCTGCGTTGTTGTTCACAAATATCACATGAAGAATGTGATTATCACTATGGCAGCATTTTTGTAAATATAAGTCTAACAATACTATGTATACAGCTGATCTAGAGCGACAAACCCCAGTCAGAAGTGCAAATAAATTGATAACTACAGGAGCTAAATAACTGTTCACACAGGGGGCATCCATCTTCAATTGTCAGCTCGGGGGTGGCAAGGTTTCACCGAGTTCCCAGTAGGAAATTCCGACTTCGGGGGACGTTCCAGTTGCAGTTTCCTACTCAGAACTCGGAAATTCCTACTTCTGACTACAACTGGAACGCACCAAAAGACATAACCCAAGCCAAAGCGTGTGTTTGTTGTGATGCTAATAAATGCCGCTCGGACCTTCCTCAGAACTCTGCATTGCTTTACAACTTCTTTTTTCAACAACTTACAGGATGCGAAGCGACGAGGTAATGTATCTCTTTCTAGTTACGTAGTGGTAGTTTTTAATGGGTGAAAACAAACAATTTTTGGAAAACTTATTATCCAAGTTTTGTAGCCAGCTGTCCGACCCGACCACTTAGCTAAGGAACAGCATTTATAGATAACCTATTTTGATGCTATAAAACTCATCTTAAAGTGTGTATTTTGATCAGGCATATATCTAAAAGTGAGACTTTTTTGTAATTACTTAGAAACTCCTCATAGCCTCTTTAAATATAATGTTAATTCTAACAGTATTTTAAACTTACAAAATAGACTTAATAACCATTCTTAAATGTTTTTCATTCAAACCCTCTCATTGACATTTTCTTTAAATGATTTGTGGGTTATCTTTTTTGAAGCTTAACACAAGCTTATATTTTAATTAATTAAATTTATATACTTTATCAATATATTTTACAGCCCCAGTTGAGAATTAGAATTAGTCTGCATGATAGAATAAGCATAGCAACTTCACTTTATAGAATGATTGCAAATCATAATAATAGTCAAAGACCCACAAATTAAGCGTATCAGATCCACTGTGCTTGCTGCAATATTGAACATATTTTGTCACCATTGTCCATTCAGCCAGCCCGGCTCTCAAAGTGTGCTATGTGTTCATGTACAAATGAGTACAGACTGAGTGTCACCCAAGTGCTCAGCTGGTGCCTGCCAGTCATGACTTACCAAATACTATGTTCACATGGTTGCCATACTTTTGATTATTTAAAGAGCCAGGTGACTGAGGGGGCAGAACTCACAGCAAGATGGAAACAGTGAAGGTTGGAGCTTAAGTTGTTCAATCACAGACCTGTAACTTTGTCGAGTGGAGGTTTTGTTTTGTTACGAATGCAGTCCCAGAAACAGGCTGTTGTGAATATAGGTGTCTTTTTCTACTTTCAGATGTCCTCATACTTTTTGAATGTGACCTGTTTTGAACAGCCAGTAAAAAATGAACTCTGCTGCTAAAAGAGGACCAAGAGAATAGGAGACACTTCAGACCTCAAAGAGTGCCACACAGTCTGTTGTCTTTCAAATGTTTATGGTGACCATGAAGCAGGATAATGTTCCTAAAAATATGAGTAACATACTTGCTGCTGTAAGTGGATGGAGATGAATCACCAGACACTTATTGCTTATGGCTGAGTGGGCCTCATATCAACAGTCTGGGTATGTAGTGTATGCAACAATTACCACATGGCCCTATTAGGGTTTGTGCAGGATGGAGTTTGGGGGACAATGATAATGGAGAAAAGCTAATGAGGCCTCTCAGCCTGACAGCTGGAGTGCTCTGTCACTCCTCTCTAACATTTTACTCTCTGTGCAATAATGTGTTACGCTGAGGCTGTCTGTGCCTTTTATTTCTGTTTTTACTGTAGATCACTGCAAGCATCACATAATCATCACTGCTGCCATCTCCACAAGGTTTCTTACTTTTAGATTGTCCACTTTCTTTGATTCACACCACCAGAGCTCTTGAATCTCCAAAATTTTGCACAATAACTACAAAATATTGGATTTTTCTGAGGGATTGTGTATAAATATGCCAGTGTAAGGGATGATTCAACCCTAGAACTTCCCACTTTCTGGATATCCACTTAAATCCTCTGAGCACACACTGTGTTTAGAGATTTGAATAATGCTTCACATGCTATAACCATAAAGTCGAGTATATAAACGGTGCTATCTGAAAAATGAGCCTCACATCCTACTCAGCATACATTAAGGACTATAGCTATCATTTGTCATTGCCAGAGCATGGGCACTTAACACTGAATATGCTCTCTCTAAACACTCATATTTATATTTTAGTGGCCTAGAATATAAAAGTTTGACTTGTTTCATCAAATCAAATGTATGGCCCTTAGTATGGTCCTACATAAGCTCCCATCTAAAGAAAAACTACTGTTTTCAAAGTCCCATCTCAGTATCATCGAGCCAATCTTAGTTAAACAAAGGATGTATCATCTGTTACTTCTCCTTTACAAGTCATACCAATCAGTAAGAATAAAATCTTTCCTAAGGGTTGAGATTCAGAGCAGAGCCTTGCTTTTCATTGGCACTCCTACCATCATTTGTCAATTTTATCCTCAACCAGTTTTGGATATACTTTCCCTCCTTTATAGAAGCAGATTCCTTCGTATTAAGATTGATCGAAGATTTGCAATATTAGATATAACAAAAAAGGCTTTACTGTATTAGTAATGATCCGAGTCAAATATTTCAACCTGATCTCAATTCTTAGTAGTAAGTAGCAGGCCATGTCTACATATAGAGGCAGGTATTTAAAACATAGCTTTTCTGTGAGTTTTAACCCTTTGTGCAAAGATAAACACAGTCTTAGATCACTGGAAATACACATTTTGGAAAACTCCAGTCAAGGATAAGATTTCAGAAATAGCTGTTTATGGTGTTCTTGTGTATACATGAATGTTAAAATGTTTGGGGTTTGAAACGTCATAGTTGTGCCAGTTCCCCCCTCTGTATGATGCCACTGTGCAATGTTATCACTTCTGTTTACATCAGCGTGATGCTGTTGATGCTGACTTTATCATGCAAAATGGACCGTGTCCATGCTTATACACATAGGCACAGTAGGTCCATCATAAAGCTGTGTCATACAACAGTATATGTTACAAACCCTGTTGAAACTTTGGACAAGACCTTTTAAGGAATGACCGTTTAGATGTTTGTGACTGTTAATGCTAATTTTATTTATTTTTTCACTACAGTATCTAACCTAGCTCATCATATAAGTTGTGGATTGGAAACTAACTGAGGAAACATTTTTCAGAAAACGGCTGTTAACGCAAGTAAAGGTCATCACAAGTTAGACAAAAACAATAGAAAGGCCTAAAGTTAGACACAAACAGTTTTTGTGGAGAAATTGCAAGAAAAAGTGGCATGTTTTAGACACTTCAGTGTATGGACTGTATGTCAAAAAATATTTTGCATGGTTGCATTTTCATAGAGAGATATTTATGAAACTTTAGAACAGAGGAGAATAATCTGTTTTCAAAAATACACAAAAGGTATACAAGAATCAAACAATCATGCCCCATGCTGTGATTTCACATAAAATCATGAATTCCTTTGAGCAGATTTATTCTTGAAACCAGGCTCTTAACATGTTCATTTCTTCTTCCAATACGAAAACAAAACTTTGTGTATGACTTGGACTTAGTGCTTTGCAGTCATTCTCAGGTGGGACTTATGGAACATCTGTTTTTAGCACCATCACATTCCCATTGGCTTCATATTCCAACGCTGGAAGTTACTACTATAGTTGTATACTTGGACTGCAAGCCTGAATGTATTAAAATAGTGTCCTTAGTTAAACCAACAAGTGAATCTGGGGCCAACTAGCAATGGTGACAATATTTTGCTCTGTTGGCTCCTGATATACAGACTTCATAGTGACAAATGTGTTGACTAACCAGTCATAGTTAGGTGACAGACTGTAGCATGCAGTTTGTAAGCTTCGTGTTGCTCTATAATTTAAACTTTTAGATAGCAAGCCTTGTCCATGATTGAAAACGTTTTGAAACTTTATCATAAAGGATAAATAAGCCTTGAGCATTGTAATGTCATTGTAAAAATAAATAATGTGAACATCGTTTTGAAATACAGTACTGTGAATAATACACCTTTGTCGCCATAAATAGACCTTGTTCAACAGGCTCAGTATCTATCAGAGGAAGTCCATCGCATCATGTTATAAACAGATCGTGTGTGTCCTTGTTTCTATGTTTTGCCATGAGATCAGCCCATTGTTGTGTTTCAGGACGAGGGATACAGTTTGTATACATTACACAGTGATTTACTATGTTTGCATTCTTATTCAGAACACAGTACACACAGCCAAATGACAAATCCCACTCACGATTACCCCTCAACAAAACAAGCCCAAGGTCGTATCTGCTTTAATGAGACATGTGAGTACAAGTTAGCAGGTCGCCAGGTCAGAGCTAGCTCTGTGTACTCATCTATATTAAGCAACATTTTAAGGTTTGGAAATGTGGGCGAATACAACAGCTGAAATATCAGTTTGTGATCAATCACTGATCTATTCTGGTGAAGCCATTCTTGTTGTATGATGCACTCTCTTCGTTGACCCCTGAAAAATGTAACTTTCCTAAAACGTGTCATAGTTTCATCAGTCAATGCAGAACAGACATAAAGCTCAAATTTACATAATCGGCCATTCATGGTGTGAGTATGTTAGCAACCATTCAAGCAGTGCTTTAAAATTCCCAAGTGAAGCACCACAAGAAGAAATTTATGTTGGAGAAACAACAAGAGAATTGCAGGCATATAAAAAAAAGGAAAAAAAGAAATAACAACATTCACTGACTATCAGATAAAGAAACCCAAAATGCTGTCACTCCAGTATTTCAGGGAACATTACTGTACCACTATACTAAAGTTGAAAGGGAACCACACGAGGCAGTTTAACCATAAGAAAATGATATTCAAATGGCCAAGGCCTGTTTTAAGAGGCCTCAAAATTTTGTCACAACAGGGGAGCATCAAATTAAATGTATACAAGCAAGGGAATAATAAGACATGTAAGGTGCATAAAATACCTTCAAAAAAATCAATTTCAATCACCTTAAAGTGGCAAGGGCTCCCATCTCCAACAGGTTCAAGCCTTGTAATAACCTTTAAAGTCCTCGTATAGAGCAATTTACAACTCAACTGATCCCTGAAACAAAGAATTAGTGAACTAAGA
Organism: Scarus forsteni; assembly: GCA_036419115.1. Lineage (NCBI taxonomy): Eukaryota > Metazoa > Chordata > Actinopteri > Labriformes > Labridae > Scarus > Scarus forsteni. Next base: position 2,801,840 of record JAZDUH010000060.1, read on the forward strand.
TTTTTAAGTTGAGTATAGTTCATAGAAATAGATGTACTACCAGATGCCTTCTGTTGCTCTTTCCTTGCTGCATCTTAATGACTTTACTACAACACCTGCTCCTGCAATCAGAGTGATGTCATAGTTACTTCCTTCAATTAAAGTCACTGAGAAACTTAAGGCCAAAGCTCATCAATTTAAGCCAAGTTAACAGCTTTCCTTTAAATTCAGACTGTAAGGTCCCTGAGTGGTTTAATCCTTATAAACTGACCAAACTGATTTTAACAAAGGACGGGCCATACAACAAACCCTACACCCACCCTGGTAGGACAGAACAGTGGAGGTGTGATGGCTGTTATATTACATTAAGATCAGTGGGAGATCGATGGAGGGTTAAGCTCAACAGGGACAGGAGGGTTGACTGGGTTTAAGGCCTTCAAAGCCTGACATCACTGTGGGAGGAAGTGGACTTGACAGTTTACCTGGCTGAGTTCCCAGGGGAAGCAATGACGATAGAATAGAGGCATGTAATCTGACCCCTCTGTAGTGACCCTCACTCCCCTCCCCTCCCCCTGACAATTGCATTGCTTGGCAGCTATGCATGGCTGGCGTAAATCAGTCTTCACCACACCGAGATGTGTCATGGTTGTCGTTTAGCGCTGCAGGTTGGGGTCATATTCACGCAAATGAAGATTAATTTGACTCCCTCACTTTGAGTCTTGTCAGAATCCTACGTGGGCTAGAAATCAGAAGGTCCTTTTTGGTTTGAGGTGTCACATGCATAGAGGAACAAGCAGACAAGCAGACTGGAAGTAGCTTGTTGTATTTTTACCTTGAAAATAGATCTAAAAGTGTCTTCCAGCCAGTTGAACTGGCTGTACACTCAGAGGGGCTTAGCTGTGCTTGTATGTGAGATGTAAATAGAACTCTACTTAGGACAGGAGGGCAACCTGCGTATAGGCTGCTATGCAGAAACAATGTGACTTTTTTATTGCCCAAAGATATAAATCCTTGATGGAGGTGCTTCAGTGCCAAAATGGCTGCCAGGACGTTGGTACAGGTAGAGGGCAACTGGATCTGCGGGCACTCAGAGTATTCTTAGCGGTATGTCTGCTGACGGCCTCTGCGCTCACTGCTCGGGGATCAAAGAGAGCTTAGAGTATCTGTTTGTATGTGTACATCTGTGTTTGTGACCCCTCTCATAATTCAAACTGTATCCACAACAGTGATTTAACAGCATTTTGCCATTTTTATACTTTGACACTTTCATAGGGATTCTGTAGCAGTGTAATACCATTGCCCCCGTCTGTTAATTCACAGCATACCAAGGCCTCGCAGAAGTGCTCTGAACACTCAGAGTCAGACAAACACACACACTGAGCTCACCTGCTGGCTCCACTTATTCCATCTTGTCTGTGCTCTACTGTACTTCCAAGGCTGGCACAGGAGTGGGACCACTCCTCCTCTGTAATATGTCCATATTATTTATGCTGATGTTAAAAATCCACAGGGCTTTAAAAATCATGCATAAAACTGCACTGTAATTAAGAAGCATTTGTACAACAACAGTGCTTTTTGGCTTCATCAGTTGCACAATATCACTGCCTGTTTATTGTATGCTTTAGCCTTGCTAATGCTAACTCCCTAAAGCAAGTGCTAAGAAATATTTTGAAACAACTATCTGACTGAAGGAACTCTTGAACATTGTAAACTCTGCTTTGACACATAAAACTATAACATGCTTAAGTAACTAGAGGTGGCTCTGCTAGTGCGATGATGAATAATGTGGCATTCCCAGAGCAGAGCTGTTGAATATGGCACTGAACAGACCAATTACCACAGAGTGGAACAGTAAAATAATCAGAACAGACTGGGTCCTTGTGGTGAAACGGACCTCAGGGTGCTTCTCACACTTAACACTAATGGTCTGAACCAAACAAACAAATTTACCTGAATATCACAACAGTTTGCAAGCTAATGTAGCTCTTACTGGCAATATCAAGCAGGGAATGGCTAACATTAGTATTGGTTGAATAACAACACTCTGCTTCCCTTAACAGGTTAGAATCTATGTGAAAAGCCATTGCAAGTCACTCCTGCAAATATGCCATTTTTATCAGAGCAGCCTTAATACACCATACTGCCTAGCTGCTTCCAAGTAAATGTTGTTTTTATAGGAAACCAGTTTTGTATTTCCAAGTCATAGTGCACTTGCTAGATGGCAAGAGCCAGGGCCACAGCTAGACTTTTGTTTTTTTTTAATTGTAGTTCAGCTTCTTGCCACTATTTGGCAGCTGCCATTCAGCCAGTCTAACTCTCTGTCTCTCTGCTTCATATTGTTTGTTAGTCCGTCACTGGGACAGAATATAAAGTATACCCATGTTGCAGGGACCATTCTTTATTTAAATAATACTGATCAGAAACAGCATTTTTGTGGATATAATATTGCAGACTGTATGCTAGGTGAGAATTAAAAACGTAGACAATTCACAGGAAAAACAAGCATGATATGCAGTGTCTGCATGGTCCATGTTTTTTTTTCTGACATTTATTGTTCTTATTGTAATTGTTGTTTTTAAATACTTTTTAATATATTTTTAACCATTTGCTTTTACTTGTTTGTGTTTTAAGCTGTACAGCACATTGGTCAGCTGTGGTTGTTTTAAAATGTGCTATATAAATAAAGTTAGACTTGACTTGACTGAAAAGATTGCAATATTTTGATATACTGTACCATCACCTTGAGCTGGACAATTAATCAAGTTTAAATCTCAATTACAGTTACTGCCTTCCAAACTTATGAAAACATCATTGGAAAAAAAGGAAAGGGAGCAGTTAGAAAAAAAGGAAAAAAACAGGGTTGTGATTAAAGATTTTGAACTAGTTGTCTTTTTTGGTAATTATTGCCCAACCTTGAATTTTCTAGTTAAGAGATGTTACGCATGACCATAGAGTTTCAGTGAAAGCATGGGTTGTGTATTATAAAATCAGTGAGTAATCTTGTTTCATAATCAGAATTTAAATATTTATTTAAATAACCTTGATTGTGATTTTTGCTATAATTATGCAGCCCTATCATCACCCTTGAATACAGATGTATATATACAGATTCTTGACAGTATGCAGCCCTAGAAATGCGGACCAGTTTTTTCCTGGACATTGGCTATTATGAACATGATTGTAACCTGGTCAAATTGTTAGGTGCTGCTCAAACTCAATACAGTAAGGTTTATGCAGCTCTGTCATTGTGAACAATTCATCTAGTAACGGCATTAGGGCTACATTTTTCTAGGTACAAGCTTTTTATTGATTCAGATGCTCCAACAACCTAACACTAAGTATTCCCCTCTTGGGCTTTAAGACCAAAGTGTTCCCTTATAAAGGTGTGATTCCACCATCCTCTGTCTAAAAATGCCCTTGGTATGGAGAGGAGGCCTCCGCTTCCACTAATACTCCCATTGCCACACAGAAGAACCATCTGCCGTGCTGCTCTGGATGAAACCTTGCTTGCCTGCATGACTCACAAACAGACAGCTTCATCCCCCTGGTATAAAGCGATCCTGACCAGCCATAAAGCACACTCCCCTGGCTGTTTCCACTAGCAGGCAGAACATCAGCTCTGCACACACTATTCTGGTGGTGAAAGTACTTGTACAAACATGCTCATCAATATTTATTGTTTAAGAATTTATATTGAAGTGTGGTGCTGGTCAAGTAATGCCAGATGGCTATACATGATAGGAAATTTTACAAATGATGACTGAATTGAATAATGGATAGCAATTTAGAATGATTACTAAATCACTGTTCAGATAAAGACTTGTTATTCAACAAGGGAGTTTTAACAAATCCAGAAAACAGTTGCTTCTGTATGAACTGAGCCATTGTATCTTAGGCCAGGCCAACTGACAGTTTTACCCATGATTCAGTTTTTCAGGTTGGCATCAGCTAGAGGAGTCTACATCAGTTATTTCAGCATCATGCTACAGTATAAATTAGATTTAATCAGAGCCACTCCAGTCAGAGATTTTAATCATTTGTTGCATTCAGTAATTTTGCTTGGTAATGAAGGCCCCTTGAGATTTTGGTCCATTTGTTGGTGACTGGAGGCCACTGAAGAACAGTGAACTGTCATTTTTAGGAATCGGTTGTAGATTATTTGAGCTCTGGGACATGGGCCATTATCCTGCTGGAAATAACCATCAGAGGATGGATACACCATGATCATACAGGAACAGACGTGGTCAGCAAACAATATTCAGGTAGGCTGTGGACTTTCAACAATGCTAAATCGGTTTTAAGAGGCCCAAAAGCAAAACAGGATTGAAAACAGGATCCATGCAGTTTGCAACAACCTCTGATCCTTCCATCTGTATTTGGCAGCAGAAATCCAATCTCATCAGACCAAGTAACATGTCTCCAATCTAATGTTTAATTTTGGTGAGTCCTTGTGAACTGTAGCTTCAGTTTCCTGTTCTCAGCTGTCAGGAGGGCCAGCTGGTGGGGTCACTGCTGCTGACCATCTGCTTTAAGATTTGAGGTGCTATGCATTTAGAAATGTTTTTTTTTCGTATACCTTGTTTGCAATGAGTAGTGAGTTTAAAGTACTATATTCATCTCTGACCAGTCTAGCCTTTATTCTTTTTGCACTGAACTGCTGCACACTGGATACTGGATATTTTCTCATTCTGGACCGTCTCTATAAACCCTGGAGAAAACTGTGTGTAAAGTTCTCAGTAGATCAGCAGCTCTGAAATGCTCAAACCAGTCAGTCTGGTACCAATAGTTTCACGTTTGAATTCACTCGTATCGCATTTAGCCACATTGTGATCCTTTTTTATTTATTTTTGGCGATTATGTGCCTTTATTGATAGGAGAGAATGACAGTGGATAGGCTTGTGAAAGGGGGTGAGAGTGTAGGGGAAGACACTCTGCAAACTGGTCACAGGCTGGATTTGAGCCTGGACCAGCAGAAGTATGTTTATGGGATGTGCCTGCGTGCTAACCACTCTGCCTACCATCTCTCAGCCATATTGTGATCCTTGATCTGAACTTCGGCGGGTCATCTTGATCACGTCTACATGACCAAATACATTGAGTTGCTGTCATGTGGTTGACTTTTTGTTTAACAAAAACTTTATCAGATGAACCTTGTAAAGTAGCAAATGAGAGTACAACCTCGTCTATAAGTTACATGCAGCAATAGGACAGGTATCAGAGGCAGAAGTTAAAAATGGGAAGAACTGGGGGATATTGCTATCAACAAAACATGTTTTGTTGATGTGGTGTTAATATTTTTTTCAAAGCGGTGTGGAACAGTGGTGGCAACAATTGAAAGTTTTTACTCATCACAGCTTCAGTTTTTGATCTGTGGAGAGCTTTGGTTGATGTTTTGCCAACAGATGTGTCTCTGGTCCCACTCCAGCTCTTCTGGTGTGAAACATCTATGCTGCTTGTATTCCCTGTTGACTGTCAGAATCATCCAGCGGTAACTCTGCCGGATATCTGTGGACGTTCCATTTATTTTGGCTGCACCATGCCTCTGACAATCCAGATGGATGTCATCCCAATGGTTTGAGGATCCATAGGCTTTCCACAGACACAAGACATTTTACTTCTTCATCATCAGATGTCACTTAAGGGGGGAAATTCTGTTTGTATCCGTCTCTTGAATACTTTCACAGAGACACACCTCTGCTGTAAATTATAGTAATCTGGCTCCTTCAACCTCCTGTATCACACCCTGTTTATTTAGTTTGGAGTAGTTTCAACTCCCAATTTGTACATTAAACCCAAGGTCACTGCAAATGTGACATTCTGTTGTCATGATATCAAAGTATCGTATCACAAGATCTGTAATTCTTCCTGGAGTTTCAAAGTTTTTCCTGACGTTAGATTTTCAGTTACTGGAGAAAAACTAGAGATTTATTGATGATGGCAGCTGTTTGGAAATCTTGTTCGGATTTTAATGATGAAATCCTGCTTATTTGACATTTAGAATTAAAACCTGAACAAACTTGAGGAGTAATCTGTCTTGACTCATACTGAGTCACTGCGAAACATAATTCAGAGGCCCCTGTGTTTTTTATATCCTGTGTAAAGTTTTCTTTGCTGTAGATATGGTTGCACCCAAAAAAGAAACCCCAGGATGCCCTTGTAAACAAGAGGCTCCCTCTAATCTGTGCAGCTGACAGGGAGGCCGGAGGGTCCCAGGGTCGCCGAGCTGGTTATTTAAGTCCCCCAAGTTCACCTTGACATGTGTGCTGACAGGAAGAGAGCACGGCAGATCCCCTTTCTTCGCTTGTGATAGCCTGAATTCACAGTGCAGCTGCCAGTGTGCGGCCATACTGCAACTTACGAGAAGCTAGACATGAAAGATGAAATATAGAGACTTACAGAGAAGAAATGAGTCCAAGAGAAGAGAAGCAAAGAATAAAAGTAAATAATGTTAGTTTTATGCATACTGCCTACTGTGACCAGTATTACGTCACTTATAAAGGTTTAGGCTTCTCTGGCTTCACATTCATGACAGAGGACTTCTAGGCTTAAGACAACAAATAACACTGTATTGAGACTTCTCCTTACCTTGGGCAGGAGTTGAATCTACCTGATTCAATATCTGCAACTAGATAGGTCCATCTTGATAAACTCCAGTCTACAACAATTGTGAGTGGCCCAAAGCACCGCAGCCCCGTCAGTGTCCTTTAGGGCAGGAAATGGTGTGAGCTATGAACAAGAGGACAGCAGGAGGTGATGGTTCAGAAAGAGATTAGCATAAATGTTAACAACCTCAATCATAGGTTTATTAGATCTGAACTCTATTTCTATATTAAATTAGGAACAAAAAACACTAAAAGTATTTATTGATTAAATTGTGTATTGACTCCACTTCAGGGAGTATGGGGTGGCAAGCCCAGAGCAGAGCATAGGTACAAAACCCGATAAATGTACTGTAAGGAACATAGCAATGAGCAGTCATCCATGCTGAACAGACAGGGCTACGTGAAGAGGGTCTGTTAGTGATGGGAACTCCAACAAAGAAAAGTGGATCAGTGGTACTATATGTGTAAGTTAGCAGTTTGTCTGAACATAACATAGTAGTTTCCACAAAATCAGTATCAAACTGTTTCAGCAGAAATTGTGACACACATAATGGTATCAATTTGTATCCAGGCATCGATTTTGCTTGTGTCCCAAGACAACAAAAAGTAACTATTGATGCAATGATTCAGACTTTCTTGTTTGTATTCGATCAAAATACTTTCATTTCTTCTCCGACATCAGTAAACAAGTGTGTTTGTGGAGCAACACACAACAGCTCTTTGTTCAAGTCAGTTGCTGTGAACAACACTTCCAATAAACTAGTTGCTGGATGCTAAATTTTGTCAGCACTGATAAACACAGAGCTGCAATTCAAACGCATGTTTTATCAAATAGATCATTGATTCTGCTTTCTTTCACACAAAAAGACTCATGCAGGTCTTTACTCACACAGTATTCAAAACAGACTTTTATTATTAGCACAGCATTTTCTCTTCAGCTGTGAGTCACACACTATTGCTGTCTGACCTATTGATGCAAATGACCCAGAAATACACAACCAGCTTTGAATAATAACATTGTTTAGCTCAAAACAGCTGAGCTGTATTTTAAGTGATGGGTGCTTTGACAAAAACTGGCGTTTTTACTTCAGCAATCTGTAACCTTTTTCCACATGGACTTGTGGAGCTCAACCTGTCAAGTGAACTCGGAGAGCTACCAATGCTAATGCTAGCCACACTGTGCTTGATACTGACAGGGAATATTTCATTCACTTGCTCAATGTTGTAATATTTCACCAAATTCAAGCTATGATTGACTACCTTAATGTTTACTTGCCCTGTTTGGTCATTGTTTGGTTCATATTGTTTTCTGTATCACATGGAAGCAAATGGAGACCCCTGTTTTAAGGTGGACCAGAGTTTGGCCTGACACATTTCAAGAGCAAAACTGCTAAATCTGTAATTATTTGTCTTCATCTGTGGGCTCTCTCACAGTTTTAAAATCAGTTAAGATAGAACTTCTATGTGCCAGGCTTTATTTGGTGACTCTGAGTAGGCTTTAGCTGTCGTGTGCATGAGGGCCGTCTCTCTATATGTGTCAGCTCACTGATTGGCTGGAGACCAATTCAGGGTGTCTCTGGCCCAATGACAGCTGGAACAAGCACAAGCCCCCCAACCTCACCCCCCCCCAAAAACAAACAGGATCAGTGATCCAAGTAATTGATGGATGGATCTTCCTCGTCACTCAAGGAGCAAATCTGTTCAATTTGTCATCATCAGTCTTTATCTGTTGGGTGTGGCATTTTAATCATCTGTTAATATGTTAGATATTTTTAAGTGTGGGCCAGCTTTGAGGTAAACGTGCACTCATAGAGGCACTCTTTCATGTATTAATAGCCCCTGCCCCTCCTCCAGAAGGGTAGTAGCAGTTTAGCCCTTTGAAAACATGATCAAGCACGAACAAGAAATGGTTTGTAGTTGAACGTACATGTGCACTAAGTAAAGAAATAAGTGTAAAGAGGTGTTTGCAGTAGGTGAGTGAGGCAAAAGTACCATCTGGTTTGCTCATAAAAAATGTTGTAGTGCTCTCGGCCACCTGATCTCCCCTCTCTCCCACTGTTTCGGTCTGAACACAACACACACACCCAGCAGCCTCACGTCATAAACTTGTTAGCATCTTGTTTGAAAAGTGTTCACAGCCAGCTAAGAGCGAGCGAACGAGAGAAACATTTGGCCTCCTGCTCTCCTCACAACTGAGCCTGATGGTTTTAAACAAGGATGGAGCATGTCTTTGTGTGACTTACTTTTGGCACCCAACATATGAGTGCTTCCTCTCTCAAAGAGTACGAACACTCTATTGAATGACACTTTCCAAAGTGGGCATCCACTGTATCAGGTTCCATCTTGGCCCATTCTGTGCATGTTTGCGTGAAGTGAATTAAGGAAATGCTTGGTTCTTCAGCCAGAGCCAACCACAAACAAGCAGTCATCTTGTATTCTCCATGTAAAGGCATGCTGGTGAATACAGCTCAGTGAAATTAGGTGAAATTGAGGCTGACCACCCTCTTGGGCAACTGGCCCCCTAAAGAACAATTACTCCTCAGCTGCCTCTTGTGGGAAAAAGTAGTTCAAATGGAGATGTTGAATTTTTTGCTACAAGGACCACTGAAAAGAAAGTTAAGATTCACCATGAAATGGTTCTTCAGTTTTGACACATGGATTCAATAAAATGAAATACCCTCTGCTGGATTGTTGACTCTCTTCTGCAAATAGACGATTTCATCCAGAGTATTATAATTTTCAGTTGGCACAGAAGCTGTTACATAGTTTGCAAGAGTTACCCTAACAGTTTTACAGAAAAGTGTGTTTCCAGGTGTTCAGAGAAGCTCAACATATGTGGAAATGTTGTAAAAATGTCAGCATAGGTTGGGGCTGAAGTATTCGGAGGTGTGGTGTTTGAAGGATTTGACCTCAGTAGGCCCCTGTGGCCTCCTACTTATCTTCTGAAGGCCAGAGGGTTCACACTGAGTATTGTATTTGGTTCCTGGCACTACAAAATTTGCATCTGTTGATTATTTTGTTTTTACTATTTCTTTTTGATGGATGGTCTCAAAACATTTTAAACACAGGGCCAAGACACCCCTGCTATTATAATTTACAGTCACGTCAAGTTTTGGAAAAATCTTTAAACGGCAGTTTTATAGCTGATAATAATATATGTGATGAACAAAAGTTTATGAAACTTCAAAAAACTTCCCTAGACTACTACATTTCCATGGAGGTTAAATGTATGCACTCTTGTTAGAGAATGTCCTCCTAATCTAATGGCCTCATCTTGTAGTATTATCATTTATTAAAAAAATGATTAGTAATAATTGCATCAGGTCCTCAGAAATTTTTGTAGTCCATGTTTTGCAGTTTGTAATAATTATTGTAAAAACACAATGTGTTTTGCTTGATAATACAAAAGGTTGGGCAAAGTTAGATGCAGTTTTTGTTGCAGAAGGACGTGCCTTTGTCTTGGACCTTTTTTCAGGCAATTAACCAAAAAGCTTTTGTAATATCTAATAGACTGTGGGACTTGGAAACAGTACATGCGAAAATACTAACTTACTTTCCCATTTTGGCTGTCATTCCTGCAGCGCTCCATTTGTACCCATTTCACCTAGATACTATGAATCCTTTTCTTAGTGACTTTCTGCCAACAATTTAGCCAGTGGCTCATTAATACATGTTTTAGACATGAACAAATACATTCTTCTGCATGCATGTCTCATACAAACTAAATGCCTAACTTCTAGTAAATAGATTATATAGTCTATGTTAAATTTCTTACTGTTATCCCTAAAAGAGGCAGTAAATTTACTCCTGTTGATGTTTAGCATGCATGCTGATAAATGTCAGGGAGAAAACCCATGGAAGTGCAAATAGTGGATAAATGCTGTGATGTCTGCAAATTACAAGCCAGTGGCAACATTCAAATTGATTGTGACATTATTTTTGTGGTAGGCCTGGTCAGAACACTAACTTCTTTGATATACTTGTTGCAGCAAAATTCAAAATATGACAGCGAATAGTGACCCAGATGCTAAAATTGAGAAACATTCTAAACAAACCATTTGTTTGCAAACTGTTTATCAATTATTTGATCAGTAAGTATTTATTGTTTTTCTACTCCTCCACCAATCAAACCATATAAAAATAAAGCTGCTCATATATTAGTAGATATTTACCCTTGCAGTGGTATAAGTGTTTCTACAATATCATATTCAGTATCTTCAACAACTAACATAACACAAAATACATTGTTTGCCCTCCACTTTCTGTGATGGTCATTTGACTGGATGCTGTCAACATTTCCATCCAGCATTGCAACATGACAGCCTTTTTTTTTTAGACTCCTGTGCAGCCTGATAGCTTTGGAGGCAATTTATGATTGCCACCGGTTTTGCTTTGGTGTTCCTGTTTTTTTATTTGTTAAAAAAGGAATTTAGTTTGGATCCAAGAATAGAGAGAGATGTCAACTCTACCAAATGGTGCTGTCAGTTCTAAAATAACTGGTAGAGGGAGCAACGCCATGGATCGTTCTTTTGCTAATGATCATTGTAATCTATAGGAATCAAGAGCTAAGATGTCAAAATGGGAGGGTTTCTTCCCAGGCACAAGAACCTATAGCCCTCTATCATGATCAACTGAGACCAAACAATCTGTTGTTTATTAGACAATGGGTTTTGAGATGATACAGTAAAACTGCCACCAAGTATTACTTGTGAAGAGTTGGTAGTCCAATAGGACATTTGTTTTCAAGAGCAGATTGCCTTGGTGTGTGTTGTGATGCATTATTTGCTCACTTAGTGACTATAAGGTCTTTTACAGCCTGTTACTACTGTAGTTAGAGTGTGAAATCGTAAGTGTGATATTCACACAGGGACTAATTAACACTGTGAAAAAACTAAAAAGTGTGAACAAGAGCAAAGTGTCAGTGAGGTGTGAATTCAGAGAACACTTTCTGTTTGTAGCTTTTCCAACGAATGTGTTAACCTGCAACCTCAAGGCTGCAGAACCATGCCATATATTTTTTACCAAAATGTTGACAATCAAACAGGTTGAACACCAGATGAACCAGAACAGAGGGTCAGGACTGAAATACAGTGTGTAAGTTGTTTTGTTGGACATTTTTCGGCCATCTGGAATTCAACTCAAGTGTCCATGAGAAAAACATCTGACTTTGAACATAAAGCTAAAGGTTCGTGTGTGTTTGGTGGTTTCATCCAATACAATCAAATGTTGTTTGCATTCACATACTTTGGTTTTTCAGCCTCAGCTCTCTGGCTGTAAGTTTATGAGGAAACTTTCAGCCAAACCTCACAAAACATCAGATAAAATATCACCTCTTTTTCCTCTCAGGGTATAACTCTATCTTAGTCATAATTTATTACAACTTAGGTGTTTTTCAGGAGGTTTTACTGTTATTCCTCTCTGTTAGAGCATTGTTGGCAGAGTTCAGAGTGAAGGTCTGAAGATTCTCACAAGTACAAGCTGTCAGGTGATTAAGTTTTAGTAAAGTGAACTTCCTCGATCAATTCTGAGCTCTTAATCATTTTCTCAAGTGGCTACCACCCATCCTGCCATTGTATCACTGAGTTTTAGCATCACCTCGTCTTTTCATTATACGTATTATAAACCTAAGGACAACGTTGGTGCATTACTGCATTTGATTTAACTGAACCCTTTATATAAACACTTTGTTTGCTCAAGGTTGGAGCCCCTTTTGCACTGACCTGCTCTTCTAATCTTCATGGCATAAATTCAACAAGGTGCTGGACACCTGTGATTTTGGTTGACACTGACATAGCTGAAAGATTCTCAGCAGCATATTCATGATGTACATTGTCTGTTCCAAAATCTGGAGTTTGGTAGTCACTATTTTACAGTGAATTTAATATGTTCAAGGAAACCAGTTTGGGATGATTTGAACTTTGTGACATGGCATGAAATCCTGCTGGAGGTAGCCACCAGTGCACTGTCATGGAGGGATCGACATAACAATACTGAAGTAGGCTCTCGCTTTCAGACTGAAAACAATGTGGTAAAAATTGCCAAACTCTGTGGGAGTGTAAATGCTTAAAGTTGAATAAAACAATTATTTTTGTAAATTAGACAGCAAAGCAAATGATAACAATTCTTACTGCTCTTAAAAGGTGTAATAAGCTTGATTTTATTTCATCAGTTAGATATTAGGTCCAAGTTCTAAATACAAGCCAAATACAAGTGGATCATGGGCTGCAGATAGCTACCTGGCAACAGTTTGTACACCCTGTGCCACACCATTACACCAACAGCCAGACTTGTCTAGTCAAGATGGATCTATACTCACATGTTGATTACATCCAATTCCGACCCTACAATCTAGATGTAGCTGCAGATCCAGACTTATCAGATCAGGCAACATGTTTCAAATCCTCTATTGTCCAATTTCAGTGTGTCTGTGCAAGTTGGAACTACTGTTTTCTTTTCTTAGTTACCTGTCAATCATTGTAAACTGCTTTGGCCATTCTCCTCTTATGCCAGTGTCTCTATGCTACTGATTTATTCACAATTATTGCTCAACCTAACAGTTGTTGGGTCTCTGGACCATCGACCACCAAAATCAGTCGTTCTGTTTTGTGAAGTGTGTCAACAGACCAGTGTGGGATGCCTCATGACTCCACAACAGAAAGTCTTGCAGATTTGATTTTTGTCTCCCTCGTCAGAGACATTGACCAACAAGAACACAGAGATCTCTGTATGTTGTGCAGACACCGATGTAAACAAACCAAGGTTGATGTCTTTAGAACAGCTTGAGAACTATGAGACATAAGAAACATTTCAAAGACTCTGAAAAACAGCATCCCTGCTCTTATGATGTGTTGCAGAGGGGCATAATTAATGGGTCTATGGTGGACTAATCTGATATATTGACAATCAATGTGTAGATGAATTTTTGGGTGTATAATCATGTTGTTTCGCCTTGGCATTACCTGTGGCATCAAGGCTTTTTCACCACGTGCATTTTCCTACATGCACTGAATTGCTGCAATGTGATTCACTTGGTAGCTGTTCAGTTAACAAGCAGTTAATTGATGTATCTGATAAAGTGGCTGGTAGTTTATGTCATGATCAGAACTAGGCCTTTTTCTACTAAACATCAACTCTACAGTGTAAACACCATGATGCTGCGTCACCATCAGCTCTATTAAGCTAATGGACTCATTAAGATACATTTATTCAATAATGACTGCATGCAGGGAACACCGAGCCAAAATTGACATGCTGTAAGTTGTCAAGAGGGTGAAACACCCACAGCTCCGTGACTGGGACCCCTCAAATACACACATAAACACACACACACCACACGCTAACTCCCTGTTTGGCATACAGTGTGTGAGGCCTGCATTACTTTGCTCCAGACATCCTGTGGGTATCAGAGCGATTTAGCAAACCCACAGGGAGCATGCTCTTATGTTAACAGAGCTGGGCCGCCGGCCAATAACAGCACGTTTCAGAGGCATTCTTAAGGAGCGCAGTTGAGAATTACTTTTTTTTTCTTCTTCTTATGCTGGCTGCAAAATGGTATGGTAGTTAAAATTGCAGTAGCTCATTTGGAAAAGGTCAAGCATCACCTTCAGAGGTCATCTGTAATTAGGGGCACTTGAAAGACTGGGCCGAATGGAAACACACACACATACTCACACTACAGTCTTTAACATATGGTATTGGGCAATTGACCGCAAAGGGATCAACATCTTCAAGCAATTTTTAAAAGTGTCCAATTTAAATGTCTAAAAATATCACAACAACAGTAAGGGAATTTTCAAAAGAAAAGCATTTACAAAGAAATTTCAACACCTCATTATTGAGTTAAACAAAAGTACATAATCCATTTATAAAAGCTGGACACTAGGGAATTCCAATATGAGTGACTGTTTAGGATAGTGAAGAAGTTATTTGAAAATCTTTAAGGTGATCAACAGATCATGTCATGACATGTAAGTGGGTGGTGTATGTTGTATATTTGAAGTTCTGGTACACAGTGTTTTATGCTGAAATGCTGAAAACTTAATCAAAAGTATTAATTGTTAAATATATTTTGACTGGTTTTGTGAAATATTTTCAACAGCTTTTAAAACCAGTTATTTCAGTGTACTATTCATTTGTTTGTGTACTTGTGAGACACACAACTATTCAGGAAAGGGGTCACTTCCATAATCCCTCTACCCATCCATTATCTATACCTCTTATACCTTTTTGAGTCACAGGGGGCTGGAGCCTATCCCAGCTGAAACTGGGCGAGAGGCAACTATTCACACACTAACTCACACCCAAGGTTGATTTAGAGTAACCTGTTTTTGGTCAGTGGAATTTACAATAGTAATGCCGTATGATAATTAGGAAGGTGAGAGTCTTGGAGGGTGGTAACATGGACCTGGTCATGACCCTGTTTTAACCCCAACTCAAGCATCTGGAGTTAAACTCTGACTGATCTCTGAGGGCCCTCTTTTTCAACTTATGTTAATAACTTAAGATACCCACCTATTGAATAACTGATACAACCTCTGGTGTTGAAAAATGAGGCCAGTTCACAAGTTCAACAAAAGGAGCTTGTTCCTTGGGGGTCTGCATTAGGCTTGCTGCAAAAAAAAACAAGAATTATCTGCCGCAAAGTGTAGCATATACATTTAGGGGGAAAATTTACCTAAACTAAACTTGAGGTATGCAATAAATTCTGATACACATGGGCACTTTTTTGGTAAACATGGTTTAAGTTTGAATTGATTTTTGCTTCATGATGGTAGTGTTTTTTTGGTTGAATTAATGTAATTAATTTAACCAAAAAAATAATTTATGCTTTCTTATCCTATTAATTCCAAGTGTCAAGTTAAAATTAGCCTAATAAATGACATAACTAGTTGACTGAGAGTTGGTATGGGTACATAAGATAGGATAAGACAGGACTTAAATTCAGAGATGGGCAAATAGCCACTCCAAGTGTGGATAAATAACTTGAATAACCAATAAATACTGTATCACTTGGATTAGAGCAATGGCTTAAGCTAGCCTGAATTCTGAGTTATGCTTATTAGATTAATTATTACTACTTGCAATTGAGCAAAAAGACACAGATCCTTTAATTGATGTACAACATCAATTGATACCTCCCCAAGAGAGCTTTTTTCTCCTCCTATCGTATGAGTAACTGTTATTGTGAACGGAGCATCTCACAGTTGCCACAATTTTGCCCTCTGGCAATGAGAACAGAACTAATGTGGGCCTTCAATGCAAATTTAAAATAGATAGTTGCTGTTTTGTATAAATTAATACATAAATAATTAAATAAATAAAAGCCCCATAATGAAATGGGACCTAAAACTGGACCTTGAGGCACACCACAAGTAATTTTAAGAAATATATATTTTTGCATTTGCTGCAAAGTTCTATGTATTAAAAATAATGTAGAGAATAAGGTGTTGAAAACAGTGAATGTAGAAAGTGTTTCTTTGTTTCAATTTGTAACAAAGCATTTTCATCATGGTGAACACCAACATTAGGGTGTGCTGACATTTTATAGCAAATGACAGCAGCTCCGTTGGTGTTGCTACCATCAGTCACAAATCTTTGCTACACGTTCTAGTCAGTATTTATCACATGCTTCTTTATTTGCCGACTCTTAAACAAGTAATACACTGATTATTGTTTAATCATACCTTTTTTTTTTATCACTTTATTAGTCAAATTGTGGCCAGATCCTGTATTTTAGTGTTATTTAGACATTATTTTAACAATGACTCACTGTAGAAGCATATTGTTCAGTAAACATCTATCACTGTGCATGTCTTTGCTCCTCTTTATACCCAATTTGCCCTCTGACACACTTACAAAATTGAATATTGAATCTTGGATCGACTTAAGCAGCTTCATAATCCTATAATCATGTACTGGCTATGATAAAGCCAGGAGACAAGAGCTTTGTTTATGGTCCGAATGAAAACAAAAATAACTACACGTTTGAAGGACGCATCCATCAGCTTTGCATTTTCAACAAATAATTTTAAACAACTGGAACTTTGAACAATATTATTTTCATATGTGAAATTGTTCTCATCTCCTCAAAAGCCGCCCTGGTGTGTTTTCCCATCTGTCAGCTGTAACATCAACAGTCAGCTCAGGAGAGAAAAGTTTATTTGCTGTGGTGACGTTGATGAATGTGCTGCCTCCATGTTCGACATTTGAGCACTTCTTCACAGGCTCCCTCTGCCTTGGACACGTCATGTCAACCAATAACATAGATCTGACTGGCAGCCTGTGTATTGAATTAAAGCTGACTTTGTGATTTTTGTATTCGTTTTGTGGTTTGATTATTATTGGGCTGCAGTATGCTGAGGTTTGTAGATTTCTCCCTGTTACTGGAATTAAGCCAAGATGCTCCTCCACTCTACATTTAAAGTTGGTGACTGGAGATCGAGTTCTACATATTTGGGTTTGAAAAAGAGCAGAGGAATGTGGAAAGCTGAAACCTACAACCTGGACTACAGGAAAAGGAGCTGTGCCAGACATGGGCTGAATGTTCAGCTTTAAAGAAGAGCTGTGTTCAGATTATTTGTGCTTTAGAAAATATTGTCAGTCAGATAAATGAAGTATTTCTTTATTAAGAATACATGCACAGCCAATGTCAACAGTTACCATCCTGAAAGCATTTCTTTTTTGTATTTAACCTGCATGTGGTCTGTTCTTCAATGCATATGTCAAAATTCTAAAAAACACCAGGAAAGGCTTTTGTCCCATCTGCAAGTGCATGGTAAAGCAGCAGGTAGTGCTGCCCCATACCAAAAAAAATCAGGATCTACTCTCTATTCTGGTGATGATTTTAATGTTAAAGATGCTATGAGGAGTTTCTAAGTAATTACAAAAAGTCTCACTTTTAGGTATATGCCTGATCAAAATACACACTTTAAGATGAGTTTTATATGATCAAAATAGGTTATCTATAAATGCTATTCCTTAGCTAAGTGGTCGGGTCGGACAGGGCTGGACTGGCCTGGACTGGCCTGGATACTCAACTTCGGGAACAAGACAATTAAAACTAGAGCAAATTTATATTATTCAGACACGTCTTAGAGCACCGGGCTGTAAGTAGTGATATATATAGCCGGCTACAAAAGTACGATACTAAGTTTTCCAAAATTGTCACGTCTTTTGGTGTGTTCCAGTTGTAGTCAGAAGCTGGAATTTCAGAGTTTCAAGTAGGAAATTGCAACTAGAACGTCCCCCAAAGTCGGAATTTCCTACTGGGAACTCGGTGAAACCTCGCCACTCCTGAGTTGACAATCAAAGATGGATGCCCCCAGTGTGAACAGTTATTTAGCTCCTGTAATAATCTATTTATTTGCACTTCTGACTGGGGTGTGTCGCTCTAGATCAGCTGTATACATAGTATTGTTAGACTTATATTTACAAAAATGTTGCCATAGTGATAATCACATTTTTCATGTGATATTTGTGAACAACAACGCAGGGTGTGCTAACAGTAGCTAACAATAGTCTGGTAGATCGGCATGTTTTTTTCCAACTTCAGCTGGAATGCGGATAAGTCGGAGATGATGTCACTCCCAGTTTCGAGGTTACTGGAACGCAGCATTACGACAGTCGCTGCGCGTGCTCATGGTAGCAGAGTCTTTATGTAGATTAGATTAGAACTAGATTCCCCTTATAGCACCTTTAATTTGAAATGTTCTACCTTCTCCATATGTCAGCTATAGATTGGTTAGCAACCAGTGCAGGGGCATCCCTGTCTTTTGCCCATAGTCAGATGGGACAGGCCCCCATAAAGGACAAATAGGTGGATAAATCTACAGTATTTTGAATGTCTGAATCAGTCATTTAACACTGTGTTCTAATGCTAAATTTAATTCAAAGTCAACAATTACACTTCATGAGAGTTTAAGTAACAATGATCCAAAACTCACTGTGGTTTGGAACCATATCGACACTTAAGAAGGATTACTATTTACTTTGATAGTGTTAATTTTTCCATACTGATTTTGCTGTGTAAGGATACAAATATTTTTGTTTGCAGGTAGAAATACGGTAAAACAGTCATTGATAAATGAGCTGAAGCCTGTACTTATTTTAGTCTACTTGGCATCTCGTATCACTTACAGTATGTGTCACTGACGCAGCAGTGGAGCATTCCGGTTTTAAGTGATTTATCAAAGGACAGATCAATACATTGGGAGCTGGGCTCTCAACTTTGATATTAAAAGACAGTCCATTCTCCAAACTAAGCTGAAGTGAAGTTGAATCAGGACTTACTGATTCTTTGGCCTTTAGACAGCCAGGTTCCAACAGACACTGAAGGAACTGCAGTTTTTTGCACATTAAATGTCTCATTTATCTCTTTTTTGTCAGTGGCTGCACAAAGTACCAGAGCTCTAACAAGGAGTGCCAAGAGGTTTAGGAATGGTGTTAAGTCAAATCACAGAGAAGTATTGTCTCTGACATATCAAAGACCAAAACAATGCACAGATCAGTCATTGTGAATAAAAGCTCTGCTTTCATGCTGCTTTTATACCAACAGCTTTTCCAGATGCACACAGTATGAGCAGTTTCACCACTGGATGGTTTACCTTTTGTTTCCAACATACGGCTCTGATTTGTCAGCTTGGCCTTGAGGCTGAGCTTATTCTATTTCCCCTCATGCTCAATGGACTTTTCATATGAGCCAGTAAGCCACAGGTTTGGGGGGCCGCTTTGTAACTTTGCCCTCAGATTGACTGGCAGAGTTTTAGGCTTCAACAAAAATACTGTCCAAATGTTTCTCAGAATGGACCTTGCAGTGGCCACAGTGACCTTACTTGACTGGTATGATTATGGGCTTTTCATAGTGTCTGCTACCTCTTCAAAGGAAGTTTAAGGTCTGAATGATTTAATCTGATTTGATTGGACTGTAAATCTTCAATTCCTTCAGTAAAGTTCTGTTTTGAAAGATCTTTATATCCTCCTCAGGTGTGATGTTAATATTGAAATTTCATGTATAAATATCAGACAGAGCTGTGTTAAATCTGCTTTATGGTCTTAAAGAAAGCCTGGTGTATCTTGGCTGGGATTTTAATGTCCTTTTGTTCTCCTTATCCTGTCTTCTAGCCAGTAAACTTACATTTAAATCTATGATAGTTAAAGTCAGCCTCAACCTCTTAAGTCTATAAGACAGTTTCATTACACTATGTTTGATCAGAGTCCAACTGAAGGTCATGCTATAGAGGCTCCACTAAACTTACTACTGCTTAGAATTATATAGTTTTGCTTTTGAGCCAACTCATAAAAACAAAAGCAGAAACAGCTATTTTTCATTTACCCAGTGCTCTTGGTACAAAATTATTCTTTTCTCACTTGGCATGAACTAAATGGAAAATCAAATCACAAAACAAAGAGCAAATAAATTTAACAATGTCTGCTTTCTTAATTGGCCAAATAATTCAGCAAACCCTTTCTTATGCCCACCCTAATTGGTTACTGTCACTGGGATTAGAGACAATGTCTTGTTGATAGACTCTTTATACATTAAAAACGTATTTAACTAACTAATACGTGTGTTTTAGGGCCTGTGTTAACAGTTGTGCTTGCAGGACTTCATTTCAGTTCAGAAACAGCATAGTGCAGCATGTTCAGAGCTCAGCTGCTATTTTGTTGATGTTTTCTGTTGAAAACACTTCAGAACTTGGAAAATTGCTGCTCCCATCAATGTCACATTTCCCTTACTTATCTGTTAATAATCAAGAAGCAGCTACACTTTTGATGCTTGCATTGTAATCAAATAGGTGAAAAGAGGTAAAAATGAAATAGCTTGTACTCGCTAAGGATCGATCTCCATGTCTTTAGCTGCTATCAGGGGCAGAACTGTAAATGTGTTTTAGTTTTCTTGATGATATTTCCATGACTTTAGGCCTTTATGAAGCACACCAGGCTATTTTAAGTAGGTTTACTATTGGTTTGGTTACTATTTGTCTCTGTCTGAAAAGGATATGTCAGAGCACCTGCTCCTTTAAGACTCTCTTCCCCACGAGAGCCCAGTTTGCTCTGAGTGGTTTGCAGGTCTACTTTGTGGTGATTGGTCAGCATAGCACCACTTGATGCAGTCAACAACGCCATATGTCCATGACTCTGCTTTCATTCTTACATCAGTGCTCCACTATGGGCTTGCTCCCACGAGCCATTGAGCTTTAACTGATGATTAAACAATGGCACGGTGTCACATTGGCAGGTCTATTTGAGTGGGGTAGGTGAGGAGGAGAGGGAGAAGCATTAATACCACAGGATTTTGTTTTGTTCACAAAGCTACTCCATCGTGGAGAGGAGATGTTAAACACACTGAAACACCTCTGAATATGAAATCGCACATCACAGGGCTGTCTACATAATACCCCATGGTGGTGTTTTAGTTGGCCAGGGCAAGGCTTGACAGGTTTGGGGATCAGTCTGTGTGTTTGGGCAGACGGACATACCTGCCAGAGCAAATAAAACCTGAGCATATACATCTGTCTGGTTCTCATGCTGGTTGGATTCAGTGCCAACTCTACTTTACACCTTAATCAGCTGCTCATTCAGTCTCAGTGGGGATGAATACATTTAGGTTTTGAAGAATTAAAACATGACACAATGTTGGATCCCAAAAAAGCTTCTCTCTTACCTCCAACCCCACCCCATCACCAGTCTACAACAAGAATAGGACCCTATCCTTTTATAGGCTTGTCCAAGGACTACAGATGGAGCAGGGTGGGAGGTATTTGTCCATAGTTAAAGGTGAGGTTGAAATAGCATTACATCAGAAGCAGCCTGGTCAAGAGGGATCAATTACAGGCTCCAGAGATGCTGTAAGGAGTCATTTTGATCTCTGACCCCCTACCACCCACCCACTCACACTGACCCTAAAATTGTGCTTGATAATCTGGGAAGAAGCATCCTTGAGACTTGATGACAGACGTGCACACGCTGCCCTGTCTCTGTCTCTCTTATACAGGGATTCTTTCCTTCTGTGATCTGGCAGGTCTGAGTTAGAGGGGGCATCCAGTAAGGAAACATTTGTAATGTGTCCCCAGTCTTTTTGTGCTTTCATTGATATTGAAGATTCTTTACTATCAAGGGAAGCCTTTTTCCTGTAGATAACTTTGGTCCATGCTATTTTATATCACTGGCCTGTAATCTACACATACAGATTAAAAACAGATTTAAATGTTTAACTTGTTGTCATTTATTTTTGCCATTTTTAATCTTAGTTGTATGTAGACCATATGCTCTGAAACATCAGTTGAACATTTAGATTGGATACAACAAGCCCTTTTGACAAACATTGGGAAACATTTGGCTCAGACTGTCAGAGAGCTAATGTGTTTGTTTTTCCGTTGAATCAGTTTGATTCTTGCAGCAGATTAGACGGAGGTTTAGGTTTCCTATGCAGAAGAACTCAGCAACTTTACAAATTCTCATTAACTTTGCATTACAAGAGCTGTTTAAGGTTGTTTTGAGGGATATTGTAGTAGGTTTACTTTAATTTCTAAATGTCAATGATAAGTATACTATACACACTTCAGCTAGACATAGAGGTCCACAAGATTCTGCTTGGACCACTTCATTTTGCACCTTCTCTTAGTTATGAGGGAACATTCTATGTTCATCATCATATCAATGATATTCTACTATATCTATAAAAAGCTGGAAGACACCAACCAGTAAAGGGAATTAAAATCCTACTACAGTTTAAGGAAATTAGGATCTAGATGACAAGAAATATTCTTCCACTTGACT
Organism: Scarus forsteni; assembly: GCA_036419115.1. Classification (NCBI taxonomy): domain Eukaryota; kingdom Metazoa; phylum Chordata; class Actinopteri; order Labriformes; family Labridae; genus Scarus; species Scarus forsteni. The sequence continues at coordinate 2,824,198 of JAZDUH010000060.1, forward strand.
CCCAGAAGACTATAGCTAATGTGTGAGATTTTTTCCAAACCTGTAAATGCACTTATATTTCATTAGCCTTACATTGTTGTAAACTCAGCTTTAAGACTTTTGACTGTTTCAGCTGTCTTTGGCACAATCTTATTGGCATTTGATTAATAAGAAACAAAGACTGACACTTTAGAAATGTAATGTAATGACTGCAAAGTGACAACTAAAGATTAAACGTTTTGCATCAAGATTAAGCAAAGAAAGCCACCACTGGACAAACACTGATTTAAGTTATTTTGAGTCATTATATTTCTTAGACTTCTCTGATTTTGTCCATGCTCATGTAAAACTGACAAAACACAGAAAAGGTAGCCCCCAAAGTTCCACACATTCTGTCCTACACTTCATTTTTGTAAAATGATAGCAAAACACTCCAAAAAATGATCATTATGCAGATGACATTCTACTATATCTGTAAATGACACGGGATGAAAACAACCAGTGATGTAAAATAAGAGGGCACCTTCAGGACAGAACATTAAGATTTTGTTATGGCCTTTAAATTATATACATGAAATACTGTCATACACCATAGGTCATGATTTAGTATAACCTTGTTCAGCAAAACATGACCTACCCTCAGCATCCTATAAACTTCCCCTCAATTAATAAGCAGCCAGCTTGTATTTTTATAGGAGTCATCATATTAAAATCTGCAGTTTTCCTGGTTGGTGATAATGAAGATCCACATCGAGAGATTTCACTGCTCTTATCAGTTGTATATATTTTCTTAAGCACTCTTATCTGAGCCACTTAACCTGGAGGCTCTTCTTGGACAAAAGAAAGGAAGGATATGCCCTTTGACATTCTGCAGTACGAGTTAATTAAGCTATGAATACAAACACTTACAGATCTTCCTCTTGAAACTACTCACCCCTGTACAGGATATAATGATTTTTTTTCAGAATGATTTAAAGGGACAGATATTTTCGAAGAGAGCATTAAAACATTTACACACACAGCTAATTTTCCTTTTGTTTGTGTCTTTTTCACGGCAGCTCTGCATGCACATTCTCACCTTCTCAGTTTGAATCTTTGTTGTTTTTGTGTATATTTGGGACTAGACCCAAAGTGCTTAAGATTCCTTTCAGTAGCCTGAGAATTTGCCGTGCTCCCACATAGGGGCTACTTCTTTGCCTCTTGTTGTCTTGTAAAGACGTTAGTGTGTCAGGTCTCTGAGGTGAGCTGAAGAATGCAACAGGAGCTCTATGGGTTTAGCAGAAATGCTGAGTCCTGCATCAGTCAGCCAGAAGCTAAAACCTCAAAGCAGGGAAACTGAGGATGTCTTGAGCAATTCTTCTTTTATTGTGAAGAAGTGAGAAATGAAAAAGGCTGGGTCAAAGCGCTCAAGTTGCATGACTCTCCATATTTGACTCAAGAACGCCTTTAGTTGGAAAGTTCTATTCTTAAAGATTAAATAGGCATGTGAATCGATCATTCAACAGGCTTGGAAAAGCACTTTCTGGTGTGGTCTTCCACACACCATTTCATCCATCTATCTCTCAGTTTTCTGGTCACAAGCTCTAAAACAACCACCTGAAACGCTGAAAAAGTTGGCTTACCTGTAAGATCTGGGAACACAATTCACTGGAGACTGAGGCTGCTGCTGGGTTAAGCTTTTCTGCAGGACTTACTGTATGCTAATCTCTCCCAAACGTCAGCACACACTTATCAATTACAGTTGCCGTGAAAGCCCCCATCTAGGAAAAGTTTATTGTTGGCTCTGTCGTGCCTCAGTCAGACTTTGGCTTGCGTAATGTAGGTCATATAGCAAAGCAGGCTAAAGCCCAAGTCTAACAGACTGATGGCTCCTTTGCTTGATATTTTATATAGAAAAGTTAAGTCATGAGTCCTATAAAGTGAATGTGAGGTAGCGTTTTAGCACTATTGGTTTGCCCTTCTCACAGCCTACAGGGTTTTTGAATGTTTTTGGGGGGTTAACTACCTGAAATAAGACTGGTGGTGAACTCAAGCAGGACAGTTTTTGACATTTTTTCTACTACATAAGAAACAGCTGGAATGTGAATTTTGAATCATTACTGCATTTCATGAAAGACAGTTGGCAGCAATTTGCTATCCAAGCTTGAGTTGCTGGCTCGGTTAGCAATGCACATGAGAGAATGCACATGAGAGAAGTACCAAGAGGCACAGGTCAAGATGAAAGTAATGCACTTTCTGTAAATTGCAATGATTTTACCCATTTGTGTTTTTAGGGAAAAATTGATTTAACAATAATAAAAAGCTGACAAAAATGTAAGAAAAAGTGAACTGTTTTCAAAATCCTCGCCTGACCATATTGTTATAAAACCCTCTGTAATTTTGCTCTACTTCATTTTATGAGAATAGTCATTTGCAGAGATGATGTAAAAATATTTTATTATTCATCATTTTCAAGAGATGTTCACCAAAAAAATTAGGGTTTTTTTGGGCAAGGATGAAATTTTCATATTATCCTGACTTCTATCTTCATTTACTCTGTTCCAGTAACAAATATACTGATAATTACACATCTGGACAAACCTCTTAAGTGTTACTTTAATTATTACACCAAAATAATTCAAATAGACTTTGTGGTTGCAGAGATACTCTATTTTCTTTATGACTGTGTGATTTTCAAGCAGAAGGCTTAAAAAAGGGTCTGGGGCTGTAGAGGTCAAGTTGTGAGCTTTGAAATACAGGGCACTGTATTTTTTGATATCAATACAAAGCTTGACTGATGCTCTTATATACAGTATGACCTCTAAACTTTCTCAGACACAAAAAAAGGTTTGATTTCATCATCAGGAGGGATTTTTAATTTTTAAATTTCACAAATAATAATCCTTGCACAACAGCTGGATCTGCCTGATTCAATGTCTATGGTCGGGTAAATCCATTTCTAGTCTAATAGTGAGCAGCCCAAAGTGGTAGAGCCTAATCAGTGTCCTTGGAAACAAGAGGTGGAAGCTACGCTTGAGACAACACCAGGAAGTGACTGCAAAGCTTAGCATAGATGCTAACAGATTGTTAGCACAGGACATTTCTTGATCACAGAAAGGACAAATAACAAAACTCATAGCAGTCTTGACAGATTTTTTTGTTCCACTTTCAAGATCTTTTGCTGATAGTTTGTTCCACATAGTGGTGAATGTTTTGCATTAAACATCACTGCAGTAGTGCCTGTTTATTACTTTATCTGATTGGCCAGTAATGAATGTGATTGAGGGAACGATCGTCAAATCACCTGCTGGATTTACTTTTGAAAGGTTCTGCCCATTCTCAAACACTTTCTGTGGGCTGTTGCCCAGAAGGACTGGCAAAATATGGTTGAATAATCACACTTAGGTCATTTATTTATACCTAAATGATGTTTGATCATTCAGTCTTCAAGGTGTCCCTCAATTAACTTGTGTTTTATCATCTTATATCCTTATTTTATTTTTTCCTCCTTACTTTTGGAGTAAAACACCTCTTTGATCACTACCCCTCTAATGAGCAGCATAGGTCAAATAGGTCAATTTCCTGTTATTCCTTGTATGACAGAGTTTTATTGTGAATTTTTTTATCAGTATATTATAAGTGCAGGAGCCAGAATTTTTGTTATTTTAGGTGTAATATGATTTTGTGCCAGTAGGCGGCAGTATAGGCTGGTGTTCTTTGTCTATATAGTTAGGTGGGTTAATCAGCGTAGGTGCGCACAATGGGGAAGCAAAACAGTTTTTGACCGAGCCGTGGTTTGTGTTTGATGGATTTTTGGAATACTGTGTCTTAAAATAAATGAGCACAAAGGACTAAAGTGTGGACATTTGCTACGTTTGTTGTTTTTTGTTGGCATACTTACACACGGGACACGTTAAAGCCCTTTAAACCACTGTGCGCTGATAGTGACAAAGGAAAACGCTATAATAAGTATGCACTAAAGTACATGTTTTTGTAATGTAAAGTCATCCTTTTTTCTTTTTCCTGCCTTATTTAATGAACAATCACATCTTTTGTATTTCTGGATCAAGTTTACACACAATGGTCAGAAATGACCCACATGCATTATGTGTGGGGAACCTAGTAGATGTAAGTTTTTTTAAATTATTTTTTAAATTATTTATTTATTTTTCTATGATTGTTCCAACCTTACCCCAAAAAATTTGATAAGAATTCTGTGGACGGCTGTAATAAGGTTTAGGGTACCTTGAGAGAGAGAGAGAGAGAGAGAGAGAATACATTTTCAGAGTTAATGCCAGTATTATACTGTTTGGATATGACTGTTGTCATCTTATGATTTTACAATCTAAGGGCATAATCTTAGGACATCCCACTTGATTGTAGTTATCAAGTGGGATGGGTAAAAAGGAGTCATGTTTGCTTTGGATGCACTTTTCAGTCCATAATGTGAGTGTTTGGTAGCTAACAGAGGTTAAGTAAGCTTACCTAGCTGAGGATGTGCTGGCAGGCCTCTTATCATAGCAAGCAGAGGTCAAACCTGTTGCTGGCACAGCCCCGAGTCGTCTGTGTGTGTTTGTGTGTGAAGGCGGATGATGACACCGTGCGTCTGTGTGCGATGACTTCCCCAGCTGTTAAATGAGAGAGCGCTGTGTGCTGCAGGAACAGTTGGTTTGCTCATCTAGCTGTTAACCAGGCTTTTGATGTGGCTAACATAAACAGGGTTATTTACAGGGCAGGAGGGGGGTCAGAGATGAGGAGGGGGTTAAGGACACCTTCTCCCGCTCTATACTGACACCCCCCCCGGTGAGATGTCGGGCAAATGTGTGTTTTAGCTGTTTGCTGGTGAGTTTACTCAGGGAAAGTTGACAGGGGGCTGTTTTTTTTTTTTTTTAAACAGCAGATTTCTCCCCATGTCGACAGTACGACTGCTGTTTGCATTTGGAAGGAAGATGAAATATTAAAGCTTGTTATTAGTCATCCATTTTGATTCTGATTCAGATTGTCTCAGTTACTGCCTTTAGGGATGACATTTTTTGTTGTTCCACACTCGGCCACTCCCTGACATATTTGAACTAATAAATGGAACATTGTAGGTCTTTTTGTCTGAGGCTGTTTTCCTCATTTTTTGTCCGGTTTCAAGAGCACAATGGTTGGAGAACATTAAAGCAAGAGAAATTATACTTTTTTTTCCTGAGAACATTTTAATCAATTTCGAATGAACCAATAAATCATTTCAACTGCTTTAGTTACGCAATAAAATTATGATTTACATAACTGTTTAATTATTTGTATGGATATAACAACTGGAATATTCTTGTACACTGTTTTTTCATCATTAACATAAATAAAACCTAAACACTTTCAACATTTTAATGCTTACATCAGGTTTCTACTCATCATGGTAAAACAACTCGTTAAGAAAATGGCTTGATTTGGCCTCACTGATACTGCACCACAGCCACCTAAACCGATCCGCACCATTAACCACCGGATGTCCATCTTTGTGCTTCAAAAGCACTGTGTATAAGGGTGTGCGGGGATGGTGGTTCGCTGATCAGCACAACGCTCTAAGCTTTCCAAAGTTCCCTTTATAGTATTCCAGGAATTAATCCCCCTTTTATGCCTGTGTTAGAGAGAGAGAGAGAGAGAGAGAGAGAGAGAGAGAGAGAGAGAGAGAGGCTGCAGGGGGTTAGAGAGGGGCTTCAGAGTGTGTGTTGTTCTTATTATTTACCTTTTGTCAACAGCAGCTCAGCAGGGTGGTGATGACTGAGACTAATCCAGAGCGGCTGAGTGCGAGAACAACACTGACGCTACCTCTCCCGTGGTGTTCAAAAGGCTGGACCATCAAAGTCATGTGGTGGATGTGTTATGTTTCACCATATTATTAGTTTATATTTTGAAACAAGAAATTTATTTTAACATACAGATGAATTCTAAGTATTCATTGGAAAACATTCCCAAAAAACATTTGAATATTTTGATCTGGCACTAACCGTTGGTAGTGAATGCAAGTAATTTGCTATCTATCTATCTATCTATCTATCTATCTATCTATCTATCTATCTATCTATCTATCTATCTATCTATCTATCTATCTATCTATCTATCCATCTATCTATCCATCTATCTATCCATCCATCCATCCATCCATCCATCCATCCATCCATCCATCCATCCATCCATCCATCCATCCATCTATCTATCTATCTATCTATCTATCTATCTATCTATCTATCTATCTATCTATCTATCTATCTATCTATCTATCTATCTATCTATCTATCTATCTATCCATCTATCTATCTGCCAGCCTGCGTGAAAAAAGTGACAAAAAAGTAATTATATTACATAGTTCCTTTGGGTCAGATTTCTCTCTTTCTTATTATTAATACATCAAAGCACTAAGTAGACATGGCTTGAATTAAAATCTAACTCAGATGGTGATCTGGCTCAACACCAAAATTAAATCACTTCTTCCTTTTCCCATGCTGAACATTTCCTGAAAATTTCATCAAAATCCATCCATAACTTTTTGAGTTATTTTGTTCACAGACAGACAGACAGACAAACTCTCTTGAAAACATAACCTCCTTGGCGGAGGTAATAAATGCCCGTATGCTTGGACATGGTCTTATGAAACCTTTCTGCTGCAATAAAAAAAATGTAAGTCAGCTAGCAAGGTCACTTGTTCAGTCGAAACACCAGCATGATGTTTGGGCTGATGCTCACGTACAAGTTTGTAATGACAAAAATCCAGGAAGCACTCTGCAGAGGAGTTTGTTAATCCTGTGGCTATGACAGAAGTGATATTTTACTCCTTTTCAAAGGTTTTGTACTGATCCCAGTACATATCTGTAAAGTTTCTTGGCAAATAATTAATTCAGCTATAAGACTTTGACATACCCATAAACACCTCTGTTTCAGGCCTGCTTAGAACATCCTGTTTTGTTTTTGGGTTTTTTTTGTCTCGAGCTATAACTGCTCATGAGCTGTGTGACCATGCTCCTATATAAGGAAGTGTTTGTGGCTTCACCTTTTTTTAGCACTGCGCTCTAATGTTGTCCACGCGAAAATGGCTGAAGAAAGAGTTACTTCAATTCAATAGATCCAAAATCTGATCCATACAGAAAAGTGATTGCATGGAGCCAGCTGTCCAAACTTAATGGTGCGTATGCATCAATAACACTCAAGAAGTTGCTGTGGGTGCATTTATTTAACTGTAGTCTCTCAAAATATAAATATGTCAAGTAGTAAATAAAACAGCAACATAAACGTCTTTTTAAGGACATTCTGTCTATTCAATAATCATATAAGTCACACATTCAGTGTTGCTGGATTCATCACAAACCTATAAAGAACGTAACAGCGGTCCACACTCTAGTCCTTTTCCAAACAAGCCTCGGTACGCAGGCACACACCTTCACAGTTAAGAGGTGAGGTCATGGACATGGACTTGCAAATGTCCCTGGTCGATCATCCACTAAAGTAGCCCGGAATGCTGTCGTCAGGCTAAAGCTGCAGAGGCCAATCAAAGGATGATCCAGCTCCCCGCTCCAACATCCCTTCACATCCTGAATTACACACCCCAACGTCTGTTTTCCAGGTTCCCTGGCAGACAAACAAGAGCTCACACCCTTTTTATGATAGAGAACATATTTTCAGGCTTATAGGGTTTTAATGGAATAATGACCTCCTGAACTTTATGTCCACAGGTGCACAGGAAGTCTAAATTAAAGAATTTATGTGATTCACCAAGAATGAACATTCCTCCATTCCATCTATGGAAAAGTCTGAATTTTTTATGTTGCAATTTTCCTATTAACAAATTCTTCAGTTTTTGCTTTGATTTTGGCTAATTTAATTGGTAAGTTAATATAATCTAGCAAGCTGAAGACTTTGTATCCCTAGAAACATGTGTGCTCTGAGGTCATCTAACTGCTCATTCATTTCCTTTTAAACTGGGGACCACACAAACTGACATGAATGCAGACATGGTAATGGGCTGAAAGTCCAGTGGTTTTGCTCTATCTTTATTTTAGCCGATGGTTGTGTGATGAACAGTATCTTTAGTCACATGTAAATGGCATCAGTGGACACTCAGAGGTCTTGCTCTGGACAACTTTGAATGCTGAGACTCCTGTCTGAGTCCAAATCTGTAGCCCTGTGATGTAACACAAGACCTCTGCCCTGACAGAGCCGACCTAAACCACGCACCTTTATCCTCCGCTGCCACTTTAAGCTCTTTTAAAAAGAGCTTTAAATATGTTCTTCTCATTTGCCGTGGGCCTCAGTGTTTGCTGTCACGGTTGACCCTCTTGTGCCTGCTCACGCATGATGACATGGATACCCCAGATTATGAGGCCTGATGCCACTAAAGAGGAGTTCAGAAAAGCAGTCTCCCCCCGCAGTGGCTCAGTCTCGCTCCAGCGGGTTAAAATGGACCCCACAGCTCCCCTGCCTGCAGTGCCGTGTCAGTGCTCCCACAGGGGGACTAAAGGCGTGTTTGCTCAGAGGTTCTCCTCTGCTGATCTGAGACACAGAGACAAACAGTGTCCTCACTTTTTGTTCTTCAGGTCACAATTGAATAGCAGATGGTTGATCTGGACTTATGTGGTCTGCGCTGAGTGGAGGCCCAGTGTTCGGGTCTTCAGGTTTCCCATGTCCGGAAACCCTGGTGTTATTTTTTTATACTCACCCTGAGGGGTTGGCAGAGATTTGGGCTTTATAATTGTGTTTTATGGCAGATCTGAGGTCTGAGCTTTCAGAGCTTTGAAGTCTGAAGAGCATGAGGGTGACCACCTCCTGGTCATGATCACTTCTTCAGATACACAGGCACACAAACAAGCACACATCCAGACACACAAACACAAACAGGAGGTTTTTGAATCAAAAAACAGCTGCATGAGGCTTTATAGACCAAGAAAATTGTTGTTGTAGGCTTGGTTTTCAGAATGGAAGGGAGTAATTGAGTGCATAATATATCAAATGTTCTTTTTGTGAATTTGCTGTATACACTTTAACATTATGTTTTCTTGCAAATGGAGCATGACAGGTGTATGGACTCAATAAGAATGTGATTAACTAGATTATTAGCAGGTGTTTCCAAGCTATGGAGGAGGTGCTAACTAATGTTGTGTTTATTAGCAACAAATTCTTCTCCCTCTGTCTAATGTATATTCACTGACGTTAACCAACATGGAGAGGTCATCATCGTTTCGGTAAAAGTACATTCACGGGTTCAATTTCACTGTGGTCAATGCAGGTAGACATGTCTGAATAATTACCTCCGCCAAGGAGGTTATGTTTTCTAGAGAGTTTGTTTGTCCGTCCGTCCGTCTGTGAACAAAATAACTCAAAAAGTAATGATGACATTTTCAGGAAATGTTCAGCATGGGAAAAGGAAGAACTGAATGTGATTTTTGTGAATAACTACTGAACTAAAACAGATATCATCATGAATCCAGTTGTTAAGGGTATGTTTTCATGGTCAAGGAATCTAAATATTTCAATGACATAAAGGTAGGACTAATATTTATGGTGAAAATCACAATATGGGTGAGGACTGTGGCGCTGGTGGAGGTCTGTGCTCTTGGAGTGCTTTTCTAGTTGTTGATGGATTTTAAATATTCGCCAACATCGATGTGCTGCTTGTATCCTGCTCATTTTAGGGTATCTTTGGCCTGTTGAAGCTTGCCTTTGCTAAATGTTTTTATGACATCATGTTTTCTGACACCTTATACAGTGAATGTATGTAACTGAGAATAGAAAAGATAGGTGGAGAACTACTTTTGTTGAATCAAACTTACGTTTTCTTGGCATACATAATTATCAACAGAGTTGCCCGATTGATGTCTACTTAGTTCTGCATGGCTTGATTTAGCTCAACACCAACATGTCAGTGTTTGAATGTGTCTTAATGGCATAATGAAACATGAGTTTAGAATCTGTGAAATCATATCCGACAGGTAAATGGATAGTTTTTTCATCAATCACATTCATTACCATCCGATCAGATAATATAGTAGGCGGGTGCTACTGCTGCGGTCTAAAGAGCAGAGCGTTGACCAGTGCGTAAAACAAACTCTACAAAATATGTCAGAAGTGGAGTGAAAATAATCCTCCATAGAGGAGCTTGTAGTGTTGATATTCATTATTAATTAAATAAACAATCTAATAAAACTGCTACTGAAGCTGTTAGCATCTTTAGCAATCTCGGTTACTTCCTGCTCTTGTCTCACTCGTAGATCCCCCCTCTCCCTGATTTAAATGACATTGATTAGACCAAGATGGATCTGCCTTTAAACAGACATTGAACAGGTGGATCCAGCTACATTGCAAAGTTAGAAAGTATTCAAGGTACACCAAAAATTAGCCAAGGAGTTCCACAAGGCTCTGTGCTTAGGACAGTTGTTTTTGCCATATGGATCCTGGTATTATTGTGACATGTCATTCAGTTTGTTTACATGCAAAGCTGAAAAACTTATTTTATTAACAGAGGCATTTTCATAACATCTTAGTTTTATGTATCAATTAAAATGTCAGGCACCATTCATAAATGTAATTTTAAATTTGCTGTATGAATATATGAACCTAGATGACCAGACTTTTTCTGCTACTTCAGTCAACGAGTATTCACTTATTATATTTGGTCCAAAACAAGTAAAAATTGTCGTGTTTTTGATTTAACTTCCCTCTATGGTAATGGTCCTACACCAGACACAAACATCACACGGAGGTTGTTTTTGATCAAGATATGGCATTTAAATCTTCACATAAATCGTAGTAGAATGATCCTGCTTAATGTTTTTTTTGTTTGTTTTTTTTTGCCAATTTAAAGGCTGTTTGCTCTGGCTGCTGTAACTTTGGTGAAGTTGCTATGTGGTAGATTAATGTTGTCTTTTTAATTTGTATAAGAAAGAATGCAGCCAGGACAGTTTTCAAAAATGTTCTATGACAAAAGAAATTGTTATTATGCAAATAAAAACTGACTCATTGATGATTATTACAATCTTTTTTTCATTTTATGGAAAAAATCTCAGTTTCAGGGCCCTATCATAGAGGCGTTATCACCAAACTTTAAATCTTTAAATAACCTGACCATTCAATTTTCAGGTTAAAAGTAAACATAAATGCCATAAAACTTATTTTATGGGGAGAGGATGTCAAAGATAACAAACACAGAAATCTCAAAAGGCTTTAATTGTGATTACTGTAACATTATACATAGAAAAATTAGTTCTCTGGATTTCCAGCTGTAACTTTCTGTATGAGTACCTGGGTGGCATGTTGGGGTGCATGTGAGTGGGTGTTTGAGTGCATGTGTGTGTCTGTAGATCTGATAGGCAGATGTGTAGGAAATCCCAAGAAGATCCTGTGTAGATGTGCAGAAGACATCTGGAAACAGATACACAGAGAGCTGGTATGTTTATGTGGAAAGGTAGGAAGAGGAAGGATCGACTGATGAAGGAAGGGAAACAGAGAGAATGGAAGGATGATGAAAGGAGAACACCTTTAAAACAGATCATTTAGGAAAAAGAGACATTTGAGACTGAAATCTGTAACTTCCTCTTGAACAAGGGGTTTAACTGCTGACAAAATAATTGTAAAATCAACAGTTTGAGTCGGGGTCCCATTGTTGTGTCTGACACAAAACAGTGACCACCGGAGAGAAGAAAATGAAAGTAATTAAGAGGTCGAAAAACAGCTAGAGTGTCCATTTGGGGATGGCTCTTCAAGAGACTGAATTCCTGTTAGGGATTAATGACTGTGGGAAAAATAGACATTAAATGAAAAGAATGTAATTTAATCAGAGAATAATGGATGAAAAAGAAATGTGATATGCAAAACTTTGTCTGGTGGGTAACAAACTATTCATAAAATGAATGTATTTTTTTTATTGTACGTTTTTGCAGCATGTTTTATGTCATTTTAAAGTAAAAAAAAAAAAACATTCCCAACTAAATTTACACCACTCACTCTGAGTTTCATTGATGTCATTAAGATGACAATAGAGCTTGTTGTGCACATGCTGGGACAAGCATTTTGTTTTTGCATAAATAATGTGCTTTGTGATTCTTGCACAAAAAAATGACAGTGATAAAACTTTAACCTCTTTTTATATCGTTGGTAAATATAATCGCTGAAATAATAGAACTTTTTGTGAACCATATTAGTGTCTAATGACTGTGTATTGGCGCCATTTGACATGTATCCATGTCTGCAATTAGAAATACTGTTCTTTTGTTTTGTTTTGTTTAACTTATTCTATATTATTTGTACATTGTTATTTTTTTATGGCCTGTGAAGTTGGGATTGTGGTAACCTTTTCCCCTCTAAAGAGTGTCAAACCTAGCAGCTTTAAGGCTAAATTTTCCAACAAACTCTCTTAGCTTCTAAAATGAAATGCAACAGACCTAGATTTTTTCTAGGATTGAGTTAATTATCCATACTGCTGGTTTCAGTTCTTGCAGTGACTTAGAAAAATCACATCAGTGGCACAGCAGCTGAAGACTAACATGACCTCTGCTCTCAAAACCTCCTGAAGTATGATCACTTTTTATACCAACATTTTGTATGGCTGATGAGCTGCTTGTGACCATGAAATTAATTTATTTTGCATACAATGACCGTTTACTCTTACAATGAAGCTTTTTTTTTTAAATCGGTTATGCGATTTTCATTCACCTCCACCCTGATCAATTAAATTGATCCATTTATCATTTACATAACTTAGCCCACATACAGAGATGTAACACTATTCACATTCACATTCACTCCCAAGGGCAATTTAAAGTCACCAGAGTGTTTGGAAAAAACCCACACATGCACATGGAGAACATGCAAACTCCACACAGAAAGGTCAAGACTGACACAGGATTCAAACCAGAAACCTTCTTGCTGAAAGGCACATGCACTGCCTGCTGTGTTACTGTGCCGCCCTGTTCATGTATGGTCATTTTTAAAATGTCAAGCTAATGGCTAAAAAGGTGTCCCTGCTCGGGGACCTTCATAAGCTTCCAGCTGTGTCTGATGTTGGCTGTGGCAGCTGCATATTATGAATGAATGGTTCAGCATTTAGCCATAGCCAAATTTTGGATGAAAATACAGTAAACTGTGTGGTTTTCAAACCAGATTTACAGTTATTTGCTGGCTGAATTTTCTTTGACTTGGTTACATTATAAAATTAGCTGTTTGTTGTGCTCAGTGCTCTATGCTCAATCTAGGTGGTGATATGACTGCATTTTAAAAGGAGATAAATGTGTTTTTCGATTGTGTTGCTCAGTTGGAGGATTGTTTACAGTCTCACTCACAGTAATATTCTCAATAGCCACAAGATAATTCATTTAAAATGTCTCGTCTACATGGGTCATTACCCTTTCATTTGTTTCATATTATTTTGTTTTGTTCAAAAGCCCTTAGATGATATGTAAAAGTCCAAATATATTTATCACTGTTTAACTCTATGGCAACAAAATAAAGGCCCTGAACAGCAAACACTGGGTCATTTATTGTTTAATTGTCAAACATTGCACACTGTCCAAACCACACGAACACATTTGAAACAAAATTGATGAGGAGCAAACATAAATGTGCAAATCATACAATAATTTCTCTCTTTCTTGGTCAAAAGTGTAATTTAAGATCAACAAGTGTCTGCACTTTTTATATCACTGAAAACAAGTTGAAGATTTTGTTATTTGAGTGCATAAGTGATGAAAAATGAAATATTTTATTAAAAGCAATAAATAAAAATATTTGCAGTATAAAGCAGAAAGCAGGAGTTTGGCATTTCCACTTAAATCCTTTTTCGTCCACAACTCTGACACTCTGAAAACATTTGTAAGACCAAATGTTCAGTGTAAGAGCAAATGTTAAGATCTTAACAGAAAATACTGTTGTAATTTACTGTGTTCTTACTAGGGTTGCATGGGGGGGGGGGTCTGGTACATTTCCAAAATCTGTCCAGATACATTCCATGGAAAGTTCAGTTGGGGAATTTTAGAAATATTCCAGATTTGAAACTTTACAAACTTTTAATTTTGGAATTTATGGTTTTATGAACTGGAAATTGAAGGTAAATTTAAAAAACTTTGATATCCACATACAGATATAAACATTTTATTTCATAATAGCATATGACGTCCGTACAGAATTGCACAATTAAAACACTTTTAATCAGATTTATTTTCTAGAAGAAATAAATGCTTTTTTATCTTATTGAACAATCAAGTCCATATTTGAAGAACAAAACCATGCATGTTGAGTTAAATATTAATCAACCCCCCACTTAACCCATTCAGAAATAAATGAAATTGCAGCCCCCATCATCCAATAATAAAAACAGTCCCATTAAAGTTTTGAATTAAAAGCAGTGGTGTAAAAAGTCCTTGAAACCCATACTTGAGTAAAAGTAAAGATACCTTATATAAAATATACTCAACTAAAAGTGAAAGTCACTCATTAAAAAATCACTTAAGTAAAAGTCTTAAAGTAGCGCCTATTAAATGTACTTAAGTATTAAAAGTAAAAGTACAAACAAAGAGAACAGGTACAGATAGTTGTTGCTCTCCCAAGCTTTATTAAGCTTAACTCTTCCTCCGGCTGGCATGGTGGCGCAGCTGGTAGAGCGCGTGCCTCACAGCAAGAAGGTTCCCAGTTCGATTACGGGTTGGGAGGGCCTTTCTGTGTGAAGTTTGCATGTTCTTCCCTTGCATGCGTGGGTTCTCTCCGGGTACTCCGGCTTCCTCCCACAGACCAAAAATATGCTCATTAGGTTAATTGGTAAATCTAAATTGTCCTTAGGTATGAGTGTGGGCGTGAATGGTTGTCTGTCTCTATGTGGCCCTGCGATCGACTGGCGACCGATTCAGGGTGTACCCCGCCTCTCGCCCGATGACAGCTGGGATAGGCTCCAGCCCCCCGCAACCCCGAAAGGGAGAGCCGGGTATAGAAAATGAATGAATGAATGAACTCTTCCTCCTTCCGTCAGCTCCCTTCACCTCTTACTCCCTCTCTCCATTCCTCCCTTACGTAAAGTCCACAAACTTGTGGTTCATCTTTAGCAGAAGTTGATTTTCAAAATTGCATGAGTTCAGTCGTGCTCTTCGGGGGCTGAATACAAGTCCTGCAATGCTAAACAGTCGTTCACAGGCTGCAGAGGCAGGCAGAGGTGTGTTCAGCTTCGTGCAAGAGCACGACCAGTCCGTATGGTCCTCTTCAAAATAAAATGTGAAAATAAGTATAATTTATATTCACATTTTATTATGTAGCGAGTAACTAAGTTGACAATTTAAATGTAACGAAGTAAAAGTATCATTTTTTAATTTTTAATGTAGTGAAGTAAAAGTAAAAGTTGCAAAAAACATATAAACTCAAGTAAAGTATAGATACTCCCAAAACATACTTAAGTACTGTAACTAAGTACTATTACTTCGTTCCTTTACACCACTGATTAAAAGAGCCCCTGCTCTCTCTAAAAACACAGCCACTTTCAACATTTATATCATAAAGCAACATCTATCAACTGCTTCTATATTTTTGGCAAACTCTTTCAAGCAGTAAACTCTTCCTGGGTGTCATGACATCCATCTCTGACTCTTATATATACTCATTTAATACCATAAATTCCCATTAATTATCATGAATAGTTTCCTACTTTGAAATATCCTGGTTATTAGCCTGACAAATTATTGAGCAGTTGTTTCTGGTCTGATTCACTTAATCCTGTTTCAGATCAAGGATATTTAATAAGACTTTGACAGATTAGCATGAAATATCATGGCCCAGGTCCAGATTGAACCAGGAATTTTTTTTTGGAAGCCTCCTGTGTGTTCCTCAAGCGACCCTTTTCTGTCTAAATATCTCCTTAACCGTGCCCAACACCTGCAGAGGTCTCCCTGCTCCCCGCTCTGTATGGTCAGCGGAGCGTTCACACTGTGTGTTGTTACAGGGCAGTGAAATGTTTGTGGTGCCCCTCTTTGCACAGCACGTTCATTCTCCTCCAGAGAGCACAGGGCCGAGAAACAAGAGCGCTCGGTCAGATCTGCTGGTGGTGTGATGAAGGAATGCGAGAATGTCTTGTCAGTCATAACTCTGCCAAGCTCGAGGCAAACTGCCGTTTTTGTGGCCAGGTCTGCTTTTCTCATTACGGGCTGCTTCGTACGAAACCCGATACCATGGAGTGATTGAGAAATTCATTTTGTTTGTCTTTGCAGCAGACGCGCCATCCCTCATCAGTTGTAACTATTTATTTTGAAAGGATGTTTGGGAAAGAGAGCGAGTCAGTCCTCAGAGAGGTGACCTGAAGGTTTACCACTGGAATTACCAAACCTCCCCCCTTCATGGTTCATTAACTCATTTATGATGATTTATTTTATAACTGCTGATGACACAGCTTCACCTGAAAAGAGTGTGAGCATCATTTTAAAAACACTCTATTACCAAGTGGTTCATAAGGAAATAAAGATATTATACGGATCCGTCTAAATGGCCAGTTAGCATGGGACACAGAATTTGAATTTCGTGCAACTTTTATCTTATGTTAACAGACATTAAATTACAACAGAAAAAACAAGTGTCATGTTCAGAATCTGTAAATGCTAAGAAATTGATTTAGTATGTTCTGCCTTAAAGGAGACATATCATGCTTGTTTCTCCTTTTCACTATGCCAGACTAGGATGTCTGTAAAGCATTTCTGCCCTCAGTACAAGTCATTTAGTTCCTTCATTGCCCCACAATAGCGTTCTCAAAATCCTCATTTTAGGCCATTATCAAGCTCTCGTTGAAACGCTTGGTTCTCAGGCTGACCTACAGTTACCTCGCAACGTCACAGCCCTTTGTGCTCTGATTGGTCAGTTCTGTCAGAGCTGCAGAGAGGGTTGAGCAAGCCTGTCCTTCTTCTTCTACTGTATTTTCCAGCAGGCTCAAAGCAGCGACCGCATATTGAGTCCCCCTACAGGCTAGAGCTGGTAATGAGTGAGTGTGAGCTAGGGAGCTATATACTGCTGGTTGGTGGATGTGTTCCTCGGTGACGTTTTTTTTATGGCTAACGGACATTACAGAGGAGGAGCTGTTTTATCAGATTACTCCAATAAAAGAACTGTACCTCGTGTCGTCACAACGATTTAAATCTCGCGGACATCTCGCAATGACCTGTTTTCAGAGGCATCAAATCTCGTTCTAGGATATCAGAAAAAATACAATATCTCATTTTTTGAAAATTAAGGGGGTGTAAGATCTTGTTTTCAAATGTATTATATTATATGTAAGTATTAAATCATGCATCAGCATGATATGTCTCCTTTAAGAAACTAACTAGTTGATGATATGTTGTTTAGTGCATGATCATTCAGATGTACATGGAAACTGGAAGGTTATTAAGCATGACTATGTATGTCTAGCATTCATTAAAAAAATGAAAAACCAGAGTTAAGCAAAATATTGGGTCTGTAGGATTGAAATGTTGAAAATAAGAAACTTCAAAAATCTGTTGCTATTTAGAATTCATTGAAAGAATTACCAGGTACTGTGAATTATAACTTAACACAAAATTATAAGCCATACTTTCCACTAAAGGTACATACATCGAGTTAAATATTTTGCAAAAGTATTTTTTGAGTATTACAAATAGTGTTTTTGAATGCTGAAATCATCATCCAACATTAGCTGGTTCCCTGGAGGGAGAGTTTGGAAGGAAAGCTTTTCTCTGCTGTCTTCTGAGTTGAAAGTAAAAAGTGAAACAAAGAAAATATGTTTGGCTTCAGCACCTGAAACTTAGAATAAGGGCCAATCCTTGAGGAAAGAGACCAAAACCAAGATGTCATTGATATATTACATACAAATATCACAGGATCAGTGTTGGTGTATCTCTGTTCTCGGGGACTTGGCTCTGAAGCTTTGGAGGTAATAGTGAGAGAGGTTTACCTTTTTGGCACTGCAAAGGTGCAACGGAGAAGGCGCTGAAGCTGTCACTTCCTAGGTCACTTTATACTTGGCAGCCAGCTCCCGTGCATGTTTTTGATTTATGCATGTGTGTATTTAACTTATTTGACATTACAATATAAAATTTATGCTGTTTGTCAAGAATTGAATCATTTAACTACTGAACACACAGTGTTTTATGGCTGAAGCCTGGCAGTCCCCATCCTCCTGAGAAACAAACAACAGCCATGTGGAAATTTGGGGAGCACCAAAACTGTTTCCTATCCCCACAAACTCTTGCTGCCCATTCATCTTTGTACTGACAGTGTAAATATGAGTCTCACTTATCACCTAAAAGTAAATGCAGAGTTCCTGTGTGCTATTTTGAAATGATTGTTTACACCCATCGTGGCTCCATGTGAGCTTGATTCATTTTGTGTTGGACGGGGGACTCCAGCTGACTAATGTCTCCGCTGACAGCTCCCATTCTGAGCCTGGCCTTTTGACATTCAAGTGTCCCAGCTAATGACAAACAGCACACGAGAATTTGACGATGGAGGCTGTCCCTCTGCTGGTCACTGGGACATGGCCTCAGGCCTACTAAGGACCTGTTTGTTGGTAAACTCATGGGACTACAAAATTAAACTGAACTGGTAACTTATGGGGAACTAAAAAATGAAGTTGGGATGGCTGTTGGTCGGTGGTAGAGTCAGTCGTCTCTCAGCTAAGGTTGTGGATTGAAAGTAGTTCCAGCAATCACACATCACTATGTCTTTGTGGAGGGCTCCGAGTCCCAGTTTGCTCCCTGTCTGAGTGCTGTGTGAATGTGTATAAATGGGGTTACTTAATACTGATGAACACTTTACAAAGTAGTGTCTGTCTTCAGTGAGCAAATTGGTGAGAGTGGTTGAGGGTCACCTGTGGTATTTCAGGCACCAAGAGCTCGTGCTGCACTGAACCAGTTTGGTGCCCTTGGCAGATTTTCAGCTGGCATTGACAACCTTGCAAAGACGCGATACTTGCCAGATTTCATGTGTGCCATCAGGCAGATCCATGCTACAAAGCTTCAAGTTAATACCTTTTTTTTCAGTCAGAAAATAACCAAACCAATCAGGATCCTTGGAGCAGGGAAAGTTGGAAGCCACCAATGAGACAGCAACAGGAAGTGACTGCTCATACAGAGATTAGCATAAACGCTAACAGCTTCAAAGGCACTTTTATCAGATCTGGACCACATTTCTATTTAAAAAAAAAAAACAAATTTCTCCATCAGAACAATATTTTTCTTTCTTTGGCCTATAATGACTGTGATTTAAAGAATGATCATCTGATCACCTGCTGGATGTTATGAAAGGCTCTTCCCATTTCAAATACTTTCTATGGACTTTTTCTCAGATCGATCTGTGAAATATACCGAAATGGTGTGTCAGGTTATGAACCAACAGCAGAATAGTAAACATTAGTGGCCTGTGAAGATAGAAGTATGGATGGTGCCATAATGGTAGTTTTATTTCAATTAGACAACATTTTACATCAGAAGAAGAGCACATAATAACACTGAAAGCTTTTCTTGATGGAAAATGTTTTTTACACTTCCCTTGACAAGTTTTGGCAAGATATTGTGACAACTCCTCCACAGCACAGCTCACATACTCCATCATTCCCACCCAGAAGTAAATGTCTGAACCAAGACTTTGTTTCTGCTGCTTCTCTTTTCCAAAGATTGTATTTATCACATTTTGCCAGAAGAACACTCTCTGTGGTTCTGTGGTGACCTCTTGACCTCTCATGTGTGATGATTGATACACAACTGATGGTAATGGTCTTCTCTTGCACACTTTCTACCTCACGGATTAGAGCCAGTTTATTAAAAGGTTACTGTCTTTCAGACTGACCATTCACCCACACTCATGCCCAAGGGCAACTTAGTCACCAACTAACCTTGTGAGCAGGTTTTTTTTCTGTGGGAGTATCTGGAGGAAACTCATATGGAGACAGAGGGCCCT
Source organism: Scarus forsteni (assembly GCA_036419115.1). Classification (NCBI taxonomy): domain Eukaryota; kingdom Metazoa; phylum Chordata; class Actinopteri; order Labriformes; family Labridae; genus Scarus; species Scarus forsteni. Next base: position 2,844,082 of record JAZDUH010000060.1, read on the forward strand.
AATTTCTTGGCGCAGCGCAGGGTGCGCAGTGCAGGGTGCGCAGAGCCGGCACACCCTGCGCAGTGTTAATTTCGTCTGGCGCACCGCCATGCGCTGCCGATTTGACAATTTGGTAGACCGTCTGCGCAGAGATGGAGGTGAAGGTGCACCAGGGGGAGGTGTCGACAGATTCATGTTGGCGCAGTGACAATTTCGTGCCAAAAAACTGTGTGGAAAGTGCGCTGAAAGTTCGCCAGTTCCAACCTGGTCTATTCCCGGCGCAGGCGAAGCGCACCCTCCGCAGCTTTAATTTGGTGACAGGCACACATGTGCACACACAACCCTCAGAGGCAGGTTTCCAGAGTGTTAGGCATATTTTAATGCAATAAACAATCACAGCAATCACTATTTAATGTAACAGTCTGAACCAGCATATACATTTGTATCTGTATTAATTATCCCGTCACATCTGATGTCGAATTAAAGCCGTTTGTCATCATGAAAACTTAACCTGACGGCAGCTGGAAGTTTGATGCACATCTTACAAGTCAACAATAAACAGCCTTAACATCTGATACTGAGTATATATCTGGCTTCTCTCATTTCATGAAATCCAAAGAAAAGAGGGAGAAAAAAGATGAAGAAAAAAGAGAGAAAATAAATGTATGTCACTAAGGATTTACCATATTCCTCTGTTTCAGTCTTTATTTTTAACGTGATCTAAAAAGATGGAGTAGGCTACATTATTGCAAGGAGGATGAGGCGGAGACACCGGGAGAATATACAGTATATCGCTAAAGGTTCTGCTATTTGGCAATGACAAACCAGGAGTGCAGGTGGATCACAAGCATAAATGGATAAGCCAGCTGCTGTGTAACTGTCTCTTAATTTTTTACTCCTATTAATGACAAAGGAACAGATTACATCTGTCCCGGGAGCTGGCCCACATGGTGACAAGCTTCTTGGCCTCTGATGCGCGCCCCGATGGCCAGTCCATTCTCCCAGTTGCTGAAGGGACAGCGGCTCTGACTGTCTCCACTATCGGGTCTTTCCAGCACACTGTAACAGCGGTGGCAGGGATCATTCAGCAACCCTCTTGCTGTGAGACACTTGCACTTACCTGTTGCACCACTGTGCCCCACATTGGCAAATCAAAGCCAAACAAATGTTCGCCATTGACTTAATTTGTTTCGCATGTCTGAGGAAACAAATATGTGATTCTGCACAGTGAGACACCTGGTCACCTACCAGAGGCTGGCCCACCAGTCTGAGCAGGGATTTTAGTGTTGGGCAGAGAATCAAGCCTCCGAGCTAAGACACTAGGACAGTAGAGTGTACGTTGTGAGTATCAATCTTTAACAGTGATATTGATTTCCTTAATTTATAACCTTTGTTGATTTGATGATTGGTATAAATACCAATGTCAGTCTGAAATGAAAACATCTTTAGAATGCAAACTGACTCTCTGACTTGTCTCCCTATAAATTGGAAACCGCAGTAGTGTTTAGCGGTGTAAAGCATGCAGCTTGGAAGGTATTATCACAGAGTGGGTAGTGGATGCTGTGGACTTTGCTGCATGCTTTCTTGCCTGAGTGTGTAGAGAAGCTGAAATCCAAGCTTTGCTGTGGTCCCATCATCAGACGGCACGAAGGGGGGCCTTAGCCTGGATCTGGAGCTCAGCTTTCGGATTCGTGGAGCCACAGAAACACTTCAAGGACTTGGAAGCACACATCGGTGGCCAACTATTAATAAAATGCACAGGGAGGGCTTGGAGAGGTGCTGGGGCCTCAGGTTTCCTGTCAGTCTGTGACTTCAGGCCCAAATCTAATCTTCCCCATTCACATATCAAAGGATTTCATGATAGCATCTAGAGAGGGCCAAATATTTGGGGCTTTTGGAGCGTTTTCTCTTTCCTCCTGTATTTTCTTTCACTTCCTTCTTTACAGTTTAGTTTAACCCTGTCTGATTAGAGCCAGACCCCCTCTAACACATACGATGCCTTGTTTACGTTGGTAGTTCTGCTTTTGTTATCAGACTTTCAGGCGAGAGCTATTAGAGCGAGCCTTCATTTTAACACTGCAAGTGGAGGCTGGACAAAAGCCAAACTCCTCCAGCACACATGGTAAAATCATTTACTTTAGGCTCATTTTTTGTACAATCCTATTCCCTCTTTCTCTGTCTGAGCTTCTGTTTTAATAGCTTGCATAGCATAGTGTGTCAGCTACCATTTCTCCTGCCTGGTAAGTCCATTTCAGAAAGAAATCGCCTCTTTAAATCCTTGCAGCACCTCATCCTTAAAGTTGGCAAAGGACTGCCTGATGAAGTCACACGGGGCACCGATATCCCAGATCGGCCACACCTCAAAGACATTCAGATAGATAGTGATGTCACATAGCAGTCTTATTCACCCTACTCCTTTCACTCCCCACAGTTAGACAGCAGGGTAAACATCAGGGACCTAAGGGGACCAAACCCTGTGAGTTTAAGTTGTTTTAGGGCCCCAGGGTGTCAGAAAAGTTTCTAATCGCAATTCAAAATCCGTGCTGGGATTACATTCCTCAGATAATGATGATATATATCAGTGGGCCCCTGATGAAAAACAATGAAAATGTACATAAAAATTCCAGCAGCAGGTGATGCATAAAGTCAAAACACAAAACCTGACTTCCTTATAATAATGTCGACTCAGTCTTTCTAAAATGAGAGGAAACAGTGTTATATTCCCCTAATGCAACTGGACTTTATTTTTTCAACCAAATTCTTAAAATTGTAGTTAAGCATTTTAATTCAGTCTTTTTACTGTATATCCCCAAAATAAAAAAGGGATCCAGAAAAAAATAGATCGATTAAATTAATTGTCCCTTGCAGGAAATTTGTCTAAGACAGCAGTGCTACTGGCCAAGGACACGATACATTAAATACTTAAACACTAGACAACATACAATAGTTACATAACCAAGAGGTCATAATAATAAGACAGTGTCAACTATGATGATGATTAAGCTCTATTTATCTCCTGTCTCTCTTGGTTTTGTAGGTAAGGTGATCATACATTATAGTTTTACCTCATCAAAGAAGTACAACTCAGTGTAGGACAGACTTCATGATTATTCTTTTCTGCACAGTAATGGATGCTCAAAGTAGGTATGCAGTATATTAAATTTCACTTAATTATTTCTTCAAATTGAATCAGACCAGCCAGACTCGTCACATCTGTAAATCCACTTTAAGGTCTGTTAATCTGTCTTACCCCACAACCTTAAAGCTGGGGTTGGTAATTTTGGAAAATTTTGAAAAAATTGAATGTAGCATCTTCTCAGGACTCTGTCTAGCCCCTCCCACCCCTCTTCAAATTGCCCCCCCCCCCCACATGCATGCGCACGGCTTCTAAATCCAGAAGACTGATTCAACTCCAAACCCTCAGCACAATGTGCTTGTTTTACACTACACTAAGTCATGTCTCAGTCAGCAGTAAGAAAACCCTAAAGGTGCGTTCACACCGGACGCTACTTGTACTACCTCAGCAATCACTCTCCATTCAAAGTCAATGTACAGCCGCGATGGGGCGGGGCTAACCCTCCCGCGATGCGACAGCCACGTACAAGACGACCACTTCACTCGTTGCGCGATGTCAAAGTTAAAAAAGTTGATCTATTCAGGCGATGTCATGTGAGGCTGTGCGGCAACAGGCAATCAGCAGTGTGTGTACATGTGACAGTACCCGAGACAGAAAGTTATTCATCCGGACTACAGGGCGGATGAGCTACGTCTAGGTGGAACCAATGTCAGTGAGGACATTAGTTCCGCCTAGACGGACCGCGGTAAACTCACAGATGCTGCTGCTGCAGGGCATCAGCTGCAGTGTTTTGTGTTTGATAAGTGAGTGAAAAGGATACAGCTTGAATAACGTCCGCTTATACATCCTATTATATGATATATGATATGATCGCGCTGAAACTCAAACGGACGTGACGTCACCGAGCGATGGCCGACGGCAGCGGTTACCAAACTGAGGTATTTATGGACGCGAGACGCTACATCAGTGGGCGACGCGATTTTGGTAGCTGGGTCGCTTGAAGTGTGAATGCAGCATAAAACATTATCATAGTAAAGTTAAAAAAGCAAACATGTAAAGTTAGTTAGTACTCACAGCCCGATGTTGATCGGGGTATAGATAGTTTCTCTGGCATTCTCCACATAGCTGTCAAGTTTCCCGTTTTGACCATGAAACGACCGTATTTTACGTATTTTATCCTCTTTCCCGCCATCCTCCTGTATCAGTATTCTCCCGTAAATCTCCCATGTGATGATATAATAATAAAAACATTCCTCTGCCTCTCCAAACTGAACTCTGTCATTAGTCTGAATGGGGCGGTAATGCTCCAAAATGATGGATGCCAACCGCCGTAAAACCGAAGAAGAAGAAAAAGCCTTGTGAGAACTGCCACCTGCAGGAGCCTGGGTGGCAGCTTTGAGATTAGAGCAGCAGAACAAACTTATAAAAACAAAGAGTTTATTTTAGATTTCTTGTACACCTGTTTTAAAATGTGAGGGGTACTGGAGCTTGGTTAGGGTTGTGGGACGGCTCACAGTGGGCTTCCCTTACTTTCAAAGACAAAACTTGAAAGGTAAGCATTCGCCAGCGGACTCTGACCCCTCTCAGCTTGGCTACACGCACCGAGTCTGTGCACGCTGGGGAAATGTACACGCAGCAGGCGGGAAGAATAGCGACTGGATTTGATTGGTTTAAAAACTGTTATCACGGCATATTTATTGGTTGGTCTTTTCCCTGATTTACTCCTGCTGTAGATAGTGGATATTTTTTGCTCTGTTTTAAGAACACATTATGAATCGACTGCCATCGGGTCATAAAGACCATTTTAACCAGTGTTACAAAAAGTGTATCTAAATCAGATTACCAACCCCAGTTTAAGCTAATGTCCATGTATTTGTGGTCCATTTAAAGATGGCTAAACCATGAAAATAAGATTTAAGCTGTAGAGAAGAATGAGTGTTACCCTTACAAGATGGAATAACATATCTCTGCCACTTGGTGGTATAATCAACAGGCTTCCCCTTTTTTTGTTTTTAAGAGCTGTTATTTTAAGACGTCAGTAATAAATCAATTTATCAAATCCTTAAACAATAAGACTATGAAGATAAGGTATCAGGATGGTCTTTTTATAGAACATAGTACATATGTACATGAAGGTTCAGAAGGTAAAGGTCAACCTCCACAATAGGAATTCTGTTATGTTAACCCATACATAAAACATTACCTCTGTGAATTTGTTGTTCTAACCTTTGCTGAGATGTCATTTGTCCTGGCTCAGTCATGTGCTGCAGGGTCAGGCAGAGGTGGGGTTTCCCTCCCATGACGCCCAGGGGTTCTTGTTAGTGTTCGGCTGACAGGAAGAGTGTGGCGCCTAGAAAGAGCTGCCACGTGCTCGCCCTGTTATTAAAGTCTGTCTTTTAATGGATGATTAAGAAAAATGTTATCATGTGCTAAAGATAGACCAGAGGGCAGGATCACTGCACTGATAACACAGGGAAATTTGTCTGATGTTTGGAGACACACTCGAGACTCTTGTTTTTAACAAATATCTTACATAAGTGGATGTGGTGTTGAAATAGGATTTTTTTTAAGACTTGGGACTGTGTACACACAACACTTAGATGCAAATCCCTGAAAGTCTAATAATACCCATGTTATAATGTTTCCATAAAGAGCATGAAAAAAACACATTTCTGCATAGTTAGAAAGCAGTTTTTGTTCATATAGCTTGTGTCTTCTTGCCAATCACCATATAATGAAGATTTTGAAGGCTTATAAAATTTAGGCTTATAAAATGTAACCGGAGAAGTTAACATTGGGCCTTATTTAAAGAAAAACTATATTTCTGATGTCCCTTGGTAGATGCACTTCAAAATTTGCATGATAATATGTATAATATAACTCTATTATCACAGCAAATTTCATCTGGATGCGATCCAGATTGATGTCATTAAAAAACAATTAAGTTTATATTGGTAAATCCCACTTATTTATCCTCGGCTGCTGTGAGGGTTCCACCCCCTTTACATCATTATGGGAATTCTAGTTTTGTTGCACTCATTTCAACGTTTTATAAGCCTATGCCACTACACTACCCAGCTTCCTTTGCAATGCCAGCAAAGGACTTCTCCACATAGGCAGACATGAGTGGAGCGCATGTTGAATCAGAATTGTATCTTGGCAGAGGTCTGCACTCTCCAAGTGCTTTTCTAGTTTCTGTTTTCTTTGTTACTCTTGTCTCATGCAGAGCTGAGGATAAGACTTGTGTCTCACTTTTCCATGGTACTGGCAGTTTTCTTGGACAGTACATTTTCATAAAAAAAAACTTACACATTTTAACTTTCCTAAGGGATTTAAAGGCTTTGCTTTTGGATATATTACAAAAAAGCCTTTAAAATTGATCATCTCACACATTCTTCATTTTTAAGTTTAAATTGCCCTTAACGTGTTTAACATGTCTCCTAACATGTCAAATGGGAACGCAAGGATGACATTTTCGAATTTAGTGGCCTGTTTTCAAAAATGTGCCTTTTTTGGGCACCCACAATTCTGCATGCTTCTTCATCAGTTTAAAGGAAAAGTTCGGTTCCTGCAGCTTTTACATTGTTTATAGAATGAAGAACAACAATATACTCACCCAGAAGGCTTTCCTGATGCAAACGGTGCTTCGGGAGATATTTAGATCCAAAATCGAGCAGCGGACACCGATATTATGGTAGCCTGTAGGGCATAGATCGCCGCTCCTAAAAACTGCATTAATCGTCCAAAAACTCATGTTTTTCACCAATATTCCATCATGATTCGCGCCGAATGGACCGCCATTGCAGCCTGTGTCTCTCCACACAGCGCTGTGTGGCTGAACTAACCTCTGAACTGACGAGCTGTTTACATGCTCTTTGCGCATGATGGTGCTCATTGTTTCAGGGAAGATCGGCAGCTACAATCAACTTTCTTCTTCCAGTTTTGTGCAAAATGGACCGAATGTCTATGGGATGAAGATGTTGTGGAGGAGGACTTTGAATATGATGGACGCCCTACAGTTTGGAGCCACAGTATACAGATAAGGAGCTCTTAGAAATGAGGAAGCGATCGCAACGCTCCAGAGAGTACTGCGCATGCGCGAAGAGCATGTAAACAAACTCGTCAGTTCAGAGGTTAGTACAGCCACACAGTGCTGTGTGGAGAGACACAGGCTGCAATGGCGGTCCATTCGGCGCGAATCATGATGGAATATTGGTGAAAAACATGAGTTTTTGGACGATTAATGCAGTTTTTAGGAGCGGCGATCTATGCCCTACAGGCTACCATTATATCGATGTCCGCTGCTCGATTTTGGATCTAAATATCTCCCGAAGCACCGTTTGCATCAGGAAAGCCTTCTGGGTGAGTATATTGTTGTTCTTCATTTTATAAACAATGTAAAAGCTGCAGGAACCGAACTTTTCCTTTAAGCCCGTTGGCTCACAGGAGCAAGCTCATTGCAGTTAGTAGATGTCAGGATGTGTGCAGACATGTTGTGAACATGGTGTAGAGCAAACTTAAATGACCTATTACCAAGGAGTTGACGTGTAAACTCAGCAGAGACTGGGCCTACTCGTGGAAGGGATCTCTACTATCAGGGGTACTCAAGAGTTTTTTGCTTTTTTATCTTTGGGGATTGCAAACACCTTAGGGGTCATCAAAAAATGGAAATGTGAAGATGCTATATGGCAAAATATGACCTCTTTAGGTGTCATATATACTCTCCTTTTGTCACTGTGCAGAGTCAGGTTAAGGTAAGGACACAGACATGACTTCTGCTCTTCCTACATTCATTCTAGTGATCTTAGTCTGCCAATCCAAGATCCAGTAAGATTATTTAAATCATCACTGACTGTCTTCTTTTCTTTTGTCAGACATTGGCATTACTTATTTTTATTATGTTCTGATTTAAAACCAGCTAAGATTTCAAAACAAGAGCTTTAACGGGTTAAATGTGGTCATTGTTTGGCTTTACTTTTTGTTGTGCTATATGAGATGGTTCCTAAAAATAATACTCAAGGCTGCGTTATCCATTTAAAGAAACACAATACAAATATTTCAAACATAAAAATCATGGCAGACAGTATGAAACTAAGACAGACTTTTGGCTTGACTTTCCAAACTTTCTCTTCTCTATTTACATTTCATTGGTCCAACTTTCAAGAGGCTTGCATGCTATAGTTTATGTGAGGCAAACTCACGTCTCCTTCACTTTTCTATGTATGTCTTCTGTCTGTGAAATTCTGTCCACCCATCACTTTACTTTTGAAATCCCCCCACAGATCAGTGTGACTTCCTGCAGCTACTCGGCTTCCTTCAGCTGGTGTCATCGGGCGAGGGGAGAGTGAGCTGGGTGACATATTGGTTTTCATGACAGGGGCCGGTGGACTTTTGAAGGTTATTTAACAGTAGAAAGGGGCCCCTCTTGGGTTACAGAGTGGGTGGTGGACTCATCCTAGCCAAGGGCGCTGAGAAGAAGCCTCTTTCCGGTGACTGATGGTGAAATCCTTTGCGTTGCTCTCTGTCTTTACATTTTACCCCATATCGAAAGCTTTCTCAGTCTGTTGCTCTCTGCATAAAGACAAGTGTTTGCAATCTTACTTTTTCCCATTTATGTTTATTTGTTCATCTGGACACATTTTTTGTGCTGTTGTGGAATTCAACAGATGAATTTTTGATAAAATTATAATTCCTGTTAAGTTATGTTGATAAAAAATTCTCCAGCTGTTTCAGAGACCATAACACAGGACAGCAATACTTAGAATTTTCTTGATAAATAAACTAAATTAACACAGAAAGCTACATTTTATGATCTTGACTTTTGGGCTAATATTTTTGACTGCACTGACTAAGAGGTAGGAGACAGCTCAGTCCTCATTCAGAGAAATTCAGCATTTCAGATGCAAGGCGACAGACCCAAAGTGGTCATTACAGGCATGTAGACTGCAGGCATCAGCGGGTTCCTGTGTGTGTCCCACTGGAAACAAGGTGAACTCCCAGTTTGTTCAGTATCAATAGTTTATCACATGCTCAGAGGAGGGAAATATTAAAGATTGAATGGATAATAAAGGGGCAAAGGGCAGTGAGGAGAATATTAGGTTTAAGAAAAGGTTCCCGCATGGATGGATGGATGGATGGATGGATGGATGGATGGATGGATGGATGGATGGATAGATAGATAGATAGATAGATAGATAGATAGATAGATAGATAGATAGATAGATAGATAGATAGATAGATAGATAGATAGATAGACAGACAGACAGACAGACAGACAGACAGACAGACAGACAGACAGACAGACTGGATCAGCATCTGGATTTGGATCCCCATCAAAATGTTATCAATTGCTTCTTTTGCCATGACCACCATTTCCTAAAAATGTATTCAAAATTCACTCTTAAGTTTTTGAATTATCTTTCTTTCAGGCTATCAGACAGTCATTCATTAATGAATGGTATACTGTATGTACATAAACAAAAATCATCTTTGAATTAACAAGAGTTAATCTCAAAAAATTTAAACTTGATATGAATGAACTTAAATAAATGTACATATGCATAATTTACAATAAACCATCAATGGTAAAAGTATGATCTAATGAAAGTCTTTTAAATTCTCTGGGTTGAGATTCATTGGTTAATCAGCCGACCCTTGTCACTTTTCTAAATAACTGCCATCCCTTCCTGGAAAGTCAATCTCATTTCTTCTCCTTCCGCAGACCTTTTGTGTCTGTCTAACTCCTGCCCTCAGGTCTGACAACAGCTCACTACGTACAAAAGCAGAACCTAAACAAACCATCAGTGTGTCTGAATGCAACCCCACAATTAAGCCAATGAAAGAGGAGCCAGGGCTTCAGGCCCATTAAAAACTCCGTCCCACTGCAGGAAAAGGCCTGACTGTGCACTTCCAGTGGTTAGATAAATTAGCAAGTCAGGGAAATGTAACCTTGTTTTCGGGACACTGATGTTTAGTCTAATTTCTTAATGATAGACTGAGAGCTTGATTAGCCCCCTGAATTCCTGCTCAAGTGTTTGTTACATGGGAACACAGACCTACACTGTCAGATGTGACTTAAGGATTTTTATTGAATTACCCACACCATTTTACATGGTGTGAGTTATTCATGGCACATCACTCAGACAACACTGCTATCTTATACAGAGTGAGTTTAGACAAACTTTGACTGAATTTCTCTGAAATTTAAAATGCTATTGTTGCAATTTTGTTGTTGAAATAAGTTATTTACACTTTAAGTGTCAAAGACATTTGTGTTTTTTATTTTACAGTCTTAGTGATTAACCAAAAGAGAAACAGATTATCTGAAGTCCACTTCTTTGCCTTTTATTTGGGTTAAGACTCTCAAAAGTATATTTTCTTTTATATTAAAGAATCAGTTGCATGACAATCCCATCTGCCCAGCACCAGACTACCCGTGAACAAAGAGACCTGACATCTTTAAAAAAAGAAGGTTTAACTATTTCCATGAAATGGGATCAAAACAAAAGACAGATTCTTAGAAGAAAAATAAAATACGGAATGGAGACTGTGATTCCAGTTATTGACACACGTTGGATTGTTTTCTCCAGTTTCTTTTTGCAGAGTTTTTATGTATTTCTTACCTTCTTACCTTAGCAAGCACACCGGATGGACTATCAGTATATTTCACTGGTCTATGTGGGAAGGTGCCCATAGAAAGTGTTTGTGTCTTAAGCGGGAGCTACTGCGGTACAGAACGTGAGTTACTTCATAAAACAAACTCTTGTCAAGTTATGTCAGAAAGGGATCAAAATATCCTTTCTGTAGAGACGTTGAAGTGCTTTGATGTTTTTTATTTATGAATAAATGTGGTCATGATCCATTAAAACTGCTACTGAAGCTGTTAGCATCAATGCTAATCCTTGTGTGTGCAGCCATTTCCTGCTATTATCTACCTTGAAGCTCATTCCTCTTCCTGTTCAAAAGGATGCTGGACTGATGCTGGACTGTCCCGTTTTGGGGTTCTTATGATTGTTGGAGCTCGGTATGATGAGTCTGATTACAGACATTGAGTCAGGAAAGTCCAACTGCTTTCCAACGTTAATGTCTACATTTGGTAAGTATTTTAAAAATGGAAGGTCCACACGTAAACAGTATTTTATGCCACTGAAAATTCATTCTGTTAATTACTGGATTACTTACATGCCAAAACAAACTTTCAGTCACTCCTTTTCTATGATACTGGATGAAAAACAAAAGAAATGCTGTCAGCGTTTTAGCTGAGACCCAGTGTTAATGTTTTATAAGGGACCCTGGTGGCCCATGGCCCCTAGCTCTGTGCTTTGCCATGGTAACTGCAGATGTTGAAAACCAATAGGAGTACACAAAACTTTTAATAATAGATTTTGATCAAGACTACTAGATTAAACTTTAATTGAAATATAAACAAAGAAATATTTACTTAACACGCCGGCTAGCAGAAGTTTGATATAGGTGCAAGCTAAGCCTTAACATCAGCCAGACATGGTAGTAGGAGTTGGCATTAAAATAAAACAGCTTTTGCATAGAAATAGCAAGAATAAAGGTGCATATCAAGGATATACTAACAATCTAATAAACAGCATTTAAAACAGTGCATTTATTTTCTTTTGATTTTTTTGTGGGGAAGAGGATATGTCTAAAAACAGGGGAAAACTTCTGTATTCAAAAATCCTGCCTGTATACTGGGCAAGTGTATTTGCTGTCATAATGTACACCTCAAAGTGTTGTTTTCATCAATAATTCAATTATCAGGTCGTAAAACTAAACTATTAAGACATTGTCTTAAACAAAAATAATGGGAAAATGCACATTGGGGTTAAAAGATGGAGGAGGTCAACTGTCCAACCTACACAATAAGAATTTTGTTGTTGTAACCCAAACATAAAACACTCAGAGGTTTAGTTCAGTGAATTTGTTATTTTAACCTTTGCTGGGACGCCATTCGTCAGGCAGTAACATGCTGAAGGGTCAGAGGTGGAGTATCAAGGGAGGGCTCATATGCAATGTAAATATATGCTGCAGATATGATCTTTGCAAATGTGGCAACTGCTTCAAACATGTTTTTTGCTAAGCTATAAAGACTTAAAACATTTTTTAAAGCTCTAAATGACAGACATCTCTTAGGTTATACTGGGATTTGGAGCTGGTTCTTTCCTGACACAACAATACAGTAGTAAAAACTTTTATGATGATAGTGTTCATTTTGACTTTTCTCTGCTCTCAAGACCTCATCCCCAGAGACATTTCTTTGGCACAGATGTCCTATTTCCAGCTGTCACCGTTAAGGAGAAAGAAAACCATGACCTGAAAAGGAAGCACAAATCAAGAGTGGGGGCTAAGAGGTTAAATGTTGTTTTTTCAGTCATTTCTGCTTACCCATTAGGACCAAAGGAACCTATCAATAGAAGAGAGAAAACAAAGTAAAGTAATAAACAAACATATGATTGATGTACATCAGTGTAACTCCCTCGTATATCCCTGAACTGAAATGCAGTAGTGGAAGTTTTTTAAATCCTTCTTTTCCTCCCGAGGGGAACCACTTTGAATAATCACTGAGCCAGGTTAATGGTGGCTTTTCTGGCAAACACACAATGTCGTCATTGACGGGATCTGCTCTTAGAGCTGCTGTGTATTTATGTAATCTCAAGCTTGGTTTTGTTTCTGTGGTCTATGGCCTGTAGGAGAGTACTTCACTCTTTTCACAGGAGGACTTGGCGTCGAGGAGACTTCAGGATTGACAAGAATGGAACAACATTAGATAAAAAGGCGGAGTGGGACTAAGAAGATTAGGTGTTGTTTGTGTAATACGGGCAATTTTCCCTCTAATTGAGTTAAAGCATCACATATCCTGCAGAAGTTTTTGCTGCTGTAAACGGTTCTTTTGCAGTCCGCACATGGATATTTCATCAGCTCTGAGTTAGACCCTGAAGCATATTGGCTCCATAGTCTGGGTTCTGAAGGTGTCACATCCCACAGAGGACACAGATGAGGGGTCTTTCCCCATATGAGACCTTTGGCCATGAAGCTCTCTCCCTTTGAACAAGGGCGGCTATAGTAATCTGAACGCCCCAGGTGAAGATCAACACGAGGACCCTCTTCATTTAGTGTGTGTCATAGCGTGTGGACAGAATACTCTGAGGCTTTACAAGCGTCTTTTGAAGCACTTAAACTAAATGATCTGTAGCCCTGTTTTGAATCAGAGGAAGAGAGCACTTTCCAAACTGGCCACATAGGCCCTCTTTATCAGATATACTTGTCCAGTTGTTTGATAATGCACAATGCTCTTCAGCCAATCTTATGGCATCTACCCAGAGCATTTAGGCATGTGGAGAAGACCTGCTGTTTCAAATTGAGCATCCAAGCTGGGAAGAGAGATGATTTATGGGAAATCAAATATTGAATTATGATTGGTGTCCGATGTTCTGGCCTGAGTATTTCAGGCACTGCTGATCGGCTGCATTTCTAACTGCTATTATCTCTAGGGTTTACAAAGAATGTTGTGAAAAATAATAAAAATACCCAGTGAGCAGCAGTCGTGGGGGTTAAAATGTCTTGTTGATGCCTGAGTTCAGAGAGGAATGGCCATCAGAAAGTGATTGACACTGTGAATGTGTGGAATAGTTATGACTTATAATGCAAAATGGACTTTGGACTTAAGTCTGATTGCTATTTATCACGAACTGTACCACCTGTAATATGACACATTTTCATCATTATCTGGTGTTAATTCTGCGTATTTGTGTCAGTATAGAAATTTGCTATTGCTTAGGCCAATGGACAGCCTCAGGAGCTGTAAAATTAAATGTCTGAAACAGCAGTTCATTAAGTTTTTACCAAAGGCTGTCAGCAGAGAAACAAGGACCTTAAATTGGGGCGGGTGATTTCTTTATATATCAAACCTGTTTGTATTTTTATAAGTAATATGTGGCCACACAACTATAAGCATCGCTACTGGCCTGACAGCCTTACAAACTCATATTTTGCCTTAAATCCGGTTTCTGGATTTGTTCCTGATGACTGCTAGAATACGTTCACAAGCACTTTGTTCAAAAAGTGTTCTAGTTTTCATAGAGAACACCCCTGATCCATTTCTATTCTCTCTCTGTCTGAGATACCATTTCAGACTTCCTGCCTTTTTTAAGGCCCCTTTCTTCACATGGGCCCAATCCGCTCTCATTGGTTTACTGGCTTACTCTGTGGTGAATTCTCAGTTCAGCACAACTCATATATATGTATACATGCTCTTAGATATGATGAGTTTGTTGAATTTAAAACAGTAGAGGTAAAAAGACCATAAACATTCGGAAGCTGTTTGAATCAGAGAGAGCTGTTATGACCTGCAGGGACCAGGAATTTTCAAAAAGTCTGAAAGTAGGACTGGTGTTAATGCAGAGATGTGTGTCTGTCAGAGAAGTGAGCAGGTATGAGAATGAAATCAAAAATGTGAAGTCATTTTAAAGTTACTTAAAAATAAAGTGACAAACAAACATAAAGATCAGCCACAGTAATAACCCAATGACCTAAACTCTTGGTTGTCCTGATCATAAAAAGTTTATTTTTTAGTTCTTAGAAACTGGTTTGGTTTATTTTTGTGGTGAATGTATAAAGTCTATTTTGCTGCAACAACTTTTTGAAAGTCTCCGATGGCTCATTTGTGATTACTTCATGATTCTAGCAAGCTCTACGTATTTATGGGAAAAAATGATTGAACACACTAAACTAATCTCAAACTAAACTGGGCCTGCTTCTCTTAGCCAATTGACTAACAACTAACAATGGCAAAGGTTCATCCAGGGGTCTGATATAGGGAGCTACTGGGGAAGAGGAGGAAGTCCTGATGCTGTGCTTTTTTGTCTTGTGCATAGAAGCACTCTATTATGCAGAGGAGACATGTGAAATGCAATTAAAACCATCTAAAACAAAAATTACAGAATATGTCTCAACTGGGCCTCTCAGACTGTCAGTAGGTTGATCCGAAGGCATTTACTGTCTGGCTGCAATGAACTAGCTACTGCAGTGCTGTCAAGGCTCCTCATTATCAAATGACTGTCACATGACTTTGTCCATCTCTACAGTAATTTGTTTAGATCAGCCTTTCTCAACTGCAGTACCTCGGCACCATGGGGTACCCTCTGGCTTCGCCTTAAAGATATATGAAAATTCAACCAATTGTCGTTTAGATTATTTAAAGGATAAGTTCGGTTTCTACAGCTTTCACATTGTTTATAGAATGAAGTAGAAAAATATACTCACCCAGAAGGCTTTCCTGATCCAAACAGTGCTTCGGGAGATATTTAGATCCAGAATCGAGCGGCGGACATCCGTATAATGGTAGCACATAGGGCATGTATAGCACCGCTCCTAAAACTGCATTAATTGTCCAAAAACTCATTCGTTTCACCAATATTTCATCATGGTCCGCTCATGCTACTCCTCCATTATAGTTTGTGTCGCTCCAGACATGTTTTGTGGCTGTGCCGACCTCTGAACTGAAGAAGAAGAATGTTTGCCTCCGCGCATGCGCAGTACTCTCTGGAGAGCTGTTCTTCTCTTTGCCTCCGCGTCCTCCTTTCGATGAGCTCCTCATCTGTAAACTCTGGCTCGAAACTGTAAGGACACCCGTCATATTCAAAGTTCTCCTCCACAACATCTGCATCCGATAGATATTCGTCCATTTTGCACAAAACTGGAAGAAGAAAGTCGTTGTGTTGCTGTCTTCCCCTGAGACAATGAGCCGTACTGCACATGCGCGGTGGCAAACGTTCTTCTTCTTCAGTTCAGAGGACAGCACAGTCTCAAAACACGTCTGGAGCGACACAGACTGTCGTGGAGGAGTAGCGTGAGCAGACCATGATGAAATATTGGTGAAACTAATGATTTGTCCTTTTTTGGTTGTCTTCCTTTTTTTGTTTTATTTCATAAAGTATGACTTTTAGGTTAGTATGGAGCCAGAGATTCACTGAGCTTCTTAAACAAAGACGTCATGTTTTACTAGATGACAAAGCTATAAGGGCTCCATGAGAAAGGCTGAATCGTAGGATGAGGGCTAAGAATGGGGGTCTTTATATGGACTCCCTCCACTCAGACTTCATTTTTACTGGCTCTGCCTTTACAGGATGGGATAAAATGAACATGGGAAATAAAGTCTGATGAAGTGTTAATTTGTCTCAATGAGATTTTTTTACGACTGGCTCTAAACCTTATATTGGCGCTGGTAAGGATGATTAATTTTCTTGTGGTTTTAACCGTGAAAGGTCTTTTGAATTCATTTTTTTCTACCAGCCTCTCTCCTTTTTCATTGGAAACATTTGAGAACCTTTATGTGTGAGCGGGGATATTTGCAACCAACGTTGAAAGATATGAATTTTGAAAGAGACGATTTTTCCAGGTCTCAGTCGTGGATGGAGGCGTTTTTATCCTCCACATGACAGGATAGTGCAAAAGTTCACTCAATAAGTCCTTTGATAGATACACAGCCTGCAGTAAATCCCCTCCTCTGTTTGCACAACTGCAGCTGAAAATTCTTAAAGTGTGAAAGTGAATTTACATAGACGAGTTTTCATTTCCTCCAAAAATCTGCTTATTTGAATGCTTTTGGCCTCAGAGCATGGTGATTAATGCGGCTGTGAAGGTGATTGGACACGCTCTGCTGACAATGCATACAGGCTTTTCACTTCCCTGTCAGTGTCTCTTTAAATGAAGCCTTTGACGTCAGGTGGGATTGAGTTTGTTTTGCATGACGTAGACTAAGATCTCAATCTCACTTTAAACTGCATGGATTATTCATCAGGCTACTGTTAGTCCAAGATTCCTGATTCACAATGAAAAAATGTCTGAATCATAATTACTAATGTGACAGACCTGCAAAGCTTCAACCTGCACTGCAGTTTCAGAATGGATGGCGCAGTCTCATGGATTAGTCCTTCAAAAACAAACCGTATGGAAATTCTGATTTGTGGAACTGTTGTAATGATGACTTTTGGTCACATGACCAGCTGTAGTGCAAAAAGAGTTCAGAGCATTGATTAGTGTGTGAAGCTGCTGCAGGATTTTTAATTATCATCTCTTAAAATATGTGAGTATTCCACCTGAAATGCAATTCAAGAGAGCTCATTAATGTTTAATAAGCTCACTTTCCAACATGTGTCGTGTATTTATTTAAAAGAAATTAAAATAGTAAAAAATGGAGGTAGGAGGTTTGTGAATGACAGCAACAGACATAGATTTCAGATCACTTATGATTCAGTTTTACAAAAGTTTAATTGATAGTTTTATCAAAACTCTTCGGCTATATTTTTCAAAAGTTGCTCGCCAGTGAACTTGATAAATATACCTTGAAGAATCAGAAACACATTAGGGAATACTATGACCACGACTGCAAGAGTAGATAAAAGAGGATGCAGTATTTGGTTTGGAAAAAACAATATTTTTGATGAATGACATGATTCCATGCAGCTCTTATAACATCTCAAGTTATTTAGGGGCCGTCCACACAAAGACAAATTGACAATTTTTAATTGTTTTGGACAAATTTCCACACAGATTCTGCATTACAGGTGCAAAACACCCGTTTTTCATATGGGTACCAGAGTGGATAAATATTAAATTGCCAGCCTTGTACTTCCATGTGTGCAATGAATATCAGCATTACAGCGTCACTTACAGACTTGGCATATATACAACAGCATTTTCAGTGTTTTACATGTTCGCCGACACATTTTTTTGGAAAAATGCTCAAAATAGTTTTTGTCTTCATGTGGACAGGGTCGTAGAGCTGGGGTTGG
The DNA here is from genome assembly GCA_036419115.1 of Scarus forsteni. Lineage (NCBI taxonomy): Eukaryota > Metazoa > Chordata > Actinopteri > Labriformes > Labridae > Scarus > Scarus forsteni. Next base: position 2,861,941 of record JAZDUH010000060.1, read on the forward strand.
TAATCTGATTTAGATACACGTTTTGTAATACTGGTTAAAATGGTCTTTATGACCCAGTGGCAATCAATTCATAATGTGTTCCTTAAAGGTGCTATGAGGAGAACCGGCAACATTAGGACTCTGCTACCCATGAGCACGTGCAGCGACTGTCATAATGCTGCGTTCCAGTAACCTCGGAACTGGGAGTGACATCATCTCTGACTTATCTGCGTTCCAGTTGAAGTCGGAAAAAAAAACATGCCGATCTACCAGGCTATTGTTAGCTGTTGTTAGCTTGGGAGTGGCAAGGTTTCACCGAGTTCCCAGTAGGAAATTCTGACTTCGGGGGACGTTCCAGTTCCAGTTTCCTACTCAGAACTTGGAAATTCCTACTTCTGACTACAACTGAAACGCACCAAAACACACAAGCCAAAGCGTGTGTTTGTTGTGATGCTAATGAATGCAACTCGGACCTTCCTCAGAACTTTGCATTGCTTTACAACTTCTTTTTTCAACAACCTACAGGATGCAAAGCGACAAGGTAATGTGTCTCTTTCTAGTTACGTAGCGGTAGCTTTTGATGTGTGACAACAAGCAATTTTTGGAAAACTTAGTATCGTAGTTTTGTAGCCGGCTATATATCGCTGCTTACAGCCCGGTGCTATAAGACGTGTCCGAATAATATAAATTTGCTGTAGTTTTAATTGTCTTGTTCCCAAAGTTGAGTATCCAGGCCAGTCCAGCCCTGTCTTACTCGACCGGTAGGCTAAGGAATAGCATTTATAGATAACCTATTGTGATGCTATGAAACTCATCTTAAAGTGTGTATTTCGATCAGGCATATATCTAAAAGTGAGACTTTTTGTGATTACTTAGAAACTTCTCACAATCTCTTTAAATAGAGCGAAAATATCCCTTATCTACAACAGGAGTAAAACAGGGAAAACACCAACCAATAAAAATGTCGGATCACCAATTTTTAAACCAATCAAATCCTGTCGCTGTTCTGCCCACCTAGGCGGAGCCCTGAGGAGATACTACATTTAAATTCATGCTAGTTTTCCAAAATTACTGACCCTAGCTTTAATATGTATACAGAAGAAAGGACTCAGCCCTCTTCAGCTTGTTCACCAATGGTAGAGTCTTAGTATCCCAAAGATGAAGAAGCTTTTGGCGTGGCTAAACAAGCAATGTCAAATCAAGATACTCCTTTAGCTGAAGGGCAAAATCTGAAATATATCTTGATTATTTTTCTAGATTTTTTTTTCATAAAGTACAAGTTTATGCAGCTTAAAGCAGGCTGGTTTCTATCCAGAGGGCTACAAAAGCTTGAGGTCTGGGGCTGCAGTTCACTATTTTTCAGAGCCATCTTGTTGCACTTTGCGCTGCTAATGTGAAATGTGGAAAAGATTCATCATGCTCTCTGCCAACTGTTTTGGCATTCTCAGCAAAAAAAAAAAAACATTACTCTGTCCATTATGTGAGATCTTGAACACAAATCATTGAGCCACTAATTTAGCCTGCTCTCTTTAGCTACTTGTGTCTTTCTTTCCCTCAGTGTTGGGGCTGCTGACAGGATTGTTTGAAAGTGTTCCATAGAGCAGAAAGAGACAGGAAGGGACAAATATACAGTTAAGATAATTCACAAAATTGTGACTTCCTTAATGCTTCTTTAACACATCAACCACTATGTCAATATCTGCATTGATGTCTCATCTTTTTTCCTTTCTTGAAAATATGTTGATACTTAAAAAAAAAACTCAAGACATCTCAGAAACAGTCCTTATTTTGTTTTTTGTTTTTTTGTCTTATATTTTAGTCCTATCTGCCTAAAATGGTCCAAATGCAACATCTGCGTTCTGCATTCAACCTGCCAGTCAAAAGGCTCATTGGCAGGAGAGCATAAGCCTCAAAAATAAACAAGAGTCCTCCTCCTCTTTTTTGGTATGCTTTGGGATAATCTTTGATGCAATGTATGTATAGGTTTTTCATTTGGCTCACAACTTCTCAAACTTCATGTGGTTGCCAGAGTCGTGCATCCTCATACTTAGCATGATGTCAATGTCCAGAACAGTTTTTACATTGTTTGGCTTCCCTTCAAAGCTGTAAGCATGCAGAGCAGAAGATTTAGAAGGAAACCAGTTCAAAGTTTTCAATAAGAAGACTTCTTGGATCCAACCTCCATAAATCTCTCAATAACTGTCCTTTACTCCCCCAGCTTCAGTCTCTGTTCAACATCCTGCTCTGTCTCAGAGGCAGACACAGGGGCGCCCTCCTGAGGACCATGATGGACTCACCAGACTGTTATTTTACCTCCCAGTCCTAAAACAGACTCAGAGTTTGTTTTCTCTGCTGTCCCATCTTTGAGGCATCTTCTGATGTTGTCTGACACATTTCCTCAGATCTGTCTATGGTGTTCACCAAATGGAAGCCAGACAGCCAAAACATTGGCATCAGCTGCTGCTGTGTGTTTAAAGGGTGACTGGAAACTAAGAGAGCAGGGGACGAAGAGGACAGTGTGGAGGGTTTTAGATCTGGATTTTTTTCAGAACCAAATTCCACATGTGCCAGGACGGAGATAGTCTAAAGACGGCAGCCCCACCCTCCACCCCCTGAACCAGTCTACTCTGTGAAACACGAAGGGTCAGCCGAGAGCCGAGAATAGAAGGGACCCTTGGAGGGTTTGTTTAAGGGTTTAGAATTATGTGATCTATTTGCAGAGCTGGGTGCATGTTAAGAAACATTTTGATGTTAATATTGCTGTCATTTCTAGTAATTGCTTACATGAATGTTGATCAAAAATACCATCATCAAAACCTTCACCTTCTCTCACATTTAGTTTCATTGACATACTTTCTCACTTGGAATCACTTCTGCTCTTGCATGATAAAATCAAATCCCAATCCAAAGTGAATTTCAAATAACATACGAAGAGCAATACTTTTGAAAGGTTTAGTAACCAACTACACATTTCTACTGCAACTGCTATTCTTATGAAATGCCATCTTGCCTCAGGACCCTTCAGTTTTGTACAGTAAAGCTACCATTACTAATTTATATATAATGTTTTTGTTTTTTTTTAAGATTTTAATTTCTATAAAAAACATATCCTATACCCAGTACCCTGCCCTTGCTTAATGTCTGCTGGCGCAGGCCCCAGCCCAGCAAACTCAAAACAGATATAGAGTTGTAAATAACAGATGGATTATGGATGGATGAACAGAGAGCTGCCAATTATTCTCGGAGACAATACGCTTTTTTTTAAAAAAAAATTTTTTAGCTCCCCCCGTTAAATAGCCTTGCTGATTGTGGTTGTCTATACTATACCAGATAGAATATTAGGGCCCAAGCACAGAGGGCACTTGGTGTTAGGACTTAACTGTTTAACCTCAGCACTCATCTTTTCATGAACTTTAAAGTGTCTGAAAGTGTACTACAAGTCAATAATATTCTGAAAGATGATCAGATCTGGTTGGTCTGAAAAAGAATTTAAAAAATAATCTCCACAGAGTCGCATAGAAAGTTTTAAGCAGGATTTCTTACTAAAAAGTCACTAACTTTGTACACATCAGGCAGTCCTAGACGTATAAAAAAAAGTTTCCTGATGTCTTGGTAAAATGTCAACAGGAAGCCCCCATTATGGGCCAGAGGTCATATTTGGACCTATTTTAGTGATTTCTGGGGATTCTTGTAGGACTCACAGATCAAAGGGTGTTCAGGATTTGGACAAATCATTAAAGACCTGATGACAAGAAATGTTAAATTAGCAGAATTTCAGCAAAGCAGGAAGTAGATTTATTTGTGCATCCAAAGAAATAGCGTGAGGGACATGCCTTTTAAAAATATACCACTTCTCTCTGGCAGCAGTGAGGTGGTGCTCAGATTAGAGTGTTAATTTGTACACGATTTACATTAACATTGGTGTTCGCTTCTACTTGATTAACTCTCACATGATCAGCAGACTTACTTAGGTTTGGTTAAGTGTGTCTACCACTATATATTTAAAGAACCACTGTTGTGAAGTTGGAGAACTTCTCTAAAGTACCGGCATTTTCTTGTGAAGAGTTTCAGACATCGTGTAAATGGATCAAACCAATTAAAAGTCGATGTTGTGTGAATGAGTGACTCAAATAGGAGCGGCAGAGGGGGGAACACCCATGACTTTGCATGTCGGCATGCAACATTAGATCTCCATTTCCGGCCAGATCTTAGCGGTGTCCTTACATAAGCAGTAACAACAGGTGTCAGCCATAGTTAGACAGCTAAGCCCAGGAGAGGAGCAGGCTGGGAGGACATGATATCAGTGCAGTCCAGCAGATTCGTTTTAACTGTGAGTGTGTGTGTGTGTTTATGGGCGTAGCATTTGTTTTATGTCGTGCCCATTGCTTGTTGCATGTAAAGCTGTTGCCTCAGCGGCCTCAGTGGCCCCTCACCAGGCGCCACTTCATGCACTATATTTGAACTCCCTTTCCCCCGGCCTCGCAAAGTGCCTTTGGATCAAGGTTTTCTACAGTATGTATGACTCTTGGGTGAGGAGCTGCGGCCAACAGGATGTGATGGCAGGCCCAGAATGCAACAGGAATCCAGCGTCCATGTTTGCTTTCGCTGTGCTCGCATGCATAGAGGGTCTTAGCTTACCCTTTAGAGAGTGGATGACAAGTGCAGGAATGGCCGGGGTGGCCATGCCCTGCTGCAATCAAGACTTCATGAAGTGAGAACCATCTCATAACACAAAATTCCAACTTCACAGGACTGAGGGTGCTTATAGTGTGTGACAAATCAGGTAGTGCTTGTTTGGTAAAGATTCATAGTCCAAAATATTTAAGTGCCCGTGATGAGTTTAATGAATGCACACCTCAGAGTTTTGTTTAATATTAGACTAATAATAAACTCAGAGAGCAGCCAAGCTGAATTGTAGGTAATATAACAATGTTTTGTAAGTCTGGTATGTGTTTGTAATACACCCACATAAAACTTTGGCCAAGAGGATTCCTTTAGGCATATTGATTCAACAAATCCTAATGAATGGGATCGTGCTGTCCAAGAAGTAGTATTGGACTGTTTGGAGGATTTGCACCCAGGGAAACAAAGTCATATGTGACACGTGATTAATATTGTGCTGCAGGAAATTTTGAAAAAAAATCTGATTTGCATTGAAGAAAATGAACTATAATGCTTTTAGATTTCTTACACCTAGTTAAAAAATGCCCTTACTTTTGAAAAAATGAAGTATGGCCCCCAAATGGACCTGAGACAAAGATAGCCCACTGCATGAGGGGAGAGGGACAGGTGCATGCTGGGGGTCTAAACACAACAGGAAGTCAGAAATAGTCAGACATGAAATGCAGTTTTGAAGGCGCTCAAGAGGCTGTTGACTACATAAAATAATTTTAGATAAATTGTACAAAATAATCATCTTAGCTTTAGATAAAGTTCAACCTGCATTAAACAAATCTGGTCAAAGACAGATTTAAAACTACAAATGTGAAGTAACATTGAACATGTGCAATCAAGACCATAAAACCTTGGAACCCCTTTCAAATATGAGTCACTGATAGTATGATGTGGCTCAGGAACCACTTTCAACATCCAGTGTGTTTTGATTGTAGTGTAGCTTGAGTAGTACTGTGTTGTGCTGCATAAGCATTGAGGGATGTTGAAAAAATTGATTCCTCATCAGCCAAGATAACAAGAGGCAAAGTCTCCATCATTTGATCCACTTCCTCAGAGATAAATACAAAAGAGATCTTAGAATTAAATATCATCAGTGAAACCAAGACTTTTGAAAAAAGAAAAAAACATGGCTTGCTTCAAATTCTACTCTAAGCACAAATACAGCAGATTGTAAATCCATCCAAGTTTGGATTTAGGTGTAAGTTATTTTACTTATTTTACACTTTCTTGCAACCAGAGAGACAGAGACACCCACACAACACTCAAATTACAAAACAGAAACAACACAGAGGAGCAAAACACAGGAACATTTTAAATTCCCTAACCCCAATAAAAATCATAAAATCAGATTAAAAACTAACAAAACAAGAAAAGGATAATTTTCTCAAGGCTCCAAATATCAGGGCGAAAGAGAAAAAGATTTATCAACTAAAATCATTAAAAATTACAAGTTAACAACTTCATAAATAATCCCAGAATAAGAACAAACCAATTTATCCGTTAGTGCTGACTCATTTCAGGGTTGCCAGAGCTAAAGCCTATCCTAGCTGACACAGGGTGAGCCACTCACAAGGCCAACATAGAGAGACAGATGACCATTCACTGATACACTCACATGTATGGCAATTTATTTATGAGTTAACCTAATGAGAATGCTTTGTGTATGTGGGAGGAAACTGGAGTACCCAGATGAAAAGTCCAAACAGAAAGTCCAGAAACAGAAAAGTCCCTCACAACCAAAGGCCTTAACCTCTGGTTGTGAGGGACAAGACATAACTGGCTTCACCACGATGTCACTTAGCATGATAGTAAGCTAGCACATATGTTAGCCTAATGTTCTGCATGTATTACCTATTTTTTTATGAATGGGAAGCCACATAATCAAATAACTGTATAAACACATCATTTTGATGGACTCAGTACAACAAACATCAAAAAGTTGAATAAAAGAGTCCACAAAAGTTCCATGGAGATACCATAGCAGTTAAACTTCACTAAGGTCACTTTCACAGCTAAAGTTTGGCACTTGGTTTAGTTCAGAGGTGAAGAAGCAACATTGACTCAATTTTCACTAGGTTTGTTTTTCTTCATTCTCCATTGTATCAGGTGGACCAAAAGTATGTCAAATGCCCTGTTTGATCCTGGTTAGGTTCAGATAGCTTTCACACCAACTGTGAACCAAACTCTTGTCCACTTAGGGTACTTACACACCAACCATATTTAGTGCGCACCAAATCAGCCAGTCCAAGACCTCCATGAAGGGGTGGTCTCGATCCACTCCATCTCCCTACATTTGGTGCAGTTTCACTGGTGTGAAACAAAGTGGTCCAAACCGATCTACTTTTGATGCATTATGGGTAATGGAAACACTGAATTATGGGTAAAGTCCTTCATTATTTACTTCCTGTTAATCCCGCGGTTGAATCTTTTGCTTACTCAATTTGTCGATTTGTTTATTCTAGTTGAGGATGAGGATGATTTACGAGGATCCAGAAGGTCGCTGATGCCGTCTCAAACACGATAAATAAACACATTAGAAAGAAAATGTAGAAGAGAGCGAAAAGTAAACATTGGTTGTTTGGTGTAGGAAATGGTTACCATGGTAGCCTCTTCTTCGTTCTCCTCCGTAGCAGGTTTGGTAACCAGTTACGTGCATATCGCCCCCTACTGTTTCAAACTGAATAAATACACAAGTGGGCCTGGGCATGGTTCAATGTTGCAAGTGTGAATGCAAGCCAGCGGGGGAGGGGGAGGAGGGCGAACCACGCTGCAGCACGGTTCGAAACAAGTGGGCCTAATGTGAAAGTACCCTTAGAAGCAAACCAAGACCCTTTTCAGGGGTACAAGAGTTCAGTTCTTTGGTCCAAACTAGTATTTGTGTAAGCATTCACACCAGCCTTACTGTGTTTGTTAGGTGTGAATGCACTTTTAGGGACTTTACTCACATATTTTGCTGTAGTATTTTGAGTGTGATAAAGTGTATAAGCAGTCAAAAGACTCAATCAGTGGTATTTAAGATTTATATCTGAGACACAAAGTACCCTTTTACAGCATCAGGTGTTTATTTTTATTTACAACTACCTTATAAAATTTGACAAGCAGCTGCTAATAAATATTTATCAACATAATTTTTAAAATGAGTATACATGTTATATATGCTACAAATCGCTGCTCACATTTTTAATCAGGCGGTATTACAAAACAATTGAAAATTGTAACAATTTACTCAATCCACAATTTTTGTTAACTTAGAAAGATGCTGTTTCCTTAAAGTTTTAAAGGAGGCTTCTTTAAAGGAAGGCGATTGTTGTGTATTAACTTTTATTTTTTTATTATTATTATTTATTTATATTTTAGACTTTACAAGCTTTGTGATGCTTACCACTGGTAAGCATGAAAGCCTGGAACTATTTGGAAGAAATGTGACTTCAGTATCGTACCCTGTCAGTTAAAGGACAACTTATCAGCAATGAAACATCAAACTTTATCCAAAAAGACTCCAAAGATAAAAATGCTGTTGAAAAATTTCACTCAAATATTACCTGTGGTATAGGCCCATGAGCCGTCATTTTGACATTTGTTTGCTCTCAGGTCCGTCTCTTGGAGAGTTATATATATTTCAGAGAGGTGTCTACCGTGTCTTCCTTCTGTTTGGTTCCTCATTTTACTTGTACTGACTGTTAGTCTTGAGGCAGCACAATGCTAAGCCTCTTAGTAATACTCTCAAGCTCTTCTGTTTGAACCAGGTCTCTTTATCCTCCACCCTAAAACCATCTCTTGACTTTGTTTGTCAACTAATTTTCATTTTACCAAAGAACAAAATGAACAAATTGAGCAGATAATGGGCTCCCAGGCCAGACTCCAGGCTGCAGATAGTATAACCATTGTGGAAAAACCAGGGATTTAATCTGACATTTCAGAGAGGAGATTTGTCGTGTGTGATTTTCTCCACCTTGCTGTGATTGACGTAATAACATCGTCAGTCAGCCTTTCTTGCATTCAGCCGTAATTGATTTTGTCAGATGACTCCCGTATCTCTCTGTGTGCTTGTGATAAGGTCACGGCGGAGCATGATCCTGTTTGTGAAGGGTCTATTTAACGGGGCTGTGAGAGTCACGGGCTGTCTGTGTCTCCCATATGCTTTTGATGAGAGCTTTTGAGTTGCAGTGAAGAGTTTTAATAAGGTCTTCTGTCTGGACATGAAACAGAGCTTTTCATTAAAAGCTTTCTGGACAGATGGGTCCCATTTTATTATAGAAGAATTCTCTAAGTAGACGGGTTCAACTGGACATGATGATTGGAATCCCAGATTGAATTTGAGATATTAACCCATTATGAGCTCATAGTCTAAAATCATGAGGTGGACTGCGCCTCAAGCCTTATAAACCTGTATATTGCTGTTTAGAAAACATGGCATTTCAGCACAATGGAAGGTACAGAGCACAATGCGGATAGATTGTGCTTGTAGGTTACACATATATGTAAGTGAGTTTTATGTATAATCTGATTCAAACTGAGAAAGGTCATCTCTAATATCCTTTTTAATGGAGGATTTGGTTCAAACTCTGACAGGAGTTGAATGAAATATGATAATGCTCATTTCAAAGTCATACCTCACTGAAGCATTCCCACAACATCAGAGTGTAGAAGTTCTCAGAGAGCCAAACCTCTACCAAGGCCTTTTTTGGTCAGTGGCCACTCAGCTGAATACACATACCCCTGGAGAAACACACAGACTTTGTTCCTGACCGCCCTCTGTTTACTAAATACATTCAGCCCTGGGCACTAATGGTGGTTCATTTGTTGTCAAATGCAATGTCAACAAGTTTTGCATTTGACACAGAATTTGGGCCTTAAATAAATGAATGAATGAGTTTTGGTGGCAATTTGGATGGCAATATTCGTGACTTTTTGCTATTTAAAAAAAAATCTTATGAGGTAAATGTTCTGATTGATGTTGGTACATGTTTCTTTTTCTTTCTTAAAAGCTGCACTGGTAAGTAGGTCAGTTATGCAGACGTTTTATCAAACTGTCATCCAAAAATCTGATCAAAGTTTCATAGGAGGAAAAGTAAGAGTCATATTCTGGTCACTTGCAGTCATTGTTAATTCAGAAGAAGAGTATTTTTTGAAGGGCAGGATAAAGATATATATAGTTTAGGGCCTTAATGCCACTCTCTGTCTGTTCAGGCCCACAGCAGCACTGCACCTCTGGGCTTCGGTCATATGACTGGATGAGAAAGGTTTCTCTCCACAGGCCAAGAGTGTAACATTCATGTGGGCTGGGTGGGGTGGAAAGTCTTGGAGGGCTGATGCTGCTCAGCAGCTACATAATGATGTATCATCTGGCCTCTCCTTTGCTATGTCTCCTTCTATCCATCGCAGGACTGATTGGTAGGCAGACTATTCCTAACTCTGCCAGGGCAGTGAATGTTTTTTAGTTTCAGAGCTCGCTATGGCAGTCCCGGGGGGCCACACATGGAGCCGCTCAGAGGCATGATGATCGAGAGTGCTGAAACTGATATGGTGGTTTATACTGCAATGATTGGACGTGACGGCTCTTTGAAAAAATGTCTAGACTGGCTGTGTAAACCAGATATAAGATATGCCATATCCATTAAGTATATCTTTTAAATGGGGAGTTTACATAGTGCTGTCCTCGAAGACTAAAAACATACAAAAAGGCTGCAGGCAAAAGATCTCAAACATCTTCAGAGGAACTAACTTATCTGATTTTAGCTGTTAATGATGTCTGCAAAATACTGTGTTTTAGTTATTGCTAAAAATGTATTTCTCTGTTTCATTTTTGTCTTACAGGACCTCCAGTAAGTAAACCTGAACCCTTGTGTGACCTGCATGTGGTAAAGTAACCATTTTCCTTGTTGCATTTGGTGTGGAGTTCATGTATGGAAGGTGTGCTTCATCATATCTGACAGTGGTTATGAGATGAACTGCAAACTGCACAGATACCATGGTACAAAATGATGCATCATGTCTCCCTAGCACTCGCTTCCTTTTGAAAATCATCTAAATCACTTGGTTTTGACTTTTTTGCTTTTCCATTTCAGTATGGAGCATTTTTAAAGTCTTTTTCCTCAGGCTCTTGATAAAACTGTAAAAAATATCACCGTCCTTTCACAGTACATTACAGGCCAAGAGATGCAGTGGTTTGATAGTGATGCATTTGGTTAACAGCAAGATAGATGAAAATATAAGTAAAATGTTGCATTTTCACAGCAACTCCAATTCTCATTCTATAAAATTACAGTACCGGGCTGTAAAATCACAGTAAGTAAATGTAAATTCACAGCTATATGAAAGCCTTTTTTATATTAAACGTAATGCTTGGATTTTACAACACAGTATTGATCTATCAAAATACCACAGAGCATTCTGAATTTACAGCAGACAATTGTAATATTTACAGTTATCTAAACATGCAAGACTGTAAAATCCCTTTGTTCTAATTATGACGATTTACCGTGAAATTCTGATCTGCCTACTTTTTTAGATGGAATTTTAACTTCAGAAGGCAGGTGTGCCATATACCAAACTTTCAGTGTGGATTTTACATACTCTACCATTATATTGGAGATTTTTCCATGTCAAATATCTCCGCAGATCATCAGTTTCTGAAATATTTAGTCCAGCTCTGACATGGAGCCAACAACCATACCATGTTCAAGATCACTTTTAAGGAAAGTTACAACTTTACTGTTTCATGTTATGGCAATATAGTTTTTATTGAGTACATTTTACCTGTAACGGGACTTATTACAAATCTTTCTGTGGATCATTTCCTGAAACTACTGTACTGGTCACTGTCTGCCTAAAGGAAGAAATCTTACAAGTTCCTTTATTGGCACTCATATTTGCTGTTGCCATGGGCCTTGAGCAACCCCATCTCAAAAAATCTGAACTAACTCCTTAAATGGCCTTTCTTCCCCATTCTGGAGCAATGAAACAGCCATCTTATTAGCTTCTTGCCTTGAGCAGTTGAACAGGTGTACCTGAAGCAGCTGCATCTATTCACATTCTCTGTGAATCAGGTCATTGGTCGCCCATGAGGTTAAAGTGAGAAGGAGACCCTTGGTTAGAGTTTGTAGAAGGAGATGGACTGAGATGTATCTCCAGCACATGGTGGTAAAAATCCAAATGCTGTGAAGTGAGGTGCAGTGAAGAGCGTCAAGCAGAGACTGAGCTCAACATGAACGTCATCACCTCGCCCACTCGCCCTCGGTGAATGCTCCAGCCCATCACCTGCTGTGTTAGCACGCCGACTCACCCAGACTTCACACAGACTTCACACAGACTCTGGATGAGAGAGGAGGCGGAAAAAACGCCAGATATTTTCCAGGTCAACAGAGCCTGACAATGGGGAAAATCTGAAAAATATTGGGACATTTTCAAGAGGATAATACATACGTGAAAAGGTTTAATTAGTGGTAAAAAGTCAGAGGTTATAACCTTTACACAGAGGAGGGTTTGGTTTTGATGGATGTTATGGGGATGCAGCATTTGAGCATTCTCTCCTAGCTTTAAGGCTCCTCTTGGTGTAATTTGTTTCTGACAGTTATGTGCTGGAATACAGCGACCAGTCTAGAGCCCTGGAGTTTAGAAAATGCAACAGCCCTCACTCCAATGCATCAATACACGCTATAAGATAATTACATGCTTGGTTAAATGCGTGCAAAAAGTCTAAATAAAGCCTTGGTTTAAATAAAGAAAAGTCCTGTGCCCTGATGGCACAAGCTTAAGGAACACGAGTCCAAACATCTGGCCACTATGAGTTTGACTTTTATACATCTGCCTCAGTGTGAAAATCGCCTCTGCCAAATCTCCCTCCCTGGAAAGTTTGAGGGAAAGCTCCGACGGAGGGAGGTCAAACAGCGAGGCGGATTTTCCAACCTCATCAGACTTATACCTCCACAGAATCTGAGAGTTGTGGATGTGAAGACATGGTCAGGTTTGACAGTTTTCAGCTGTGCATCATATTTGACTGATAGTGTGACACAGATCTTGACATTTACAAGCTCAATACTACTTTATTTAGTTCTCTCTAAAACTTGCCACAAACCTATTAAACTAAAGTCCGGTTCAGTTTTTGTTTTGTTTTGTTTTTTGTCTTTTTTTAGGTGTTGGGGGGGATTCTTCTCAAAAAAACAAATTGCAGAAGCAGGAAAGAGAAACAAAACTAACTATCTCAGCTGCTGTTCCAAATAGCTGCTTATTAATAAGAGAACACTGCTCTTCCTCTTGCCGTTGTACAAACAGAAACCAAAATAGCCCCATGACAGGTGCTGATACTGGTATTCAGTAATAGTGTTCAGTAATGGTGACATTAATTGAGGAAGGATTCAAGTTGGCTGGTGGATTCAGATACTTGACGCCATCCTCCTTACCAAAAAATACTTTGAAAATGTAACCCACAGGACAGGGAAATGGTTTTAACTTATGAAACTGGAAAGCCCATCTAAAAATATGTGGGTCCATCCAAAATTGTAATTCTGGTGCTGCGCCTGTCAAGAATTACTCCTTGATCTATAAACAAAGGACAAAATGACAAACCTCTTCATCCCATGTGCCTTCTGTTTCTGCTCTTAGTTCAGCTCCCATGGCAGCTCGAGCTATAAATGTGAGGGACATGGTGTAGGATTGCTCGTTCATTTCAGGGTTGATATATTGAGATCCATGGGGTTTGTTTATAGGAAATGTTACCTGTTACTGCAGTCAAGGGGGATAAAATTACCTTTTTATTTGTCCTCCGTATTCAACTTTATTTTGTCCTTTGGAAATACTAAAGGTCATGACTACGGGCTAGCTCTGTTGACCTATAAACAGCTCTTTTTACATGTAACACCCTCAAATAATCAGAGACGATGGGAAACTATCTGACTGTGATGAGGCTGAACAGGATAATAGCAGTGGGTACTTCTCAAAACAAAGCAGCACAATTTTCCAAGTCTGATAAGAACAAATATTTAACCCAGCTTTGCTGAGGAAGTGGCCTGATGATTAATGCTGATGTTTCTTTTAACATGTGAGTGTATGTTAGAGTCAACATCAGAGTCAGACTGTGGGTAAAATAACACCAATAAGTACAGAGTAAATCAAACTCTCCTCCTACTTCGTATTGAGCACCAGCACCCTGGGGTCCTTACATCCCACGTACAATGGCCAAATACCCCCCTCTCCCGACAACCCCTGCCTGCCCTCTCATTCATTCAGCAGCACTTTGCCAAATGGGAGCCACATGTTGGAGGCTTACTGTGTAATTCAAGTGAAGGGTTCCTTCCGGCACTGGGTGACCTCTGGCCTTTCAGACAGCCCCTGAAGACCCAGTAGCTGACTGGCAGGCACCTACATTCAGCATGTTCACACTCAGCACCTGGCCATGCACCTTCAAGTTCTGCCAATGTTCAGTTTGGGAGAAATAGGTTTGACTAATGAGCCAATGAAAAGCAACAGGGACCCAAAATCTTTGAAAATTTAGCGAGAACAAATGTGTTGTATACTGGTGTCACACTGAAAATAAGGTGCCTTGGTTTAATAAAGAAATAGAGAAATAGAGTAAAGTGCAGAAAACCTGTGCTTTAATGAGTTGTCCTCATAAAGTTTCACTGTTGGAAGCGCTCTCAGCTTCTGTTCCAGAGTGCTTCTTGCTGGGGCTTATTATTGTTAAGTAACAAGTGTTGACATCAACGTATCTCAGGAACACCTTTGAGGCAGTAATCACTCCGTTTGCATTGCACTTTTTTTAAAATCCATCAAAATATCACCCAAATAAAGAGTCAAGAAATGGTGTCTTAGCACTGATAGAACCTGAAGACCAGTCTATAGTTTCCTTGTGAATAAAAGACATTACATTTCACCGCCTCCATTGCTGTGAGCAGAGCAAACAGAAGAAGTCCTGCCCCTTCCTGATTTAGATTGGTCAGGAGGGGGGTCCATTAAAATCCAAAGAGGAGTGACATTGAGGAGAGTCGCAGTCCCTCAAAAGTTGAACTATTTTCAAATGTGAGCGCCAGGACAAAAACCGCTGAGGCTGCTTGATTTGTGTATTGAAAACAAGTGCTACCAGTGCAGTACTGTACATGCTGCCTGTAGACTCAGGCCCTAAATGGTTACCAGTGTCCTACAGGTTTGACAAAGCACCATGAGAATTTTGACATTGTTATCAAAATGATAGCTACATTGACTGGCTTCACACCAGATAATTCTTGAATCCCAACTGACTTTTGAATGTGGGAACCATAGACATCAGGAGCTTCCCAAACAATATTCAACATGAAAATCCTCCAAACACTCACAGGAAAATTTGGCCAAACAGCAAGTCTGTACACCCCCACACACAGACACAAGGTCCCACAGAAACTTCCTCAGTCAAGCATGAAGAAAAACAAATATTAAGGACAACTGATGTCAGATATCTACTCAACCATACACCCTGCTTGAAACTAAATATTAAATCTGGTAGATATTTCTTTTAAAAGACATTATACAGACCCTCATTTTTGCTACCAAAATTCACATTTTATGTTAAAATCTACTCAAGCTGTTGCTTACGTTCTCACCATGTTTGTCTGCCTTAAAATTATGCAGTAGTTTGCTCAATCTAACTACCGGGGTTTTTAATGAGATGAAGCACAACCTGGATTTTCTAAAAGCAAATATATTAGATATGAAGATTTAAAATTATGAGCAGCAAAGTACTAATACAGATGTCATATTATTTGTCTAAACTGTTGCATAAATTTGAGCCCTGAATGATTTTGTGTGTGACCACCCTTCTGTAACAGAGGTGAGGGAATAAATCTTATTCAGCCTCTGTTATCTTTATTCTGTTACTTGATAGCTGTGAAGTCAAATCAACATTCATGAAACAGGGTTCCATCAAAATGGTTTCAGCATTTCCAAGTTAAATGTAACAAAGTCTAGATGGCAGAGGACTTTTTGTCAACTTCAATATGATTTAAAGTGAAAAGGATAATACCTACACCATAATGCTCAGCCCCATTGTGTGCATTTTTACTTGTGTCTTGTGCATCCATGAAGTTCTGCTGAAATGTATAATATACTGGCAAGTAAGTGCAAGTGTTGGTTCAGTTTTTGCAACTCTCATCACAGTGTGAGACAATGAGACAAATTCTGAAGCATAGAGAGGAAGCGGCAGTCAGTCTGCATCATATCGACTTGCAGTTACAATTACAGGGATGTGCACATCAGCAGATAAATGTAGGCTTCTGCTTCATTTGGGGGCTACATGAACTCAGCACTAAGGATAAAGCATACGTAGTTTTGACTCTGACATATGAGTCAGACTTTAAATATCCAATATTGATTGAAATTGCCTAAAAATAAGGAAAACCTCTATGGTCTCAGTTAGATAAATATGTTAGCATAGTGATTCCCAAACTGTGGTACTCGTATCCCCAGGAGTACACAAAGTGATGTAGGGGGTGTATTTTGAAACTGGCCTCTATTAAGGCTGTCAGTTTTCCTCAAAATTAAACTTGAACAGTTTTGAAACATACATGCAAGTAACCAAGGACATCCAGTTATTTGTTAACCCCCCACCCTTGAAATGTAACAAAAATAGTGGTGACTAAATCTGTTTTTGAGAAACAATTAACTTTGAAAGATTTTATTTATATGTTATAAATGTTAAGTGTGGGAGGTGGCAGCAGGTTTACAGACACATTTCTTTTCCTAGCTGCAGTAGGTGCATGAGAATAGGGGGTGCATGGCTAGAGGTCACACGACTGAAGGGGTATGGGTTGTGAAAAGTTTGGGAACCACTGTGTGTATACATTGCCAGATACTCATGAAATATTAGACAAGGCTCTAAGTCTTGCTCGGTTCATAAAAAAACAAGTTTGTAAGAAAGTCTTTGGATTGGTACTTTTCAGTACATTTATGTATAATAAAGGTCCAAATTTTGATGCCTTCGTGAGCTGCAAGCTGCTCTTACAAACAGAATAGTCGACAGACCGTGGCTGTTTTTATTGTTCAAAACATATCAAGTTCAAACCAGAAACTTGTGATGTAATGGACTGCAGTTAAACAAATAGAATCCAGACAACTCCCATTGTTTATGATCTGGATATATCTGCATATGATCCTGGTATAAATTGTACATTTTCATCACATTGTGACATAAATGTTCTGTCTCATAGTCGTTTAGCTGAGTATCAGGAAAAAACATGCATTAAAGTTCTGTATAAGTTCAAGACTCAGATCAGCAGTGTAAGCTTGTGAGACAAGAAGTTCAATATCCTTAAGCAGAACATATGATAGTTAAATGTATTTTTTGGGCATTTTATGCCTTTATTGATAGGAGAGACAGTAGATAGGCTTGTGAAAGGGGTAGAGAGAGTAGGGGAAGACACTCTGCAAACTGGTCACAGGCGGGATTCGAACCTGAACCGGCAGAACCAAATACATGGGGTGCCTGGTTGCTAACCACTCCGCCAAACGAGCAACCCAAAACATATGATAGTTGAGCATTAAAGAAGAACTGAGTTGTCTTTTGAATGTGTATTCACTGTGAAACTCTCCAAGGTCACAAAGTTTAACAGCTTTTAGCAAAGTATGACACATTTGCCAAAACTAAGTAAAGAGATTTGGGGTTTCTGACACTGAAGTTAAGAAAGCAGAAGTTAAAACCATGTAATCAGACAAAACAAACAGACTTATCTCAGCAGATGGAAAAGACTGAACCAACATAAAATCATTAGGTAAATGGTTTGGAAGACAAAGGCTGGAATACTCTGCTGGATGAGGACTAGACGACCTGGCAGAATGACTGGAAATGGTCTAAGAAGTTCAGCTTTGTTTTAAAGAGGAAATCGGGACAAGAACTGAAGTCAGGCGATGGAACCGGCTGGGAGGCTGGCGAGATTTCTTCAGGGATTGTTAGGATTTGGCAGAATAAACAGCTGAAAGAGTAAAGTCTCTGTCTATGATGATGACAGTTTACTTCCATGAGGCTGGAAAGTTCATCCATCCAATGAGGAGTGTTCCACTGAAGCTTTCAGAGTTGTGAGACTTAAAGCATGCCATGCATTTAGTCTTATAGTGATGGTTTTTATCCTCAACCAGAGGTGAGAAATCAAGTCAATAGTTTACTTGAAACATAAGCATTTTTTTCACATATTTGCATATATGTGACGCCTCTTACTAGTCCAACACAAACACACTCATGAACTCAAAGTCACCTATTTACGCTGTCACTCATTGAAGTAATACATCAAATTATTTTTCCTATTTACTGAGAGAATTCATTAGTCATCATCAGTCTGATTAACAGTCATGGTTGTGTCTGTGCAGCCTCACAAATTGTTTGGATGTTGATGACTGAGGTCTTGATTAATCAGTTTCGTATTTCCTCTGCCCTGACACTGATGGCTGGTGAAGCGTCGACTGCAGCTTGCTTCTATGTTGCATTTAAAATGGATGACGTATACAACTGATGCATTAAATCACGCAGCATCTGAGTAGTTAACAGCAAGTATATCTCCAACTTTAGAGGTCTTAAGAATGTTTTGTTTCATCATTTGATTCCCACTTTTTCATAGTGTTGAATTTTCTTCACAGTGAACCAGTCAAACCACTTCATAATAAAAAATGAATAACTCACAACTAGGCAGCTTCAATATTGGACTCTTTTATTTAGTGTCAGTTAAACTCAATAAGCATGAGTGGGGATGAATGTTTGACATATCTTCCATCCAGGATTACGGATGTGAGAGGAATGACTTCCCCTCTGCTGCTCTCAGCCAACAGTCACCCACACACACACACACACACACACACACACACACACACATACACACTCTCTCTCTTTCTCACTGGGAAATAAAGCACTCTCACTGGAGTCCTCACAGTGGGATATTGATGACATGCCAGCATTCAAGAGCAGGCAGTTATCATTCTTCTCTGTGAAGCGTCAATGCCTCAGTTGGTTTTTGTCAAATGTCAAGAGTTCCTGTTTTGACTTCCTGCTAATTAGCGCTCCATCCTTTACTCAAGAGCCACTGTGTTGTACTCTACTCAGAAACAAAGCACACTTGACTTTGACAATATACCCTTTTGCTTGTTACCAAAAGCCCTTGTGCTCTGGCTCCCTGTGATTTGTGTTTGAGGGAAGCCGACATCCTGACATGTCACATCCGCATTAGCCTGGTGCTCAAGGTCAGGAGTGGGAGATGGGACTTTTAGGAAGTCAAAGAACACCCAGCATGTTTCCCAAATCAATCTTTGCATGAGTCTTTGTGGTGAACTGTTTACTGTTTGTTCTCATTTTCAAAAATCATATTGTGTGATTATGAAGTTCATTGAATGCTTGTAAATTCTATTTAAAGAGGCATGCTCTTGTTTTTATCTGCTGTCAATAAGTCTATGATCAATAATGATCAAGAGTTTGTCTTTTCAATAGTGTTTGCAATTTAATTGATCCCGGCCTTGTTCAAATATCTTTGATTATGTGTTAAATTTTCCTTTTGTACCAACTCTCTCTCACCCCTTTTTCAGGGTCCTCCTGGACGAGCAGGCTTTCCGGTAACTTTCTTTTTAACTTGTGTCACTGTGTGTCTCTGTTAAGTCTTTGCATGCATAAATACGGACTGCTGAAGTATTGACATCTCTGCTTGCTCTCTTCTGAAAAGTTTTATCTTTGTCTCTGGATTTTTGGTTTAACTTTCGTTACAGCACATATATCACTTATGTTACCCTCAAAATATGAAAAATTAAAAAGATATGTAAGCCTACAACCTTATTCTTACTCCCAGCTTTTACAATATAGACACTTGGTTCCAAAGTTTTTTTGATATGATGTTGTGGGTACCTTGCAAGTAACAGAGCTGGACTTTGTTCTGTGGCTGGTGTTGAATGGGAAAATGATAAGTGGTGATGCTTTCAGAAGAGCACCAGAGATCACCGGGTCTGACACTTTGGGCTGTAGGACAGGTAAAGCATTTACTCTCCCAGCATTAAGACATCAGGGTCTTTTTCAGGGTGAATCCTGAATAAACTGTGGAACATATCGGACAAAGCCAAAGTGACATTAGGCATTTGATCCCTTGTAACTTAGAGAGGCTTTCAAGCCCAATCCACAGAGACCCAGAGACTGCTGTGTTAAAAACTGACTTAAAAGTAATAATAGTAACAGACCAAGAAGCTGAGTTGACTTTTGTAACACATCTTCTAGCCAAAAAGGTTCTCAGGCTCAACTGAACACTGTAGGAATTGCTGTTTGAGGCCCTGTCCACATGGAGAGAAAACTTATTTGTTTATGTTCTTGGTAAAGACAGCATCATTTCATGAAATGTGTCTGTCCACAAGAAAACACTGAAGACACTGTAGTATATAGAGTATGTCAGGTCTGTAAGTGGCCCTGAAACACTGATGCAGACATGCACCAAAGCCAGAGAAGAAGACACGGAGAGAAAAGTCTCAAACACAAGTGTATGGAGTTCTCCATGACTTCTTGTTGCTCATGGCCGCACAGGAGCAGATTATCAAAACCATAACAACTTCAGTAGCTTCTGCAACATGAACATGACACTGTACTCAGCCATTGTTTCTGATGTTGTCAGGGTTTGCATATGTAGATTGAGGGAGTGGAGGGCCATGAAGTCATCGATTATGAAAAGATTGAAGGATGCATTTCCATTTTCTTTCCTGACATGCCTTTTGCAGTCATTGCAAACTTTAGTCCTTGGTTTGCTGCATCTTTGAAGATTGTTGCCCTCAAAGGAAGACACAGGTATGTCCCATCGAGAAGCAGTAACCAGTAGACTTATAACTGGATTAAGAAAACAGCATTAATATTACTTTTTTTTATCTTTGTTTTATAGTCTGTGGATGGTTTATTTTAAGAAACTGATCTTTATAAATGTCAAATCAGTGAATAAAGTACATTTGACTGATTACACTTTGTAAAGACACCATATATACTTTGACTGATCACTTTATTTTGAATGTTTGTCTCGTTGTCTTTATTGTATTATTTGCCTCCAAATCTGTAAAATTGCAAAGTTCACTAATATCATAATGTCACTCATCACATTCATGCTGTACTGGGAGAAAGAATAAGTTAAACATGCATATGTATATATATATAATTATTCCACTCGTATTTATCTGATATTAGACAAATGTGTTTCAATGCTATTTTTGTGCCCATACCTCAGTTGAGGAATCAGAGAAGTCAGTACAGCAGCAGACCTGTATGTTCAAAGTTTTAACACTATAACTTTTTCTGATTATTGGCTGGACGTTGTCATGGCCTTTATGTTATTTGCTTTTAAACCTTTAGATCAGCCTCATGGTCTCTTCCTGTCCTCTGTCATCACTCTAAC
This sequence comes from Scarus forsteni, assembly GCA_036419115.1. Taxonomy (NCBI): domain Eukaryota; kingdom Metazoa; phylum Chordata; class Actinopteri; order Labriformes; family Labridae; genus Scarus; species Scarus forsteni. The sequence goes on from JAZDUH010000060.1 coordinate 2,882,955, forward strand.
ACTCCTCTCCTGTTTCTGCTGAACCAGCTCAACATGTCAAACCCACATGGTTCCCATCAGCACAGCAGGTGGCCATCTTATATCTGACCTTTGTCCTGTTTCACACTTTTAACCAGTAAACTCCCTGTTTTGCAATAGTTTCCCTGCTTCATAAAAATAGTCTACAGGCAGAAAGTGGCCCCATGCTTTGTTCCACTGCTGTACTTTTTCTGACATTTTGTGTCAGAGCAAGGATGGTATTGCTTCCAGGATTTGTGATTGATTACAGCTGTCACACAGCGGGAAATTGAACCAGGAGCCTTCTTTGACTGAATGAGAGCGGAAGGCTGTGGTTTTCAGAGAGAGGACCTGTAAGAATTGAAAATGAGGGAGTCGTGTTTTCCATAGAATGTGGTTTTACAGGAATGTGACATTATAGGTCTTCATAACCAAAGAGGGGAGAGAATTCAGTGATATGATGGATGGATCATGAAAACAGGGTTCCCTTCCCACCTCACACACAAACACACAAGTACACACACACACTACTCTGCATACAGATATGCCAGGACTATGTTGAACAGCATCCATTTTAATATATTGATCAAATTTATATCTGAAATTCAATTTTTGTCAGTTTGATTCCAAAAGTAATTGGGAGTCTCTTTCATATAGCATACTAAAAATGAGGGTTGAGTAGGGTTTTGTTTTTTGTTTTTTTGTTTTTTGTGCTATTAGCATTGCTTGTTTATCCACAGTTTTGTTGATCCCCTCATCAGTCCCAAGGTATTTTTTTGGTTTAACAGAAAGAGAAGAATTTAATGCCTTGTTTTTAGTCAGGAAACCAGCCTTGCTTCATATCAGAGGGCATACTTGCAGCAAGGCAGCAGCCGTTTCATAGAATTTAGTCACTAGTGGTAGGCTGCAGCAAAGATGGAGTATTTGAGTGGGATTTTACACCTCTATTAATAAGGAAATTATGTAAAGATTTAGTCTAACTGACTTTAAAATCTGTTTCTGGCTATTTCTTTACCTGAATTCAAGAGTTAAGTCTTCTATTCTCATGTGTCCTCAGAAATGTATGACATATAGCCCCTCTGGGATTGCTAACATGCTAACTTAATCAGAGGGGTTTAGTGGTGTATACTTTTGTAGCAGCTCCTGTAATAAATGCATCTGCTATGTGTTTGTCAGTTGAATCCTGGAGAGCAATACCTACAGCTCACTGAGGAGAGAAGGCAGAGAAAGTTCTGCATCTTAGGTTGCTTTAACACCCACAAGTATCAGTTTTTCTCAGGGTTGGTTGTCTTGCACCCTGCCTCTAGAGAGGTGGACCAAAGTCTGTTGAATGTTGTGCAAAATTTCTTCCAGGAGGCTGTATTTGTGGTCCTTGTTCCTGTGATCCAGCCTATTGATGCATTATGAGCTGGAAATACACAACCGGCTTTGTGTAATAACATTGTTCAGCTCGAAACACTGTGAGAGTATGCTGTGCCATAAAATAAAGATAAAGCTGAATCTAGGTTGCATTGGGTGGTACTTGCTGGAATGATGTGTAACCATATTCCATAAGGATTTGTAGACATTAACTTGTTAAGAGGATCAGAGGCTGGCAGAGCTAGCATTGCTAACATTAGACACACTCTGCTTTATATTGACATTCACGCACCCTTAAGTTTTTGGCATTTAGAGAATGGCATTAAAACTAAGCTGCATACTTATTTAGACCAGTAGATTTTGGTATTGCCACCATTTAATACTGGATCAGGGTATCCTAACCTCCAAAAAACTAGTGGTTAGTCAGTAGCTCTGCTTGGCTTATATGTATGAGTGCGTGTGGATTTCATTTGTAGTCCAGCGGAGTCTCATTTCCCTATAAATACTCCATGAACACCTCAAACCTACACCACCAAGGAGCATTAATGATGATAAATCCTGACACAAACTACCAAGGCTCTAATAAATCTAAAAACATCTAGAAAAGTACAACACTTGAAAAAGTGACAGTATAACGTGAGCAAGTGTGCAGTATGTTTAGTTTAAGTTTAGAACAGACTGAAAGACTCTCACTTTTTTGGCATGACTAAGAATTATTTGACATCCTTCTGGGGACATTTAGCAGCAGGCAAAGTGCAGCAGTGATCAGATTTCTCTGGAATGTAACACAACTCATGACCTGAGTGGGGTTTTACAAAACACCTTATTTGTCTCATGGCTATAAAACCTCCTTCAGTGAAGGTTGTGTTTTGTGGCTGATGAAAATAACCATGTAAAGAGTTGTGTTAAGCCCTTAGCTCTGGATTAAAACCATTTTTGGTAGTGCCAGTCTCTCCCCAAGGCCTTGGTTTAAATCAGGACCTTGGACAGGGCTTCAAAGAGCCAGGGTGCAGACAGATGTTTAAAGGCTTTTTAAAGTGTGCGCCATGCTGAATAACAGAGATACAAGAACATCTGATGTACTGACACAGAAAAATACAGCTCATGTCAAGTCAGTGAGAGTGGAATCTGATTATTATTCAGATTGTTTTCCTTAATCTTTCAACTACCATGACTACACCAACCCTTGGTTTGGAATATCAATAGGAATTTGGCCTTAGTTATTTTACATGTCACCAAAATCACATGAGAGTTTATCAGTGGAGTTGTTCGTATGACATTCTGTTTCAGTAAGGCTTTGTAAATTGGCAAATATTATATCTATATAAATGTCTAATCATTCATTAATTTTCTATACCAACTATCCCTTTTGGGGTTGCAGGGGGGCTAGAGCCTATACCAGCTGCCATTGGGAGAGAGTTGGGGTACACCCTGAACCGGTCACCAGCTAAACGCAGGGCAACATACAAAGACAGACAACCTCTCACACTCATACCAAAGGCCATTTTAGAGTCACCAGTTAACCTAACGAGCATGTTTTCGGTCTGTGGGAGGAAGCCGGAGTGCCCAGAGAGAACCCATGCATGAACAGTAAGAACATGTAAACTTCACACAGATAGGCCCTGTCTGACCCAAGGGTTGAACTGGTGACCTTCTTGCTGTGAGGCACATGCACCTCATGTGCCACCATGCTGTACCTAATATATATTATATAGGCCTACCTTTATTCTTGAAATATCGATTGGCAATATTTATTAGCACTAGAATGCAGGTATTGGTCAGATAATGGTTAACAAAGTTCTTTAAAAGGTCCATTTGGGTGGATTGTGAGAGGTTATACCTGGGGAACATCAAATCAAAACCTGATGAGGGCAGAATCTAAAAACATTTACTTGGATGGGGAAAGGACAAATGTTCTGACTTTTACATTCACTTAGGGTCACTAAGGTCAGCAAACATTGTTCTAACAGGCAGGCTCTGTAGTAGAGGAGTAAACTCCATTATTAAAGCTTGACAGGCAATAAAAACGGCATAAAAGGCCCTCTACAGAATACCCAAGAAACTTTTGAGTCTTTTCCATGTAGAAATTCTTTCAGTGCTTCTGTATGCTCCGCTGTTAATCAGAAATTGTTGTTCAGTCCTGAAAACAGCTCTACTCTGGTAGCATAAATCCTAATTTCTTCCACAACCAACCAACACACACAGAGTAGTTTCAGACTTGAAGTTTCTCCTTGCTTCTGGCACACTCGGACGATGCCTGTAGCTACTATTGCTCCAATGGTTTCCCGACTAAAACATGTCAGCTTTTCAAGATAGAATGGCCTGATGATAAACATTAAGTCTGATGAAATCAGCTGCTTTGCATAGTTAATGGATCACAGCACTTGATATCATCACATTAGTAGTAAAGGGGTTACCATTAGCAGTACAAGCTAAAAGTATGTTGTCAGGAAAATGTTCTGGTAGTGAGACCAGAATTGTATTGTGAGAATATGCGTAAACATTTTCATTCAAGTCATCTTTTTTTTTTTTTTTTTAAATCTAATTTCTTACAACCCAGCAAAAATCTGAGTAACGCAGAGGAGACTGTTTTAGATTGTTTTAACACCCAAAATTCAGAAAACTCTTTTTGGTTCAGGGGTGACAATTCAGCATTTTTTCTTTATCTATGTTTGCTTGCAGACTCAACCAAGTCATGCTCATAAATATAGAAATATAATGTTTAGCCTTAGCCTAATACCACTAGTTAGGGCTGTAGTAGTGGTCTTCATTCCTGCCACCTGGCCAACTATAGCAGTTTTAGGAATAACAACATTTAGGTCCAGGCAGTTTAGGAGTATTCTGTGGCAAAAATGTCAGATAACAGTGCATTTAGGCTGCAGACACATGGCGATGTGTCCTCGAGCAAGACACTTAACCTTATGCTGCTTCTACTGCTGCGTCAGTGGTGTGTAAATGGACATGAAAGAGTGTGAAAGTGTTAGTTGACACTGTTGGACAACTAACATAGAAAACTTGGAAACCATCAGTGAGTGAATGTGAGAGCAAATGGATGTGAATGGGTAAGTGTAACTTGCTTTATAAAGCAGCTTTGAGTAGTCAAAAAAAAACTAGAAAAGAGCTATATAAGCTCAAGTCCATTTACCATTTAATCAGTAAAAAGGATAGGGAGCAAGTGGAGATGGCAATGCTAACTACATGTTTTGTTAACCACATTTGCTACTGTCAATTAACAGTACGTTATCCAACCAACAAATCAATCCCATTTGGTTCACTTGCCTTGCTTGGTTCTTGTTTAGCTCAGATTGCATTCACACCCACCAAAAACTAAATTCTGGCTTACTTAGAAGCAAACCAAGACCCCTCTTTTTGGCAGCCTAGAGTTTGGTTCTTTAGTCCACACAAGAGGTGGTGTGAGCTTTCACACCACCCCAAACAAACCAAACTCTCTAACAAAAGTGAAGCAGAGTTTATTTGGTCCAGACCAAAAGTTTCAGGTGTGAAAGCACAGTTACATTGTTTGCATGCATACCCCTTAATCAGACCCTAAGCTGATCAAATGTGTTTTCATTCAGGTACATATCATGATAATGTAGATGGACAGTGTGCAATGTATTAGTATTCAAAGTACAGTGTAGAGTTTACGTAATGCATGGATACACATTTTTCACATTTTAGCAGTCTGGTTTCTAAGTATTGCAATTATGAAACAAACACTCAACCCTCTATACAGATTAGGCATCAATAGTATGTTATCATTGTATGTTTTCAGATAGGTGATATGCCTTTATGACATCTACAGAATGGTGTTTACATGAAATACTGAGTGACTGGATGTTTAGCTTTGTGTCTGGACAGTAATTACAGGGTTTTCACATCATTTGAACAGAAACAGAAAAAAAAGCCAGAAAGACTTTGAGCCTTACATTCACAGTCATGCATGCATGGCCCAGTGCCAGCCTGAAGCCATGTAAAGGCAGAGGTTGTGAAAGAAACCAGGTTTTATAATTGGGCCTCCCACATGTTAACTTCTCCATAAAGTGTAATTATTGATCTATGAAAACCAGTGAGGTTATTTGTACATACTCTCTAGATAGGACCCTCTAGCCCTGCCAGGCTCTGAAACACTGGGGTAGATGTCATAAAGAAAGTAATTTTTTGTTGAAAGTGAAACACACAAGTGGTAATAAAGGACAAATGGGTGATTAATCATGATGGGACAGCCAGGGCTTCAGTATGTATAAAGGTTTTTTGTCATAAAAGCAATATACAACACAATACAAAAAATGAAGAATTCACCATTAATATTTTGCAATATTCCTCCAAACCTCCAAAATGTTTAAGAAGTGTTGGGCTGGGCATGGCAGACTCCTGTCTTTTTGTAGTGACATGGATTGTATGTTTTGTCCCATCATTCTGCTCTGCATGATTAACGGACCAACCTAAACACAAATATCCTTTCTCTTAATGGATACCAGGACATTTAGACAACAAGACTTTAGTAGTAGTAACCAAAAAATATTAGATAAACAGTTCTAACACCAATAACATGTAGTTACTAATGCAAGAAAACCCTCTGGCCAATAACCGCAGTTTTCATATTTGATTAAGTCAGAGTGTATTGAATAAAACACTAAAATAGTTAACCTTTTAGTCTAAATGTAAAGGTATCCTTTTAAGAGTTCATTTCAGTCTAACATCTCATTGACCCTTGTTCCTTCTGAATCTGCATTGGTCGATAGGGTGACAAAGGCAGTATGGGGATTCCTGGGAGAATGGTGAGTGTCTCTGGGTTTGGCATCATGCACTTTAATAGTTTTTATATTCATCATGACATGGCCAAAGATTAATAAAATAAATCAGATCTGAGAGAGGCATTCGATACAATTATTCTATACTCCTTAAAAAAGTTGGGAAACTTTATTGTGGTTGCTTATTTTTCCCCTTCAATAATACCAAGCGGTATTTTAATATCATTTGAAAGCCTGATTAGTCTCCTTTAAGATTAGTTACAACTTGTAAGGAGCGTGCTTTTGAGTAATGAGCAAGAACATGTGGGTAGCACCCCAGCATTGAATTACATGTCAATTAAAACTAGTTTGTTGCTTTATATTACAGCCATATACTGATTTCAGGGAATACCTTTAATATTCAGCTCTACAACAAGTCCTTATTTCTATCAATCTACATATTCTAACCCTAACTGATATATTAATTCGCTATTTTCCTTCAGCAACATGATAGAAAAAATCCTTAATATCTACTTGTCTGTAAATTCAGTGATGTAGTATGAATTACCATTAATGAATGTGAATTTCATATACATACGCAGTTGTAAATGCAGTGTTTGATTATGTAAATAAATTTACATTATGTGAGTTGTTCGTGACATACAATTATTTTCACATTTGAAAATACAGTAGTGGTACTCTAATTGAAAAACTGAAGTTGGCATATTGTTCCGAACATACAGCAATTGGACAGTTAACTGAAATACAGTACTGTTCAGATGTTCAAAGTAATTTAAACTTCTGTAAAATTTACAACAACCTTTCTACAGTGAGGTTTAAGCAGCAAAGGTAATTAGGGCTATAATCCAATGCATGTATGAAACCATAAAATAGAAAACAGAACTCATAAATACGACTTTTGTGTGGCTGCCATACAGCTGTCTCTTGAAATATTCCTCTGCTGTGTTCGATGTTCCTGTCAGCCCACCCACTCTGTAGTACAGAGTATAAAATCTATTCTCCACGTTAAAACCTCCTGTCATTATTTTGCACTTAAAAGTATTTAATGTACAGTTTTGAGTTGTCAGTTTCTGACATTTTTTTTTCTTTTTTTGGCCATATCAGCTTCAGTGGTCCACTTAATTGAACTTACACATACAGTAACCTCCCTCAGCTCTTTATACCACCTCCTCATCATAAGTCCTGAGGATGCTGCATGACGTGATCCCTCTCCATGTCTCTAACACTGGTTCCTCTCTCTTTTGTGTCTCTCTCCTCTTCACACCCTTTTTTGCATGCGACTGTGTCTGCTGTGACTGATCCCAGGGCATTAAAGGACATGCAGGGCAGAAGGTAAGTTTAGGAGCATGAGCCAGTTAACACAGTTCTGGTAATACATAAAAGAACTCTGACAGAAGCAAAAAATAAATAAAAAATGCACCCTGTCACGGTTTTTGTCATCCACAAATTTCCATAGGCTCCTTTGTTAATCAAACGGCTGATGTCACACAGCTTTGTCCAGTTCTTTTTCACTCTGTGACTAATAATTTAGCAACAAGTCACAACAAACTACAATCTAGCAGTGTTAGACATTAATGGGACTGTTGTTTACTTTTGTTGGACAAGATATATTTTTTTGCTTGGAAAGCATCTTGTGAGAGAAAACACTGAGCATCTCATTCACATTTTAACAGAAGAATGTGTTGTGCCTTAAATTTTTTTGCCATCAAGTTTATTTCCAGCAGACATTGAAATAGTGCCACTCAGTGACCCACAAAAACCCATCATCCCTGCAGTGCTCTGAAGGATGAGTTGTAAAAATAAAAATAGGCTGTCATCTGACTCTTCCTTAAATTGTAACTTTGTGGGTGGTGCTGCTGGTTGGAAGTTTCACGCTGTGAAGTGAACTGTGTGTACAGGTAGCGTTTGATTTATATCAGGGGCTCTGGTCTGTATTTTTAAAAAGTATGAGGGTCACATTCTGTGAATGGTTTCCCACACTGGTTGGATTACCTGAACTTTTACACCATGAAACACAATAGTAACAATTTGTCATTTAAATGTCTGAAAGTTCTTATTTAAGACTCCCTAAAGAAAGTGGAGGGACATTTATAGAGGTCTCGGCAGAGTACATGAGGAGATTCTCAAACAGCGCCCTGAATAAATGGAGTTAAACATCGATATAAATAAATATTGTTGCTGGTGTGTTGTGTAACAGTTAAATCCTAGCTCTGTGTCTTGTCGAAGTTAGCATAAATATGAGCTGTCAGCCGGGACAGATAAGATTGATATTGGCCTCGAGGTGGAAATTACATGTTTGACAAACTTTACTGGAGGTTCTGAATTTTCCCACTTCACTTGGTGCATTGCAAAAGTGCGTCAACAGAGACAGTAATCATTCAGTTAATCTGCCAATGTCAGCAGTGTGGGAGTATATAAATCAAAATAACTTTTATTCACATCACTCAAATGGATTCTGCCCACAAAAAGGAAGTAATATCTGCTGAGGTTCAATTGAAGTTGGATTCAAGTACATCAATAAAAAGAAACTCAGATACTGTGTTAAATGAGCAGCTACATTTTGGTTGGAATTTTTTTTTTATCAGCGGAAGTACTGATAAAACTCAATGAAGTTTTGATGATTTAGTTCTTGTGAAAAGTTAAAAAAATGTTGATCTAAAGTTCCCATGTGTAGATTTTCTCAGAATATGAGACAAACCGAAATTAAAGCAATGACTTTAAACTATTTCAACAAGATCGTCAGCACTGAGACTTTTTATTTCAACTGTTCTGTAAGGGTAGTTGCACTATTTCACTGCAAAAACAATTACATAAGGAAGTAGGGCTAGGACGATACACTTTTCTCCCGATTTTACGATTTTTTCAGGTGCTGATTCGATTTAAATTGCGATTCTATGATACTGACAATTTTTGCTATCTTTAGTTAGCTTTTTTAACACCAGCCAAATAGATGAACAATGATGATGCCTACAGACTATATCAGAAAAAATACACATCACATGTGAGTCCATTTTTGGATTTATTCAGCTATATATTTAAACCAGCTGTTTATACTTTCTCTTCAAAAGCCTGGATTGCATTAAAAGTGGCTTATTAACACAGACTAAAATGAAGCATTTCAACCTGGAAAAAAAAAAAGATTTTTGAACAAAAAAATTGATTAAAATTTAGTAAAACAAAAATTCCCGATACTTATGTGAATCGATTTTTTTTTTTTCTACTCTATAAGGAAGATTAACAAGTTATAAGTTTGAATGTTTCATAAAGGCAGGATTATATTTTAAGGTGAAAAGCATTGCATAAGCCTGCAGCATCTGAATGCAATCATCCTTTTGTGACATTATTTAGCTTCTTCCCTCAGCGTTAGCCCCAACACACTGTGAATCTGCACATTTTATTAAAAAAGTCAAGTAAACATAAAAAGGTTGTACATTTACTTCCACAGCTGATTCCCCTTTTACTCAGTTCCTAGTTAAAGTCTTGTTGTCAACAGTAAAACTCGGGTTTGTGTTTGTTCAGTGCATTTATTGCAGCTGTTGAGATCGTTTGTATCTGTCCTGAGGATCAGCAGGCACACACGTTAAGCTTCAGGTGTCGACACTGTGGCCTGATCAGGAGTCTATAAAGGACTCCTGAGCCTGTTGCTCAGTTTGCTCTGCTGCTGACATGATGTGTTTCACCCTGGCCTACAGGTGTGTCCAAAGTGAGTTTTATTTGATGCTATTTAATTCATGATTATGATTTGATCAGGTGGATTTTGTATTAACTGCAAACTTTAAATCTGTGAAGATTTTGATGACTTAGTTAAACATTACGGAGCACTGTTTTGTTGTGTAGAGAAAATTGATCAATTATGTTTGATGTTTATGCTTTTTCCTTATTGCTAAATATAGAGACACCGCTTGACAGCTCGTAAATAAACCCTTTAATGTGGAACCACGTCTTAGCTCGAGTGATTCTTCACCTTCATCTTGATGTTGATAGACTCCAACCCTAAATATCTATAAAAAATGTAAAACAGCAACAGTAAAAAAAGATTAAATTTGATGTCTAGGCTCTTATATTTTCACTTTTATGTAAATTCATTGGACATGTAGGACTGGAGGAGTGATGACGGGATCCAAAGTGCTGGGCAATGATGTGATGTAGGGTTGAAATCATGAGTGCAGTACTGATGCAGGGCAGACCTGGCAGAGGCAAAAGTGGAAACATTAACCTGAAACCTTCCATAACTTGACCACTAATGGGTAGGATATTTGCCAGGTGGTTGAAATATGATGTCAAGCTATAGGAAAACCATCCCTGACAACAGAAGAGGCATTCTAAGATGCCATTTATCACCCATCTAAAATGCAGTTCTTACTCCCACCATCTGAAATTGAAATACATCACTGTTGTGATGTCTTCAAACATGTCTTAAGACCACAACCACACCCTTTAGCTGACATATATAATGTAATAGGTCTATATTTTTGAATGACTGTTTCATCCACATGATGTTGGCTTTATGGAAGCCTTAAAATGGGTCACAGATTGACTACATCTCAAAGCCTTGCTCTTGTGCACAACAGAGAGAATGATATCATAGCCCCACTTTTCCTTCAGGCATGGGCTGTTGTGTTGCTGGTATGGTGAAGGAAATCAATGTCTGTCAGGTCCTACAGATACTGCACCTGAAATCCATCCATTACACTGCTGTATTTTAACTGGCAGCACTTGAAGTCAACATTCTCCAGCGGTTTGGTAGTCTTTTACTTCTTCTTCAAATGTTTGTTTCCATAGCACATGTTTTATGCACGTGCTTCAGGTCTTCTTCTATGGTTTGTATGGATGTCTGAAGCAGTGCTAGAGTGCCACTTATGGGCCTGACATATATTCTACAGTGTTTTCTTCAACGATACTGTGTTTACAGAAATCTTTTTTTGTCTCTGTGAGGACAGGGCCTAAAGCCAGGGCATCTGTTACAACTGAACACGCCATTTGGAGTCCAGGGCAAACATCTTTAAGAAACTTAAACAAGAAGAACCTTAGAAAACCATTACGTAATCACTCAGAGAAAGCAGCACCTATTATTCTTCAGTTCATGTGCCTTTATCTCAGGAGTTGAAGGATAAACAAACAGAGCAATGAGAAAGAAAAATGACATTTCATGTCAAGTTTATATATAAAGCATCTTTAAAAAGACAGCAGTCGATCAAAGTGTAACTGTAGACAGGGTCCATGAAAAGAAGTTTATAAATAAATACATTACAATACATCAATTATGAAAAAAATGTAATTCAAACAGTGAAATAAAAACGGTAAAAGCAGAAAAAAACTACATTGCCCGTGATTTGGTTGTGCTCATTTTTGAAATGCCAGAAAGAGGAGGTGGGTCTTTAGGGGAGAATTTAAAGGTTTTACAGGTTATAGGGCTACACATCAAATGCGACTTTGCGATCTGGGCAACCACTCTCCATGTAAAGTCAATGTACTACTGAGTCAGGGTTAACCCTCCTGCGATGCAACTGACGTGCTCTGGGCAAACGTGTCACTTGTTGCTTGGTCGCCAAAGTTGAAAAGTTTGTGTATGGCGGTGCAGCAACAGCTAATCAGGTTTGTATGACAGGGGTGTGTGACAGTACCCATGACAGACAGTTTTTATTCCAGTTCACTTGACAGTCCATGAAAAATTAGTGAGTGAGTACATTAGTTCCACCTGGATGGGACCATAGAGAACTCTCAGACTATGTTACTGCAGGGTGATGCTTCTTTGATGGGGGGATGCAATTTCAGTCGCAAAGTCGCATTCAGTGTGAATGTGGCTTTGTATAGATGGGGAGACTGTTTTAGAGTCTGGGGGCAACTGCTGCAAAAGCTCTAGTTTTGAGGATCTCCGACAGCAGCTGGTCAGAGGGCCTCGGTGTGTGTGGACTTGCTTTTCCTTGACAAGAGTCGAGCAGCATCATTCTGGATGAGCTGAAGGCAGTACGTACATTCACAACTTTGTGAGAAATATCATTCCAAAGGAGGGTCATGGTAGGACATCCAAACAGACAAAATGCCTCAAACTGAACTGTCTTTTTGTCACTTGAGATTTAATCATCTGGCTCAAATATCTGATGTTCCTCATCAGCATGTTGCCAAAAAAGTCCCTCTTGTACTTGAATACCACTCAAAACTTTCTCTGTGTATTTGGTAAAACACTCATGTCCCCGTATATCATCTGAGTCAAAGCCAAAAGTTTAGATTTACAGTTTTATTTTCATCAATACAATAAGATTGATGGGACATAATTCTACACAGTCATACCACAATGGTGACTTTGTTTGTCTGCCAAACATCTTTATTATACTCATTCAGAACAGAAGTTGTTGTAACCTCCGCCTGACTTCTAAGGGAACAGAAATAGAAACCCGACCACCTAGACGGTAAGCAGAGAAGCAGACAACTTAGCGGTGGATAGTTGGATTGCTGCTGCGACCCGTATCCAAAATAATCTACAGACTTCCTCTTTATTTTGAGGCAGGGAACATATTGTAATGGAGTGATTGGGATTTGGCCTGTAGTCTCTCATCGTAGCTGCCAGGACAGAGGGGATTTACACACAGCAGACTTGGCTGTAGATCATCTCCTTAACGGAAGACTCGTCCTCGGACAAGACTCTCGATAGGTTAATCGAAGTGGAGAGAGTATAAGTAAAAGCTACCTTTCCCAGAACGCTTCACTTTTCAAACAAAAGGCTTTTGTGGGCTCTGTGGGAAAACGTTTGGGTATGAGAGGCTGGCAAGGTTAAAAGGAAAAACAGCAAAGCATGATGAATTGGTTTTAAAAAAAAATAGCTATGTTTCAAGGAGATGAACACACCACTTGAGAAGAGTTAATTCAGGAGGAAATGGGATCTACATAGTTTTGTCTGTTTGTTATTCCACAGGAATCAGTCTTGTGTGTGTGTGCGTGTGTGTGTGTGTGTGTGTGTGTGTGTGTGTGTGTGTGTGTGTGTGTGTGTGTGTGTGTGTGTGTGTGTGTGTTTGCTGAGATTGTATCTTGAATCAAGTGTGGTTATAGGCTTTCCTTGTTACGAGGACCTTCTATGGCCAGAGTAATCCAATCTCTGCTGGAGTGCATCTGCAGATTTTCACTTGTCCGATGTCGTAAACCTGCAAAACACCAAAGAAGAAACTGAAAACTGCCTCTGTCGACCTAAACTCTTTTTCTGCCATTACCTCTGCCATCTGGCCCCTTAGGTGATTTATCTGTCATCAGACTCAGAGTGAGAACACAAATTCTTGGCCTCCTAAAGTAGACATTTGTTCAAGGGTATTTAGAGTGGAGGTTGAATTTGATGGATGGCCTGGTTTGTCAGACATGGACCAGCCGTACAGCAGAAAGGCCTCCTTACATGTGGGCATTTGTGCATTTTGGCTTACTCAGCTGTCATTTTTCATTTTTCAACAATGTCTGGCCAGAATGTTGACAAACATTTCGTCTTTTTTTCTGTGCTTTTTGTGACTGTTAATGGGGCAGAAAAGCATAGTTAATTATTTTTTTCCCCATGATGCTAACCTGACACACCAGATGGACCATTTAGCAGTGAATATACAATATTTCACTTGTCCATCTGAGACAGAGCACACAGAACATCTCTGGGAATGGGCAGGACTTTTCAGAGTTTCCAGCAAGTTATTGGACAATCTTTCCATCAATTACAGTCATTGTGGACCAATCAGATAATGTTGTAGGCAGGCTTCATTGGCAGAATGTACAATACAAACCCTTAGCCACTTGGCAGAACTAACTATCGGCAGAAACATGTTGAAAGGGGAGGGAAATATCATTTCTAGACTTGCTTTCAATGTTGTTGATTTCATTTAATGAAGAATAAAAGTACCGCTGAAAGTGATAGCGTTCATGCTAATCTCTTACAGACATTGAATCTGGCAGGTACATTACCTATGCAACCTGAACAACAACTGAGGCTCATTTAGATGTAACATCACATATACTTTAGTAGAGAATCCAATAAGAACACTGTCCCTGAACTGAGCACTGATTAGCCAAGAAGTGGGTGTCCCTTTATAAATTAATACAGAGCAAGGAGTGGGCACAGACAACCAATGGCCTCTCAAGTGGCTTCAGTAATAAGATGTTGACAGGTGATTATTTTTTCTATAACATGACACAGCAGACAGACAGCTTGATAAAATGCACTGGTCCATCTGGCAGAGAGCCTGTAGAAAGTGTTTGGGGAGGGCACAACCTTTCAAAAGCATATCTGGCACAAAGACTGGACGATTGTTCAATCACTCAGATTTGTTGCAGGCCAATCAGATCATTAGGAGGGCAGGTACTGCTACACTACAAAACAAAAAATCCAAACTTCTTGTCAAAACATGTCACAAGGGAATCAGAATATACAGTATCTTTACTAGATATGTTTGTAGACTTAGTATTTACTTTTTATTTTATAAAGAAATGTGGTAAAGTTCCAATAAAACTGCTACTAAAGCTGTTAGCATCAATGATAATCTCTGTCCAAGCAGTCGCTTCCTGCTGTTGTCTCACTCTTATCTCCCACTTCTTCCTGGTTCAAAGGATGCTGATTGGGCTGTGAAGCTTTGGGCTGCTCACAATCATAGTAGACTGGAGCTTGGCGAGATGGATCTGTCTGATTACAGACATTGAATCAGTCTGATCCAGCTGCTGCGCAATGTTAATTTTCTGGGGCAGATGCCACAAAAAAGACATATACTGCAGCTTTAATATCTGTGTCAATTCATGTTTAGTTGGATGTGTCCTTAAAAAATACATGTTGGATGTCAGTGTTCCTTTATTTCCCTCAAGGAGCCTTCCCAAGAGATAAATTTGGTGTTATTACTATTATTTGTCGAAGCTTGCTGTTACTTTTGTTGTTAAAAATGTTGATGGCTATGACCTGAAGAGGCTTCAGGGTGAATTTAAATGAGACATTTTTAAAATGAAAAAGGGGTGGGACTAGATAAGTTTGTTACTTCTTCCTACACCCTTTTCGAACTGAATCTGTTATATTTCTTGCAAAGATTAATGATAGTAGAAAAAAATGCTGTAATTGCTATTTGCCTTTGCTTAGCTTTTATTTTATTTTTGTTGGATTTGTATAGAGATATACATATGTATGTTTTCCATTTTAAGTTCAAAATAAACATTCATTCATTAAATAAATTTCTATCAAATCTAATCTAATCTAATCTAATAGAGCATGACACATGCTCTGGAGACAGAGTAAATTAATTCTGTCTTCACACAGTTCAGAGTAGAGGTGAAGGATAACAGAGGTGTAAATATTAAATATTGTGTGAAAAAGGGTTAATTATTTTTTCTGACCTACATCACAGTTGCTTATTGGTGTTAGTTGGAGGCAAAACATGGACCACTTCCACATGCCAGCAGGCATTATCATTGTCTTATACATGAAGACTTATTGAAAAACACTGAAGAGAACTGATGGAGCTTTATGTTCACTTCAGCCCTGGGGGTTACTATGAAGGCGGTTATGACGGGGGGACTTGCAAGTTTAGCGATACTGCCTTGAGTGGAAATAGCTGCAGCGTTCAGGAGTGTGAATTGTGGGCCAGTCAAATACTGGATCATTAGTCATGTTTATTTTATTAAGAATCAAGGAGAAAAACTCTATCATGGTGAATATAAATAGAGAGGTAATGAGAAAAATTAAAGCAGTGGTTGAAACTGTTTATGCATATGCCATTAAATATCAGCGCTTCAAGAATAAGGAAGATATTTTCACAGACTGAATTTATTTTCTTTTGACGGCCTTGGTTTTTACATGAATAAAGTTGATATAACAAAAAAGGGAAATTTCCCAAAATGTTCAGATGAATGAAGGAGGACTGAGTCAAACACAACACTGGCAGTTTTAACTTTGTATATGCCAACGTCTACACCCGAAATCCCCCCTTGAGCTATTTCCACTTGAATTTGCAAAGAGTTTTTTCAGTCAATATCACCTTCACTGTTGCACACAAGTCTTTTGGTGCGAGCCATTGGGTGTAACATAGTTGGGTTACACTCTTAAACTATAGAGTGGTGCAGGAATGAGTCCAAACACACTGAACTGAGTTAGCATTTAGCCCTTCCTGGTTCTTAAGCCCTTAAACAAAAGGGATATAGAATACCAGTTTTAAATTAATGCACAAAATAAGATGCATGTGTATTTAAAATGACAGTCACTAACCAGCTGCTAAAAAGGACTGCTAAAATCACCAAGGAACCAACACCAAGCATTTTTAATTTCTTTTTAATAATCAGTTATTCATACACTAGTGCCAAAGCCATGAGGACCAACATGATAAGGTCATTCCATTAAGAGGAAATTTTCAAAGAAGAGTGGGTTTTGCTTTTCACTCTGATTACATTTAGACTTAAAAACTCATGGAAAGTGGGTTCATTAGTTAAGATTATTGCGACAAACGTAACATGTAAGCTTCAAACTTTTCTGGCTTTCCACAGTTCTCAGACATCGAGATTGCTCACTGACAATGAGTTTTCTTTTTGCAAGAGCAGTTTAAGCTGTGTACCTTCTTGGCTAGCATGTTAGCAGGTAACTGGCTAGCTTCAGCAGTCCAATAAGTAACCCTACAAACAGTTGTTTAAGTCAGATGTGGAATCGTCTTAGACCTTCAAATGTTTGTGCATGTCCACCACAAAGATCTAAGAGGAGATATTTACTGGCTGAAATAAGACCATGACTGAAAGAAGACAGAAATAACACGCTACTTACGTGACTTGGTGCTGCTGTAGCTACTGATCTCATTTAGGATGTGCTAACTGAGTGACTGAAAGAAACTCTGTGAAATTCTTTTTCATCTGATCTGTTTGTTCTGTTTTTTCTTCTCTTTCTGTCTAAAGGGAGCACCAGGCGAGCCAGGTCTGTCTATAATTGGACCAAGAGGACCTCCTGTGAGTGCCATGCATTTCTCCTAACACCAAACAAACATCTGACCTGAACTCAGAACTTTTGTCTTAGCCATTTACCTGTTTTAGTGAACATCTGCTGAACACATTAGGCATTTAGACATCAACAGTCTTTCAGCTCTGTTCATTCAGCCAGATTTGAAGAGAAATTAACCCTTTTCGGCACACTGGGTCATAAAACCATGGCATTTGGACTATTGTTATTGTCTTTGTACACAGTGTTTGTGATTGCAGTTATTGCTCTTATTAGTACATCTCTAGAGGAAATTGGCATCTTCCTCTTTATCAAATAATGTACAGATCTAGAGCCACTGCTTGAGACTTTTTAGACCCTAAATGAAAAGGCTGCTTTTTTCCAATAACTGGATTTAACTTTTTGGCCTTTATGCCCACAATAAGCTACTAAAAAAGAAGCTGGCTTTGGGTGTGCAGTGAAGGGGGGAAAGCTGTTGTGTCTCTCAGAGTTGTTTAAGTTTGCTGCTGCAACAGAAGCTTTAAAATGAGACGTACGCTCCTTATTTCTCCACAACTAAGAAAAACTCCTTTTAATAGTGAAAGTAACAGTTCTCTGCCATCGTTTTAAGGTTTATTTATAGCTGAATTGATCCTTGATTGTAGTGCACATCACTGGCTAGAACCAGGGATGAGAGAGGAGTGAATTCAGTGCATGAACTTTGACTCCTAAAATTTATAGTATATGAGAGAAGGATTTATGGCTCTGAAATATCTGCATTCATGCTTAATTTGTTATTTTCAATACTGATGTATGTGTGAGTTACTGAAAACAGTGGACTCATCAAAGTTTATACCATGGCTACCCGAAATTAACAGCATTGGTAATAACCAAAACAATGTTTCTGCAATAGTTAATACACCAGAATGTAAAAGCTGGTGAATTACATTTTTAAAGCTGAAATATACTTAGTTATTGATATTCATGAATTTAGCTCAAATATGTCATTTATAAAAAGGTGAACTGAGTTTATCTTTCATAATTCCTATTTAAAATGTATGCCCAACAAGACAATTTTCAGTTAAAACAAGTTTTCGAACGGTTTCTTATATGTTTTCTCGTTGTTGACAATTGGTCCAATAAGTGTGTCAAGCACTTATTTGCCCAGATCTTTAGTTAAGCTTTATTTTAAGAATGACCCCAAAGGGCCTCTCATTAACTTTCCTATGGGCAACCCACTTTTGTGGGCCAACATGGAAGTTAGTGCTGCACTTGTTACCTTTAGACTGCAAAGCCTACTTAAAGCCTATCAGATTTTATGTACTGTGATTGAGATCAGTGCTGATTTTAAACCCAACTGCAAACAAAAATTCTGAAACAAGCAAGTTCTGCTCTTTGTGATAATATTAGCAAGCTAGTGAAAAGCTATTACTAAGCTTTTATAAAAACTACAACATGAACATTCAACTAAGAAGCAACTACAATATTTTATGTGTATAAGATCTTATTTTCACCTGTTGTTTGAGAGTTTCTTCATATTTAAGTGACTTTGCCAAGTTGGTCCAATAGCAGTGGCGATAGTGTATAAATACAACCGCTGTATATATAAATATAATAAAAACATAATTAATAATTCAAAAAAATTAAATTCTTGCCATTAGGGCCCCATTTATGTCAGCAGTGAGTCAGTAACTGCAGTTTTAACACATAACAGGGCTTTTAAATTCAATGCAGGCAACATGTGTTGTTTAATTTTCTGTTAAACACTAAAAATCTAATGTCAGTATTTCATGCACTGAAATAAAACCAGTTGTTTAAATCCCATGTACCCTGGAGGGTTACATGGGATTTAGAGTCACAAAGAGCTGCTAAATGCTAACTTGCTAATGCAGTTTTGGTCTGACTCCTGCTCTCCATCTGTATCCTGGATAGTATACAGTATATTGAACTATCTAGCTGGCATGTCGGGTTACTCATTGTGATCTTTTCTTGTGATAATAACAAGATAAAATGAAAATAAATCCCCAATGCTCTCCTTCATTTCCATCTCTTACCAGTTATGACTTTATTTAGAGTCACAAAGAGCTGCTAAATGCTAACTTGCTAATGCAGTTTTGGTCTGACTCCTGCTCTCCATCTGTATCCTGGATAGTATACAGTATATTGAACTATCTAGCTGGCATGTTGGGTTACTAATTGTGATCTTTTCTTGTGATAATAACAAGATAAAATAAAAATAAATCCCCAATGCTCTCCTTCATTTCCATCTCTTACCAGTTATGACTTTACTCTGTTGAAATAGTACCGTAGTCTTGTGCATTTTATATTTTGGTAACCTATGGATTTTGCATTTTTCTGCTAGCCACATTTTACAAACTGCGCTCTAACTTCTGGCTCAGTCAGTATTTACATTTAATATAACAGCTGGTTTCAGTAACAGCCTTTGTGAGTGTACCACAAATGATAAAAAATGGTATATAATAGGGGCCTGTGTGGAAACAGCTGGGGTGTTCAAGTGCTGAAAGTGTGGTTTGGTTGAAAATTGGATCATTAGTCGTGCTTATTTTATCAGGAATCAAAGAGAAGAGCTCAGTCTTGATCCAAAGGCAATAATGTTTGTTATTCAGACACAGATCCTGCTTTTAATGGATGAACCCAAAATGCCTGAGGCAAAATGTGTAAAGTGCCTCTTTTTCTTCTCCTGTTCCACTTTCATGAAAACAATGTCGCCTCTCAAGTTGCATAATATGCCTTTAAAAATGTCATAACCCTGAGCCCAGCAGACATAAGTGGTGCTCACATCTGTTTCTCTAATTGACGGTTATTACAATCTTTACTCTGTGTGCCCGCTCTTCCTGGATGGTAATAGGCATTTCTGATGAATAACAGACTGTGGAGGAATCTCAGAGAAGAATGAGAACCAAGTCTTGAGCTGTGAAGGCGAGTCAGTCAGAAACACTTAGAAGTTGGTTTACCACAGTAGGTGAGAATGACACAAGAGACTCCCGTCATGACCTGAGATGGAACAAGGGAGTTGATTCAAGAGAGAGGTGAGAAGTGGAGGAAATGACAGCTTAGGGGAGCCAAAAGCCTTGGTTTCTTCGCCACATTGTCATTTTGGCCGGTCAGACAGATGAGTGTGAAGAAATTTTCCACTTAGTGAAAGGTTTCAACTTAACAGCTCAACTATGGGCTGCAAAAGAGTCATATTTTAGAGGGATGATGCTTTATGACTCCAGAACAATGTCTTCAAGAAACTGTTAAAAAGAAGTAATGGGCAGCTACATCTGGATTCAATCAGTGTGTGGATGTCTCAGGTAGTCTGAACGCCACGGCTGACCAAACCAAAGCACTCTGCAATAACTAGGAGCGAGAACAAGAAACAAGAACACGAGAAATCCCACATTCTGCTGACCCCTCTTGTGTCTGTCCACGGCTCTGTCGCTCACAGCAGAATGTGGGATTTCTTGTTCTACGCTCCTAATTATTGCAGAGTGCGCATTCGTTTGTTTGGTCAGCCGCGGCTCCCGTAGGCACCCATAGGCACCCGTAAGTGTATCATAGAAATGCCAAGTACTACTGTTTAGGCTATAAACATGTGCTAAATGATGTCGTTTCGAGTAAATGGTGGACGTTACCCGCTCAGGACACTTGGATTACAGCGCACGAGCAGTATGGAGGAATATTGCCGACTTTTTGTGGACTTTTATGACACTGTTTGTTCGGGCTCTTACCAAAGTCATGATATCAATGTCAGTGGACAGCGAGGATTCCCCCAGATCTCCGGCTGCATCCTAGATGTTCCAAAACTACTCCACAGTGTTGTTGAGCATGAGGGTGAGTAGAAAATGAGGCCAAATCATTGTTTGGGTGTAGTATTCCTTTAAGCCAAACTTAAAAAAAGAGAAGCAAATTAAAATGAATCATCTCAAATGAATTTCCATTTAAAGTTTTTAACAACATCCTTCATCACTCACTTTGGATGAAACATTTTCAGAGACATAATCAGCATATATGCTTTAAGAATTTGATAGGCGGTTGGCAATACCTGGCAGTGTTTGAGTTGAAATGTGTTTGGAATGAAACCTATTCCCTCTCTTGTCCAAATGTCAACTTATTTGCTCAGTTTAGACAGTATATGGGAAAACACTTCATGATCACTCCTTCCAAAAAATGTGCTTTCCCTCAATTTGTTACAAATGTCACCGCAAATCTGCTTGTGATTTTCTTTTTAATCAGGCGTCAGAAGTTTTGGAACAATTTTGGCACACACTTTTGTCACTTTGACACTTGCTCAATTTGTTGAATGTCGTGGCAGTTTTCGATGCCCAGGATTCTGATAGTCTTGGACATCCTCTCTGCCTTCATCAAATCTGTTGTGTCATTCAAACACACATTCACATGACACACAATGTTCCCCAAACTCAGTTAATGTACTCAAGATTTGTCTGTTTGGTTGGTACAGTTTTAACCAAAATTTCAAATTTATTTTTGTTTCACATTCAGCCTCATCCTTTTCTGATACCTATGCAAAAACAAATGCACTTCAGTCAGTAGCTGGCCATAAACTGAAAATGTTACTTACTAGAAACTTGCACAGCTGTGCCTGAATACCCAAACTTTATTAGGTGTTATCCTCATTAATACAGTCTCATTATGTTATTCCCATACCTAAGGTCCTACCTACCCATGCACAGTCATTCACGCTCACTTCCACCCACTGATAATGAACTTGTTGTGTGACTTGCCTCTCAATATTAGCTTACACATTCCAGTCCACACCTTGCAAAAGAACACAGCAACATGTGGAAGTCAAATCTGGGCTCAGTGTCTGAATTATTTTAAGTATTCGTCTGCAATTGAATTACTTTTTCCAAAAACTGTTTTTGTTCTCATCAAATATTTATAGCCTGCTTTGTATTCGTACAATCGAATAAGTGCTCTAAATCTAAATCATTGCAGACAAACTCTAAATTGCTAAAAAGCAGCAAGTTATAAGTTTATGCTAGGGGGAGGATTGCTTTAAAAAAAATTAAACCCAAACATTGGCAGCTCGGTCTAAGGCAGACTTTAGAAGGATTTTTCAGATTTTATTACTTTTTAGGGTTCTAATTAGTTAATGACTTTTAAATCTGGGTTGTAATGTTTAGATGGGCAATGGGAACCTACTTGCTACCGCATTGTGAACTAATTCCTGCAGTAAAGACAGTTTCAGGACAATAGCGTTTGTTTAACTTATTAATAAATGATTAAAAATTAATCTGATTTTTTTTCTTCGTAAATTGCTTTTTATCAAAGTGATTTAGCTCTTATTTAGTGTCACCTATTGTTGCAGATTAAGTATATTGTCCTACCTATTGTAATCATTTTAAATGTAAAGTTTGCCACATATTGATACAATCTAGAGAGTGCATTTGTCTTTCATCCAATTATGTTGATTTAGCACAGTGTTCCCACTTCTTTTGTGGCTAAAAATAGGACTGAAATAATCACGTTTCAGCACCTCAAGAGTCTTTAAAAAAGCTTTAAAATATTTTGTTGAGGCACCATGATTAGTCTCAGCTTTAGGAAAAAGGATCCCATGTTGTCCTTGTCTGGATCCTCCAAACTAATTAAACCACCCGACTTTTTTCTTTTGGTACGTCTCATTTGTCCTATTCATGGTTTCTCTGTGATTGTCCGCCCCATGTCTTTATTTTTCCTTCACGTCTTTTCCCGCGGATATTGAATGTCTCCCTCCATCCCAGACATGATAGAAAGACTCAAAGGCACACAAGCTGGCTAACTGTTATGGATGTTCGCTCACTGAGCTCCACTTTCTCTGCGTAGTTGAACAGGTTTATTAAATTAGAGCCCTTTGGTCTTTTCAGTGTTTCATTTCAGCATCTTATTTCCTCCTGTTCAGGGAGAATACATGAACACATGGTTGATGAATTCTCCAGAGTCTGCAGTATCACTCCCTGCGTCAAAATCAATTTCACCTCTGTGTAAATACCTGCATGGATGGATGTGAGGAGAGACCTGGATCTTCTTGCACTACATGTAGATTTTCATGTTGGCCTGTTTGAAGTGTAACTAACACACTGACTAATTCTGTTTCTCTGCAGGGACAACCTGGAACAAGAGGCTTTCCAGGCTTTCCAGTAAGTCATATTTGTCAGTGTTATACCATAAATGATGTTATTATTGTTTGTGTAATCACTGGAAATTTTAGATTCTGTTTTTAATAAGCTGAAACAGCCAAGTATAATAGCATTATATCAGATTTTTGCAATACACTCTCAGCTTCAAAGTGAAAGAAAGACTTCACCGGCAATGAATGAGTCTTGTAGAACAGAAATGCAAACACTCTTGAACATAATAAAAATGAATCTTTATCCAGCTGTGGAGTGAGTGATATCAAGTTTTAAAAAATGGTTTGTACCTTATAATCATGTATGGTTTGGGTTGTGCCTTCTTGGCAAAGCATCTGACTGAACAAATGGTTGTTTCGTCATACTATTAAATTTGAGCAAGATTACAGGACATGTTTTGCAAGACTTGCAGCAAACCAACTGTTTTCACATCGATCAGGCATAACATTATGACCACTGACATGTGATGTAAATAACACTGATTATCTCTACATCATGGCACCTGCTAGTGTGTGGAATATATTTGGCAGAAAGTAAACGTTTTGTCCTCAAAGTTGATGTTAGAAGCAGGAAAAATGGGCAAGTGACTATTAAGGACTATTAAGACAAATGGAATGGTTAGATGACTGAGTCAGAGCATCCCTGAAACTACAGCTCTTGGTAGGTAGGTGCTCCTGGTCTGCAGTGGTCAGTATCTATCTAAAGTGGTTTAAGAAAGGAACAGTGGTGATGGAGGCAGAGGCTTATTGATGTATGGAGTGAGCAACGGCTGGCCCGTGTGGTCCACTCCAATGGAAAAGCTACTCAGGCTCATATTTATAGAGATAATAATACTGGTTCTGAGAGAAAGGTGTCAGAATACACAGTGCATCATAGTTGTTTGCATTGAGGTAAAAGGAAGGCCAACACTATATTAGGCAGGTGGTCATAATTTATGCCTGATAACTGTACTTTATATAGATATGTATGTATATATAAGTACATATGTGTGTGTGTATGTGTGCTTAAAGCAAAGTAAGGCATAGGAATGCTTAGACACGAAACACATTGCTTTCTTCTCTTCAATAACTCATTGCTGGTGTAGGAAAGTGTGCCCAGAACACCTCAGAATAGAACTGATTTTTAACAAAGAGGGAAAAAAAACAATAGCAAAGGTTGTCAAAATCAAACTGAATCAGAAACCACGAGTCAAAACCAAACTGAATCAGAAACCACAAGTCACAAGCCGAGGTACATACCAAACTGTGTACTAAGTTTATTGTTGCACCCTACAAGCCACTAACTAACTGCCTAAAACTGTGGCTTTGTACTCAAAAGACATTTCAACCACTTATTGGATCATTTGTTTGGTTGTGAAACACACTATTTGGCCACCAGTAATGGCATTCAATAGTAGCCCAAGAAAATTGTGTTTTTCTGCTCCTAACTCACACAAAGTCTTTGTTTTCCACTTTAGAAGTTGCCAATAGATATTTTCAACAGCCTTCCTGTGCGTGTATTTATGAGCTCCTGAGTGACTCATTTCTCCAAGTTCACCGAAAGGCCTCCCTGACCTGTTATACAGAGTTTGACAATCTGGACTGACAGCTTATTGTGAATCCATTGAAAATTACTGTTATTTAATTTATAGACTCCCACACAGCCTCTTAGACTTTATTAGTTTTATCCAGATTGGAAAGCAGCACGTCTTTAAATGATGTTGTAAAGAGTCCAGTGGTTGGAGCTGAAATGTTATGAAGCATTTGCCAATCTGTCTGTGCTCACAGCTTCCTCTCTTCTTTTATTCTTTCCAGGGTCCAATTGGATTGGATGGCAAGCCTGTGAGTTCCCCCACATTTCTGTCAAAGTGAAATAACTGTGAAATTATGTATGGTTATCTGTAATGATAATGAGGATAATTAAGCTGAAAATAATGATGATAGTTTAATATCTCTTGGTGCCATTACTGTTATGACAGGGTTAGGACAAGCATGCTGGGAATATCTCAAAGAAGTTATTTCTTTGAAATCAAATGAAGGCTTCTGTTCAGATTGATTCTCCTTTTTAACCACTTCTGTCTGCTGTTTGAATGCTCACACAGGGACAGAACGGACTCAAAGGAGACATGGTAAGCACCCTGTGGCATATGTCTGAATTCCCCACGTTAATAGCTGATCTGTTATATAATCAGCTTTGACTTCTTATTGTTGCTTATAATTAATACACTTTTTGGGTTGTTACATAAAAATTTACAAGCAACAAGCTAAGAAAACACAAAATTATAGTAAGTTGCTTTTCTATTGAGACTACTTGAGCTCTCTGTTTCTTTTGCATACAAAGCGTTATAATGAAAATAGAGTGGTGGTCTGATTTATGGAACTCAGTGGTGGACTAACAGTGGGCTGCATGCAGCAAAGAAGGGGTCAAGACTGATGGGAGCCATTAGCCTCATTCTTACCCTAAGTCAGTGTCAGTGTGGCTAAAAAGTATGCTGGATAGTGTAGGGCACAGGGTTATTTTGGGCTGTGCTTCATACAGATTTGCAACATTTGAATAATTAATGTGAGCTGGGTCTTTTCAAATCATTTAGTTCAGGGATGGACAATTTATCACACATAGCCCATTTCTCATAGCCATTGTGCACAACTGTACATGGTTGGCAAGGCTGGTGTGATCGCTATGATACGGGATGAAATGACTGTCTCACCCCTGGACATACCCCGTGAATAGACAGTGTTACGTGGATTGACGTGGATAGTCAGTAGCGCTTCTACAGCGCTTCT
Source organism: Scarus forsteni (assembly GCA_036419115.1). Classification (NCBI taxonomy): domain Eukaryota; kingdom Metazoa; phylum Chordata; class Actinopteri; order Labriformes; family Labridae; genus Scarus; species Scarus forsteni. Next base: position 2,908,861 of record JAZDUH010000060.1, read on the forward strand.
ACAGCACTTCTACAGCGCTACGGGGGTTAATACAGCGATATGACAAGGATTCCATGAAACTCCATCCCGCTGACATGATGTCAGCCCGACTGAGCCCCGACTGAGCCCTGTTGCTTGCGTCGTCTTGAACGGGACACAGTCGGGGCACAAACGGATACATCCTTGTCAGTCGGCCTCATAAAGCTTTCAAAATTGAGCCACGATCGGCCCGATTGAGCTCCGTACATGCCACGCACATACTGTCCACCTTAGGACTGCATTAGGCTTCCACCCCACTACACTGAGAGCGGCGATTCTCCACAACAGTTTTGAACAGTTCAAAACTGTTGGGACCCTTCCACGTTCCCCGCCATTCATCCACAACTATACAAGGCTGATCCAGACCAAGTAGCGCATGCACCACGACCAAAGCACGCTTTATCAGGATTATGACAATCGCGCACAATCGCCATGAGAAACAGGAATGTGTAACTGGGGCTTTAGATGACATTGTAGCAAACAGCAGGCCAACCTTCAGTTAGACTCAGTTATGACATGGTGCTATGATATGATAAAAAAACAAAACTCATTATGCACCACACCATGTTCAAATAAGCCATAGATTTAGCGTGATTCATTCACTGCTGTTGCCGAAAGGAATGTCCAACATTACTGGAGAGCTGGAAGTCCTCCATTTTTCTCGTTTACAATCATGCTCCTCTTTAGACCGCTTCACTGTGTCATGCTGCTGTGATGTCACACATTTACGTAGCTGGCACAATCCTCTCTCCCAAGGCTCACCCCCCCCAAGTGAAGGTACTGCTAGTAGTGAAAACACAAACCAGATCAAGGTTAACCGCTCCAAACCAATCAAAGTATATATGAAAACATACTGAACAAAAATACAAAGGAAGCATGAGTTTGTGGCCTACTTTCCAGTTACTGACAGCTACCTAGGCAACAATCCCCCAATTGGTTGGATTTTATTGCCTTTCATTTTCTTTATTTTTCGTTAACATAGGGCCACATTTCAATAATTCTCCACCATGATTAGATTCTTATGTTCTGCACGGTGTAGACAGACAAGATGAAGGATTTTTAAACTGTCAGTTTCAATGTTGTTGATATGCTGGCTGTCTCAGCTGTCAAAAGCAAAACCAAGAGAGCTGATCTCCAGCTTTCATGGGCCGTTGAACTTTATGTTCAGTCTTTCAGTGTTACTTCAAAAGGACTTTATTCCATCTTATAGGACCTGCAATGTTCAGTGAACTCCTGGAAAATCAGTGTCCTAAACATTTTCACCAGAAAATGATCCATTGCAATTACAATCAATTCTTACCACACCACCCTCAGATGAACCAAACAACCAATCAAATTTATCTTGGTCTTTTGCCATGTTCAGTGATGCTCAAGAAAAGCACAAGCTGCTATGCTATCAGGTTATATGGGCCATACAACTTAAGGTTATACATTAAGTCAAGTCATGTCATTTGAATCAAATTACTGGTGCACAGACTGACAAACTCAGTGCTTGTGAGAGAAATCCTTCATACAAACACTTAAACATTGTGCTTCAAATTAACCAAAGCAGAGAAAAGAAACCATGAGCCCTTCTGGTGTCCCTCAAAACAACAATACTCTTGGTAGAAAAAACTTAAGACCCAAAAATGGGGCATTAGTAATCCAGGTTGTTTGTAAGATTTTTAGCTAGCTTGTTCACATCCTGACAAATACCAACGAAACACAACCTCCTTGGCAGAGCTACATACTCCTATGTGTTTTGACTAGATGACACAAGCCAATATGCATCAGGGTAAAATTATGAGTACACAAACAAGCTTTTAGTTCAGTTACGAGTAAATGTCATGACCTACTTTCCATTCCTGACCATTGTAAATGCCAAAAAATCTGACCTTGGCATGAACCATCTAACTGTTGAAGGAAAATAAAACAATCTCTACTCCTATTTGCAGCTAACAATAAAGAAAAACTATAAAAAACAAACAAATATTTTGCAAATTTCCCAAAATACATTGCTACATCTGGTATGCTTTGAGTTTTGTTGGTCTTTTTTAGATGAAATTTGAGAATCATATCATGCACTTTATTTTAATGAATTTATAGCCATTCTTCCCAACAAGATATCAACCATCTTCAAACTCATTTAGACATATTTATCTGCCCTGATGTAGTTGTGGTGCAGCTCAGATTCAACTGTCCATGTAATGCAGAAGCAAGTGATCAAACCCCTGACCTTCCAGTGAGCCACAGCTGCCTTAAGAGATGTGTTTTCAGTTATTATAGTCCGCCTTAATGCTCATAACATGGAAAAATGACTGTTTTATAGTAATAAAGTGAACTTGTCCATCATGTCAGCTTTTTGCTGATGCTCTGGATTTTATCTTGCTAACTGCTGGTGTTTCATAGCTCCTCTTATGACTCCACTTAAGGGCCATTACTCCCGATTTCCTGGTCAGATTGTGGGAAATTGTCATGCCAGGGTTTGTTTTTAAAGAGGGGGGACCTTCATAACTTCATACCCATACAGATGATAGAAATACTAGGAAATCGATTGGGGTTGAATATTGTTGAAATAGCATTTAATGTTGATTAATGGCCCCGTAATGAGCTCCTGTTTCGTCGTCTCCTTCCTGACAAATGTCAGCTTGTATTGAAAAGGGCTTTGAGGGCCTGTCTGCTAAATGTATGGGGGAGCTGTTGCCTTCACAAAGTGACTTTAGATGTGTTGCTCTGTGAGGTCACCAGCATGGGGTGCTCTGCATGTGCCCCACTGAGTCTTCTCTGAGTTCATTAATCAACTGGTCTCTGAGCTCTGACAGCTACCTAGACCGGGCACACCCCAAGGGCTGATGGGAAGTCAAACTGAGTACACTGCCCACAACAAGTAATTGGAAGAGACTCCTGCAACAGCTAATGCATTAGTTTGATTGATCCCTTGGCGTTTTACCTGGTTTCACTCATGTTTGTTTAAGAAATTTGTGTTGAGTCTTGTTGGATTCATTGAAAGGCTGTAAACCAAATCATGCTCCATACTGACAGTTCTGATGTTGTCTTTCAGGGTCAACGTGGTCCTAAAGGACTACCGGTGAGTATGATAGTCAGATCCTAGTCCTACAATAATAACCAACCAACACTCCATTCTGAATCAACAATGTCTGATATTTTCTGATGTATTACTTTTAAGGGAGAGCCTGGACCCAAAGGAGAAAAGGTAAGACATGACACAAAGGTTGGCACTGGTTTCAGTGATTGGAAAGATTGTACATTATTAATTTTATCCAGGGATGTCAGCATAGTTTAACTAAAAAAGCTCCCCCAAGGATATCAGTACTGACTTGGGAAGATCAGTTCGGTTAAGAACGAAAACATAGACATATATTTATGTAAAAAACAGAGAAGATGGGCGGACTTTAGCTCAGTTGGTAGAGCGTCCGCCCATGTACGGGGACTTCCAAACCCCAGCAGCGGCAGTGGGTTCGAATCCCGGCCACAGCCCTTTGCTGCATGTCTACTCCCCTCTCTTCACCCGCTTTCCTGTCACTCTCCAGCTATCCTATCAAATAAAGGCCAAAAAGCCCAAAAAAATAACTTTAAAAAAAAAAAAAAAAAAAAAAACAGAGAAGATATAAAGAAAAACTTACAGTGCATTCATAAAATGTGACCTTTGAATGAGAATTCTCCAGGTCAACAATACATCTTTTGCATTGCTTACTTCCAAAATCAAGACACTAGTAAGAATTAACTATAATGTAATTTAGCTTTAAAACATATGACTTTAAATATTATTATCTTGAATGACAATCAAAAATCAGCAATTAGCAAAGTCAATATACCCATTTACTACTTAAGATTTGCAGGATTAAAGTTTCATATAGTTAGGAAACTTCATTTCAAATCCAATACTGGGTTTGTGATGGATGTTCAAAGTAAAAGCTGCAGATATCAAGTTATTCTGACTTTTCATCCCATGCATGATGATTCAATTATTTGTAGATATTTAAATACAAAATGTATTTCTTTTTTTCCTATTCTTTTCCAGGGTGTCTGTGGAGACTACACACACCGGGTAAGATACACTTATCACAACAGTCATATCACAACAAATTCTTTTATTTTCTTAAAGGGCTAACTCAGGTTTTTTTGTTTGTTTGTTTGTTTGGTTTTTTTAGTGGAATTGTTAGAGATCAATGGCAGTAATTTATCTGATTGCCAATAAAGGAAATTGCAAACGTTGTTCCTGGGGGTTATATCTGGGGCCTGCTGATGCATAGCAGTACATGATGTTACCAAAAAAACCTTGAAATTAACAGCAAATCAGTTGAGTTACAAGTTCCTTAACAGAGTTTAATTTTCCTCAGCAAAGCCCTTGTGTTTGAATCGATTCACTAACAGCTGGTCAGGTAGTCAGAGGAAATCACAAACATTAACATCATAAAGAACAAGCTGAAAAGAACAATTGTTACTCAAGAGACAACAACATGCCACAAGTCAAAGGTATGAGAGGATATCTTTATGAATCAGAGTACACAGAGGAATAACTTTTGCCAATGGAGTAACAAATAAAAAGAGGAATGATAAAACTGCTGTGTAAACTGAGGGGTGAGTCTTGATGTCCACATTGAAACATCTGATGAGAGGAGTTGATTTAAGAAGGATTCATAGCCCTTTGTTGCATCACAAAAATGTCCAAGGGCTTTGTCAAGGAAAAGTCAATAAGCAGAGACTTTTGGTAGCACCATGCATTGCTATATATCTGTCAGTGTCAGCCTGCAGATATCTCCCAGGGACAAAACCCCTTTATTTGCAATCATATTCATTGCCACAATGGACCTCAAGCGAACCCACTACAAAAAAAACAAACTATAACTTTGATGGAAAAAGAAATATGAAATTATCTGAATCTGCTCTTAACATTGTTTTATTCATCTTATTCTAATGAACCAAACTGAACCTGAACTCTTTTCCAACAGCTTATAACATTATCTTTACATTGGGTGTTGTAATGTCAGGTAATTACAGAAAACTGAAGCTGGAAGGGAAGAAACTACTGCAGAAGCTGGACAAGTAAATTGCAAGTCGCGCAGTGATGGGTAGCACATGCTGAGCAAAGCACTCCTTTGGCCCGTTGTCTCTGGGGTTTGGATAGCTGGGGGAAAACAAAGCAATTACCAGCAGCCGGCCAGAGCGCACAGTCAGACGCGATAAGGGTCTGTGTGTGGAGCTGCCAAGAAAAAGAGTCTGTGTGTGAAGCGGGGATTTCTTGCAGATAGCTGAATCTATTTCCAGCATTATTCAAACTCTGAGTTATTGGATGCTTATATAGAACAATCAAACATATGCTACCTGTTTCTTTGCCCTATACATCATTCCCAGATATACATCTTTGGGCAGGAAATGCTTCGTCAAGCTACATAAATTTTCCGAATGGAGAGTTCAAACGAGAGACGGACCCAGAGAGAATTCCAGGTTGAATGATTTTATCCAGCAATGAATCCAAGTCACCCTTTTCTAACAAGCTGTATGCCTGTTGAATTTGTTTTCCACTCAACTCTCTGAGATCCCTGCTACAGTCTGCATGGGAGGTCCGTTCCGAGTTTCTGCAGACCCTGAAGGCCTTAATCTTGTAGTTACACCCCTGGGGGTTGAGGGGTAACTGCAGGGGGAGGCGAAATTCTGGGCACTTGGATGGTCTGCTCTTCAGGAAGAATCAAGGAAGATCAGCAAATATTTTTGTTGAGAAATGACACAGAAGCTGCCACGTTTTAATCAGCAGGCCCATTTTTCATGAATCAGGACCCTTTATGATCTCTTAGTGTTGGGAAATTGGTATGTATTTTTTATGCAGGTTAAGTAATGACAATAGAGAAAAGCACCATATCTGTTTTCCTACTTTAGATCATTAGGTAAGCAAAGCTAACCACACCCCGACTTACGCTCTTTAACAAAGGTGTGTGCTTTGAGGTCTCCCTCCTTTTCAAGGAGAACAGAACACCTCAGAATGTGTTTTCACGTATGATCGACTTTTTTCAGACTTCAGAAACGTGACTAACTCTTGGGTGGTGGGATGATAACAGCTCTTTAAGGAACATTACCAGCACTGACTGAAGTGATACTCCCCTGGTTTGTAGGGCCTCTTTGTGCAGGATCTCCCTCTGAAAACCCTGGCTGCCTTACGCTCCAGTCAGGCTCTGACGTTAAAGGTTTGTGGGTGACTCCAGACACCCGATAGAAAACTCTCAGTGGGGGTGACACCAAGTGATGCCGCAAAGAGAGAGCCAGCGCCCATGAGCTGAGGCACTTTTCAACTCTCTGCTCTCCACCCCAACAGAAGTTCAGTGTAGAAGCAAAGTTAATGCTGGTTCATGTTGAAAACATCACTTTGAACTATTATGGAAAAAGTAGGGCACTTGCCCAAATCCAGATGAAGGATGCCTGTATTATAGAATGAAATCTAGGGTAAAACCACATTTTTAAGATTCACTTCAAATGTCAGAGTGGTTTAGAAAGATTTTGTTGGCCAACACCTGAGTGTTCATGAAGATCTCCACAAGCAAATTTTAATGTCGCACTTGTTTATGCTTTAAAGTTATCAGTGAGAGAAACAAGCTTTTATCAAGCTTATTGGAACTACAACATGATGGTTTGACCTAGATCCTACCACATTTCCAAAATATGAATCTAACTTAATCAAGTTGGTCCTCATGGCTGTGGCTATAGTGTATGTATAGTGTATGTGTTGTTGTTAATAAAAAAAAATAAAAATCTAAACCTAAACACAAAGAAACGAAATTGTTGCATTACGGTCCACGGCCATTTCTGTAGTTCTTGTTAACAGTAACCATCCTTACAAACACATAGAAATTCTTTAAAAGAAGAGTGATATTAGACACCCTTTCCTTTTGTTAAACAAGATGTTAAAATCTTGTATGTATATGGTCATAACAGACAATACTCAAGGTGATCATCTACAACAGCTTTTAAAAATCCTATATGCCTTTGGCCTTGGGAACCAAGAATTGCTAAATGCTAACACACTCGCACCGTCCTACACCACTCTACAGTTCTAATGATGTATTCATTCTTAGTGACATTTAAAAGTTATATGCCACTGTCATTTTCAAAACATTTTTTACAACTACCACACACAGATTGTTTGCAATGTTTAAGTAAAAATGAATTCATCATCCAATCTGTTTGTGAGGATGCAACCTTTACAAAGATGTTTTTTCACAAGATAAGATGTTGAACTTTGTTCAGTTTAAAATTTCCAAGGTTGATACATTTTAAATAAGACAGAAATGGAAAGATTTCATTCTAATATTGGCACCTTTGTCTAATACCCTAAAACTTGTTGCAAGTTGTGGTGGATTGCAGGAAATGGTGAGGGGCAAAGCTGCACATTTGCCTACTTTTACAACAACCATACCCCTACTCATATTTACTCATAACATGCTGAATATATTTCCACAGAAACAACGGCACTTGTAGCAATGTTAAGCGTTAAGTAATCACACTGACAGAAAATTCCTGAATAGATCTAGTGTTAATTGTTAAGCATTTGTTGAGTTTTAAATTAAGCTTTCAAGTAGTACATGGGAAATAGGGGAGCTTTGCTTTCTAGGCCTGTGCATTATTACGTTTGTGGAAATATATAACTCTGTGTAAAAAGTAGGTAAGTTTCATGCAGCTGGTTCTTTGTGGGGTCAGTGGGTGTAGCATTAGCAGGATGATAAACCTGTACTTTTAAACATGTATCTGATCATGCTGGTCATCTCAACAGAAGCGGCGTATTGTACAGCCCTGTGTTGGACAGTTGGCCACAGTAAGTCTGGATGTACTCTGTAACTGTACTGCTGTACTCTCTTTGTGGCAAGACTGGCGCCCACCTCTGCTCAGCTGCAATCTAAAGGCCTGGGATCTCTTCATGGGGATCTTGATGCACACATATCCTGCAAAAGGGATGACTGATAATTTCATACCACAGCCAAAACTGTATCAAACAAATTCCAAGCCTATATCATCCTAAAAGAGGCTTCATCACTGTACATCAAGCACCCCTCTGTGTCTCCAGGCCTGTAGTTTGCCGTGCTGGTGCCTCTTCTGCCTTCACTCTCTTCGACCTTGTTTTCGTTTTTCTCTCCTTTGCCTTCCCGTTTCCTTTCACTCTAATGTTCTATTTCTCTTCTCCCCTCCACATCCTTCCCTCGTTCTCCTTTCTCTGGCCTCCTGGTGACCTTTGCCCTGTGACCTTTTTTCACCGCTGGCCACCTGTGCTTTGTGACTGCCCTCGGCAGATGTTGCCCATCACCGTGCGCAACATGCCCTCAATAAGCCCTCTAATCCTAAAACGCCTCAAGGTACAATTTCTCTACCCCTCACTTGCCCCTTCCTCTTTGTCCGCCCTGTGGATGTTGACCGCCGCCATCTGCCGCCAAAATCTGCCCCCTCACCTGCCATTAAAACCTACCTTTGGCTTGCTGCTCAATGTTTTAAAGCTCAAGGTCTTTTCTGTCAATATTGTGTGAATGTGAATTTAGAAAAAAAAAATGTATCTCTTTCTTAAAGCAAAACCAAAATTCATTCATTTTTCATGTGAATTGAAACATGATTCAGAATATTACCATTTAAAATTAGTATAAAATGGGAAAGTTCCATGTACAGTAAATATCACAAGAGATAAAATAGATTTTTTTTTTTTAAATGCCGTCATCGACATTAAAAAAAAATGAGATTTTTTAGATAAAGGGTAGAGAAAACAAACCACAAAGGTAACATATCTTTAACAAAAATTAAAGAAAGATGTATTAGGCAACGTAAACAAATGCCAAGGGCATTATGGACCAAGGGCCCCAAGACCAAATAGATTTGCATTTAACAAAACACTCAGCCAAGGTATTTCTGACATTCTTAGTTAAGTTCTCAGCAAAATGTGGAAAACTGCCAAATGTCAATAATCCTTGAAAACATTACTGTATCCACATTCTGATTTAGATCACCACCAAAATTTAGTTGCTTCCTCCTTGTGTCATGACGAACATTCCCTGAAAATGCCATCAAAACCCTTACTTAACTTTTGGCTGATCAGCCAAAAGCCAACAAATGGAAAAACAAACAGACAAATGCCAGCAAAAACATAAGCTCCATGGCTTAGGTAACAATCATAATTAGTATTGTGGGCAAAACAGGTGCCCAGAGTTTATGAAATAACTTCTAAATGAAACTTGCTGGACATAAAGAAATCTTCGGTGGGACTCGTAGAGCCTCTTTTGAGCTTCAAGCCTCTGAAAAGCCCCTTTGGCTCATATCAAGCAAATATTATGAGAAACAGCAGATTACTGTGTAGCAGATCGGCTAAAAATAGATGATAAAACATGATTTGTTGTGAAATGAAGCAGTTCTGTATCTGCAGACATTCAGCCATGACATCTTCATATAAAATGTGTCAAGATAAATATCTGCTTGATCAACCTCCTCCAGTGTATTTGTGTGTGACTCTGCGATACATATGCACTGGAATATTTTTTTCCTCCTTAATCATGAATGCCAAAATCAAAATGAAGAAACACCTCCAATAGACCCTTTTTGGCCTATTCTGGCCAGCATCACTGTGATGTCAGGGCATTAGCTCAGTACACAACACTGCAAACATGGAGGAAAACATGAACTGCCTACACAGGCTGAAAGGCAACACAGGAGTCTAACTACATATATAAAATATACTAAGATGGATTACTATGCACTTGAACACCATCTTGTCTATTGGAATAACCTGCTAACTTCAGCATTACAGCTAAAAAGTTAGTCAAACATGTTCTTTAAATCTGCAACTATCAACAATCTCTCCTTTTGGATGTGACCCTGTGTTGGAGTGGTTTAAACTCTTTAAGTCATCAACAACACGGAAAAAAGGGTAAACACCTCTTAAACTGGAGCCAGGCCTCATTTTTGACATTGAAGAGTCGACTCTCATATGAAACCTATTCACCAACAACTCATCAGCACTTGTTTTTCACATTTTTTGTCTTAAACCAATTCACCTTCTCAGTCTATTCATTGCTGTACATTGGTATATGTGGAATTATGTTTTAAGGAGAACAAAATTAAGGAGAAAAGCTTATAAACAGAGCTGCTAGCCACTGACCTTGTAGCTAATTTGGCCTCATTTATTTACCTTCACACATAACATACAAGGACTCAACTGACTGAGGCTGTGTGGACCTTAATTAACCACAAGTCATCAGTGAAGCTGCATTGATAATTAATAACACATACTTAAATGATCTCCTTGGTGTGGGTATGCCAAAGACTTATGATAATCCATTTAAATGTATGTAAAGACACTGTCAAAGGTGGTAATAGTTATAGCTCATAGCTGCAGTCTGACCTGCCTGCTATTGTTAGTCTATGTTAGCCTTACTTTTTTCATTCAAAATATTAGTCTCTTTTGGAGAGTAGCTGACTTTACTTATGCAGCATTCACACACAGATGTGTTGGCAAGCTTTTGCCAATGTATTGGCAAACATCAAGCCGTGATACAACATTTGATCCAACACATTTGCAAAGGTCAGACTGACAGCTGAAATTAAAGGTAAACATGTAATAATGAATGACTTATTGAATTCCCCATTTAAAATGACATTTACCTACTTATTCAGCCTAACGCTCCTCGAAAATAAAGACACCAAGTGTTTGGAAAGTGTGCAATCTTGGTCAAAAATTTGTAAATAAAAAAAAATTGTATTTGTAAATTTGTATCCACCAGCTGGAGGTAAAAATTTAAGCCCATTCATATCATCTCAAAGGATGCCCTTCTTCCAAAATAACTCAGTGAAAAAGGCATCTTGTCATAAAAATCAGAGAGATTTTGGTTCCTCAATGAATCAGATCCCATATGATGAGACATTCCTGCCCTGTTTGATCAACACCTTACTTGTTCGTGAGTCCGATCCATTAATAATTCTTGTTGTTTGGGCTTCTCCCCGCCTCATTGAGCTTTTTACAAAGTTTCATCAAAACCCGGCAGATAATATTTTCTACAGTTCATACTTTCAAACAAACATATGACCAATAGCAAGGACAAACATGAAAAATGATAAACCTCTTTACTCTGTGGGTCATTTGGTACAGGCACAGTATGGTTAGGTCATACTCTACTGTGTCTTGTATCCTGCTGTATGCCAGGATAAAGTAAATTTGTTCAAATTGTGCAGAACAGCATATTCTTATATCGCCTACTGGCTGCTGGAGTCGATTCATAACATTGTGTATAAGCCTGTAGAAGTCCTAACATGTCTGGACCCATGAATCACATGAGGAAGTATACGGACGTACAGAGCAGAAGATAGATGACAAAACATAGATCTAATGTGGTTAGGTGTGTTCTCCATTATCTCAGACTCTTGGCAGGACTCTGCGCTCCTCAGCTACCGTGTGTGTGTGAGTGTGTGTGTGTGTGTGTACTCTTACAGTGACACACTGATTGCTTAGTGTCTGAAGTACAGCCAGTGCTTTGTGTTAGAGCTTTCCTAAGTCAGACCACATGTGCAAATAAATAATGCTCTACTGCTTAATGTATAACCATTGTGGCATGTAAACTTGCTGCCCCCTATAATACAGTAGTCATTTCCGTTCAGAGGAGTGCCTTATATGAAATATTGATCCAATCAGATGCTGGAATTAATTTTTTGACATCTGAATGATGAGTTTGGGAAATCCTATTTGCAGGAAACAAAGAGGAAGCAGATTGAGATGTATACCAGACAGCTGCTGCGATGTATTTATTCTCTTCATATCCTGTGCTGATTTCATTTTGTTTAATTTTTTTTTAAAGATTCCCAAGACTCCTGCTGTCAGTGTGCAATTTAAATTACAGACATGCAAACTTTAAGAATTCTGACTTATTGAATCCATATTGAATATCATAAAAATATGATAATTAACAAATTAAGTCCTCCTGTAAATTGTAAAATGATGATTTGACTGTGATAATTTATATGCAATCTGTCCGATTTTTACATCCTTTAAAATATAATTCTTTGTGTGCACAATAGTAATTGCAATTCACTCTCCATGTATGTTTTCCCCTGTAAGTGGCTGGAGGATTTTAAGCCCTAGACATTTGACCATTCTCTGGGAATCTCTGGGAATTTAGAAATTAATCTAACAGCTTGTTTGATTCATTAATTATTTAATGAATTTAACTAATTAGCTATTTTCTCTGTTAAGAAATGCAAGTACATAATGATAATGGTGTTGTGCTTTATTGATTTTTGTAATCAGAAAATTTGAAGCTGTATGAATGATAAGTTACATTTTAGCATTTCAAACATCTTTTTGATTAGAGAGCCTCCACATACTGGTGTATTTCCTGCTACAGTAACATACAATATGACTTGGCTTTACCAATTACCAATGTTGTTAATTTTGAGCCCTTGTGGAATAAACTTTATATTGGGTGGTGATCTAATACATTTGTTAAGCACCATATTTTTCTAATGCCTGTACTTAATACTCTTCAATAGAAATATAACGTATTCATCAGCATATTAACTTTTCCAAACTATGAACATCCCATGTCACAAATGCAGCAGTGGGAACTAGGTGGGGTAAGGGAGACAAAACATCTGAACTGTACTTCTTTATGGTACAAGGACATTTGCATTTGTATTTAAATATTAATAGAAGCACATATTTGATTCATCAGAACTTAAACTTCAGGCTTCATTTCCACTTGTTTAACCTCAAACAACAATTATATTGAGGACGTCTCAGGTATTATATATAAAGGTATTTTCTGGTAGACACAAAGTTAGCATGAAAAACTGAGGAAACAAAATAGAACAGCATTATAACTTAATCAGAGAGAAAACAGTCTACCCTGAAGTTACCACCTTTTCCTGAACCTTTACAATCAAAGTACCCGAGGTTGTTACATCCAGTGAAGAGCTGAAAGTTGCTAATAAAAACAGTACCTTTACAACACCTGCATTTGCTTCTAGATGAACTTAACAAAATAGACAATGGCTTACGGTGTGTTCCATTTACCCTGGAACTTGGACTAGGGAAGTAGGAATTACACCATACCCCACTTTTCTGTCACAAACTGGTAAGGTCAGGTTACCTGAAGACTGATGGCTTCCCAGTAGGAAATTCCAGGCAAAGGGGACATTCCCAGGGATGTATTCAATATGCAACTCCAGAATCCGACTTCCAGGATCAGTTGGAATGCACCATCAATCTACACTAATCTGCCCGCAACATGCTGACGCATTTTGACACTTGTCCAACATTTGGAAGTTCTCAAGTTCTCTAAGCACCGTGATATGTTGAAGAAAAGAACTACTGAGCGAATGACAAGAAAAAGTCCCAAAACAAAAGGAAAGTGAAATCTAGTTTAGGCAACCTTGTCTGTGCTAGGAGTTCCTAAGCTCCAGAATGAAACCTTGTGCTCAAGCATCATAACCGCTTGGCTTGCTCCCAGCTAACCCTCTCTGCACTCCTAGCTGACCTGATTTGAGGTGGAGTGTGAGCTTGTTCTTGTTTTGGCATGGTCATTGTTTCCTCCAGCATGGCAGGTTGTAACTCAAGGTCTCTCAGCAGGGCGAGCCTGGAGCGCAGGGACCCCCAGGACCTCCGGGGCCCCCAGGACCCCCTGGCCTGAATGGAGCCAGTGGCCCCCCAGTAAGTTTTGGTTTCCATTTAGTTTTTAAACCACAGCAGTTGTGGTAGCAGTGGTCCTAGATTACAGGAAAGCAGGTCCACAGAAATACTTTGTGGAAGTGCATACCTGGTTGAATCTTTGCAGGGACAATAAAATCCAGAGTTCGAAAAGCAAGAGTCCTATCCATTTTTGGTCAAAGTGAGGTCTGTCAAAGCGTACAGGGAATCACACATTGGCTTAGTCTATTACATTAGTAGGCTACCAACAAACGGAAGGTAGAGGGTTAGAGCCCAGCTCCATAGGTCACATGTCAGTAAGTCCTTGGGCAATTCAATTAACCACAATTGCTTCCACCTCTGCATCATTCCAGCTTAAATATGAAAGAATGAAGATATGTTAGCTCATTGGTGTGTAAATGGGTTATAACTTGGATTTGTTCTTGAAATGTGATGGATAACTTGTATAGAAACCCAGAACCATCAGTAAATGAATGTGAGAGTGTAAAAGCACTTCACGTAGTTAGAAAGGCTAGAAAAGTGCATTAAAAATGTACTCTTGGGACATCTGGGGCCTGCATGAACTAAATTGTTGGACCTTTAAGCTTTTGAAATGACTGCAACACAGGATCAAGTCCATCCATAGTCCAATGTAAAGCCATACAAAGATGTCCCACAAAGCAAAAACAATTTTAATGATACATTTATTTAGAAACATCAAACTTGAAGAGGAGGAAACACATTTACCACAATGCAACTCAGTGGTTTACTTTAACTGTTTGCACACACAGTCTTATGCACTAGGTCGATGTGTGCATTACTTTGCAGTTTATGTCAAGGAAACGTAAACAACAAGATTTGCACTGTTTTTGTCACAAATCACTTTCTACACTTTGTAAGGCTTATTTACCCATAACTGTAACTTAAAGGCTAGGTGATCCCCCTGGAATGACCTAGTTACATACACAGTGTTACTGTTTGAAGATTGTGGGCTCAATGTACTTATTTCATAGTTGTCAATACTGCTATATTCTGACACTCCTTATGTCAAATTATATTCCCTTACATAGTTATTACCAAACTCAATCTAAACTGTGCATGTAAATACCACTGTGCTTATTTGACATCGCCACTTTAGCTATCACACTGTTAAGAATTAGGCTGCAAGCTCTATCTGTACCCATATGAGCTCGACTATATCAGCATAGCTTCTTGATATTAACAAGAAAAAAATCTGCTTTTTGATTCAGGGTAAACCTGGTGAACCTGGTAAACCAGGAAAAGACCCAAGGGTAAGCTGTGGTTCATTGAGTCCTGTGCTCACATTTTTCCATCACCTTTAAGTGAAAGTTTGTTTGTGTGACGCGAAACATTTTGTGTTTTCTTCTTTGTTTCTGCAGCTTTTACCGGGACTAAAGGTAAACATTTTCTTCCTCTTGTCCAAGCGGCTTAATTATAGTCCTGAGAAACTTGAATAATATCACTATGGCCTGTTATGATGACTTTAGAGTTATTACAGACAAACACACTCGGGTCCAAGTACAACACATCACATGAAACAGGGATCCAGTCAAGATGTTTCCACTTTGACTGTGTGCAGCTGCTCTGAAATTTAGCCTCGCCTACACAACACTGCACACTTCCTTCGGAGTGGATGAGTAGACCTCCGCATGATGCATTAATTAAATCACGGATTATTTAGGAGCAGGAATGTAGATTGAGAGGTCAGGAAGGCGTTCAGAGTGCTGTAAATGTCTAAGCCTGTGGAGAGCAAACTGAAGCTCACACGGTGCTCCTCACATGTGATCAGATTTAGCGTTAGCTTTAACGGCTGAACTGTTGAAGTGTGTGGTTGGAGGAATTTAAACCCTCGTTTTGAGCCTGAGCCACCTGTTTATCTGCCCATCTGTCAATACTCATTCTGGATTTGTTGCCTTGGCTAAGTTTGTTGTTTTATTTCTGCAGGGTGAGCCAGGTGTTCCAGGACAAAAGGTGAGCTCCTTACCACATGGACTTTTCAGAGACAAAGAATAAAAAATAATCGTGGCTGCTCTTCTTATTTTGAACTGCTTATTTGTGCAATTACTATGCACTCACTGGCCACTTTATTAGATACACCTAGTTCAGGAAAGACCTGCTTTAGCCTTCAGGACTGCATTAATTCCTTGTGGCAGTTGCTGAAGATTGTCTGATGTACATCCATGATTACCTCCGCCAAGGAGGTTACTTTTTCGGGAGAGTTTGTTTGTTTGTCTGCCTGTAAACAAAACAACTAAAAAAGTTATGGATGGATTTTGAAGAAATTTTCAGGAAATGTTCAGCATGGGAAAAGGAAGAAGCGATTCAATTTTGGTGTTGATCTGGATCACTGTCTGGATCCAGGAATTGTTCAAAGGATTCTTCATCATTAGGGAGATAGGGAACTGTCCTGCTTGGCGGAAGTCTGTGCTCTCCAAGTGCTTTTCTAGTTCAAATCTGCTTTTCCACCATACTGCAACGTTCAGGTCAGGTCTAGGAATACATGCCATTTCCCATTCATCATTCCTGACAACTAGTCTGCACCACCTACAACATTAACCCTACCTCATTCATAGACATTAATGTGTGAGGAAGTTCAAGGATCCAAGGGTGCAAGATCTACCCTTTAAGGCTTCGAAGGTGAGGGGTGCCAATCCCTTTCAGTTTTGTTATGAATTGCCGTGATTGGTGGCAGTGCACCAAGAAGTCAGCCTGCGTCTCCCAATCTCTCCCAGCTTCTAAATATTTTTCACCCAACTTGAACTGGTCCCAACCACAAGCCCCTTATGGACCGAGCTACACTGCTGCATCGCAAAAGTGGTCCATTTGGCTGATTTCTGGTGACTGAAGAGGCCAAGGTACAGAGAACTTGCCATGTTCAAGAAACCAGTTCGAGATGATTTGAGCTTGTTGCATGGCATGTTGTCCTGCTGGAGGTAGCCATCACACAACAGGTAAACTGTGGTCATAAAGAGATGGATATGGTCAGCAACAAGCTGTACATTGGCTGTGGCAAACAATGCTAAATTGGTGCCAAGAGGGCCAAAGTGTGCCAAGATACTATCCTCCACACCACCACCAGCCTGAACCAATGATACAAGCCAAAGGGATCCATGCTTTTGTTCTGTCTATGCCAAATTCTGACCCTACCATCTGATTGTGGCAGCTGAAACCAAGTTCATCTTCTGGCATCTTCCTGGATGTCTTGTCTTTTTAGACAATTCTCAAGGAACCCAAGAGATAATTGTGCGTGAAAATCTCTGTGATCATCAGTTTCTGAAATACTCAGACCAACCTGTCTGGCTCCAACAACCATGCCCTGTTAAAAGTCACCAAAAGCACCTTTCTTTCCCACTCTGATACAAGGTTTGTACCACAGCATACTTTACCATGTCTGATGGGTTCACGCGGTTCTACCATGTGATTGGCCAATTGACCATTTGTGTTAACCAAAAGTGGAACAGGTGTATTAAATAAGGTGGCTAGTGAGTGTATTATATAAAGTTTTTTTGGCTCTTGACAATGTGAAAGATTTTTCGCAAAATGTTTACAGTTTTTGGACTTTTAAATATTGAAAGACTCAGAGATTTTGTTGGAGACATACAAAGAATCTCAGTAGTTTTCCACCAATTAAGTGCCATCCTCTTTCTCTTGTGATTTTTTTTGCTTTTTGTCACTTAGTTTTCAGCCAGTGTTAATTTTGACTCTCCCTTCTCCGTTTTGTTCTCTTACAGGGTGATCGAGGTGATATCGGCACACCAGGTCCTGAAGGCCCAAAGGTACTTGAAATCTCTGCCACTTTCTTTATTTGTGCTTTATTCAGTGGCCAATGTGAAGTTGTTAAAAAGGGAAAAGAGAAAATTTCCATTTGGATTGTGAGTCATTTTAAACTGGTGGATAGTAGACATATGAGGTTTGTCTCCTCAGTCACATAGACTGTGGCTGTAATGCTAATCAGGTTATGATTGACGGCCTTCAACTTCCAGCTTACTTTGTGAAAGGATCTGTCCTCTCAAACACTTTGCTTTTGCCCAGACAGGTTTAAGAAATATTGTATTGTCCATCTGGCATGCCAGGTTTATTTTGCCAGGTACCTTGATTGGAAACATATCTGCAAAGTAATACTTTTATTAATATCGGAAACTTGCACCTGCAAACAAAAGTATGGGGGAGCCAAGAGGTAAAAATAATGATTGGATACATAAATGCAGGTTAAATAAACCCAAAGCATGGTTTGACTAGATTAGATTGGGTTAGTTTAGATTAGATAAAACTTTATTAATCCCTTCTGGAAACTCCATCAGGGAAATTAGGATTAGCTAAAAAGCACTGGGAGTATCAACCAGCATGACATTGTACCCTCTTGCCACTGAAACCCTATGCGTGTGACTTTGAGCCTGAAAATATAGAGTTGAGCGCACGTGTCACATACAGGGAAATGAACCATGAGCGCCTCGACACTTCCATGTACCAGACTATAAATATGTCCATTATGGCTGTAAAGTTGGTTATTTAAACACAAAGGTCTTCAGGGATTGACTTTTGAGGCCTGTCTGGAGTGGCTGTGGGAGGATCTGCTGTTTTTGGCCTCTGCTTGACAGCTTCATTTACAGATCTGGAGTTTGCTGTTTGTTTACAGTCTGCCGTGTTGTATGAGATGTTTAAAAAGTCTGTTTGTTTGTGGTGCATCTCACTTGCATCACGTGACCTCTGGAGCAAACACTGCATTCTTTTACATTTAAGATAGTTTATATGGTAGAAAGTATAGAATTTACCAGTAAAAGCTGTTTGGAACTGGTAATACAGAAATACTACAGCTCTGACCTCACAAAATGATTCAGGTACCATCTGCTCCCACATTTATGGTTTTATCATTTGTTCATTGGAAAATGTTTGTTGGATTATTGCATAATAGTCTCCAAAGTATTAAATAAACAAAGATGTGCAAAGCACACAGACACGCATGCACTCGCACTGACACAAACCTGACGTGTGGACAGCGGGCTAAAGGATTTAACCTTGGCTTTGAAGTTTTGTGGAGGGCAAAGTGAGCTATGGCTGCCACTTTCCAAGCTTCACGTGCTTGTCCCTCAACACTTTTCCATGGCTTAACTGACTTCCTCTAGAGGACAAACACAAGCACAGGCGCATAACGCAGCAATAGATCCACATAACACTGAGACAAAACATCATTAATGTCAACAATCATTAATAGTAAATGAATGACTGAAGTGGATCAGGTTGGCTATTGTGCCAGGTAAAAATAGAAATCAGGCCTCATGAATAAATTGTCTTGGCCAGCTTGAAGCATAAACAGCATTTCTTTGTTTACCAAAACACTTCACTGACTTTCTAAGCACGATCCAGCATTTCAGTGGGAGACTCAATCTACCAACACGCTTTGGAGCTGCTATAGTTAACATAGTTGAATTGTTGCCTTTTCACACTCAGCTGATTTTAGATATATTAAATTACCATACTTCAGTCCTGAGCACATTAGCATAAGCAGTCTAACTTTTAAGTAGAACTGCCATGTTTAGTTCCACAATCAGTCAATTAATTAATCAATCTTCATTTGTACAGGGCCAATTCATAACAATTATCCAAAGACACTTTACAGTAGAGCAGGCTGAAGCCATATTCATTTTATAAATAAACATTTATGCATATATACATCTAAACATCTATAAAATACACAAACACACACTTACATATATCCAAACCCAACATGAATCCATCATGACCAAAGCATTTGGCCAAATTACAGGCAGATGAATCTATAGGAGGCTTATTGTGACAGAGTAGTTTACAAAACATGTATGTTTCATGATTTTGTGTTCACCACTAACCTTTTTTATCAGCAGTAATTCAAAAGTACAGGGAAAAATCCTATGGACTTCTCAAGGAAACAAGCATGATGCCAACTTTCAGGTTGGCCTACATAAAGAAACATGATCCCTGCACCACTCCATTTGCCCATTCATCCATCCGTCTATCAGGACACTAAGTCAACTTAGAGACAGTCAAAGTGGTGAAGGAAATGGAAATTAAGCTTCCCAACAAGCAGTTACAATACATTAGCTTTAAGTTATATCAACCATGCCTCCAATTATGCATAACTTGTATCCCTATAAACTAAACCAAGTTTTTAGAAAATTCAGATTGCTGTGGAGTGTGTGTCCATGAAGACATGACCAGTCAACACTAACAGTCAAATCAAAGCTGAGATTGTAGTTAACTGATATCCTGTGCAATTTCAGCATGAAAGGAAGGCCGACTACAGTGGTGTTAATTTGGTTTAACTGATACTGCTTTTTTTTTTAAGAAAGAGATAAGTGGAGTACAAAAAACAGTGCATATTATGTTTTCAACTACTTCAACATAAATGTCCCTGCATATGTTACTCATATTTTCACACTATAGTATAAAACTTGCTTTCCTTTCACCAACACAAATCTGCTAAGCTAAAAAAGCATCCCAGCCATTACTGTATAATCAAACAGACATCAGGGACTGTTGTCACAACAAACCTCTCTATACATCCATACCATGACTCTCTGTGAAAGTGTTCTTCTCTGAAGCCTTTATATATTTTCACAATGACTGTAAAGGTCCTATCGAAAAACAAACTGTCTCTCTGAAGTTTAAACTGCAGCTTTTCTGGGGCATGAATCTTTGAAAGAGCTTAGTTGCTGCGAGTTTCTCAACAGATTATTGCCTTGTAAACTCAGATTTCAGTCATGCTTTTATCTCAGTATATTTGCACATGAAATTGTCCTGGAACCCTGTCTCTGTTTTCTGGCTTTAACTAAACCAGCACATCATTTTAGTGAGTTAAAGGTCAAAAAAGGGACAGCGGAGATGCCTTTGTTGTCCCTATCTGTTCATTTTCTTGCTCAGAGGTTGTGCTACAAGAATTAGATAAGCTATTGGATGTAATGCAAAGTGTTTTGTAAGCGTCAGTAGGTCCTCTGGAGCTGTCCTCAGCTCTTAGTATCATGCCCCTATAAGATCTTGTGCTCCATCTAGTGGACTGCTTCGATGGTTGTCACATTCAAGGGGATGTCTTTGCTTACATTTGGAGACAATTTTCCTGGTGCAGGTACAAACAATATTTATAAATTACTTCTGCTTTTGCAATCATTACTACTTAATTCACTCATGTTTAGATTACAGACACTGTTATATTCCTGTGGATATTCTCTTATTTAGAAAAAAACAAGAGCTTGCTGTCATGTAAATCTCCCTTTAACAATTCTGAATCATTAGAAAATAAAGCATGTCAATTGAGACTGGGAAACAAAACACAAAAAACAATGATCTGCCCTTAAAATCTAACTCTAGCCAGGGTAGCCAATCAGCCATGACGTATCAGTTTTCAGTGTTATAAGGCCCCCTCCCTTGATCCCTTTTCTTGGAGTTATCAGAGGCTATGACATGTTTTGTTTGATTAGCATAGCAACCACCTGGGCCTTGTATCCAGAAACCAACATGGCGGCTCCTCATTTGATCTGTAAGGATTTACAGTTTGTAGATGCTCTTCTGTCTGGTCCATTTCAAGAAGGAAAACTCCCTTTTCCTCTGAGCCTGTGCTCATCTTTTGATGTACCCTGGTTGAAATCTTTACCGTCCCGCTGCTTCTCTGTGCTGATGTTTCCATCCACTCTGCAGGGAGATGAAGGAAAACGTGGCTTCCCAGGAGAGAGGGGAGAGAAGGTAGAGTGACAGGCTAGCATGAAGTCGCGTGTGTGTGGCATGTCAAAGTGAATTTATGCACGGTGAGATTACAGACCAGAACATTTCAAACAATAATAATATATTGGGGAAAGCTGCTTCTTGTAGTAGAGGACAAAAACATGAAAACCTGATGCTCTTTATGTTGTTTTAAATAATGTTGTATTTATTGAATTATATAGCCATGTTAAATTACTCTTATGTAGAAATTTTAAATATCTAATTTCTATGGGTTTGGCCAAGTTGCAAGCTAACTTCAACATGACAGCCCAATTCTAATGTGGCCTTCAAACATAACTTGTAAAGCTTTAAATATTACCATGAAGTAAAAGCATCCAAGCTGTCATCATATGGGAACAGCATTGCACAATAGTAAAACAGATGCAAACGTTTGTTTGTTCTCCAAGATTGTTTTATAAAAATAATAAACACCGCGGAGGAAAGAGACAAAAAAGACAATCTTGATTAACACTTGTTTTTAAAAGAAAAAAAGACAACATCAAATACATCCATCTTGCAGGAGATAATACTAGAAAAAGCCAGAGAGACTTCAGCCATATTGTTACTGAAGTGGGTTACTAAGTCAAATCCAAAGTGGCAGCCATCTTGAAAATGCTGTCTCAGGGTACTTCCACACCTAACTCTGGTTTGTTTTTTTTCTTTTTCCTTTTTTTCTTTTCAAAGTTTGGTTGATTTCAAGAGATGTAAAGGCTCACAAACTCTGGTATGGGCCAAGCAAAAAACTAAACTTCTCGACTGCTATTACACAGGGGTCTTAGCTTTCAGAGCAAACCAGAGTCAGATATGGAAGCAATCAGAACCAAACAAGTCAAGTGAACCAAAGGTGAAACAAAGGCATTGTGGCTTAATTTTGGCTAAACACAACAACAGCTTGGAAGCTAACATAGGAATTACAAACAATATCAAGCAGAGAGTGGCTAATGTTTGCACTGCTTGCATCACTAGTCTCTGGTTCTCTTAAACAGGTTAACATTTACAAGTCCATGTGGTTAAAGTTACAAATCACTGTAGTAGCTAATGGTGAACAAACCAGTAGGCTAATGGTGAAAAAGCCAGTAGGCTAATGGTGAACATAGCAGTTTCACCTGAGCACCTTAAATACAACTTCTCCGCCCTTGTATCACTCAAAATACTGCAGAGCTGAAAAAAATGGCCCTTTTCCACTAGCACGCCTTGGCCCTACTCTACTCAGCCCTACTCGATTTGCAGCGTGTTTCCATTGATCTGGTACCTCCTAAAACAAGCTTGTTTTAGTACCTACTCCACTCTGGTTCCAAGCGAGCTGAGTCGATACTGGAAGGTGACGTCACCGACTGCCAGCTACTGATTGGTCAGACAATGTCATCATCGATGAGTCATGAGTGCAATGACCTAGCATGCTAGCAGTGGCTACCGTTAGCTTACCCTCAAACATCTTTTCTTTGCAGCTCGATTGCTCTCGTCCTCGGCTTAATTCTGTTGTATAGCTTCCCAAACTCTCCTGTGCTTCCCAAGGGGTATTTCTCCTTGCCACCTGCAGCCTTCTCCTGCTTTCCTTTTTTACTCGTTTTGTGACAAAAAGCCTCAGTTTCTAGTGTCGTGCTCAAAATGACGTCACCGCAGTGCCGCTCAGCTGTTTACAGCAACACTGCACCCCGTTGGGCAGGCGACTGGGGCTAATGGAAAAGCAGCACAAGGCCAGTAGAGTAGTGCTGGGTAGAGTCGAGTAGAGTGGGGCTAATGGAAAAGGGCCAAAAGTGAGGTGGTTTGAGTCGATCCACAGCACTGCAGCAATTTTAGTCTCTTTTTCTTGGTCAAGAAGGGAGATAAAAACTCTAACTTCAAACACTTGCCAGTAGCTGTAGCATGTTTACAATACAAGTTTTTTAATGGTAAATATTAAGTATGCCCAATATTTCATATTTACCAACATCCAATAATACGATATTTTCATTATTTATTATTGCTGATATTTTTGTCAAGAGCACAAGGCATCCACTTCAATAAAATTTACCTGAAATTCATGTAGTCTAATGTGGTTATAGAACAATAATACTATCACCTCTAGGAGCAAAAAAAATGTGACATGACATTAAGGTCATGCTGCCTGGTTCTAATCCTTGTTGACTTGCATCCATATTAGCTCTCCTTTGGGGCACAGCATTTGCAGTCAAGGAATGTGTGTTTTCCCTATCAAGCCCAAAGACAGACAGATGAGGGGAAAAAGTTTGAAATGCTTCAGCTAGAATGCATATCCATTGGTGTTGACAGGAAACAGCTCTCTGGAAAGACTTATATTTCCTAATAATGAAAAGAAAGTTAATGTTAGAGTGAGGTTCCTGTAGAGGGCCCATCATTCCAGAAGGAATCTGTTTAATATGATCTCAAAGATCTGACAAAATGAAACAAAGTGTGCCATGAAAGCAGTTTTGTGGTATAGACAATGACCACCTTTGTCTGCATGGTGCTGACCACTAATGATGACTCCTGTAGACTCAATCGCTTCCATTCCAGAGCACCCAGCAGGCAACAGGCCAACGTCTAGCCATAGCAGGAAGCAGACACAAACACCACCGCAGGACCTTGTCCGTCTGTCACTGTGATGAAATACTTCTTTGCCTCAGACTGATCCAATAATCTCTGTCTTGAAACACAGCTTTGATTTTACTTTCTACATGGGAACTCAGAGTGACAGAGGGATTGAGTTTCATGGCAAAAGAGAGGGAATGCCAACTGTAGCACTTCTTGCTTCTTCCTGTCTTTTTACCTTTAGAGGCAAATGATAGGCAATGAGCTGCCCAGCTGGAGGACACACCATGAGTAGAGAGAAAGATGGCAATAAAATTCGCCCATCATTCACCTCATTCTATTATCCTCTAGAATTTTCAAAGATAGCGCAGATTCCCAGTGCAAGCAGGTCATAACATCTCATCTCACATATATTAGGGGATCATATATGACCAAATGGCCCCACTAATGACATAGACAGATATAGGCAGGAAGGACTGAACAATAGAGAAACAGAAATGATCTGGTAAAGGACGTTGACATGGGAAACTAAGGACGGTGGTTGTGTGAGGATGGGTATGGGAGCTGCACAGGGTCATGCAGTAATGTGGGAAGATGTGGGACTTAACAGCTGGGAAAGATGTAAAACTCAGGAGGAGGCTAAAACTTGTAGTTACTTGACTGGCCACTTGAAACCAAGTAAGTCAACCCTCGTTAAGCCCATGGTGAGACAAATGATTTCAAAGTCTGATACAAAAATACTCTTTACTTTACTGCTTGTGCCCAAAATAAATATGAAAGCCACATCTCAGAGAGAATGTTATCCCAATCTCAGAGAGAAAACTAGGAGAGGAATAGAAAGCAGATAACTGCTATATGAGCTAAACTTCATTAGCATCAAAGTAAAAGTAAATTTAATAAAGTTTTTTTTTTTTGATAAATTATATAAAGAAAATAAGGAAATAAATGTATGACAAATAGATGGAATAATTAGATTTGATGACGACATCACATTAGGAAGATGGAAAGATTAGAGGAAATGAAGTATATAAGAAAATAATGATGCCATCAAGTTAAAGCAAATCAATGTGAACGGTGAATGGAGTTTAAAAAACAACATATAAATGATGATGCTGAATCAGCATGTTTTTTCTCACAGGTTGTTCCAAAGTAAAATTGCATGCACTTGAAGTGACAATCTGGAATAGTCTTTGCTGTTCTAGGTGTGATAAATAATTTTAAAAAATAGCTGTATAAGGGCCCAAGGTGCCTATGACTTTCAATTTACATTTATTTCTTTTACTGAGGTTTTCATGTGTCACTGCAGAGGAAATATAAAAGCTTGTACTACAGCCCTACATGACGATGAATATAAGGACTTTGCCACTAAGTGGGTAGTCTTCTTGACTTTGTTCAACTTTACTTAGTTTTGGTTTTCCATTATGGATTGGACCCAGCAACAAAATTAATCTCATAACTATTACCAAAAGCCACAAAGGAACAGCAGCTCTATCCCTACTATATCCTCCCTTGTTGTGAGGATAACAGTTTTGTGTAGCCACATTTTGACAGTCCCAACAACCTTAAGGATGTACTGATAAAGTCTACATATACTGTAACTGAAAACAAAGTGAGCTGTATCCAAACCTCGTAGAGTTGAGGAGATACCACAAATGGCAAATCCCCACTTGATGACGCTCTTTTTGATGTCTTCATGTGACTCAGAGCTTAAGACTGCCCATTCTTCATGACACAGAAAATAAATACATCATGTGCTTAAAATGAATCATAACTGTGAGTAGTGGAGTAGTAATAAAACATAGATGATATACTTTTGTGACCACTTGAAGAACATCCAAACAAAGTGTCTGTCATATTTGGTCTTAGCTTTGTAGCAGCATACTGACATTGATGGCCCTACCCTCCCTGTCTGTGACCCAATGTGATAATTCAATGTTGAATTGCACATGGAAAGTGTACTCGCAGGTCATTATGGAAACCCTGGCAGTGAGTCACCACATGTTCATGTCCTTCCTTTAACACTGGAACGACTTGGCTTCATCACAAACAGAATGAAAACAAGCCATCCGCCTGCACCACTAGAAGATGATTACAGTTCATATTTAGTTTGCAAATGACTGATTGGTTTGAACTTTTCTTTCCTTGTACTTCTCTGAAGTGTGGAGCTTGTGGCTGCTTGATCTCAACAAACAGATTAGTATATCGATAAATCATGACATGGCATGCCAATGTGACAAATCCATGGATCTGCACACTCGATGCAGTTCACAGAAGGAGTAAGTCCCTTAAATAGAAAGCAGGTGGGTGAAGGACAAACTTTTGAGGCAGCCACAGGAATGTTAAAAGCTGACTGAAGGAGTCAAAGATCAAACAGAGATGGTGCTTCCTGTTGGAGGCAGTGTGTTGTTGGGGAGTGACTGTTATTTACCCCTCTGTGCATTTAGAGTCATCAGCACTAGGGTACTCCAGGGAGTTGGTGGGGATCACGGATGTCCTGCAATGCTTTCATCTGAATGTGACCTTTAGCTCCACCAGACATTTCAACTGTATGCGGCCCTTTACATCTCCAGTCTATTGCTGACCCACTGGTGTAAAATGAGACGTCATGATGTAACCACACGACACAAATTATCACATGGTACATGATTAGGTCTAAGACTGAAAGAAAACTCAAATTCTTGAACACAGACACCCAGTATCTGAGGGCAAACACCCATCATTTGGTGCTTCATTTTGTTAAATGATGAAGACTCGGGATGTCCATAGTATTGGATGCAAGTCTGATAAAAATACTGCAGCCTCGAATGCCTGCAGTGGATCACAGAGGACAAATAGTTTTCTGCTCTACAGCCCCAATAGCTAAATTAGCTCTTACATTAGGATCAGTTTTTTGTATTGTTCTGATTTTACCAACACTGGTCCAAATTTAATTTCTGTGTATTGAGTCCGATTCTCTTTTTTAGTCAAGTTAGTCTGAGAGAATAAAATACTATGATTTTTGCTCAAAGCATAAAAATCAGATAAATCAGAAAAAATTATGTTTGGCCAATTCAAGCTAAGCTGGTATCTGTTATAGAGATGTTTAACCCTTCACTCCCTTTATAAAAATGGAATTTTATCTTTTTATGTGGACAGATCAACACAAATGGCTAAAAATCCAAAGTATTTATTAAAAATGGAAAAACAAACATCTATAAGCCTAACTTTGTAATTTCTAATCATGTTATAGCTTTACTCTGTGATCACTCACCACACAGTGACATGTTTACTCCTCTGTCCTCATTCATTACTTGCTAAAGTGAACAGAGTTTCTGCACTTCAGGGTTTCATCACAGTTACAAAGGTGGTAAATGTACTCTGAACTTGTGTCAGCAAAACTAAATGTAAAAATTAGCATATCTGTGATTTTACTTGTGCGCAAGCTATTACTACAGCATACAATACCATCTACAGTAGCTGACTGTAAGATGTAGGCTGTAATCCACAGGTGTTGTAGAATGTATGGGTATCAGGAATATAGGTCATATTGAAATTGCTTCTTTACTGATATGTAATGTTTTACAGTACAAACTGACTTTATTTGTATATTAAGGCAAACTCATGACTGCTTCTGTTTGCTATGACCTTGTTCTCAAAGACATACTGTGCCACAAATAACATGTTGCTATGTAAACAATACAAGTTCTACCAGATAGAAAAACTTAAACAAATGCTAGCATCCTCATTAGATTTAATCCTGGAAGACTTTTGAAGCTGTTAAGAAAGCTGAACAGAAACTCACTTCTTTACTAAATTCTGTAAAACTGAAGCTGGTGCCTAAAACCTAACTGTAAAACAATGCAACAAATGATCCAATCATCTGTATGCTTTTCTGCATGCTTTTTGGTGAAGTTGGTAAAATGACTGAATTTCATCCATTTTGAAAAATGGATGTTGATAAAACTTAAAGGTGTTTTGTTTATTTTTTTCGGACATCGTCTTGTTAGTCGTGTTTTCTGTTTTGCGAGAAACTGCATCCAGTGTACCATTAAACATCAGAAGTTGACTTTCAGGCAAAGGATTCATTATGGATAATAAATGTGGAGAATCAATGCCTATTTTTGCCATCAAGAGGTAGAAAGTCCTTGTAGGGAACACATCCATTGGTCACTACTTATTACAACTATCAGTATTCCACTAGGGTTTGAAATGCAGGAACTCCCTTAACATCCACTGAAGTGTGTGATTGTGTGGTCACAGCTGTGATAGTAAATCATCTCTAAAGCTTCCAAGCATTAATAAAAATGTTTAGCATCATCAAAGAGGAGCTAGTGAATCATGCATGTCTCCTTTCTATTTGTAGCAGAGGATTCATGATGCTGCAGCCAGCACTTGACAGATGTCTAGAGAAAGAGTACATGCTGAACATTCAGCATGAATCTAAATTGACAGTTTTTGAATTACATACTCTTTAAAGCCCATTTGCATGTGTTTATGATCATTTAGTTTCTCCTTGTAGTTTCTGAGTGTATCTTCATGACTTTTTACAAGAATTATAACTGTCTTGCTATCCAAGACTGAGACCTTCACTGCTTCATCGATGGCACTGATATATCCATTCTAATGGTAGAATTGCATGGATATTTTCCTCACCTTTCTGAGCTGGAGCATCTTTAAGAACAAAATAACATTTCTAATTTTCTTCCTTTTCTGCCATTTTGACCTTTGTGCCATCTTTGACTTTATAGGGAGCATCAGGTTTCCCCGGCACTCCTGGGTTAAAGGTAAAGTCACAATGTAAATAGTGTGTTCGGCATCTATTACCCATCTCAATGAAATTAGCAGGTTGTAAATGTCTTTCCTCTGCTGCAAAGGGCCACGCTGGTGTCTCTGGTACCCCTGGTATCCCTGGCATCCCAGGCAAGAGGGGTTACAGGGTAGGCCCTGAATGGAATGAACATCTCAAATGAGTGGTTGTTCTTCTGTCATGCATCTTGTTGAAGTAACTGGTCACTGGTCTTTGGATGTTCAACACACAGTGTCCTCTGTTTGTGACTAGCACCCAGTGCTTATTAGTGTGTTTTGTCCTACCATTTGTCATGTCAGCTGTTCTTTATGTGCTTTTTTGTGGAGTTATGTTGTTGCCATGACAGTTCATTAAATGAACAAGCCCAAATGACGCTGTCAGAATGAAAAATGAAGTTGTCAGTCCCTGCAATGTTAAGTTTTACAAACCTATACCACTTGTCATTTTAACATTCACACCTTGCATTTTCTGATTTGTTGTAAATCAGATGGTGCTTACATATTGCCATGTCATGGTTTGATATGAACCCCATATTAAGTCTGATTTACAGTGTGTGAAACATGGAGTTGGAATGGTGGGCCAAATTTTTCCACTCTCAGTGTATATCAGAAGTTGCAACAAAAGCATTTCAGGGAAAGAGTGGCAATGTGTAACACCAGAATTGGTGAAGTGGAACAGTGCTATGTGTGCTTGGCTGATCTGTGTCTGTATGTGAAGGTCCAGATGTTTCTGTACTATCAGTACCTCTTATCCTCGTACATTATGGAATCACATGGGACACGCCTATTACACAGCTGAAGGTGGAAAGTACAAAAGCAGAAAGAGAATGGATGATGTTGAAGAAACACCATATGTGTAGGCCTCTGGAGGAAAAGATTTGCTAAAACCTTCCTTTAAATTGTTTTTCGCTATACAATCTCAATGCAACAAATGTAATAACTGGCTTGTTTTGTTATCCCCATTTGCAAAACTGTGTTTACAGCAAAAACAGGATTTTGTAGTTCCAGATGCTTTCTTTTATATAGCTTCTCCAGCCAGTTGTTGCCTCTGTTTCAACCAAGTTCCAAAGACCCTTGAAGACAAATAAAGCTTGTCTGCTGGTGTGAGAAAGAACCAAATCTCTGGTCCACCCAAAAACAGGTGTCTTTGTTTACTTCAAAGTGAACTACAGATCACTTCATGGTAGATGTGAAAGTGAACCCAAAAAAAGGTCAAACAGGGGAAGTAAAGCATTAGAACAAGCCAAATAAAACAACAGTTGGCAGCATTGATAGGCAATATCAAGTAGAATGTGGCATGTGTTAGCATTGCTAGCATAGCCAGCCTCACACTTTAGTGTTTACATGTGAGTGCTGAATATAGATGCACATCACTCATGTTATTATGCAAGAGTCACCTGACACAGTTTTTCTAATTTTAAAGATCATATTCTGGTAAAGTGCTTTGAGCTAAATGATGTCATCCTTGTGCCTGTGCATTTCTGAGTCATAATACAACAGCAGACAGCAGGAATTTTAGACCGCAACTACTTCATTCTGGTCAGTTTGACAAAATATATTTTGAATGCTTTTGAAACCAAATCAAATGAAACAACAGTTTGTTTTAACTGTACCCCCAAACTTGGTGAAAGTAACCTTGAAATCTTGATAAAACTTCCTGTGAGGTAGAGTTATCAGGGATAGTGTTACATCAGTTCAATGAGAAGTCTATTCAGGCTATTTCGTCCCATTTTGTAGTTTTTTGCCTTCAGATCTAGCCATATTTTGGATTTTGGAGTACCCATAATTTCTCTGTTTTAGCCCCCCCTCTTAGAGCAGGCTGCTTTGGAGTGGATCCTTTTGAAAAGTCATGCCTACAAATGTTCCTTCCCATGGAGCCACTTGTGAGTTAAACAGGCTCCAGGAATATACCCCATCTGGAAGAGATGACATATCCCCTAATAACATCATTAGGTGAAAGTTTTCAAACAGATTGTTCATTTCTGAAGGCAAAGAAAGCAACAGACGGAGAGAAGGGAGAAGGGGGGCACTGGAGATAGGTCATGGACACATATTTATGCTTGAAAAATATCAGAAAGTGTTTTTTTGCTCATTATGTTACCTTTAATATCAAGACAACTCCTACTTATAGTGAATCAAAAGAGCTTTTCAGGCTTCCCCCCACTATGGTTAGGAAATTTAATTCTAGAGGGGCCAACATATATAACATTTTAGGTCCCTCATAACTCCTCTCCTATGTTGGTTGGGACCCATGTTGTCGTCTTCTTGATATCACATAACTTTAAGCCAAGAGGACTGACCAAAACCACTTACATCCTCCACTGGGAGAACGTCTCAGTCCATTAGCTACCAGTTCATTGATGGCTGGAGAAAGATCATAGATGGTGTTCACATCTGACGCCAGTCTTTAAATAGAGACATTTCCTCACGTACTATAATTATCATACACAACCACATAACCTAATTACAAACATGAGGGACGTGATGACAAACGAGCTATTTCCAAGACAACTGAGCTGCGTAAAGCTCTGATGAGGACTACGAGGTGCAGGGCATAGTTGTTCAAAACAGTTGCATGAGCATTCAGTCATCATTTCAAAAATAAAGAATTCTATCAAAAATATGCATGGCATCTTGGGAACACAAGTGCCCATTTGGTTATAGAAAACCTTATTGGACATTGTCAAAACTTTTCCATCAGTCAAATCATATTTGTTGGTTTTCTGGTATCACTATTGGAAATAAATTTAAAAAATAGCAGAATAAGACTGGATTTTCTTTTGCAGGGTGAGAAGGGAGAGCCAAGCCTGACAGCGCAGGGAATAAAAGGAGAGCCAGGCTCAACAGGACCAGCAGGTCCCATGGGACAGAAGGTAAAGGACATAATTTAATAGCCCCCCATTCTGTTGAAGTCACTCATGAAGCACTCAAAGAAATCCAGTATTGTGGGTATCTTTGTGAGACTCTTCTATTATTTATCTTATTACAGTTATTAAGAGATATATTGTTGAAGCTGGATTTTATAACAGAAGACTTCATATTTAAAACATTATTTAATATTATTAATTTATTTGAAGAGTCTAAGAGAGCTATTATTTTGTTACAATTTTTTACAGATTTCATTTTATTTTATTACAGAAGTTAATTTTGCACCATTGAAGCATAGTAAAGCATGTTCATCAACCTCCGAGAAGCCTGTCTGAATTTGTGTCTCGAGGCCGCGCCGATTGTCCTCATTTTTGGAAATCAAAATATGGTCACCCTAGAGTGAATTGACGACTGCATTTATAGACCTGCAGCAAGACAGTGATTAACTTTAACCAAACCTAGTTTTTAAACGCAGTTCTTTATGATTTTCTACTAACAGGGGGACAAAGGCAACCAGGGAGAAAAGGTAATCAAGACTGATATTTTGAAAGAATTTACGTGACAACTTCATAGCAACAAAAGTCTAGAATGTTTTTGGTGATATAAATGATATAAATGTGACATCTTCCATTACCTCCAGGGAGAAGAAGGTCCTGAAGGTGTAGCTGGCCCAAGAGTAAGTCTAGTTTTGTAAGCTAATAACATGTTGCAAATACTATACCGTAGTATGGTACAAAGTTTTCAGTTTATTAATATTATATTACGAAAGATTATTGAAGTATACTCCTATCTTTATTGTCTTATAGGGTCCTCCAGGCCCAACAGGGGAACCAGGCAAGGCTGAAATCCAGAACAATGAAAATGTAAGTTTTTGTCTTGGAGTAGCAGTTATCTTTATTCTTAAAAAAGTGAGCATTTTGTGATGTAAAAAAAGTTTTTACATTATTTTTCTAACTCCACAGGACATTCGCAACATACCGCTGATGGTAAGCTATTTTTCTTGGTTACCTATACAAGTGTAGAATTTGTATTATAAATTCTCTGAAAAAATAAGATCCATTTTTCTTATAGGGCCCACCTGGACTGCCTGGACCTCCAGGGTCTCCTGGAACCCCTGGCACTAAGGTAGGAAACTCAGCGACATTTGACCTTCTGGTGTCACTCAAATGACTTTTGACCTTCTGGTGTCACTCAAATGACTTTCCCCACTGGAACCATGCATGTCCCAAGACTGATTTGAAAAAAAATTACCCCCCAAACATTCAGTAAACAGAAAATGGCTTGTCTTTTGTTATTATTTGTCATATTTGAACCAGGTAATGGAGACTCCACTGTGTGTGTTTTTAAAGAGCAGCAGACCCCTGCACATTATCGCATGGCAAATGAAAGTTCAAGGATATTTTAACTGCAATCTTAGTCTTGTTGCCTTTGGGTGGGCAATTTTTTTTAATACATCATCAATTATTGTCTAAAGCCCACCTACCCAGTTTTTGGGCACCTTAAAACTCTAACTGCTGATATTTCAAAAGCTGTACAAAAAATGTAAATCTCCTTGTTTAATGATACTCAACTTTTGTTGTACTTATTGGAGGGGAACTTGGATACAATTTTGGAGTGCCTCAGCCCCTTTAAAATTGTGTTAAAGATCCCTATGAACCAATATGTACAACCGGTCTTTCTTAAAAATGAAATCCTATTGTGTTCTTAGGGTGAGGTCGGACTACCTGGCCCCCCAGGACTGGATGGAGAAAAGGTAACAATATTTTATCAGTACTGCAGATGGCAGATGGTGCAGATCTTTCATAGATTCAGCTGTAGAGTGTAGTGTTGTGTTGCACAGTGACATTGTCCTTTGTCATATCAGGGACCTAGAGGAAAGCCTGGAGAGCAAGGTCTCCCCGGCCCAGCTGGCCCTGAAGGTCCTAGAGGAGAGGGTGGTGTCATGGGCTTTCCTGGACCCAAAGGAGACAAGGGAGACATGGGTCAATCTGGATCACCTGTAAGTGACTGTTTGAAAAGTTGAAACTGCACAACATCACATCAGAGTCTGGGGTTTTCTGACCACAGCCCAAGTTCCACATCTGTAACCTGGGAGGGAAGACCTTGGTTATCCCAGCAGCCCTGTCATTATCTAATTAGAGGCCAAGTAGATTGTATGAGACCATGGGATGACACTGGCTTTAACTATTAATTCACTGTGGTGTTGATCTTTAATGTGTCATCATGTCTAAAAGCTGCACTCTTTTTCTTGGTGATGAAATGGGAGACTTCTGACCCTGACAACAGCGTCCCTGTAAAGTTAAGAATGTTACTGATGGGTTCTTTTGATGGGATTTTGTCAGGGTTTCAATGGTGGTAAATTATTTTTGGTCCAAAAGTCATTGTGAGATGATACATTAAACACATGAGTAGAATAAAGGTTTTAGTGTTCACCAAACCTTAAGTATGAATTTTTTTTATGTTTTTTCAAATCAGCAGAGCAGCTTTCAGTTATTTTGATCTACATCCTTGTGCCCAGTGCTAATTTAAGGCTAAAATGACGAGAGTGAATAAAGTCAAATTTCGTCCATGGTCAATTTATTCTTGATTGAATTGAAAATCACTGCAACGAATTGGAACTGGAAACAAATTGGAAAACTCTTCCATTGTTGTGATGTCTATCTCCCCTTCCTTGTTCTGTAGGGTTTAGATGGCCCTACTGGTGAAAAGGGGGCTATGGGGGCCCCTGGCCCCATTGGATTACCCGGTGCAATGGTACGCAAAAATTTGCCCCCCAGGCTGCAGCTCTATGTCCTTGCAAAGGGGGGGCACTGGAATGCAATTTGTATTCAGACCAAGAGCTGTGTGATATAAATGTGTTTCATTGTTTATTCTTCATTCATCTTTTGATTTTTGGCAAGAGATAACAAACTGTGAAACTTTGTCTCCCTCTGTGTCACAGGGTCCTAAAGGTGAACCTGGAGAGGGAGGGAGGTCAGAAATGGTGAGGCCCCAATTTAAATCTACACAATAGATTATCATACCAAATAATTATTTGACAAGAAAAACAAGTTAAATTACCTCTTCATAACTTATATCTTGTTTTTGTCTTTGTGCATCCATGTTTAGATCTATGGTCCTCCAGGGCCTCCAGGACCCCCTGGACCAGTTGGCCCAGCAGTAAGTCAAACATGCCATGAAATATCTAAATTTCAAGACTTGGTCACACATTTGGCTATGTTCCTTATTTCAAATGCATGATCCAAACAACTTGTACCTCATTGTAAAGGTGATTCATCTGGCTCAACAACATGAAATACAACATCAATTGGTATTATGTAAAGTGAAAAATAATCAGCATAATAATGTTTAAAACTATTTTTGAGAAGAATTTGTATTAACTAAACCATGAAAGAATCAACCATCCATTAACTTCAACCCAACCACAGACCGCCCCATGGTTAAATGTGTCTGCATTTTGGATCTTTGCTGCTACAAATGCACTTGTTTTTTCAATTAATTGTTTTTCATTGATGTTTAACTTTTTTTCATTTAGGGATCTCAAGGATCTTCAGGGCCCAAGGTAAATTGCTTCATCTGTTAATTAATGTTACATATTTTTTCAATGAAAATTCCTTTGGTTTGATCAAACCTGTCTCCATGTGTTGTGCACCCACAGTCATTCTGAGCTTTACATATGTGGTACTGATCAAACCTGTTTTCAGGGAGAACCAGGCATAGGCATCAGAGGAGAAAAGGGAGCAACGGGTCAGAAGGGTGACAAGGGAGACAGAGGCCATCTTGGACTTCCTGTAAGTACACTAGACCTCCCGTCTGCACAGAAGAGTCCAGCCTAAGTGTTGCTATGTACTTAAATTACAGCATTATATGTATCATATGTAAAGAACCTGATTCTAGTCCAGTTATTTGTTAGTGATTTATGTTCTGTCTTAAATGTTGCTTATTGTCATTATAACCAGCTCAAAGTGGATTTGTTTCTTACTTCTTCAAGTATTTTTGGAACAAAAAAGTACTCTGGCTCAGGAAGAGTTGTAGTCTATTAGGTGCCATTACTGTCTATCAGTCTGTTTACATGCAACCAGATAAAGGCAACTACAAAGTTTATAGGGATAGACAAAAACTGGACTGCATGTTAACAAACACACCTAGAAAATGTAGTTTTTAGGGTCATTTATCCTTTTCATGTATCCACCTTAATAAAAATCAACTCTCGACCAGGCGTTTTGAGTATGTGCCACAATTGCTAAAAGAAGAAAACCATAAATACACAATATAGCAGTAGCCATAAATGTTATGCAGCTAATTTTTACTCAAGTAAAGTATAGTATATAAAATCTGCATAGCTGTTTTCTATGTTATCATCATTTGGCCTTCAACCAGTCTGCAGCTGCTAATTTGTTGAGAAGACCAACAGAAAACATTTATGTATATATGTCAGGACAAAGACAAAAGTCCAGGTAAAAGACCTTTGTGGGCTGTAACTGCTTAACCTTTATGTGCATGTAAATGTACTGATTGTGGTTGAAGGTAAAAACAAACCAAGGGCAAACTTGTCTTTTATTAACGTACCTATCAAATTATGTTAAATTAGTGAGAATCTTTCATATTTGTTATACTAAGGCCTTCACACATCAGAGACACTTTCTTGGTGAATAATTCTCACTTGATTGTCTTGGACTTTTTTTAACCTGAGGCTAGTCAGTGTAAGTTCACACACCAGAAACCTAATGTGTCCAGGCAAAAAGTGGCTTTGATATATTTTTTTGTCGTAAGTTTGTGTCCCACCCCTGACCAATGAAAGCCCTCATTGGCACCTATGTCACAGTCAAAACGTTTAACATGGGGGCCTACTTGATTGTGTATTTTTTTTCAAAGCACAACATTTTATTTGACCAAAGTCCTAAAAATGTCAGGATAATGTACAGAAGAGGACAGTGATGATGGTGCAGTAAAATGATGGTCTGTGTATACTAAAGGTTTTACTGGTGTGAACAATTTATCCTGAAGCAGCTTTGGTGCTTTATGTAACATTACAAAAGAAAGTGTACCCATATAGTTTCTTTAAACTGAAAATTAGTATGATGTCATAGCCATTTGATATCAAATCTATTAGACTTCTTTGGCGATTTATTTTTTTTCAAATACACATTAGGGCTGTCACTTTCCCCAAAATCTGACTTAATTGGTTTTCAAGCATACACACTAATAGCCAAAAATTTTTGGTTATCAGCAATATTGTCCAGGACGGCCTTTTCTCTGCCTCTGGTGGGAGGCCTGAGGAGATGCAGTTGCACTGGCCAGAGCACTTGTCAATGTGGCTGGACTGCAGTGGGTGGAAGGTTGATAGGAAGGCCCTGCAGCTTTGTCGTGGATGGGAAGTGGGCCAGCTGCTTTGCACATGATCCACACACAGTGGAACCCAAAGTACTTCCACACGATGGTCCTTAGATGTTTCTGTGTTGTTATTTTCCATTTGGTTTGGCTTTGCCTGTCGTCCATTTTCTCAAGGTGTCAGATATTCATATTCAAATCTAAGGTGACAGTCCTAGTACACAATATATGTTAAAGTTTATCTTTTGTAATGTGAAGAGCGCGTCATGTCAAAATCACTTCCAAAATATGTGTGATGTTTATTTGAATCACCCTTGGTGTGTAAGGCCTTTACTTTTACCGATGTTATGTATTATAACATTAAATATATTTTCAGTACCCCACATGCTGAATAGACCAGGAATTACTGAAAAAATTATGAATGGCTTGAATGTAGGAAATGTTGAATGATCCTGCATTAGTATTTATGTCCACCATTACAGCTGGTACAGCTCTGATTGTGTGCCCATATCAGCAAACATGACCCTGTACTCGAACCATTAAACTGGTCTCAGATCTGATGTCATCAGCATCTATTACCAGTCCAAAAAGTTACTCACAGTTACTGTCACTCACTTTAACTCTCCCTTCGCCACTTCCATCACCCTTTATTTGTCTACATCTGAATATGTTTTATATGTCACTTGAGTCACTGCTTCACTCACTCCCCCCACCTCCCCCCCACCCATCCCCACCTTCCTCCCACCATCTTCCCCATCATCTCTGCTCTCTAACTATGTACAACGCTATACAGGGGGCTCATGGGTTAGACGGCAGACCGGGTCCTGTGGTGAGTGGTGCAAGTCCTGTTCCAGTCCCATCACCCTTCTCTTCCTTTTCCTCCTCCTTCTCCTCCATTGCCCCCTGCTACAGCTTGCTTGATGTCTGCGATGTCTGCTTGTCTTGTCTGCTTGCTTCCCATGCTTGTCCTGTCTCTCTGTTTTCTTCCTGAAGTAGCTATGCCATTGGCAGGCTGGTTCAGGGTTGGGTTCTGAGGATACACTGGCGTAAAAGACCTACTTTATGACAGAGTAGGCAACTCTGCACAGAATTAATCACCTCTAATATCACAAGGGCTTGAACTAACTTATACAAGGACTCATACTCTACTAAAGCGATGTTTAAAGTAAGGAGTCTATGATCCAAACAAGAAGCCTGTTCTTTTTTCGTAAACTAGACACCAACACTAATGCTATGTTATCCAGAGGCTTATCATAGGTCTGCATGGGCAAAATGATTGCCTGAAATTTTATGACCCTAAGCCCAAAAGAATGTTGCAATTATAAGTCCTAGAAGACAATAGTGTCCAAGCATTTTTGCGCATCCCATTTCAGATTTCCACACATTTAAGTCTATATGATTTCTGAAATGGTAAACATCATGTGGTCCGTGGTAAACACAAGCATTCAATACTATTAGATGGCTTTTTAATAAGGATGCACTATGTTGGATTTACTGATATCTGATATACCGATATTTTTTAATTCATCATTGCCTATACTAATACTGATTTTTCCTGTCAATAGCACAAGCTCTGTAATTAACAAAAAAGAGGAACAGACGTAAAACAGAGAAACGTTTAACTCTTGCATAAATGAAACCCTTGATGTATAAATGTACCCATGCAGTGATGACAAGGTGCATTTATATTGTACAATTGTGTAATATACCAATATTCCAGCCGATATATGGCACATCGGTTGTAATTGTCTTCAAAAAAATTCCATTACGATTTTTGAAGATACAGATACTTACCTTTTTAGGCTGGAATCGGCCGATACTGATAGCAAACCGATAATATCGTGCATGCATACTTTTTCTTACATTATACAAGTCTGAAACTGTTTTGTTTGTGAATTCTAAAACTTTGTAAAGCTTTAAATACATCAACTAGACCTACAGAAACTGTTTTGTACACTGAAGGGTACCTTTAAAGATCCCTGTTTATAAAATGTCCTATTCTAGAACCAATTTATACAGCCATGAGTACCTAACTGATCAGGCAACAATCGTGAGAAGTCTTATATGTAAGTTAAGAGTGTAAAATATGTAAATAGAAAGCTTGACAGTGACTGTGCTAAAGTCAGTCATCAATGTAAGTTGACAATACCTTAACCACAGAATAAATCATAAACTACCAACAAAGGAATGAATTACATTTGACTCATCAAACAAGCTCCTCTTAGCTTCTCAAAGTTAAATTAGACACTTCCTGACACAATGGTATCCTTAATTTCCAGTGTCCATCTCAGTTTCAGCAGTAAGGCTCCGCTAATGGCAGTTTACAACAGCTTCATAGCTACAGTAGCTCAATGTGCTTAGAAAGGTTAAAATAGCAAGCAGCTAATGCATTTATACAATTATGAAAATTGAATCAACTTCAGACCTTAGAATTCTTCATATTTAAAATGTACCAATCACGACCACACTTGTGGTAATAACATGTGCGTTACTGTATTATGAGGCTCAAGAATGGAGTGTGGCTTTTTCAATTTTTAGTGGTAGGAGCTACATTTATAGAGGCTTAATGTATAATAATTCTCACATCTGTAGAGCCATGTGCAGTGTTGCCCAGTTCATTTTGATATTTTTGTCAATCCCATTTGACACCGCAGTGTAAACCCTCAGTCCTCAATCCTGCTTTAACCATTTCCTGCCTCTTGATTTTCTCTTACCTGCAGCGGGCTGCCAAGCCACTTTTGCTATGATCTATCCAAAATAGCATGCAGAGGTGCCCATGCTGCATGCTGACATGTCTTATTCAGACATCTGTTTTCCACACAGCGTACTGGATATGCCCAAGATGCAAGGTCATCCTCTCAAATTGACTGCTAATAAGACAGAGCTGCAGCTGTTGACATGTTATTCATTTTCCCTCCTTTTAACGGTTATGACAGTACTTCAACAAGCTTTGTGGGTCGGTGATTTGAAACAGACAATTCTTAGTTTTTCTACTGGTCACTCTAAAGATGGGTCAATGACTCATTATGTGACATTGATATTCATGGCCACCAGAGAGCTTGTTGATTTACTGATTTTGAGGTTTTTTGAGAATGACGTTGTTTGTAGCTTTTCACCGTTTCTATCATCTCACAGGTTTTTATTTCCTTTAAACAGGGTCTAATAGGACCAGCAGGTGTTCCAGGGCCAGCAGGACCAAAGGGAGAGAGAGTAAGTGGAATTATGTTTATTTATGTACTTATTTACTCATTAAAAATTAACAATTGAATTCAATCCTAAAATATTGTCTCGCTACGACAGGGTGAAAAGGGAGACGCTGGA
This sequence comes from Scarus forsteni, assembly GCA_036419115.1. Taxonomy (NCBI): domain Eukaryota; kingdom Metazoa; phylum Chordata; class Actinopteri; order Labriformes; family Labridae; genus Scarus; species Scarus forsteni. Next base: position 2,949,104 of record JAZDUH010000060.1, read on the forward strand.
CTACCAGGACCAACTGGGCCTCAAGGCATCCCAGTAAGTCTTTGTTCCCATTTTAAAGCTATTAGATATTTATAGAAAAGATGAAAACAATTACAGATGACTCTGAATGGCATTAAAATGCAATCCAAGACAATTGGAAAATAAAACATTACAAATACAGATATTCCCATTGTGTTAATGGGAACGTGCTGTGTGCAGGTATCTATATTTATGTACTAAATACTGTAACTGGATAGGGCTTCTCTTTCTCAAGTTACTGCATAGCATAGTATGAAGGTGATCATAGGTGATCAAGGTGGTGTTAAGAGGCTATGGGTAATCTGAAAACAGCAATCAAATCATATTCGATGTTAGCACAAATGTCTCTCATCTTCCTCTTGGTTTTCCATTGTTGTCCGTGGGCAGCTGCCGACTTCGCGTAGCATTTTTGAACATACAGCAAGAGATGCATAGACAACTTCAAGATCTCCTGATAGTTGTCTGGGTTGACACTGTACAAAGACCTGGAGTCTTTCTTGGTCTACCTCTGTAAAGATGAAGGACACCAAATGCCAAAACACAAACAAACTGAGGGCTGCTACCTGGGCGTCAGTTCAACAGTACCAAATGCTGAATGTCTTCATATCACACCACATGCAGTATAATGCAAAAAGTAATCTGGGCCAAGTATTGACTGCAAAGTGAACATACCCTCCAGGAGGTTGGCATTCCCTACTATAAATTCTTGTTGATAGGTCTTTCATGAAATGAACAAACAAATGTATCTTAGAAGAATAATATTCATAAATAAATAGATAAATCTGAGATCATTTCATTTTTTTTTAAACTTCTGTTGTCACAAGTTATTCGGACTTTGGCTCGTATACTTGATTTTGTGGACTGCTGTGTTCAGGAGTGCTTAAGTTCACTGAACACTTCAAGTTTTCCATTCTGTCCAAGCTCTATTCCCAGTCGGTCTGAGATGCTCTGTTGGGTCTCCTGCGACTAAAAGATCCTTTTCCCAATCTGGGCCCAGTCTGCTCTTACTGATTGACTGGTTCATCTATTTGGGGTTCAGTGGGTGTCAGTCATTTCAGGCAGCTACTGTTGCAGTGCACAGGCAGAATATGACCTTTACAAATCCTTCTTCTTGTTGCACTTGTTTGTTATTGTAGGTGCGGCACTACATGGTGGTAATAGCACAGCCAGGATTAACCTCCTTCAAGGATCAATTTGGTTTTCTGGAATAAAAAGAAACTACGAAAAAATCCCTTTGTCTCTCTGATAATGCCCATATCGACTTGGTAGGATCACACCTCATGATTGATTCTGTTTCTGTTGCAGGGTTTAGTAGGACCACAAGGATTCAAGGGGAATCGGGTAAGTGATACAATTTCTGATATTTCCAGTGATAAAATACAGAACCAAGAACATAGATCTGGCTGAAGTATGATAACAAACCTGTTTGTTCAACACATTAAGAAAGCCACCATGGTGCACCATGAATATAGATTTGAAAGAAAAACATTTTTATCTAATTCAGGCAGTACGATGATACCAGTCAGACGAGGTTACATAAGGTCACTTAAGTCGAATTTCAACAACAAAAAGTCTAAAGAAGGAGAAGAAAGTAAAGAGCTGAACACAGCATAAAAAAGGCAAATGTCCTTTTTGATCTCAGATATAAAAAGGCTTGATGGGTAACGTAGTTGCTTTGATTCCTTTCCGATGATCTTGATTCATAACATCAGGATATCTTGATCAGCAATTTTTTTTTTTTTAATTAAGGGCCACAGGTGAACTTCAGATGAACTTGAAAGCAAAGGGGGAAGAATAAACGAATGTTCTGTAAAGATGACAAAAGAGGATAATAATGCTAGTTCGAAAGACAATCATTCTTTCAGGTCATTATTATTAACAGGCTTTGAATTTAGTGTTCAGGCTCATATGCTCTTCTCTCATTTTCTGCATTGATAAATCAGCCCTGTTATCTATAAAGTCATGTCGAGGGTGGGAAGCTCAAATGTCATAAGATGTCACACTGCCGTGTTGGGATTGAAGATTATACAAAGTAACAATGCCTGACAGATGTCAGACTTGACATTTTCTGTAATGATCCATAACACAGTGGACGGTGAAAGGTTAGAGGGAAATCTAGCAATAGTTTTGAAAGGCAGTCAAATCCACTTATTATTTGGGAGATAAGATTAGATTATCATTTTATAAAGCTCCATAGAGTGATTCAGGATTGATGTATTTTTGTAGGCAGCACAGAAGTTAATGACGACTTAAGCCTATGGGATCTCTGTATTTAGGACCATTGCTGATAATAACATCTGTAGTGAACAAAAAACATATGAAACTTACATGTTCTCCTCTTTGTGATAGTCTCAAAGAACAAACCTTTTTTTTGTGATTTTTTTAAACGATTATAAAGCTACAGTGGAACTTCAACATGGTGGTTCACTTTAGTAGCAGTGGCCATGTTCCCAACATAACATCTTTTTGTAACTACTGTCTGAGACCTGATCAAGTTTGTCCTCAAAGTTGTGGAAACAGTGTATTTCTCCAGAACCAGTATTCTAGACCCCATATACTTTAAGCTATGGGAACCAGGAAGTGCTAAATGCCAACCCACTTCTGCTTTTTTTAAAATTATTCCTGCATCGTTCTAATCTGGGAGAAAACCCAGGGAGGAGCAAATACTAAGCAGTACTGGCCTTGTGGCAGATATTAGTTTACCCTTCTTTTTGTGTTATTTTTGGCAATGAACTAAGAAGCAGTTAAAAGTTTATTTAATTCTAATTTATTTTTTTTATTTGTATTCATTCACATCTACCTCATACAACCCACAGCAGGTTTACAACAGCATTTGAGCTTCCATTTTGCAATGATTTAACAGAAAAAATATTGCAGCTGTCTGATCTTAGTGAAAAGTCCTCCCAGAAGAAGTTTAACCTTGCTTTCATTACATAAAATAAGGTAAAACCTAATGTGAAAGACTTGCCTAGATACAAAAATCTGTCAAATAAAAGCTAGCAAAAGGTTTATATCCATTTAATTTGACAACTAGAATGCCAGATCTATTTTCCCTTGCCTGATTTTTGCATCTGCATACATTTAATTTCTGTCTAAAAGAATAAAAACAAGCCTATTTCAGCTATACTGAGAATGTATTATTTGCTTTTAAGTCACAAAAAGCATTATTAAATGAAAACTGTATCTATGTCATGTTAAAATGTTTAGACAATCTTTTGTAATGTCTAAATACCCTTCCTCTAAGAGAATGTTTCCCTCCCATTAACCTGTGCCTCTTTTAATATTTCCACTCCCATCTTTTCAGACTTCACATTTCATAAGCTCTTTCAGCACTTTCAGCTGGCTTCTATTCAAACGTATTCATTTTCAAATGGACAAAAAATTAAATCCAAACCCTCCAAAAAGTAGGCCTGAATGTGGCAGGTCAGTTGAAGGTGCTGAAGACAAAGCTATGGGATAGTGTTGGTGTTTTTTTACTTTTGTCCTCTGTTCCTTTGTTTCCGCAGGTCTTCCTATCCCCTTTTACCTCCCTCCACCTTGCTCTGTGGCCTGTGGCTCTTTTTATTGCCGGGGTTGCCCTCTCTCCCTCTCACAAACTTTGGCCTCCTGCTCCTCCTCTTCCTCCTGCATTCTAATGTAGTCCTGGGTTAATCTTCCTCCTCTCACACCTCCTTTCTAATTCACCTAATTCACCTTCTACTACTACTACCTTAATATTTAACTCAACCTTTTCCTTGCAAGCCTTCATGCACTCCCTCCAACCACTGACTTCCTTCATCACATCATAAGTTTTCAATCGACGTTCTGCCATCCCTATCAATGTGTATGTTATATTTAGATATTTCACTGAAGTTAATTTATATGCAGTCAGGACTAAAAACAATGTAACCAGTATCCTAGCCAGTTGTCCTATTTTTAAGGTCACATATTGTGCAAAATAAGTTTTGTAATAACTTTGATACCAAAATATGCATGAATGGTTTTAGAAAATGTCTCTTCCAGCAGGGCATTTCAAAATGTTTCCTAAATTATTTAATTTTACCACCGTCCAAGATTAAAAATTTCTCTCTTTGGACCACAGCATGCACCTGGCATGTCCATAGGGCCACAGCAAACATTAGTGGCAGAAAGTCGAAGGCACATTCAGTTTTTTGAGCTTGCCGTGGTCAGACATAGCTAGTAGGGATTTGCACTAAAACACTGATGGGATGAAACAAAAAGTTTCATAGAAATGCCAGTATCCAATGCCAGAGTCAATTTGAACATGAAAATTCAAAATGTTGTTCTTGGGACATCAGAGACCAGCGTAAATGTGTTAAACATAGATAACTATGTAACCTTTGATGACACAGCAACCTAATTTAAGTCTATGTAGTAGGTTTATATTCTCCCAGTGACTAAGCAACCCCATCCAAATTTTGTGTAAAGATACTGCGTAATAAATTGGCTGCATTAATCTGTTCCTCATTGCACTTGTCCTCTGCTATAAACAGTGGGTTTTTGCCAGTTTCAATGATCAAGTTGCATACGATAGACAAAGACAAACATGATTATGATCATAAACTAGTTGTGGTTAAGCAGAAAAGGCAGAGGCAGCAATGGGTAGACACAGCAGTCAAGGAGGATAGTAATACTGTGTTCTTCATTTAACTGTGTATCATAATTAGGGATGTATACCGTGGACCAGTACTTTTATGTACTGGTCCTTAATTGGGTCGGTACCCCAAAACCGTTAAGAATCTGGAAAAACGGTACTGTTATCGGTACTTAAACATCTCTTCAACTGTCACGTAGTTATGACAAGCATCAAGCATGTCGGTGAGGGCTAAGCGCTCGACGGTTTGGGCACACTTTAGCAAAGATAATGAAAACTCGCCCTGATGCAATCTTTGTCAAAGAAGAGTTGCATCCAAGGAGGAAATACTAGCAACATCACCACACACTTGGAGCGTGCGCATAGTATAAAGCTAAAGGAGTGCGGGCTGTTTGATTGCTATAGCAACACGCGTAGAGTCAGCAGCCCGGCTAACACTAAAGACTGCAGCACTGACAGAGACAGAGACTCTATTATCCGCCCCTTTGGTAAAAACCCTGTCGAAAACAACACAGGGGTTAAACTCTTGATGAAGCGCCGCTGCACTCGGCCGAATAACTTGGATGAAAAGCCGGCAGCAAAGCTCTCCTCAGATGATTCGGGGCTGTTAATGTCTGCTGGGAGCGGAAACTCTTTGTTTACTGAGGTCAAGAGAGCACCGGATGTGACTGATGGTCAAGCTGCGCTCACAGCGCCCCCTGTTGGATGAAACGGTCCACTGCTCCAGGCGCCCTGATGTGCTGTTACACTCAATATTTACATTCCAATATTTATTAACTACTCAGTTACGGATATGTATCCCCGTATTCGAACGGTTATTCGAATATCGAATATAAAGTGAGAGCCCTTGTAGTCATCATTACAGCATCGATTTTAGCACCACAAGATATATGGCTCTGTCTGTACATGCAGTCTGTTGGGTGGCATGAAGGGGTTTTGCCATCTCCTTAGCTTTCTTTTTGCCTCTGAGAAGCATTTGTAATGCATTACTTCTATTCTGTTGAAGCTTTATTATTACCTTGTGGTAATAAAAAAAGGTATAATCTTTTAATATCTTGTAAAGTCTTTATTTTTTACGCAAAATTACGTGTGGTAGTATCGATAAGTATCGATACCAATAAGGAGTATCGGCATCTGTATCGGTACAGATAAAATCATAACGATATACATCCCTAATCATAATTGCTTACAGCCTTTAGTTCTAGGGAGCAGTTACTCGATATTTTTGTTACAAAGCCTTCAGGGACTGAGCCAGGGTGACTGGGATGGCCAGCGAAGAAATCTGCTTAGACACCCCAGTGGCCGCAAAGTCTCAAGCTCTGATTTGTTACTTTTTAATCTTGTCAAAGGCAAAACTTCAGTTGAAATAAAACACTTAAGTAGTGTGAGCCAGGTTCAAACTCTTGAGTTGAAAAATAAAGCAAAGTGCAAATAACTGCATTTACTCTAGGGACTACTTGAGGAGTGCAGAAGCACTGGAAGTCTCATACATAATGCTAGTTAAACTGTCCATTTACTGTACTGTACATACACATAATTTTACATTTAAGAAATTATTCATGTGTGAATAGATAGTGGACATAATTACATACCTTTAAGGACACATGACTAATGAGATATGAGTCAATAACAGTGGATGGCGAAGATGACGCCATTGTCAATAGGCTTTAAATGCATATTATATTTACACTCAATTTGCATTTCAGGACCAAAAAAGTAGCCAAAAAGGAACAGTCTAATAAAGACCAATGTCTGTGACTATGTTACAGGAACTAAATCTCCTGAAGAAAGCATGGAAATAGAGAATAAGTGAACATTGGACTTATTGAGATGTTTTGTCTGTTTGTCTATAGTGATCTTAGAGCAAACAAAAGCCCTGTAACTGTCCTTGCTGATACTTCTCTGATAGTCAAGTAAAGAATTTTAATATGTCAGTTATTCATTAAAACTAGAAGTGCCCTGAGAACACAACCCTCTGCCAAGGCCTTTCTGACATTTAAGCAGAATTATTCAGGAAATGTGGGCCCAGTGCAGCACTAAATTATTCAAAATAAATCTTGGAGCTACATCTGTGTTTGGATGACCACGAAAATATGCCATGAACAGCGTTCCCTGAAACTTTCATCAAAATTGAACTAGAATTTTTTGAGTAATCTTGCTCAGAGACAAATAGACAGAGAGACAGGCCAAAATATCATCACCTTTCCCTGGTACCATGACCAACATTCCCTGGAAATGTCACCAAAATCTGTTAAGGAGTTTTTAAGTTATTAGTAAAAAATGGGGGAAAACTACCCCATCTTGCATAGATAGCAAATCATTTAATAAAATCCTGGACCAAAACAGGGTTTGGCTCTACACCAGGAGAGCAACACTGTGGTTCATTTTTAATTTTGATTTCATCTGTTTAAGTTGATGTTTTATTTAGCTAACAAAGTAATTATTTACTATTGGTGCTAGGAAATAAGTTAAGTTATATTGTTGATTTGTCAAAGTGTAATGAGAAATAATAATCTTCAGGTAACTTATCAAACATGCTAATATCACGCTGTTTTGTTCAAAGTTTATTACAGTCTACTGTTCTGACATGCTGTTGGTAGCCTTGTAGTACTAACATGTTTGTATTTCTTGCCTACAGTATAATGTCTGTATCATTAGATACAGGCCAATAATGGATAAAAATTTAACAATAAGCTAATTGGGCTTTCGGGCCCATCTACTGATGATAGACATCGCTTTCATGGGATGTGATTCACCAGACAAAGTTGATGTTGGAGTACAAAAATAAGCCAGGGATCACAGTGTCTAAAAGCAGAGAAATGTCAACATGCCTGTTGTGTTGTATAATGCTGTCTTGGTCTCTAATGGGTATTTTTTTAGTTTTAAGACAAGTAGTAGTGAGGTTAAACTGTATTATCAACAACTTTTAAATCAAAGTATCACCAAAATGTTTTGGCATGGCCACTTTGACTGAGGGATGAATACTGCCGGCTGGGTCCTCTACTCGAGCACAGCCAGTTTAGTGACTGATATAGTCCCCTGGCCCAGTAGATATCGTTGGGCAATCGGGGTGCTTTAAACAGCAATTTTTAAAATATTGTTTTAGATTGCTGTGTGATTTATGGCACTAACTGGCTGCTTAAGAAGTCTATACTAAACCTGTTTTAGTAAGAAAGTCTAAATATGTTGCAGGCTTACTATCACTGGTTATTTACCTGTTATACAACTAATGTTCACTCACCAAATACCCTCCGGTACTGTAGCTGAAATTTATGCTGATTTCTAGAAGTGCTCTTTTAGGATTTACTAAACTGACTCATTTAGCTACAACTACAAAGAGATACTCAGTCTTTGGGAGACATGAACAAACTGGCTTGCTCTCTATTATCAGTCACAGTTTTATACTATCTTCGATTAATTAGCTACGCTAACCCAACATTCCTTCCCAGCATAACAAGATTATCATTTGTGGCATTTAAACTCTTGTGAATAGTACACGTTAGCCAATATAAACTTATTGCCACAGGCCTCAAGTGAGACCGTTAATTTGGAAGGCTAGCCAGAAGGATAATGAATTTCTTGTCATGATGGGCCAAAATAGATTTTCATCTAAAATATCCAACCACCCACCATGTCTCCACAGGATCACTTCGCCACTGTAATTTTGCACATTTTCACATAAATTTTCCCAACTTGGTATCATTTTAAACAAAGAGCAGTATTTGTACAACACTGAACCAGGTCCTCTTGCCTTTTTCTGCCAAGTCTTCTGAAACATAGTCAAAGAAGAGTCATTTGGTAGCCCCAGTAAGTTGTTTCAATGAAATCTTCTCATTTGCTTTTTATCTTTCCTCCCTAACCCCTTCTACTCACACTCCCTTACCACTAAATCTACAAACACATTTGTCTTTTGAAAATAAAGCAAAAGACAAAATATAGATATAAACAGGCCTAAATAAAAGTAAATTATTTTTAACTTAGCATAACTACTTTGATATAAAATTTTATAAAATATGCAACAAATAAAGATTTGCTTTCTGTGTGGCTTACAAAGGAGGACTAAAGTTTGTCTTTTTAATACGCTGTTGTTTGCAGGGAGAGAGGGGCAAGAAAGGCAACAGGGGGGCCAAAGGGGATAAGGGAGACCAAGGAGCACCTGGATTAGATGCCCCCTGTCCGTTGGTATGTCTGTAGTTCAACATGTAACCTTGAGGCAAAAGGAAGGAGCACTATCTTGGGATAATACAATATCTGATAGAAGATAGCCAGCTTCTTTTTGCCTCTGGTGATAAACTGTTCTAATCAACATCAGGAAGGGTTTGGTCTGAAGGTCCTGTAAGATATCATGTAGATGAAGGGATGGAAGCATTTCTTACCCATTCAAAAGACTTATGACTGAAATGGTTGTACTGATGACATCAGGCTGACCAAGTGATATATAACTTGGATTAACTACAAACCACAACTCTTCCTGATGAACTTTTTTACAGGAACATGACTGACAGGAAACAGGTACAAACTGCTGATGAGTTTTAAAGACAGACAGGTTTTTAGCCTTGATTATTCACTTCTTGCCTCAAGATCTACAGACCCTTGTCTAGGGACAGAGTTGAGACAACTGGAGCTCTGGACAGACCAAACACTGAAGCCTCACCTCTGTCACAAAACAGCCCTTTGCATAGCCAAAGTGGTTGGAAAGTCACTTATAAATGCTGGACCTGCACCACACTTAAGACCATGTCACCCAAGTTGCAATTTCCCAAAGAGGTTTGCAGTTGTTATGTTTCTATGGTGAGAAATTGGTAAAGGTGCCAACAAAACCGCCCTGCTTTTGAGGTACAATCATTTCTATTCAATCCATGAAGTACTACCAAGTAAGAGTACAGTTGACCAAAGGAATGCAAGCAATTTAAGGGTTTACCATACCGTATCTAACTGACATGCACCATTAGTTCATCGATGATGGGTGTCTCAGTTCTTTCTACCCATCTGGCACTAAAAAAATAAGCAAAAGGACAGGGTGACATTTAGATCAGTCCAATCCAAGCAAAATGAAAAATTCTTTTGTATGATTTGAAGGTGTTCTCAAACTATAAGCTCAAAATTTGAGTCTTGGTGGGGACGTCTGACAGTAGCTCCAATTGACCAAAATGAATAAATTTCTATACCTTTAGCTCAAAAATGTGTGGAAAAGGCACCAGTTAGATCCAAAATTTGGTATTTTCAGATATTTCAGTCTCCGTGTTTGTAGAGAGAAACTCTAAATTAAACTCCTTCCCAAAGAGATCCAAGCTCCAGTATCGAACAACAAATCTTTCAAACTCATCTCAGTAAGCCTCGTTCCTGTCTGTCCCAGGTTACCTGCATGATAAGGTAATCTGCATCCAAGCCACACAGTGGACTGAAGAGGAGGTTCTTCTGCTCTTGAGTAGCAGAAGAAAAATACCCGGCGGCTTAAGACAAGCTGCAGAACTGGTCTTTAAATGGTTGATTTCACAAACAGGGTTTCCGAGGCTTTAAAGGGGAGAAAGGTGAACCAGGCTTGCCAGGCCTGGATGGGCTGGATGCCCCTTGCCCTGTGGTATGGTGCTCTTTCTTTCCCTTAATTTTCCCAGCATGCCTCTGTCTTTCCTTATCCAAATACGTGACTATAGGAAATACTAAAAACATAAACAATAACACAATGATTTGCATGAAAGCTACAGCAGGTGACTGATCTTAACGTAGACCAGAACTATTCCCCAGTAGCCATATCCCACAAGTAGTGATCAAGCTTTTTCCTTAGAAAACATTTTCTTAATTAACTTACTAAACTTTTCATCACAACTACTAAAATGTTCTATGCTTACCTTACATGTAGGGACTTCATTAATGGAGAATATCACCAACTACATTAATAAATAACCTTAAACTGTAACATCACTAAGAACAATTGAATTTCCCCCTGTGGGACTAATAAAGGAATATCTCTTTAAAATTGAGCTTGACTTCATTTCCCCTTGCATGCTAAACTGTCTTGCATTGAGCACTTTTTCATACACACATCTTGTCAACTATGTAGTATCCAGGCATCAACATACCATGGGGGGTTCGGGAAGTTTTCTGAGGAGTTTAAGAATTTCAAAGCAAGCACTGGTTAAAGCATGTAAAGCATCATTACAGCATGATTGGTGTTCATCACCTACTTGACCAAGTTTGTGCTCCTGCTTCCACTTGTCTGCAACATCATGCTCAAGGGCATAACTATGAACAAATCCATCATGTTATAGTGAAATACCATTTACAGGTGTATTGGCCTGTAATATAAAAAGCTACAATGCCACTGCATCACTGAAAGGAGAACCTAGAATCTGTTGAAAAACTTGTCATTTTTTTAACACAACTTCTAATCTGCATATTGGCCAAATGTACTACCAGTTCTAAGCTACTCTCCAAAACTATAATCAGTGAAGCATACAAAGACTACACAGAGACCAAAGGATTTGGTATTGTATGTTCTAGTTTTGGAATTCTTCATACAGACTTAAGAACACCAATGTACCCATAAATGTAAGCATTAATCCTTCAGAAGACTACATATGTAGTTATAAAATCTTGATAGGAAACATTGTCTTGGCCCAAAGATTTTAGAAGCCTCAACTATATCAAGTCAAGACCAAACTTGCTGGCACAATGCTAACAAAATTCTTCTTAGAGTATATAGACTGTTCATTGCAATTATTCATTGCAATGGTCTCCTTTGAAATGTTTTTGTTAACTGTGTATCAATGTCATATGCAGCAGGGTTTCAGAATGTGATGTTTCTGGAAGTAAATTGGACCACTTTAAAACCTACATCAACGTCCTTGTACCACAGTTCTTGAAAATGCTTCTTTTCATAAAGATTTGAAAAAGAAGCTTCAGTTCTACCATTTAGGGCATTCAGACACCAGGCCATCTGTGTATTTTCACAATTCAGCAACAATGAACATCCAATGACAACCTGATATCCGAATTTCCACGAAGGCCTCTTAAGTAGAAAACAGCTGTCACAGCATTCTATTAACTATTTACAAAGCACTACTGAGCGGACTGCAAGTGACAGTAGTATGATGTTGCTTATTTCTGTCAGGGCTTTTACACTTTTATTAAATGGACAATGCCAGCCACGTACCTCAAAGAAGATTGAGAATAAAGAAAAAAGGGGAACAGGCAGAGAGAAAGGGCTTTATTTACCACTGTAAAGGTGCCTACACACCAGGCACAACTTGAGCGTCCTCTGCGATCACTCTCCATGCTAAGTCAATGTACAGCCGCAATGGGGCTGGGTTAACCCTTCCGAATTGCGACTTCTATGTTCAAGGCGACCACTTTGCTCGTTGCACGGTGCCAAACTACAAAAAGTAGATCTTTTCAGACGATGTCATGTGTGGCTGTGCAGCAAAAGCCAATCAGCGCAGTGCATGTGTGACGGTACCCGTGACAGACAGTTTTTATTCCTGACTGCATAGTAACAATCAGTGTCTGTGTGGGAGACAGTCAGTGAGTACATTAGTTCTGACAGACCACAGAAAACCAACAGACGGGCAAAATGATTTTGATCGCAGAGTCTCGTTCAGTGTGACGCAGCCTAACAGCTACTGGAGCCCAAAAGAGGCCACTCTATGACAGATAATATCTCCATTATTACTTAAATTATAGATGGAAATGAACCACTTCACTTGTGGGATTTGAATACTGTCAGTTCTAGTGTTAAGGGCAATTTTTTGGCAAAAGATAATGCCTTAAGTCTAGGACAGTGCTTTCACAGCAATTGATCAAATAAATGGCCACAGTAAGTTCAGCAACAGCATTCATGATGAAAAATGATGGTTAATATCTGCTGGTTCCATTAAACTATACTATTTAAACCATTAGGTGCAAGTTTCCTAAATTTAAACCCCAGATAAAAACAATTTTGGACAGTTTTTGCTTTATTATGGTTCAAGAAGTTAAAAGAATGTCTTTGTTTTACTACCCTCTATCCCAATGTTAACAAACCCTTGATAAATTACTGGATCCCCATACGGATTGCTACCAAATTTGATCTCTTTTCATTGTTACTGAAAATGCAGATAATTGCCATGTCTCACAGTGTAAAAAAATCAGTTAAGAGATTGCTTGATCCACTTCAGTTTACCACCCAAATCCAATTGATTGGTCTTTGGCCCATTTCTAAACTACTTTTTGTCAAATTCAGTCATAACCAAAAAAACAAGCTAATGCAGGCAAAAACATAATCTCTGCAGGGAAGGTAATTACAGAGTCATATAAAATTGATCATTTCAATCAGGAAATTTACAATACATTTGAGAAGTTTCTAATGGCCTATGACTTCCAGAAACACATATTTTGAAACTCTTACCGCTTCAATCAAGAGTTATGACTGTTATCCAGATTCACTGTCCTTTGTAATTGCTTAGTATGTACTGACAGCACACTTGTATGATCATTTGTTTGCCTCCTCCGCACTCACCATTTTTCACTCAGTATTTTTTTTTTAAATTTGTGCAGGGAGACGATGGCTTACCCGTACCAGGATGTTGGAATAAAGTAAGTTGAAGGGTTTTGTATCACTGTTGTTTTTGCTGACTATCACTGTGAGCATCTTACACACTGTAAACGCTAACCTCACCATGAATTTGTTTGAACTAACATTAAATATTTGCTTTCTCGTTGCAGTGACGATAACTTTGGAATGGCTTGTGTGATTGTATATAGGATATTTATTTTTTTACTTTACTGGTTATATGTGGAAAAATAAAAATAAAATCTCCCAAAAAGCTATGGCAACATTTTTGTACAGATTGTTTATTTTAATACATATGATAGTGTTTATGTATTTGATTTTTATATCTATGCATTGTTTTAATATGATCAGACAAGTAAAAGTTATATTGTGGCTATACATATGCATGATATTTGTGCATAATGTGAAGTGGATGATGCTTATTAACTTATTGTATTATGTTGTGTTTCTTTTGTCATAGACCATGCTGCACTGAGTTGTGGGGCTGGAAAGTTTATGTGTTAACATTTAGAGGGTCTTGGTTGAACTGTTCTCTTTTGGGACAAAGTGTTGGAGAATGAGCATGGATAAGCACTGTACAAACAACAGTATAGGTTTTCCTTATTTTTATTCTCCATTTGTTGGCTATTTGAGATTTTTCATTAAACATCAATCTTTCGTGTTGGATAAATGGCTAACAAGAGTAGGAGTTTTAATTTAGACTTTATACTTCAACTTTGTTTTTCTGGCCACATAAGAAAAAAAGAGGAAAATCCCAATCAGACTCAACAAATACTTCATTTAAAATTTCTTGTCTTTGATCCAATATAATTCATTTGTAAAGATTTTTTAGTGCAAATGAAAAATGCAAATTATGCTGATCAATATTCCAATCAATAACCATGTCCTGACTGAGTCTCACTGTATCATCCTAGCTAGGGTTGAACTATTTTTACAGAACATTTGGTTCTCTCCACAACTTCACACATCTGAAGGTCTAAGGTTTATGTGATATGAACATCAGAAAAAGTAATTTGCTGTTCATTATGTGGATTTATTACTGTGAATAGAAAAAATGGAAAAATACAGCCATAATAGGTCACCAACAGAAGACAAGAAAATGCAACAAATGAAGTACAGTAAACAGAGGTATCAGGCAGGAAACATTATAAATGAAAAAGCAAGTTTAATTTCAGACTAGCTGGCTAGTTTAAGATTGAGAATTTATTCAGAAAATTATGCTAATTAAATGTCAGCTCAATGACATACAGCAATAATAAGTCAGAACTGTGACGCTGTAGTCCAGGGAGCACCAGCCTGTAAATCTTCATCTACTTGTAGGTTTTCCAGACATTACTTGAAGGTATTACAAGGTATAGTTCAATATTTTTGAAGTTGGGTTGTATCAGACACTTCACAATAGTAAAATGGCTGAAAGGGCTCTCAGAAGAGGAGGAATGAGCTGAGACTAGGCCTGTGCTCAAAATATGGATACAGCAAAATATCGTGACGCACTCCTTCGGGATACGTGTATCGATACAGGTTCTACAGAATCAATACGGCCTAAATATTTTGACAGTTGCTGTCAATACACTTTGGCTAATGTTAACAATGGCACAGTTAAGGTAGACGATGAGCTACATAATGAAGCTTATGTTCTAAATTTTAACTTAGGTCTACCATCTTTGAGGATTTGAATTTATGTCTCTCAAGTTGAAGCGACATTTAAAACTCATCCTTATTCTTTTACTTCTTATAAGAAAAAACAAACTTGTCCAGAATTTTGTTTAAAGCATAGTCAATGTTCACAATTTACATGTATCGGGATACGTATCGTATCGTGGCCTTAGTATCAGGATACAAATTGTATCGGGAGGTTGCTGGAAAAACTCAGACATGTAAGGTACACTGTTGATAACTGTTATAGTAATTTCACCTTACTGTGTGTTTTATGTAAAAATGAGCCACAGAACTATGTTGAATCAAATGTGCTATTGGGCAAAAAGCCCCAAAACACTTTACTTTTCTTCCAGAAGTCTCAGTGGTTTTTACAATTTTACAATGCATCAAATGGTTACTTGTTTTTCATGCATGTGTCTATTGATTCCTCTAAACAATGCAAAACAAAATTATTACTTCAAGCCTAGTTATGAATTTCTTGGTCACAGGAAAACAGAGGATGTAAGCAGAGCCATAAAAGCTGCTGATTTACAGTTTTGGGTTAATTGTAAAATGTCCGTTTTGCTAGCCAGAAGAGAACTCCCACATTGTTAGTAATGATCAGAATAATCTTTGGGACATTTAAAATGTTGAATCTGAGTCCACTTTGTGTTGCAGCCTTTGGTTTTATTTTAATTGTCCTTGAATTGTATGTTCTATCTAAAACTCCAGAACTTGTGTCCCAGAGAAGAGAGTCAACCAAGATCTCTAAATCATTTGAAGCTTTAAGGCATAAAAATCCTAAAAACCAAATGTTTAGTTGTACGGCAGGAAAGCAACAGCACTATGTTTGAGCTTCTGTTATGTTGTAGCTTCTGTTATTGGTTCACTGTAAATAGTATTACCACATTTTCAGACAGCCACTCTCTGCTTAAAGGCTGTCAGGCTCTGTGTATTAATTGCAGTGTTTTTTGAGTGTTTGTTTGTCTGTCCTCTAATCTGTGGCACAGCATACCGCCCATATTGTCTTATGGAAATATTGCTGCTCCCCCAAAGGCATGCTGCTGCAATCATATTTCCTCGTCTATTAATGAAGAAAACGTACCTGCTCGGACAGTAGAGACTTTTTTGTTTTAATTATGAACCTTGAAACATTTTATCCACAAGCTTTCCATCATGGAGCTCATTAAGCTAACCTCATTAACTGTACCGAGTGCCTCAGTGTTGAAGAAATGGACGGACTGCTTGGAGTGGAGCTTGGTCCATAATCTGCTGCTGCTCTTTGACTAAGCTTTGTTTGTGTTATGCTCTGCCTGGACCTAATGTTGCCATGAGAGATTGTTGTTGGACTTTATGCCTGCAAAAAAACATTCAACGTGTCCTGTTGCTGCACAGTACCTCACGTTAACTCATGCCTTAAACACTAGCAGGCCTTAATTTTGCTGTTAAACTGATCATGAATATCTCTGTACAGATATGTTCTGAACTGTTCAAAGTGTTTGATGTGTTTAAATTGACAATCATTATTAAAATAAACATTTCTGAGTATTTGGGTTTGTTGTTAAGATAATATTTCATATAAATGTCAGCAAAATCTATATTAACTTGGTCTAATAAAGTCTTACTATGAAATAATTCAGTTTATGGACAGGTAGAGTGTTCAATTGTAACTGTACATGAATTTAAGGCCTAAATACTATCAATCTAAAGCATAATCATATCAATGAACTTGGGGAATTATATAGAAAAAATGTCATCTAAAACTACAAGTGCTTTCAAAGACTGAAAACATCACAAATAATGGTTATTAAAAAACAATAATCAAGTTTACAGCTGATCTAACTGATCATGTTGAGCAGGGCATTTTGGTTAGTACAAGAATCACATGGATGTAATCGCATCAGGGAGCCAAATTGTTACAAACAAAAAGATATTACAAATGAGACAATAAATATCCTTGTAATTTAACATTTTAAATATCTAGCTTTTTTTGGAAGTTATACACATGCTTCAGGCCTCCCAAAATATATTTTGGAAATTTTATGAGCTGAGCACACAATCAAAGCCAATTAAATGTTCTTTGTCAGTGCAGTGAACTGGTATGTGCTGTCTTATTTCAGCATAAACTGGTTGTTTAAGTTTATTAGCCTTACTTTTTTCAAAATACATTTACAGTGCTTCAAAAATAACTCCAGGAAAAACATTACATCAAATAAAATCTAATTTTTTCCTGATAAAAATAATGTTTTTAAAAATAATTGTTGAAATGTTTTACATGTGTGCTTTCTTAATGCATTTTTGCACACTTCACTGAGGCAAAACAGTCTAAATCTCAGTAATGGCAGATTATTTTATTATTTATGCAAGTTTGAGAAATCTGAAATTGTAGCCCATAGCAGGATGCACTTGTAAGAAGGAGGGCCACATTTGGCCCCTCGACACAACACTGATTTAGAGCAGAATAGACTTAATCCTAATAAGTTTTCTCAAGGTACTGTAGATTCAGATTTCTGGCACTGTGCTAACTCTAACAAGGATTTTGTGTGCATTACAGCATGGGCTGAAAGACACTGGTTTATTTGTGCATTTTGATAACTTCAAAATAGATCTCTCTGAACCAAAGTGTGCTTCACACAAGTGGATGCAGCCTTCCAGTTTTATTTGTTAAGTAAGAGGTGATTAGACTGTTTTTGTGCTTGTGCACATTGGTGATGCATTCTATGGGCAGCATAACTAGTTGCAATAAGTTAGCTAGCTGTTAGTTGTGGTAAGTTTACAACTGCTGAGGATTCCTGAGCTTGTCTCATTAGTCCTTTTAATGTGCCTTTGTACAAAATTTGCAACAAAAAGCTGGACCATAATTACAGCTTGAGAAATTCATGCTTATTTTGTGAGGGAATAATATCTGTGTCAATTCGCGATGCATTTCTCTATTCTGCCTCTGCTATGCTAAGAGTGAAGGCGAAGCATCACAGGAGCGTAAATATCATAGTTTGAAATGACAGTGTGAACGGGGGCTACTGTCGGTAGGCAAATAATCCAACTAAATGTGTATAGTTAAAGACTAAGAGATAAAGTTCACGATGAATTGTTGTGGGTTTAAAAGGACAGTTGCCAACAACTGCTAACAAGGACTATAAAAATGATTTAGTAAAGAATAATTCATACAGTATTGCCAAAGCCAGGAGGGAATTGAGAGACTGAATCTGGTTTTCGGATTAAGAAGAAATCCTCAAACAAAAGGTTCCAACGGACATATTATAGTTACTCCTAAGTCAAACTGCCATTTTGCATTTCCATCTATGAAGCTTTACTTCAACAACAGCAGCACTAGCAAAACAGGTTGCTTTTCTCCTGTTTTTAATAAAAAAAACTGAAGTGATATGGTGATTATACCAGGAAATCTCTTTACCAAGTCATCAAGAGATCTTGTTACAGCCAGGACGTTAGGAACATTCTCGCATGTTCCAGTTACAGACCAGTCAAGACTCAGTCAAGTAAAGTGGGGAAATTTAAGTATTTAATCTGAATGTGTGTGCAACTACTGTGGTGAAATTATAATTTCTACTCCAGGTTGAACTATTGTCTTTAACCTTTTAATGCCAAGTTTGGAAAAGTCTCAAACATAGATATTGTTCAGTCTTATATCAACACACTTCTTCAGCAGTGATCCTTCCTGGCCTTTATTTGACAAGGTAGTGATTTCAATATGCCAGACATAGGGTGCAATATAATTTTTGGCAAAATGCTGGCTACATCCTCTTTTGATTTACCACCCATGAAAACTAACAAGCCAAACTCTGATTTTTATTCATGTATTGAATGCAATTTTAACTCTGTGCATTTACTTAAAGGGTCAGCATCCTTTCCAACTGGCCAAGAAGTAGGGCTACCAGAGCCTGTCTCCATGAAGCTACAGACAGGAAACTTGAAGACATTTGGAGATCTCTTTGAGTTTTTATCTTTACCTGGAGTTGGCATTTCAACATTTTTCCAGGAGGCTGGACACAGGGCCAGTAACACCGGCAGCAATGAGCACATTCACTTCAATAAGACTGGGAAGTCGAGACACTGCACCACCCTTCAGATTGAGACTCGCTGTTCCCACAGATGTGTCTTTAGACTGCAAACACTTTTATGTATTTATCTTCTAGTCAAAGAGTGAACCGGTGGCATGGACACTTAAGCACATGCTATTTAAAGTGTTTGATGTGACATCGATACTGTAACTGTGATTAAGATTTCAGAGCAGCTCACAGAACAGATAGATGCCACGTGTTTCCATGAAAACCAAATAACAAAGGGAGACCCTCTTGATGATTCCTTCTTGATATTTTCTCTCTCACTGCCATTTCAAAATCCCTTTACCTGCAGCTATGACATTTGTTTTTCATGATTGTGCTGTATAGGACATACTCTGAACCCAGCATCACATATCAAGGTCACACAAACCGTATGACACTGTATGATTTTGATTTTTGTATCAAGGTGTTATGGACACCTGAAATGCTGTAATTGTAATTATTGTGTAACATAAGATGAGGGATTGTATGTATAAAAGTATCTGATCTTTGTAAATAGAGTGCTTTGATGAAACATGATTTTACATGCGGAATGAGCATCAACATTTTTAAAGGGCAGTTTATGATCGTTGTATGCAGATGATTAACAATCATTTATTGATTTCTTCACAATTGTGGCCTTTTCTCTCAAACATTTTTCAAGGTTTTGTCGTTAAAGTTTGAATGCACATTATCATTTTGGCAAGCAATTAAATCAGCTGTAGTGTTAAAAGAATTTTTTCAACAGACAGGTATTTCAATAAGATACTCGATCTAAATTAAAATTAGATGCCTCTATGTCATTCTTATAAACAATAATGTCCTTTGTCGCATTGTAAACACACAGAAGACTCTTTCCTGTTTAATTGAAAGTCAAATAGCATTCCTTAAGTCATTTTGACAGCTGCCTTGTAAACAGACCTGGGTCAAAATGGTGTTGTTTTTTTATTTTTATTTTTTATTTAATTGAGTTCAGCTGTTTGAAATAGATTCAATATGCACAGACACTATGTATTGTAAAAGCCGTACTTTGAATATCAGACAATTATTGTGTGTTAATGAACATAATATTTAACATCAATACAAACATTGTATTAATATTACTTTGAAACTGGTTTTACCTTCAAGAAAAACCTCTTTTATTGTATTATACTAGTTATACTTTGTGTGCAGATTGGATTTTAGATAATTGATGAGTGAGAATTGCTTTAGAATAGGGTCTACAAATTATCATAAAGTCATGCATGTTTTCATGGTGAATCATCAGTAGCACACATGTACTGAGCCTGACTTTATTTGTTAATGCATTAACTAAGGCGTTTAGTCACCTTGAATCATGAGTTTTTCATGATCTATGATATTTAGCTAAATTAAACACAAATTATTGCTCTGTTTTATCTGAGGGTCCACAAATATGATGAGGTTGCGAAGAAGTAATGCTGATAGAATCATAATTACAACCTTAAATTCATGAGATTATTAGTATTATTTTGTATACTTTTACATCCAAATAGAGAGGAGGGCCCTCTTGAAACATGATGTCTCTCAAGGGGCTATCCTCAGATTACTTTATAGTAAACAGTAAAAGTTGATAAAGATCAGTGTTGTTGAATTTGCATCCGAACATTTTGACTATCATAAATTCATTTTAGTTCCCTTGTTCGCCCACCTTTCTACATCTCTCTTAAAAAAAATTATAAATAAAACTAGAGAAGCACTCAGATAGCACAGACCACCACCAGCGCAACAGTCCTCACCCATATTGGGATTTTTACCATAAATATTAGTCGTACCTTTATTTCATCTAAATATTTAGATTCCTTGTGCATGAAAACATACCATTAGCAATTGGATTCATAATGATATCTATTTTAGTTCAGTAGTTATTCACGAAAATCGCATTTTTCGTCATGGCGGATCCAGACGGTGATCCTGATCACTCCCAAAGTCAAATCATTTGTTCCTTGTCCCAATCCGGACATTTCCTGAAAATTTCATTGCAAATCCATCCACAACTTTTTGAGTTATCTTGCTAACAGAGAAACAAACACACAAACTAACAAAAAATCAGATGCCGGCAATAACATAACCTCCTGGCAGAGGTGATAAAACATAAAGAGATAGTATGGCATTGGCCATCTCTTTCGTAAAGTATCTTGAGATAACATTTGTTCCGATGATATAAACTGGTACTGGTCAAATAAAGCCTGATTGATGAATTTGAATTTATAAAAAACAAGTGAAATACTGTTGTTAATGCATTACTAAATGAACTCATGTATGAGATGCTTTGTATATGTGTGCAGTACTGATATTTCTTTGTGCATACGTGCTTCTGTTCAGGATTATTTTATGGTTTAATTCACGATAGCTAATGGACCCCATACTAAAGTATCACCAGTTGATATTTCATATTGGATTTAATCTTCAACAATTTGACTTTCAGCAACAAATTACAAAAAAATAAGAATTTAGAAAGTGTAGATAATGTTATTTTTTTAAGTAGAATAATGTCAGTCATGCCAATTTTTCTTTGAGGCACTGACACATTTAGTGAATTAAAGCAGATAAGACTCCTGAGCTTTCATCAGGATTCAACTTTTATTTCTGAATGTTTAAAGGTAGTTTCACAACAACATAAATTTGCACAGATGTTGAAATAGCACACATTTTTAAAAACAGCAAGCTTGTAAAAATCACAATACTTTCAAGCTAATGTTTTATCATTTGTCATGCCATTGCTACCAGAGCAGTGATAACAAATCTTTTATGCATGAATTTAACTACAGAATATTGGTTTTGTGTTGAAAATATAAGTTTTATGTGAACTCATAAAGGCATTATTTGACCTATTTATATGAACATTTTGCATTAACTCTTTGTATCAAAGTTGTATATGTGCAACATGTGGTTGGTATGAATCTTTAAAATGGTAAAGCTGTGTTGTAAACCGTAAAGGATGAGCTTTGGTAAAAGGCAAAATTGCACTCATACAAGTTTTAGAATTTATGGTCACACCAGACAAGCCTGGTAATCCAGAGTACAATTAAAGTGCTTTTAAAGTAAAAGAAAACACCACGGTATCTATGGATGGATGATACAAAATGGATATTGCTAACAATAGTTGAGCTAGCACTACCTGCCTTTTATCCTCTTAACAGGTTAACAAGATGTTCATGCCTCTGCAAAACTTGGCTACACATTGCTCCAATCCATTTGTAATACAGGAGTTTGAGTTACAATTTCTCTCAAATGTAGAAATTTTCATTTTATTAATATTAGCTCAGAGATTATGTTCTTCTTGCTTTTATACCAACAGTAATTACAATGGATGGGAGGCAAATGTTGGTTAAAATATGTAGCCAGTTGCATAATTCATCCACATCTTTTAAGCTGCTCTGCTGAGGCATTGCAGATGCACAAAAGCAAAGCCATAAACAAACTCTCACCTTGAATTCATTAATATGTTTGCTGGTCTACTATGTGGTGAGTGGACTGTTGATTTGTCCAAGAGAACAGTTTGAGTGCAATATTGTGCTTATACCACTGCACTGGGGAGGCACTGTGTTTTCATGTGACCCTCGTACTTTGACGTAGATGATGTACATTCACTGCTCTTTAACCTTTTCTACTTTGTAGTCACAGCAGTGGTAACATCTTTTCCGTAGGATCTATAGAATAATATCCTGTACAGAATGCAGAGAAGATTAAGTAGAAACATAAATAGCCTGTACTCACAGCAAACTTGTTAATCTGATCAAAATAGAAACTTTATTTTATAATTTATATGATTTGTTTGGTTTAAAATTCTGTACTTGTCACATTAGAACGAGGATGTGAGAGTGGATGGGAGGGCATTATACAGAATTTGCATGTTATTGTTCAGCCTTATGAAGCACTATTTGCATTTGTTTTATTTTTTCTGTATAAATGATGGAACATAAAATGCATTTATGTTTGTTTTTTTTCTGCACATTCAGAAGAAATCTGTCAGCTGAGTGGCATAATGGCAGGTTTCTGTGCTGACACATCATTAAATTGAGATGTACGAGTTTGTTTTCCAAGATTCATTGTGACTTCCAGCCACAGATGAAGGATTCACTTCAATCTTTATGTGTGTACCTGTGACTGTGGTGTAGTGTCAGAACTAAATGTTTAGTGTAGGTGATAATTTTGTTTTATTTTTGTTTTCCGAAAGAATTGATTTTTACTTTTTATAATCAACCAATGGCAGCTGTCGTCTCTGATTGCCAAACAGATTCACTGTTCAGTACAAATACACTTTCAATGCAATTTGCCAATGACTCCAAATAAAAAAACAGTATCTAATAGATTTTGTTCACTGTGTTTTTATGGTCCAGAATGCCCGGTGTTGTTGAATTTACTTTTAATGATCCTTTTGATTACAGTTCATGGGAGGGGTCCTTTTTATAGCAAAACAAAAAATAATTAATCGCACTCAAAGTTTATGAGATCACCACAGAGAAGAGTGATTTAGATGTTTCTTACCTAAATAAATCAAATAAATGTCATTGCAGAGAAACACCCATACAGAGTTTACAGGTCATTTAAATTACTGTTGATATACTGTCGATGCCCAGAGCAAATCAACTTCAGACAGGAAGTTAACCTGTTGTTTACGTTCCTCTTCCTGTTATCATGTAAACGTGCAATTACCTTGTGGAGTTGTGGTTCCTTTGTGATCTTTAGTGCCCAAGCCATGGGTAACTTGCACATGCCTGTGAAGGCACCATTAAAGGATAAGTTCGGTTCCTGCAGCTTTCACATTGTTTATAGAATGAAGTAGGACAATATACTCACCCAGAAGGCTTTCCTGATGCAAACAGTGCTTCGGGAGATATTTAGATTCAAAATCGAGCAGCGGACATCCGTATAATGGTAGCACATAGGGCATGCAGCGCCGCTCCTAAAACTGCATTAATCGTCCAAAAACTCATTAGCTTCACCAATATTCCATTATGGTCCGTTCGGGCTACTCCTCCACGACAGTCTGTGTCACTCCAGACATGTTGTGTAACTGTGCCGACCTCTGAACTGAAGAAGAAGAATGTATGCCTCTGCACATGGGTGAGTATATTGTTCTGCTTCATTCTATAAACAATGTGAAAGCTGCAGGAACCGAACTTATCCTTTAATGCTGAAAAGTACAAACACATTTTGAGGCCATATATGCTGCCATCCAAGCAACACCTTTTTAGGGACATCCTTGCTTATTTCAGCAATGCCAAATTCTGCATGTGTTACAACACTGTGTCTGTAGTAAAAGAGTGCAGGTACTAGACTGGCCTGCCAGTCCAAAACTGTCTCCCGTTAAAATCAATCAATCTTATTATTATTTGTATAGCGCCAATTTATAACAAGTGTTATCTCAAGACACTTTGCAGTAGAGCAAAAGCTCTTCATTTTGTGGATACACATATATGCATATATACATATATACATATAAAGATACACATATACATATATATATACAAATATATACATCCAACACCCAACATGAAACAATATAGCCAATCATGAATCCCTCCATCATGGCGGCAAGAAAAAACCTTCTGTTAAAGGGACTGTGAGGAGTTTCTAAATATTTACAAAAAAGTCTCACTTTTAGATATATGCCTGATGGAAATACACACTTTAAGATGAGTTTTATAGCATTAAAATAGGTTATCTATTAATGCTATTCCTTAGCCTTCCGATCGGGTCGGACAGGGCTGGACTGGCCCGGATACTCAACTTCAGGAACAAGACAATTAAAACTAGAGCAAATTTATATTATTCAGACACGTCATAGAGCACCGGGCTGTAAGTAGCCATATATAGCCGGCTACAAAACTACGATAGGCCTACTAAGTTTTCCCAAATTTGCTTGTTGTCACACATAAAAAACTACCACTACGTAACTAGAAAGAGATACATTACCTCGTCGTCCTGTAAGTTGTTGAAAAAAGAAGTTTTAAAGCAATGCAGAGTTCTAATGAAGGTCCCAACTGCATTCATTAGCTCCATAACATATACACGCTCTGGGTCACGTCTCGTGCTGCGTTCCAGTTGTAGTCAGAAGTACGAATTTTGAGCTCCGAGTAGGAAACTGCAACAGGAACGTCCCCCGAAAGTCAGAATTTCCTCCGGGGAACTCAGTGAAACCTCACCACCCCCGAGTTGACAATGGAAGATGGATGCCCCCTAGTGTGAACAGTTATTTAGCTCCTGTAATAATCAATTTATTTGCACTTCTGACTGGGGTGTGTCGCTCTAGATCAGCTGTATACATAGTATTGTTAGACTTATATTTACAAAAATACTGCCATAGTGATAATCACATTCTTCATGTTATATTTATGAACAACAACGCAGGCATGCTAACAACAGCTAACAATAGCCTGGTAGATCGGCATGTTTTCCGACTTTGTAACTGGAACGCTGATAACTCTGAGATGATGTCACTCCCAGTTCCGAGGTTACTGGAACGCAGCATTACGACAGTCGCCACGCGGGCTCATGGGTAGCAGAGTCTTTTACGTTGCTGGTAATAGATTCTCCTCACAGTCCCTTTAAGCAGCAAGAAATCTTGAATGTGGATCCCAGTCTCATGATGAACAGCAAATCCACACAATGCTGTGTTGGGTGTGTGGGCAAAGGAAGGGGGGTAAGAGGAGACAAGTGGACTAAAATAAGAACTAAAGTTAGGGACAGGTTCATGAATGCGTGGTGTATTATGTTGCATACCTGACAGAGCAACTGAGTCAAACAAGTCAAACATAAAGTAAGAAAGGAAACGAAATTAGCCTACAAAAAGCTACAACAATTAGAATCCTCAGTTCCAAACTGCCTAAAAGTGTTGTTAAAAGGAAGTGATGTAACAAATTAAAGGGCAACTCCGGTTTTTTGACACCTGGACCTTATTTATAGGTGTGTTCATGCTCATATACTCACTCAGACAAACATCGTGCAGTTTGGAGTCCTTCAGAAGTTATTTAGATCCAACCGATTTAGCCGCACTTAGCGGGGGCCACGGCAAGGGAGCTCCAGCGCGGGACATAATCTCTGCAAAATCGCTCATTTCGACTATATTTTTTCATCCATCGCCAGTGGTATCATAAAGTCAGCTCGTCTACCGTCTTCAGATGGGTCAGCTGACCTGGTAAACAAACTTTTGATGACGTCATAGCCGCGCAACACAAAGGTACAGCTGACTTACTTTTAGCCGGCATTGCTGAGCAACATGGCAGAATATTTATCTGATGTCGAAGAGTCAGACTACGACTTCGACTTTGACGGTTGTCCTTACCGGTTTGAGTCCAAGTACACGGACGAGGAGCTCCATGAAAGAAGAATGCGGAGGGAGAGAGACGAACAGCTGGCTCGAGAACAACAAACAGGAGCACGTCCACGACTCAATGCGAACTGGTGGTGCGCTTGTGGACAGTGTTCGCCCATAGCAACAGAAGAGGAGTGTGTTTGCTGCTCAGAGTGGGACTTGAGACCAGCTGACACGCGTATGGATCTATCCAGGAATATATGTCCGACTACTCTGGAGGATTTCTCTGTAATGACAAACCGGGCTGTAGTAGAGACGAGCGATTTTGCAGAGATTATGTCCCGCGCTGAAGCTCCATTGCCGTGGCCCCCGCTAAGTGCGGCTAAATCGGTTGGATCTAAATAATTTCTGAAGGACTCCGAGCTGCACGATGTTTGTCTGAGTGAGTATATGAGCATGCACACACCTATAAATAAGGTTCAGGTGTCAAAAAACCGGAGTTGCCCTTTAAGTGAACTTCCCAAATTAAATTTCAAAGTATGATCATTAATTACCTTGTCTTTGAAATGTATTCAACTGAAAATATATTGAAAAGGATTTGCAAATAGTATAGTTTTAATGGGAGTTGTGGCTTAAAGAAAAATTATAAAAGCCCATATTCATGATCAGCAGGCACTGTGACATTAATTTGATGTTGAAGACTGGTCAAGATTTTGACTACCATGACAAATAGCTGACAAGCTTTGACCTCCTTATGGTTGGAAAACCAAAGGATCAATCTCACATCCAATTTCTGCATCATACATTGTTAATAAATATATTTGACATCGAAACAATTCGTGGCTGCACAGAACTTCACACCAAATTGAGGCTGATTAGATGTTTGTCAAAGGATGGATGTTGATTCACGTTTTGACCAAATTATGACAACAATTTGATGCCATAGTGCATCAATAGTATGATGTGGAAATGACATCAGATGCCCACTGGGATGCTACATTCAATGAAGTTAGGGTAAAAAAAATCACATACCACAAGGTGAACAGCCATGTGGCGTTTATCTCCATCGCTCTTCAATCATGTCACACAGCACACTACCACCAGGTGTCGCCAGGTACCCCCCATCATCAGTAGACCCTCTCCTCTTTGCACGGTTCACACGGTGCACGAGCGTCTCCAGCAGAGATCAGTCATTTTGCAAATGGACCGAAACACAAGAGACTGGAGCGACGTTTTCATGTAGGGATCAGTGATCATATGGTTTGTCTTTCAGAGCATCTAGATAAAAGAAGCCATTTTCCCAGCTGCACTGTAAGTATTGTTTAGTTTTGCTATTTCTTTGAAATAGGTAGTATTTTGAAGAAAACAATAATCTGAAGTCTGCGCTGCACATACACCTGCTTCACAAAGCAGGCAAAGGCTCAACTAGTTGAAAAGGAAATATTTTTATATATCTGTGCAACAACCAGGGCTAAATAACTTTGCTACATAAATTTCAGGTATATTGTTTAAGAACGTCACTGTTGAGGGAGATCGTTGTTTTGGAGCAACATTGGTGTTTTGATACCTCAGTATGACAGAATCCACTTATATGTCATTTTAAGATATAATTGTATTAGTCAAAGTATATTGTTGCTGATTATATCAAACGTCTTGGTATATTTATAATGGTTCAATTGATTTAAACTCCGTCTACATGTCTTGCAAAAATCATAATGTTAGCTTCTGTTCAATGTAGTAAGTTTAAGTTTTTCTTTTTCGCTTTTGTTTTGTTTTTTATAATGTTTAAAACTTTTTTATGATAGGAGAAAAACAGAGCCAGGAGCAGAGAGATAATGGAATACTGTGGTCCACAGCTTATGTGTAACAATTGAAAGCCGTGTAATATTTTTTTTCTATTTAATTAATATTGGAAAAACTCAATGTGGAATTCTTGTTTTTAAATTAGCTTTAGCCAGTGTTCATACTGGGAGTGAAGCTCCTCAAACAGTAGGTAATATTCAAAATGAGGAATTATGAGCAAGAAGTGAGAACTTCAACTAAGAGTGCCTTTGGAATTAGACACTGAATCAGTTACAGGGTCTTTATATATAATTTCAGTACTTTTGAATGAGCTAGGTCTAATTGCCTAAATGATATTTAAGATAGAACTGGAAGAGAAATTATGCTTTTCGGTGGTATTGCAGTTTTACAAACAGGAACATACTGTATATTACATTGTTTGCTTTTTGGCTTATGGTGAATTTCCCCTTTTAAAACCTTAATTATTACCCTAGACTGAAAAAGTTATCTTGGTCAAGAGAAGGTCACTAATGACATGTACTCAAGTCACTGTAGTTGAGTAATTTTTTGTGCACGGTTTTCAACGAGTGCTTGTTCTCTTATGTTGTTTGAGATGTATACTTACATTTGTGAAATAGTACCTGGGTGTTGGTAATGTAAAAATAAATAAATAAATAGAGGCAGAGAGATAAAACAATCAAAGTTTTACCAACTTAATAAGTTATAAAAATATCCAAAACTTTATCATATTTATAAAACTATGGCCCACTATTTGCTCCCTGAATCTCTTTGACTTTAAAGATGCTGTGAGGAGTTTCTAAGTAATTACAAAAAAGTCTCATTTTTAGATATATGCCTGATCGAAATACACACTTTAAGATGAGTTTTAGAGCATCAAAATAGGTTATCTATAAATGCTATTCCTTAGCTAAGTGGTAGGGCCGCACAGGGCTGGACTGCCCTGGATAATCAACTTCGGGAACAAGACAATTAAAACTAGAGCAGATTTATATTATTCGGACACGTCTTAGAGCACCGGGCTGGAAGTCGCGATATATAGCCGGCTACAAAGCTAAAAATTGCTTGTTGTCTCACATCAAAAACTACTGCGACGTACCTTGGGTCACGTCTTTTGGTGCGTTCCAGTTATAGTCAGAAGTAGGAATTTCCAGTAGGAAACTGCAACTGGAACGCCCCCCGAAGTCGGAATTTCCTACTTGGAACTCAGTGAAACCTCACCACCCCCGAGTTGACAATCAAAGATGGATGCCCCCAGTGTGAAAAATTACTTAGCTCCTGTAATAATCAATTTATTTGGACTTCTGACTGGGGTGTGTCGCTCTAGATCAGCTGTATACATAGTATTGTTAGACTTATATTTACAAAAATGCTGCCATAGTGATAATCACATTCTTCATACAACAACGCAGGGCGTGCTAACAGCAGCTAACAACGGCCTGGTAGATCAGCATGTTTTTTTCCGACTTCAACTGGAACACCGATAAGTCGGAGATGATGTCATTCCCAGTTCTGAGGTTACTAAAACGCAGCATTACAACAGTCGCCGCGTGTGCTCATGGGTAGCAGAGTCTTAATGTTGCTGGAAATACATTCTCCTCATAGCAACTTTAATGTGAAATAAATCATTTAAACATGAAATAAACTTATCACATTCTGTTTGCCAACAGGTTATGAGTTGGTAAGATCTGTAAAAAGTTGTCCAAAGATCTGGCTAGAAGAGCAAAACCAACATGAAACAAAACAGTAAGTTTTTCTTTCCATTTTAAAAGGACATATTAAAGTTAAGGACACCTTCATCGTGGACAGTTTGACCTGAGGGCTTTTCCTATGGTGGCCAGCCAGTGCCTGGCCATGGGCAACGGTTCAATAAAAGCCCCAAAGGCTGAGGAGAACAGCTGCCTGGCCTCCGTCCACCCTGAACCTGCTGGCTTGGAAACACAACTCAGGTGAGGGCCAAATCTCATGGCACTGCTTAAATAAAGACAGCTACAGTATGATGAACGCTGTAAATATTAAACTGTTGTATGCAGAATCCACTTTAATAATACTCCCCTGTCTGTCACTTTATGATACTATACATCTTCTTCCCCATACCTGTCATTATCTGTTGTGCTTTGCTAATGTTAATTTTATTATTGCTGTCAATTTTATTGTTATTATTGATTTGATTGTTATTGTTTTTATCTTGTAAAGCGTCCTTGAGTGTCTTGAAAGGCACTTTTAAATAAAATGCATTATTATTATTATTAAAATTAGTTCCATCTGAATAATTAAATATTATATTTTTTAAGAAACAGTACAAGGTCAGGCCATCCTTTCAATTAAACCAATTCTGTTTTCTTCAGGATGCGAATAACTTACCTGGAAGCAGAGTTGGCACATCGAGACCAAGAGTTCAGGGCCCAAGAGATTCAGTTACAAAATCTCCAGAGAGAACTGGACGCCAAGATCTCTCAGGTTGACAAGCTCCAGGATGCTATCGGCTACAACAACAGCCTGTGCTGCTCTTCACCAGCATTGTGCCGCCACAGCTGCCGGCGTCGTTTCAGTGTCATAAACCAGGGGTCAAACCGCTTCCACAAGGTGGCCGTGGAGGTCCACCGCAGGCTCAAAGCAAAAGAAGGCGTCTCTGCTGAACCCACCTCAGAAAACTTCTGTGGAGGCTTCAGAGCGGCAAACATCTCCATTGCCAAGGTCGCCCGTAAGGACTCAGGGTAAGTGCAAGGCACAACACACAAAGATGTAGATTTTTGATTGAATACTTTAGACTTTATGAAGTTTATGAAACCGTATTGATTTAAGTTAAAGCTTGATCTCACTTAATGAACAAGAACTGATGAAAAGTAGCAGACAAACGGGTGGACAAAATCAGGGAAACTCAGAGTGCCAGTGGAACAGAAGGAAAAATGAGGAACATGACAAGAAACAAGAAGTAACTAGATAAATGAAACCATGGAAACTAATGACCTGGTAATTATGTGTAAATACTAGACATTCATCCATCTGTGCACTATCTATTCCTCTTACACCTATCAGTATTGTGGGGGTCGGAGCCTATTCCAGCTGAAAGTGGGTGACACTCGTTCAACAAATCATCAGGCTGCCATAGAGAGACATACAACTGTTAACTCACACAGTCATGCCAAAGGACAATGAACCCAATGAGCATTTTCTTGGATTGTAGTAGAGAACCCAAGCATGCAGAGAAAACCCACAGCTGCACAGGAAGAACATGCAAACTCCACAGAAAAGGCCTGCCCTACTTGAGAGTTGAACAAGGAAAAGCTAGCTGTGAGGTACTAGCACTAGCTGCTGCATTGTGGAGCCCTAATACCACAAATGTATATTTTATGTGGTCTTGAAGCATTGTTTTACAAGAAGCAAGCTTCACAAAGGAAGCATGGGTTCCATTACCAAAACTGAGACTTTGCAGCTTACTGTGGCTAAGATACTTTGGTCAGATACAGCCCTCAAACACTCCTGGAATCCTTTATGGGGGGAAGCAATGGCAGATTAAATGTGCTATGACTTGTCTACTTTGGGTGCCCATGTTTTTTCTCATGCATGAACTGTACTATACTGAAGCCCACCTCCTCTTGGAGGCAGCATCAGGATAAATGAAGTGTACTTGGTTTCACTTGGTTCATGCTATTCGAACAAACTGATAGAGATTTTCTGATATAAGTGTGTCTTTAGTCTTTTCTTCAGTGTTTTCATTGATACTTAAGTCAAAACCAATCAGTTAATCAGAATTTAAAAGTACAAATAACCATCCAATAATAGAACTTAAGATTGATGTAGTGCTGATGTTCAATGGGTTTCAGGTCTTTCATTAGTGTCTAATGAAGGACAACTCATTCATAGTCATTTAGACAGTTTGATTTTTAATGTTCTGGCCATCAGTATCAATATCAATATTGTCAGGAGGAACAGAAACGGAAAGCACAGCAGAGGTTTTATACTATTGCCTTCATCTGAAAGGCTTTATTATCATGGCAGCATAATAGAAGGAGGAGAACAAAGAATCAGAATGCAGAGGGGTGGGCCATTATGGGCTTCAATTACACAACCTCTGCTGCCTCCCTTGCCCACGACTCTCAGACCCATTCAAATGGCTCCTTCACTGAATACTAGAGAAAATTATCCGTGTGATGTGCTAATCAGGGATTCACCGAAAAAAAGGCTGAGAGAAATCTGCAAATAAATTACAACTGCAAAAAATAAAACAGCTCAACCAAAGATCAGACTTTGCAAAGTCGCATTGGCTGAGGGGCCGTGTCAGACACATTGCTGTATTTAACCTTTAATTGATAAATAACAAACACTTCTGTAAAAGAAGTACAAAAAAGACCTGGAAAAGTGACAAACACTTCCCTTCATTCTGGTTACTGTAAACATCCATTTGTCAGTACAAGAGGTCTTTAACATGAAATACTTTGGTTGTAAACACTGAAGATTCTGTGCATCTGAAGGCTGATTTCTCCTGTGGGGCATTACGGTGTGTAAACTGTTGTCTCTAATGTTGTAATGTTGTCTCTTTGTTTCTGTCTGGAACCTAGCACAAAGAAGCTCATCAACAGTGCAATCATGAACAATGACTTCCTGAAGAAGCTGGAGGCTCAGCACATGAGGGAGATGGTGGACTGCATGTATGAGAAGGTTTACAGCGAGGGGCAGCTGGTCATCCAGGAGGGAGAACCTGGAAACTACCTCTACGTCCTGGCAGGTCAGCTAAGTACAATGTGTAGCTTTGTGGACTTCATCTGTCACATTTACACAACAGGCAGATAATAAAGACTTTTTTGAAAATTGTTTGGGCAGCACGGTGGCGCAGCAGGTAGTGTGCGTACCTCACAGCAAGAAGGTTCCCGGTCGGATTCCCGGGTCGGACAGGGCCCTTTCTGTGTGAAGTTTGCATGTTCTTCCCGTGCATGCGAGGGTTCTCTCCAGGCACTCCGGCTTCCTCCCACAGATCAAAAACATGCTCATTTTAGGTTAATTGGTGACTCTAAATTGCACTTAGGTATGAGTGTGATCGTGAATGGTTGTCTGTCTCTCTATGTGGCCCTGCGATTGACTGGCAACCGGTTCAGGGTGTAACCCACCTCTCACCCAATGACAGCTGGGATAGGCTCCAGCCCCCCCAACCCCGAAAGGGATAAAGGGGTATAGAAAATGAATAAATAAAAACTGCTTAAACACTTCATCGCACAAGAAGTAGACTGAGGTGACACGTCATAAAACACATTATGAAAGTGGGACACAATCTGCGATTTCCAAAAGTTTTTGACAGTTAAATAATTTTTTTTATTTTAAAATAGTTATGACTTATATTTTAGATTTCTCTTAGTATTCAGTATTTATGTAGTTTCATGCTATTTTGTGAAATACACTTGGTCAACTGCTTGTTAATGTAAATTGCTTAAAGGTGTAGTCAGCGATCTTCTAATCTAATGCACTATTCGTCAAAATCACCGTATTTCTCCTCTCCATCCACAAGATGTCACCACTGACAGCATGTTGAAAAAAAAGTCCGGTTTCAATACACAGCCTTGGCTCTGAATTTCAGCAGGTAAATACTGTGGCTCGGGCCGAGTCACCGAAACAGGGTGCAGTAACAGCCATCGGTCATTCATCTTATTATCTAATCTGCCAGAATGTACTGTTGTCGTGGTGTTATCAATAATGGCAGTCGAGTTGTCTGACGAGTCGGGGCTACCTTAGCTACGTTGGTCAGCTACGCAGTTTCTACGGCCGTTTCCATGACGATGCACGTCCATCAGCTTTGGGGGGTGGAGCCAGGGGTGAGGTATGAAGGGAGAGGCAGGTCTAAATTCGTTTATCAACAACTTCTCCACTCGTTTTCTCCCACATCGCTGACTACACCTTTAACCTCCATTCAAATTGCAGCAACTCAATACTTTAGACATGGTCAAGACAACTTGCTGAAGTCTGAACAGACCAACAAATGGAAATAAATGAAGGGGATTTAAAGGCCCAACATGTAGGATTCCATTTATTCTGCTCTCGAGCTCCCTCTGTGGTCGTTGAGGGTAACTGCACCATTGTAAAACCGAGCACCGCACAAGCGTGCATTTGTTTACATAAAGAGGAAGGAGCAGCGAGCCGAAAGGACCTCCAGAGAGACATATAAACCATGTGGACTGATAAGGTACAGTCTGAGCATGTTTCTTTCCTAATATATCGTTTTTCAAGCATTAGCAGTCAGTAGTTAGCTCAGCGTTTGCATGTGTATTGTGTAACTTTGACTGTAGCTTTTAGCCTGGGGCTAGTGGTTGATGCATAATGGCTACACAGGAGGGACTCGTTTGTTACTCGCTAATAGAGAAAACTTTACGTGTTACAAACTTTGTAAACTAAGCTGAGGCCCTTTGAGACATGAATGTGGTAGGATGACTCTGTGCTCTCGGCAAAGCTGCTAAATATGAGACGAAGAAAACACTGATAATGACGGAGCAGAGTGATGACACCGCTGAGCTAGACCATCATCTACAGTTTATGAAACACGTAAAGAATAAACTCCATCAGCTGTGAAAAACTTTAACACCTACGAGTTGGACAGCGGGCATTAGGTAAAAAGTTAGGTTGTAACGTTACGTCTGTTCATTTGTGTAATTTTCTGCTTCCATGTGTATGTTAGACACAGGACTGAGCCTCCACTTCAGACCCCTGAGAGGAGAAGAATCAGAGATGAGGAGGTCTGGAGGAGCAGCAGAGGGAGATCCAGCTGACCAGAGGAGACCTTCTAATGTGTTTTATGTTATGATGTGCAAAACTCACAGATATAATACTGTGTAACTCATTTTATTAACATTATTAAAGTATATTTAACATAAACTGCAGACCTACTCATTTCAATAACAAAAAGCTTTTATTTGTTCACAAAGGCAGTTCAAATCTTGGGAGGAAGTTGATTCAGGACGTTGAATATGGAGTTATTAGGAAATAGGATAACTACACTGAAATGCAAATAGAAAACTTGACACTGGAGTATTAAGTGCTAGTTGTTAATTTGAGCACAGATAAATAGTCCAATTTAGTACAAATATTCTGGATATTTACTCACATGATGTAAAGCAAAATTTTCTGGGTTATGTTGTGGTTTCTGCTGTACTGCAAAATAAAACTACTTACCATTGTAAAATTAGAACAAATACAGAAAAAATTTGGGAGGTAATAAATCTGAGTGTAAGGCTAAAATAATACAACAGAGATAAAGATCGAAATTGGAAAATATAAAGATGCCTGAAAGGCAAGAGAAAAAGTGTTACGACACAGAATATCAACTTATAGAAGCATGTAGAAATGTTTTTATTCAGAGTAAATATGCAGGATATCAGACATGATTAAAGAATATTCTCATGTGTCAATAATTCAGTGTTTGCTAACTTCCAAAATAAAGCTGCCCCAAATCTCCCCCTTATTTACTGTATTATACAGAGAAAGAGCTGAAGTGGAAATGAAAGAACTGGCAGCAGGTTTCTGGATCATTGAAGGCTCGGTCCATTTTGAATCCTCATCAGAATAACGGCTTTCTGAAGGTCTTGATGTAACTGTGTTCTTCTGTGTCTTTAAAATCCTATAAACTCCAGCTCTGGGATATTTTTGATTGTAGTTCTGTTGATACCTTCAAAAAGAAAATAAATTTAACAGTTTTTTATTTCACATCTGGTTAGTTTGTAGTTGTGGCAGTCTGTCTCACTGAAGGACAGATAATGAAGCAAATTCTAAAATACAGTGAGAAGAAGAGAAACAGTGGCAATGAAAAACAGCTGTGAGTGATTCCTTCAGTAAAATGAGTGAGTCCTGCACATAAAATGTAGTCAAATACCAAGTATGTCGAGTACATTTTGTGGTGTATGAAGATTGGATGGATTGTAATGAGTAAACCTGTTTGTTATTTCACCATGAAAGAATAAAATCTTTATGAATTCACCCAAAAAAAAGTTGTGCACATTGTTACTGTAAATATGACAGGTATAGAAGAGAGATCAGAAATAATATACAGTATTTATTACACTATTTGATTTATAGGTTTACAGAAGCACACTGCATTGTACCTAATTATCATTTAATACAGACTATAATCTTCACACAGTTCTTTTTTTAACTATTTGGATAGATCAAGCACACAAAGGCTCACTAATGACAGTAAATAGTGAAACTATCAGAAACTTTGAGCCCTGCAGACATTTCAGAAAACATAGCTCCTGTTTTCTGACTCCTGTGGTGGTGTTAGTGTCTCCTGTCTTAAGCTGATGCTGATCACCTGAGCTGATACCTGAAATAAATACTGAGGTCAGTGAACTGGACAGAATATATAATCGTCATCTCATGCACCTGGACAATAAGTTTTCTATGTAATCATCTCCAATATTACAGAATAATAGGACGTGAGCTACCTTCAGATCATCTGATTGTTGGTTGACAGCCTCTGAAGTGTTCAACACTCAACATCACTGCTGTACTAATCATAATATTATCAGATTCTAAATCTAATCGATCATAACTCATAACAATAGCATGTGAGGCTAACACACATGCTAACAGTAACGGCGTATTTCTTTCTTATTTTTTTGATCAACAGTAAAGTGAGAATAAAACCCCAGCAGCTCAAATCAAGTTACAAACATATAAAGACTTCTTTACTCACCCTCTCAGTAGCAGCAGAAGAGCTCACAGTCTGACTTCAGCCTGTTGATTCACGTAGTTCAAAACATCGCGAAAGTCCGTCCAGTCTTCTCTCTGGTCCGGCTTTTTACTCGTTTTTTCCCCCTCTTTCTTTCCCAATCCTCGTCCGTCACAGTCCTCTTTCATATCATAGCCTCAGCTTTCATAAAAACTGCACACACGCATCTGTGATCCGCTGTTTACATCGGCCATAAGCTGAGCTCAGATTTGTGCCGTAAAGCAGGTCGTTGCTCGACCGCGGCTCGCGCCGAAGAGTTACAGAGTGCCAGCGTAGCTCTCACGGCTGCACAGAGGGAGAGAGGGGGGGACTATTCGCAGTATTTACTGACTCTCCACTGTTAGATGGGCTTGAAATCAGTTAAGATAAGGTGTTAAAGTTACATATTGTTACTTTAAGTGACTTTGAATACAGCATGGTTGTTAGTGTTAGCCGGGCTGGACCAAGTATTTCAGAAACTGCTGACCCGCTGAAGTTTCCACCCTCAACCATCTGAAGGATTTACTGCGAAATGTCCAAAACAAAGAAAAAATCCAGTGAGAGACAGTTCTCTTGTCGATAATGCCTTAGTGATGTGATCAGAGGAGGATGACAAGACTGGTTTAAGGTGATACAAAGGCAAAATCAACTCAAATACCCACTGTTAAAAGCCACCCAACATGTTGAAGCTCAAAGCAGATGAGCCACAGCAGCAGAAGTCCTCCCCTCCCTGTTCACTAAAAACAGAAAACCAAGGCAAAAAAGTTCACAGGCTCAATTCAATTGCATTATTCAATTTAATTTTTTTATTTGTTGTGGGTTTTTTTCTCTCAATTTCTCTATTTTATTGTTTTTTATTGATTCTTATTGTTTTTACTGCTTTTATTTTTTCGTTTTTATTGGTTTTTATGTCTGCTTTACTGTAAAGCACTTTGGTATGTGCTATATGAATAAAGCTGACATTAACATTGACATTGACATTCAAGCAAGGCCTCAGAGCAAAAGAAAATCCAACCCAATGACAGCAAGGTGCACCTGATACTGTGGCCAGTGAGTGTATGCATCTGCAAATGCAAAAACAAAAACAAAATGATCTCAATTAAAACAATCAAATGCAGATGTGAAAGTTAATTTGTATGTTATGTTATGGTGCAATAAAATGGTCCATAAGGACACAAGAAACATTCAAACATGGCCTCATAGATCCATTGCCAAAACGATAAGGACAAAATTGAAAAAAATATTGTATTGATTTTTGTTTTTGTTTGTTTTTTCTTTTTTATCTGACCATAAAGTTTATACCCTCAAACTTTGCACATCACACGCCATTTTTAGTGTATGGTCCTGCAACAGCATCACAACAAGTGTCTGCTTTCAATAATCTTTGCACATGGAAAAAAATCCATAATAATGTAATGTTATTTCATCTAATAGTGTGTTGATGCACTGCAAGAGCAAAAGAAAGACTAGACTGCAAACAGCAGGAGCTCCACATAAACACATGCACAGGGCTTATCTTTGAAGCAACCTTTGCTGTTCTTTTCTTACCACATTAAAATCCCTGTAACTTGCTCTAATGCTGTGACATTAGAGGAGGGTGACACTGTGATTAAAATTCATACTTAATGTGATAGATAAAAAAGGAGGACAACCAGCTTTCCCTGAACCATCAGTACAAATTGAAAATCTTCTGAAACAAAACTGCAGGATCGACGCAGTAACTCTGTTTTCTCCTCATCACAGAGGGCTTGTTGGAGGTCATTCAGAATGGTAAGCTTCTGGGAGAGATGCGTCCAGGAACAGCATTTGGAGAGCTGGCCATTCTGTACAACTGTAAGAGAACAGCCACTGTTAAATGTAAGTCAAAATACAATTTCATTTTCAATGAGTCGATCATGCAAATTCTCCTTGGAGCCTTTAATGTCATATTATGAGTGTTTGACAACCATATCCATATAATTTGTAGCACACCAGCGGGCTGCATGGCATAGAACATATAATTATCCTCAGAGGGCATTATTATACGTGCTTGAAAAACACTCATCCCATTATTATAAGATGTGTGAGGTCTGTCACAAGGAATCCAGTCATTTGAACAGCAAATAGTAAACTAAGTTGTGTGCTTGGGATGCTGTTTATTATAAAGTAATAATAATAATATGTTGCACTGTTCCTGCTGCCTGGCTTGTCAGTAATCAGTTTAGAGAACAATGTAAGCACTCATTTGGTTATCTGATAATTAAGCACCCAGAAAGAGACAAACTAACACTTATGAAGGATCATTCAGAACACATTTCAATAAATAAAAGGTCAAACAAAACAAAAAAATCATCAAAACTACACAAGAAACTACACATTTAACATCATCGTACTGTTGCTGCTTAGCATGAAACATCTTATTCATTTACTTATGTGTCTACATACAGTATATTTATTCATATATATACTGTATGTATTTATGAATATTTATCAGAGTATTTTCTCATTAATATCTTAGCATAGCACAACATTGAATACCATGTTTAAAAAAACAATTTTGACTCTAAAAATGGACAGTCTAATTGCAACCCTACCTGTTTGATTTCTTTGAGACTTCTTTTGTCTTTTTTCTTTTAGAATAAATTGTATATTCTTGAAGCCCTGAAGCATTGAAAAAGATCATTTAAAACTATCATTTCTTAATTACTTTCTGTTACTATTACTAGTGTTGCAATATTAATGGAATGTTATCTGACTAGATTATTACTTTAAAACATGATAAACTGCACTGGCTGATATTAGTTTTTTTGGTAATGCTTACAGCAGATTTTTTGAATGTACAAATTTGGCATAGACACCCCATATGTTTGCAGAATGTACACATTTACAGTACTAGTTTACCCGATTAAATGTTTACTTTATAGATGAATCATGTTTGATGGAATAAATTATTTTTCTTTCTTCACATCTGTTTCTAGCACAAATGGTCAAGACTGTCACCACTGAAGTAACAGGTCAATTTTAGTAAAGCTGAGGCTTTTGGCTCCGACTAAAAAATAAATATGAATGATGACAATAACAAGTTTTAAATTAAAGGCATATTGGCCAAAATCCAATGCCGTGCATCCCGGCATTTCTCTGACAAAGAATTTTCTTAAACAAGTTGTTAATTGTCCCACTCTCATCCAGCTGTGTCGAAGTCTCACATCTGGGCTCTGGACCGCCAGACTTTTCAGACCATCATGATGAGAACCACACAGGCCAGACACGAGGAGTACTTCAGCTTTCTGCGCAGGTAAACACAGCTGACTACACTGTGTGTTTTTGTACCAGGCTAAGTGAGCAAAGTAAAAGCAATTTAAGGTCTGCCCCTCGAAGGCTTTAACTTATTAGGTTGTTGATGTGTTGGATGTAGTGATCACCATGGAAATAATTCAGTTACCTGTCATGTACTAGTGTGGAAATCAGGGGTAGCACTGCCTGAAATCTGGCAGTACAGTACAGGGGTAATGATTCATTATGTCATAATGTACTTCTTTAACTCAAGAAAGGGGTTTTTCTTTTTTTTGATAATTTTTCTTCTTCTTCTGTTGGTTTTATTGGAGGTTGGCAACCAGCTTATAGGTGCATCACCACCTACTGATAGTTTGATAGTTGATAAAAAAAACTATATTTATAAAAATATCATTCTGGATTAGTATTTGCCCCCTACCTACTGTTGTTTTGTTGGTTTTTAGTTGAATATGGCACACACATTAGACGAAAGATCGTTAAATTGTAAACTTCAACAGAAAGAAACTTGATCCCTTTCTTTACACCCTTTCACTCTAAATTCTTGCTACACATTTACTGAACACAGGACTCTGCCTCCTCCATGTGTCAGAGCAGGCAACAGAGATTGTCTCAGGCATTGTGATAAAATGGCTTAGAGTTCATTTAAACCAGTGATACTGTTGTGAAAAATGTTGGCTGTGGCTGTAGCTTGTAGTCAAAGAAGTTGATGTAAGTACTGTTTCTACTTTTTCTACAGTTATAGAAAGGCACAGCTATTTGTTACCCCTGCCAGAAGGTTATGTTATTGCCGGCGCCTGTCTGTATTTTTGTTAGTTGGTTTGTTCGTTTGTTAATTTTGTACGTTTGGTTCTTTCTCTGTTAGCAAGACAACTCAAAAAATGTATGGACAGATTTCGCTGAAATTTTCCTGAAATGTCTGGATTTGGACAAGAAACAAATGATTCCATTTTTGGGAGTGATCTGGATCACCGTCTGGATCTGTCATGATGAAAATTGCCACTTTCGTGGATAACTACTCAACTAATATAGATATCATGATGAATCCATATGCTTATGGTATGTTTTCATGGTCAAGCAGTCTAAATATTTAGATGAAATAAAGGTAGGAATAATGTTATGATGAAAATCATAATATGGGTGTGGACTGTGGCGCTGGCGGAGGTCTGCGCTCTCCAAGTGCTTTTCTAGTTTCCTCACTAAAGCCCAGTTCATTTTAAAATGAAATATCTCTTTATAAAAGCCAAAGACAACATGGTCTTCAGAATGATGCACTTAGTTTATATTTAGTTTATGTGCATATGCAGGAGAGTAGCAAACACTATCTCATTACTTTAATCCATTTTTTTGTAGATTGTATAGCTGAACACTGTGCATCGTGAATCCACATTCGTATTTGTAAAAGAACATATTCTAATCAATTATATTTTGGTAGTTTAGTCTCTGCAACATGGATAAAATTACAAATGAACTGTTTGTTCTGGTGACAGGGTTTATAAGAGTAAATGTCATGGAGCAATTGGGTCAAATGACTGCCTGCTGTCAAGTAGCAACTGGAACTTGAACAACCAAAAAAAACCACATTTTTGTATTAATGATTAGCTAAAAAAAATTGTGATGAAATATTGAGGCAGTATCACACAACAGTGTAATGGGACACACTGCTGTATTGGTATTTTTCATTCTGATTTTAAATAAGAGCTGTTAATTGAAAACAGTTAGAAAACACTCTGATGGGGGTTTTTTGTTGTTGTTTTTGTCAAGTCTGTAATAGACAAATGTACCAGAGTAGTGTGAGCTAACAGGCAGAATCATTTTGAAATAGGATATCAAAAAGAGCGAGTGGGAATCTTACATTTTTTTCTGTATTCCTAATTTATTTGAAATGGCAAATAACCGTCTGATTTTAAACAGACAAAGTTGAATCAAAACGGGCTTTAACATACCTGAGCACCTGATTTTCAATGTAAGACTGCTTCTTTTACAGTGAACTTTCATCTGTTAAAAAACTGAACCGTCATTTTCTTCTATTTCTTTTCTGTTCTTTTTCACTGAAAAGCACCTGATGCTTTTTCCCGTTACCTGCATTGATCCAGCTCAGCTCTATATTTCCTAATGATTCTTCTGTAGTCTGCATAACCAGTCCTTCCATCCCCAGTGACTCTGTGCTTCCTTTATTGTGAAGTGTATCTCTGCTGCAGGGACTGCCTGAGGAGAAACTAGCCAGAATTGTTGACTGTTTAGAAGTGGTAAGAGTATTTCTCACAACTTACAGCTAACCCTTTTGTATGTATAGATTTAATTTATTTTGAATCTAAGTATGAAATAAGCACACATGATTGGTCTTTTATTTTACCAGGACTGTTTTGAAAAGGGGGAATACATCATTCGAGAGGGTGAAGAAGGAAACACTTTCTTTATCATCGCAAATGGAGAGGTGAGGTCTTTGCACAGTTGTCTCAAATATTCAAAATAAAGGATCAGATACTTACAAAATATTAATATAATACAATTATTACAATATTTAGGAACAGCCTGCCCAAAACTAAATACACTGCAACCCAACTTGAAGCCTTGAAACTTTATGCAGCCCAACAAAACCCTTATAGTACTATGCCATGATCCATAAAATATTTACCTCCAAAACAGGGATTTCTTCCTAGGAAACTTAAGTTTTCTTATGCAAAACAAATAGTTAACTATACCATGCAAAGACATAAGATGTTTTGACCGCATAAGATGGCATCAAAGGGCACAAGTGGCATCAGAATCCTAACTTAAAATTTGGTGGGGAAATCTTTGCCTCTCTATTTTCATTAATTATAATAAAACTCTTGCAAATGTAAGACATTCTGTTAAAAAGGAGCCTGTAAGACTTGAATTAGTGTGGATCATTGTCTTATTTTTTACAGTAAAGTGATGTATTGTTCATTCTGATAAACTTTTTTTTATGTAAAAGTTTTATTAGCTTTAAACTTTGAGCATTCAGCTGCTCAGCTCCCCAGTTATGGAACTCACTTCCCCCTGACCTCCACAGCACTGAGTCCTCACCCCTCTTTAAAACAAGACTCACAACTCATCTGTTCAAGCTCTCCTACTCCTTTTGATATTTTGTGTTGTCTATTATGTTTTCTTTGTTTTTATATCTATTTTTATACCTCCGTGATTCCGCCAAAAGAGTGAAATTTGCTTGTCCTAACTTTTCAAAATTAAACTTCATTTTTCATTCAATTTCAAAATAGAATTTAGTAATATACACATTTACTCATTCAAAATGAGTACTCGTCAATCTCAGGCTACTTTATTTAATTTTTTGCAACTTTCGACAGTTTATTATCATTGCAGTTTTTTCTCTGCTGTTACCAAAACTCAAATGCCATTTTAAAACTATGAATAAGTATAATTATAATGAGAATATCAACCACATACAATGTTTTCCCTTAGAAAAATAGTTAATTTAGAAGAAATGGTTGGTAACATGATGAAAACACTAATATTTATCACAAAAAACGACTTTTTTTTGCTGTTACTCTTTATTTGAGTAACAGCAATGAGGGTAGCAGCAATGAGTTTTTACCATTTAATTAGCAATTGTGTGAAATCTAGCCACTTAGCATCTATGCTAGTAGCTTGAGCACATGGAGCACATTCTTAAGATTTAACAGAATATTTTACTTTTGATATCAACAAATGTTGTCTTAGAGATAACTTAGGTAACAGGACTGAGTTTTTAGATTGACCATCTCTAAAACTGCTAATATATCATTAAATTTAAGGAAAAATAAAAGAGATAACTTACTTTTGGTCTTCCCATGACTTGCAGAAGACCTAAATGATGTCACTTCCTGCAGAACATGTCACTGGTGGAATGTTCCAGAATTTTAAAGAGGGGAATGTGTTTGGGTAACAGCAATGAGTGAAAACCTGGGGACAGCACTCAAATGTGAATTTTAACCAAAATATAATGACTTTTTTGTAAAACTTTTGTTTTAAAAGTGTAGATTGAATATGGAGTCACACTTAAATGAAAAAGAAAATTTGCTTTGGAAGGATTTTCTTCATGATGCATTGTAGTAAAGTGTAGTGTTTGGCTGTGGGGACAGGTAAGAAATGCTATGTATAAGTGTTTTGGATGCCATTTTAAAATATTAAAAAAAATATATATCTGTAATTTCTACAAATATTAATGTGTATGGTATTTAGTATAATAATAAAATATAATTTGTAATATATTACTACTTGTGTTTATACATTTAATATACAACAATATGCTGGGGACAGAAGTTTCACTCTTGGCGGAATCGCCCACCTATTTTAATGCACTTTTTATCTTTTGTAAGGTGACCTTGAGTGTCATGAAAGGCGCTCCTAAATAAAATGTATTATTTTTATTATTATTATTATTTGTAGCAGTAGTAGTAATAGTAGTAGTATTATAGCTTCTTATAAAATCTTCATGCAAGTTAGAACAAAAATGTCAGCCAGTTCTTCCATGAACACTTAGTCTTTTAGATTTTAATAAGCATCTCATTTGAGGGTGCTACAGTGCAGTTGGTGTGTTTGCCTCACACAAGAAGGTTGCTG
The DNA here is from genome assembly GCA_036419115.1 of Scarus forsteni. Classification (NCBI taxonomy): domain Eukaryota; kingdom Metazoa; phylum Chordata; class Actinopteri; order Labriformes; family Labridae; genus Scarus; species Scarus forsteni. The sequence goes on from JAZDUH010000060.1 coordinate 2,993,588, forward strand.
GTTCAAATCCTGTGTTGGACAGATCATTTTCTGGGGGTTTGTATGTTTATGCATGAGTGTATTCACTCTGGGCACTCTAGCTTTGTCCCATAGACTAAAAACATGCTTGTTAGGTGAGTTGGTGGTCCTATATTGCCCTTAGGTGTAGATTTGAGCCATGGACTGTAACAGAATTGGGAGTCTTGGGAGTCTTTCAAATGCTGTCAATGCTGAAATACTGCAGTGTTAAGTCAAACTTTAGCTCAATTTCCTCAGAGAAAGCGAGGCCATGTTCAAGCGGAACATAAGGCTGTCTGAGCGATGGCAACGCTGCATTCCCAAATCCGAAATCCTACAAAAACCAGTTCATTGTGTGCTCTGCCTCTCCCCCAAATTAGTGGCTTCATGTGATTGATAACTGCTTATAACAAGTGTTCCTCCCAAAGTGACATTGAGGTTTCTGCCTTTGTGTTTTCTGTTGGCAGGTTATCGTGACTCAGAGCACTGAGGGGTTTGCTGAACCACAGGAAATCAAGACTTTAGGAGTTGGAGATTACTTTGGAGAGAAAGCTCTGATCAGGTACAAAGCAAGTACAACAACAGACACTGGACTTTAAAATCCATTTTGAGGGTCTGTTTCTTTACTTTTTTTTTATCCGATTAATTAATGTGCTTATACCTTTATCTAATGTCTGTTTTACTGTCCTTAAAGCTTCTTATCTGTCTTTATTGCTGTTTTCATTGGGCATTGGCTGATGGCCGTCAAAGCACTTTGTAAGTTTTTATTTTAAAATTGCTGTGCAGCTGAAATTATTATTATCATTATTTTGTTTTATTATTATTATGCACATTATTCATGATTGTCAACCCAGCACACTGCTGAGTGTTTTCCAATCTGTGCCCAATGTAGATCTGCTATTAAGACAGTTATAGTCAACACATTAGATAAACTGTGAAAGATTATGTGGCCAAATAGAGAGAAAGTACAAAGGAAGAAAAAAGCTGGTCCTCTGATATAAGTTTTCACATTTCATGAGAAAATGATACCCTCCCTCTAAGACATGCAGAACATACTGTACCCTCAGCCCACAGTCGACAGTACAGAAGACACAGCTGTGTGACATGAACACACTCACCGCCCACTGTGTTTTGTTCTAGCTGGTTCTGTTGGATGATTTAGTTGACAGAGACACATGCTTCTTCATACTCATAAATAACAGCATGTACCTTTGGATTCACCCAGTGTTTGACTGCACTGTGTGTTTGTTTACAGTGAAGATGTTCGATCAGCAAACATCATCTGCAGTGAAAACGACACACACTGTCTGGTGGTGGACAGAGAGTGAGTAGCTGGATGACGTTTTATATGACGTTTCATTTACCATTGAACTAAGTGAACAGACCCTCAGGATAGAAGAGATTACATACTTAAATATACACTTTTTCAGAGTTATTAACTGTTCTGCTTTAGATACCTATCATTCTTTCACTTCCTTTTATGATTTATGCAGAAGATTGGACAAGCTTTTGAAAACATTAAAGGAGACATATCATGCTGATGCATGATTTAATACTTACATATAATATAATAAATTTGAAAACAAGACCTTACACTCCCTTAATGTTCAAAAAATGAGATATTGTATTTTTTCTGATATCCTAGAATGAGATTTGATGCCTCTGAAAATAGGTCATTGCGAGATGTCCGCAAGATTTAAATCGTCGTGACGACACGAGGTACCTTTCTTTTTATTGGAGTAATCTGATAAAACACTTCCTCCTCTGTGATGTCCGTTAGCCACAAAACCGTCACCGAGGAACACATCCGTCCAGCAGCAGTATATAGCTCCCTAGCTCACACTCACTCATTACCAGCTCTGGCCTGTAGGGGGACTCAATACGCGGTCGCTGCTTTGAGCCTGCCGGAAAATACAGTAGAAGAAGAAGAACAGGCTGGCTCTACCCCCGATAGAACTGACCAATCAGAGCACAAAGGGCTGTGACGTTGCGAGGTAACTGTAGGTTATCCTGAGATCCTCCTGTTTCAACGAGGGCTTCATAATGGCCTAAAATGAGGATTTTGAGAACGCTATTGTGGGGCAATGAAGGAACTAAGTGACTTGTACTGAGGGCAGAAATGCTTTACAGGCATCCTTGTCTGGCATAGTGAAAAGGAGAAACAAGCATGATATGTCCCCTTTAATATACCGACTCACGCTGTTTCGAAATTATTTAGATAATATGTCAAAGTTTTCACAAGCATCATCTTCCTGTCTAATACAAGCTCAAAAAAACACACATTTGGGGTGCGATCTTGGTTATGTAAAAAAAGCCACTCTTACAGCTCCCCATAAAGCCTTACATTTGATATATGATTTAAATATTGCATACTTGTGTTAGGCTGTATGGATATTTATTGTGTAGACCAGTGGCTCTCAAATACAACGGTTTCAGAACCAACCACAAACCTCTCAATGATACATAGTAATCCATATTCATGTATATTTTTTTAAACTTCACTTTTTATTACAGGTTTTACTTGAATATAGCAAAAATTAAGAAAACTGACTTAAAAAGAGAGACAGGTCTAAACACATATGGAAAGCAAATAATTATATTTGGTTTGGCATAACTCTTGAGGATTTAATAAACTCTGACAAGGTTAAAGGGAAAAACACTCATAAACATAATATATGGATGTTTTTACTTTCAAGGCAGCAGTTACTTCGTTTGATACTTTTTTTTTTGTTTTTTACAAGGATCACATTTATGACCAATTGTAAGCAGCTCTATGGACCACCATCTCAAAACCACTAATGAAGAACATTCTTGATAAATGTGGGTCACACAGCTGTTTTCAGTGGGTTATAAATTTGTACTGGATGGATACTAAGAATGTATGCATGTATACACAACAATATTAAGAAAACTTTCAAAAACTTGTTTTAAACTGAAAATGCTGTTGTTACTGGACACACGTTTTGAACAGGAATGAAGAATTTCAGACTGAATTCACCTTTTTATACCCAAATTTGAGCTGCTCACTGAGCTTCAGTCATTAGCCAGTACAGGCACAGACTAACCAGAGTTATTCAGCAGACATCTCCCACTGTAGTAAACAAAGCTATTACCTGTTCAACAGAAATCGGCTATCTCAGCGTCAGTTTTCAGTCTCAGATCATTCTGCAGCTTTTTCCACCAGTCGTACGGTTCTCCAATGTTGAGTCTCCGTTGGGACTTGTATTGCTCATATTTCTTCCTTACTTCAGCCTTTTCCTCGAAACTTTTACGTTTCCTTCCCTTCGGTGTGGAGGGTAACAGAAGCGGCCTCCTGGTTTCGGTGCTGGTCTTCTCCAGCTCCATGACGCTTCAGTAGCCGTGCAGCTAGCTGCTCACCGGTACATGAGGGAGGTAGTGGGGAGGAGGCGGGACCATGGGCGGGAGGGTGCGGAGCAGGGGAGACAGGGGATTGGATGGACTCATGGACCAATCTGAACCGCGGGGAACGGCGGTTCGGATTGGTCAACTAGTATGCCGCTTTGCAGCGGATATAATGAATGGATTTTTTTCATTCTTTTTGGTCTTTATATTGCGTAGATCGGACCATAGGACCATAACGGCCTTATAAACTGTGTTATTAAGATGTACCAGGCTTCCAAATCGTAGACCATAGCTTTAAGGACAATTTTTCTGTTCTAGATGCAAGTAAATAACTATCAGTAGACATCTTAATCAATAAATATTTTTTCTTGGGTTTTTTTTTGTAAAACCGTAAATTTAAAAATTAATTGATAGCAATGTTAATGGGATTTTAACATTAAAACTATTATTTCAGTTAAAGAGCTTCCACCTACTGATGAATTAACCATTACTATAAATACCAGTGGTGTTAATTTAGGGCAGCTCTGGCTTAAAACTTAAATTCAGTGGCTGTCAGATGCATTCAAACTTTCCATATGTTGGTCATCATAAAATCCATATGTTTAAGAGTGATGCTATACATTGATGATTTTTTAAATGAAATGGCTCATATATAAGTATGGCAAGAACATTTGCTATGATATATTCATCCATCTGTTAATGTTAAACAGAAACAAATTAGGAAATCATTAGTTGTTGTCAGTTAGTGTACCCCAGATATGGAATATGTCTTTGCTCCCAATTTTCAGCAATTTCAACCAAATGGTGGGAACATATGAGGAGCTTCAGGCGTATCTGAAGGAGTACGTGGAGGAGCTCTCCAGGAGTGATGAGAGGAGAAATGCTCTGTGAGTAAAGGAGGACAAACGGTCCTAACCAACATGTGCATGAGATGTTTTTACCAGACTGTAATATAATAACATTTCTGAGTTATTACATGGTGTTTAGAGATAACATGTTTACAGGTTTTGTTCTAAATTAGCCCTGCCACATCTAAAGGTGGAGCTGTTGTTTTTCTCTGACAGACCGTACTCGCCTCAGATTGACTCAGCAGAGGCTCAGGAGTTGAGGAGGCTGAGGGACAGGATCAGTCTGCTGCCTCAACACCAGCCATTTCTGGAGCTCGAGATCATAGCCACGCTGGGCATGGGAGGATTTGGACGAGTGGAGCTGGTAAGCTGCAGACACATCACAATGGCCCTCAAGTCATATTTAATCAGTCAGCCATGCTGATACGGGAGAGATTAAGAAGCTGCAATGACTTTATGTTGTTCTTATCCATTCAGCTCTTTATCATTGTTCTGTACACAAAGCAGAATGTTTTGGGGACTTTGCAAAATGTGTAATATGTGGTTACTGGAATGTTCTGCTCTATTCCTTTTCAAAAGGCATCATATCATATCATATTTCAGATCTACGGATGCATTTCGTATCATATTGCATTTTATCATTTGCCATTGCTTTGCTAACCTGATACACAAGATGGACTGTTTGATATGTATCTCGCTAATCCATCTGTGAAAGAGTCCATAGAAAGAGTTTGGTAGGGCAGGACCTTTGTGTGTGTTTGTGTGTTTGGTGGGTGATTGGATGATCATTCCATCATTACATTCATTATTGACCAATCAGATAAAGTAGGAGGTCAGCTTTTGAGACATTTCTTAAAACAAACTGTCAGCAAAACATGTCAAAGGTGGACTTTCTCTTTCTGTTGAGGAATGCTCTCAGCTTTTGCCCTTCCTCCTTTCAATGTCTTGGCCAATCTAATAACGTAGTAGGTGGGCACGACTGTGGCATATAGTAGAAAATGTCACCTTTTACATGGACTTAACTAAAAATTTATGAAAATGTATTTTCTAGTAAGAAATGCTTCGAGTGTTATTTGTTTTTCATTTAAAGGCCCTGTGAGGAGTTTCTAAGTAATTACAAAAAAGTCTCACTTTTAGATATCTGCCTGACTGAAATACACACTTTAAGATGAGTTTTATAGCATCAAAATAGGTTATCTATAAATGCTATTCCTTAGCTTCGTGGTCGGGTCGGACAGGGCTGGACTGGCCTGGATACTCCACTTCGGGAACAAGACATTTAAAACTAAAGCAAATTTATATTATTCAGACTAGAGCTGAAACGATTCTTCGAATATTCGCGAGTACTGGGTTACAAAATATCCTCGAATTAAATTTTGTGCCTCGAAGCCTCGTTTAATGTATAATTATACATATAAATATATATCTGGACTACTATATAGTGCATGGTGTTTGACACGGACGGTCATTTCTGTGGCACACCACACCTGCTACCTCCGCTGCTGCGCGGCTTGTACAATCATGAAGGAAGAGAAAAGAGAGGGACAGAAAGGAGAGAGTCCACAGAAGAAATGGCAGAGAGTGTCCCAAGTGTGTGGTCACTACAAGAAGGGACGAAAAGAAAACACAGTGCACTGTGTCTGATGTCAAACAGAATTAGCCTAGCACTTAGCTTAGCATGATAGCATGCCGTTAGGGCTGCAACTATTACTATTACAGCATTTTAAATATGCTCATCACAGACATGCGTCCTCTTTCCATGGTGGAGGACACAGGATTTAAGAACATGATCAAGGATTTCAATCCAAACTACACAATGCCCTCCAAAACACACTTCACTAATATAATTGCAGAATTATATTACTGCTTTGTAATCAGTATTGTATTGGCTTTGTTTTAAGCCAGTACTGGTTTAAACTTTGAAAGTTGTTAAAATAAAAACCCTTTTCTGAGGAATAAACGGCATTTGGTTGCTCATTTTGAAAGCCCTAACATGTTGCATTGTATACAATTGATTTATTTGTTTAAAAACAAAAAAGTATATTTTGTTAGAGTACTCGAGTACTCGAAGAAATAATTGACAGAGTACTCGATTCCAAAAATACTCGATAGTTGCAGCTCTAATTCAGACATGTCTTAGAGCACCGGGCTGTAAGTAGCTACAAAACAAAACTACGATACAAAGTTTTCCAAAAATTGCTTGTTGTCACACATCAAAAACTACTGCTACGTAACTAGAAAGAGATACATTACCTCGTCGCTTTGCGTCCTGTAAGTTGTTGAAAAAGGGAGTTGTAAAGCAATGCAGAGCTCTAAAGAAGGTCCGAGCTGCATTTATTAGCAAACAAACACACGCTTTGGCTTGGGTCACGTCTTTTGGTGCGTTCGAGTTGTATTCAGAAGTGGGCTTTTCCGGGTTCCAAGTAGGAAACTGCAAATGAAACGTTCCCCAAAGTTGGAATTTCCTACTGGGAACTCGGTGAAACCTCGCCACCCCCAAGCTAACAGCAGCTAACAATAGCCTGGTTGATCGGCATGTTTTTTTCTGACTTCAACTGGAACGCCAATAAGTCGGAGATGAACTCCCAGTTCCGAGGTTACTGGACCGAAGCATTACGACTGTCGCCGCGCGTGCTCATGGGTAGCAGAGTCTTAATGTCGCCTGTAATAGATTCTCCTCATAGCACCTTTAATAAGGAAATGTGGTCCAGATCTGCCACTGAGGCTGTTAGCATTTATGCTAATGTCTGTGGGAGCAGTAACTTCCTGCTGTCATTTCACTTGTTGCTCTCATTTCTTCCTGCTAAAATGGGTGCTGATTGGACCATCCTGCTCTTGGCTGCTTAGATTGAAGCTTGGCAAAATGGATTTGTCTTATAACTAGGCCTGGAAAGGGATGGAACATTTCCAGAAACTACAGGGAAGTTAAGCAGGGAAATTTGGGGGAAAAAAAATCTGAAATATTTCAAACATTTTACAGGAATTATGGAAATTTTGGGTAATTTATATGAAATGTATCTAATCCAAACATAAACATAAACATGTTGTGTTTTGGTAGGCAGACATGGATGCGAAACACGAAAAATAAAACATTGCATTTCAACAGATTGTTGTCAACAGGCTCAGATGTGTGTCCTCAAAAGTGCAGAGTTTGTGGCCTCAATACTAAATCTGGTTGTTTAAGTCAAGATTGTGCTTAAATATTTTCCCCAACTATATTTAAAATCCATGACAAGAGCCAATGTACAGTAATTTCCACGTTTATTTTAAGTTTCAAACTTTGAAAATTCCCAGAAATTTTGCAACTGAACTCGTTACAGACACTGAATCAAGCTGATCCATTTGCACTGCAAGGCTATTATATTGCATATGTAGTAATATTTTTTTTTACAATAACAAGAAGTGTAGTACTTTTACTTCTAAAACAATATTAAATATTAGCTTAGCATATATAAGTGAATTAAATGAGACATCTGATATTTTTTTCCATCCAGTCCTGGTTCATGTAATTTGAATATTTAAGATCAGGAGATCCGTATTTATTCTTAATTAAATGTACTTACCCATGCACTCTGAAAGGTAGTAATGAGATTGGGGATGAGGTGAGTTTTTAAGGTTTGGATCTTTAAATTATAAATTACAGAAGATTGAACTTGATCTTAATGGCATGAGGAACAGCTTCAGCCTATTTCCAAGGAATAGCGATAACATTTTTCATAAAATAATTTCAAATTATAATATAAATTATTTAACGCCACATAATCACCTAGTAAGTGTCTGTTTCTGTTTGCAGATGTTCATGAAGGTCTTATTTTCTGCCTCTTAGGTGAAGCTAAAGGATGAAGAGACCACATTTGCTCTGAAGTGCATCAAGAAAAAACATATCGTGGACACCAGACAGCAGGAGCACATCTACTCAGAGAAAAACATCCTTCAGCAAACAAACTCAGGTTTTATCATCAGGTATGAACCACACGCAGTGATGAACATTCATGTTGAATAAAGGAGAAGAAAAATATATAAATGAACCAAAGGATCAATCTCTCTGAGACCTCTTGTGCACTTGGAAGGAGAAGCAGACACAAGAAGAGCTGGTCACTGTGTTTGTTTCTCAGAGATGTTGCTAGGACACCTGCTGTGAGAATGCTTCTGACCACTGCACTGAGATTTATCTGGACTCTAAAATAACAAAGACCTTGTTCAAGCAGTCTGTTGACTGTCAGTCCAAAAGAAAAGTTCAGCTAAAATGTCATGTTCACTCTTCTATTTATTTTAAATACACAGCCCTGTACTCATGACATATTAGTTCAGAGCTTTCACATTATATTTGACTGGGTGTTGAGCTAAAATAAATCATAGTTAAAGATAAAAATATGATGATTATTCGACATTGGACGGTCCTAAGGCAGGTAACATCTCAGAGTCATAATATTGTTCCTGTTCTGGCATATAAAATTCCTCACATGAGGCAGAAGTCACTATTTTGATGAGTGCAGCACAATCTTACATTAAAAATCTCTTGTATTTGTGTTTCAGGTTATTCAGGACATTTCGGGACAGCAAGTACGTCTACATGCTGTTGGAGGCGTGTCTAGGGGGAGAGCTGTGGACTGTGCTGCGGGACATGTGAGTGTAGGTCTTTTTCATACATTATCAGAATTGTTAATAAAACCATGAAGGAATTTTTGGTTTGATTTTACTTACAAACAAACACAGTCACATGCCTCTTTCTTAGGTATACCTGTCAGATAATACAAGTAGCAAAATAGCCAATCACATGGCAATAACTCAATACATTAAAGGTGTAGTCAGCGATCTTCTTATCTTCTGATCTAATGCACTATTTGTCAAAGTCACCGTATTTCTCCTCTCCATCCACAAGATGTCACCACTGACAGCATGTTAATAAAAAAGTTCGGTTTCAATACACAGCCTTGGCTCTGAATTTCAGCAGGTAAATACTGTGGCTCGGAGCCGAGTCACCAAAACAGGGTACACCCCCCCACATTCAGGGGGCGATCACACTCATGCACAGATCAGACAGAGGGGGGAGGGGGAGTAGTAGGTTCCGCAGTGTGCGCAGTTAGCGTAAGAGAGAGATACAATATGTGCAGTAGCAATGGCTGAAAAACAGCCCAAAAGAAAAAGGTCAGAGGAGTGAAAAGTGAAAAAGAAGGGTTAAGACCATGAAAGAGCGAAGACCCGGGTCAACATTGGTGTTGCTTTCCGACGGTGGAGGGAACTCCGCATATCAAAATACCTGAAATCGGATGTGGATGTCGCCGTCTGTCTGCTGGATAGGTAAGCAACATTAGCTTTGTAGTGCTTCACATTACAGTAACAGCCGTCGGGCATTCATCTTATTGTCTGATCTGCCAGAATGTACTGTTGTTGTGATATTATCGATAATGGCAGTTCTACGGCCGTTTCCATGACGATGCACGTCCATCAGCTTTCGGGGGTGGAGCCAGGGGTGAGGTATAAAGGGAAAGGCGGGTCTAAATTTGTTTATCAACAACCTCTCCACTTGCTTTCTTCCACATTGCTGACTACACCTTTAAGGCATGATGACATGGTCACAAAGATCTGCTGAAGTTCAACGCAATAGCTCAGTTCAATCCATGCCAAGAGTTTTGTTACTGAAAGATTGATAAAGACAAAAATGTCCACAACTTTAGTAGTTTTTCTTTTCCTTTAACAAAAACACCTGACTTCCTCTGAGTTCTATGTGATACACAGACTACACTTTGTAATTAATTAGTTGATTTCTTTTTTTGACCTGACAGGAGTTATTTTGAAGATGGCACAGCCAGGTTCTGCACCGGTTGTGTCTTAGAGGCGTTTGATTACCTCCACACCATGGGCATCATCTACAGAGACCTCAAACCTGAAAACCTGCTCCTAGATGCTGAGGGTTATGTCAAAATGGTGGGTAACTTGTTGAAATGTATTTTGGAGTTATGCCTTTTATTGACTGTGATACATTTAAATCATCTGCCTTAACTTCATCTTTTCCTCATTCTTTTGTTTTTTTCTTCAGGCAGATTTTGGTTTTGCAAAGAAAATTGGTCGTGGTAAAAAGACGTGGACTTTCTGTGGCACTCCAGAATATGTGGCTCCAGAGGTCATCATGAATAAAGGCCATGACTTTGGAGCTGATTGTTGGTCTTTAGGAATCCTTATATTTGAGCTGCTTACTGGAAAGTATGTGATCTGTTCATTAGCTAAGACCTGCCCTTCATACACCAGAGTTTCCAGTTTTTTTTTTTGTTTGTTTTGTTTATTGAGACATTCACTTTCTAGTATATGAATTAAATTAAAATTATTTTTGACTTATGTAACCATTCAAATAACCTGGACTTGTTGAGATCCTTGTCTGTCATCAGGCTGATTCATCTTGCTAAGTTTCAAGCTGAAATGATTGTGCGTAATTGTTTCCTGTGCACAGGAAATGAATTTTTTAAGAGCAAAAAGGCAGTATCTATGTGGGTTAGGTGTGCCGATTGCAAGTTGTGACTGCAAGCTGTGACCAGCCAGTAATGAAAATGACATACAGAAATTTGTATTTTGTCATTTGTAAGTCTTAGCAATTTTTACTTCATCCTGAAATAGATTGGGAGTTGTTACTCAAAGGTATAATAGTGTATTATCAGCACAGCAGTTTGAACTAAGTGAAAAATGACTGATTTATTGACCTAATGAACATTTTGAATGGTGATCAATGAAATTTATAATGTTAACTCTTTGGTTGCCACAATAGTAATGTTAAACACAGCAGTTAAAGCTACTTTTGTTTTATAAGCCTTGAGCCTTTAGAGCATTAGTCATATATTCATGTTGAAGCAGATTCATAAAAAGCAATGGTAGTACACACTGATGTTCAACAACTGAAATTCAGGTTTAAAATGGTTTAGTTTTTGGTTTTGTTAAAGAATTAGCCTTTGTTATGATCTCACAAAAATGATCAGAGTGTTTTTGAAGTACTAGTAACAAAGTGCATGATTATATTGTCTAAAATGATACTGTTGAAAAGGTAAAGCATAAACTTACTGTAGGCATACATAAAGTTGTGGAAGTGATACACCTGTAGTGAACAGAAGAAAATAAAGCCTATTTTTCTTTCAGCCCACCATTTGCTGGCACAGATCCCATAAAGATCTACACCATGGTCCTTCATGGTATTGAGAAGGTGGACTTCCCAAAGAGAATCAGCAAACGTCCGGATGACCTGATTAGGAGACTCTGCAAGTACGCCCCGTCACCAAGTGTGATCAGATAGGAGGTTGACACGGATCAGTCACTGTTCATTAGACAGATAATGAGTAAATTATTGTGTATTACTGCTGTGGAGACCAGACACCATCACTCAGGTGCATGGGTTTTTTATCATAATTTTGTTCCACCAGAGCTACAGTTGCACTGATAATTTGTTATTTCTGTTGCAGATGTGTCAGGAGATACTTTTGCTTGGTGCCGCTGTTTGATTTGTTGATTAGTGACTGAGACTATCAACTGCTTAGTTAATCAAATTTGTATGCTGGTTCCCATTCTGTTTGTGTAAACACAGAGCATCCGGTGGGTTATAAAAGAATTATGAATAATCTTTCTATCACCTACAGGCTAAACCCAGTAGAGAGGCTGGGAAACAAAAAGAACGGCATCATTGACATCAAGAAACACAAGTAAGTATTCTTTTGATATCAAATCAGTCTATCAGAGCAGTACGTGTTTAAAAATGTTTCAACATGAATCTGAAAACTTGAAAGCTTAAAGAATTAGACATAAAAATATATGTGTATGTGTGGTTATGGGATAAACATGAAAATAAATATATATTTCTAGTAAAGTATCTGACTATGATTATGGAGGCTCAAAATACAACTGTTCTGTTCCAATTGTTGCATCTTTAGGTGGTTCCAGGGCTTTAACTGGGAGGGTCTGAGGCGTCACAAACTTTTGTCTCCACTGAAGAGAGAGGTGAGCATGAACATGCATAGACTGACAATGCAGTGCAGCTGCATCTGCCTGATTCAAAGGGCTCTAATTTCGTAGACCAGGCGCAAGCGCAGGTGCACCTGCCCTGCACCGGCCTTCGCCACGTGGACAGGGTGTGACCGGCGCACTTTGCAAGTTTCCTGCAGTGCCAAGAGAGACGCACTCCAGGAGCAGAGAGGCGCATCCACGCCTCCGTCCCTGCCCCTCTGCGCAAGTGCCAGAGAAGGAGGAGAAAAGGCGTGAGTGGGTTTAACACAGCCGAGTGCTGTCTTCACCAATCAAATGACCGCCTCTCCTTGCCTTTAAATGTGCTGTGGCCGAGGCGCAGCATCTGATTGGTCTGAATGATCCCCGCCACCGCGGGAAAATTGTGCTGGAAAGACCCAGTAGCGGAGACGGTCAGAGCCACTGTCCCTTCAGAAGGAGAAGGGACAGCGGGGCATGCATCATAGGCCACGAAGCGCATCACCGTGTGGGCCAGCTCCCGGGACAGATTTAATCTGTTCCTTTGTTATTAATAGGAGTATAAAATTAAGAGACAGTTACACAGCAGCCTTAACCATTCATAATGCTTGTGATCCACCTACACTCCTGGTTTGTCATTGCCAAATAGCAGAGCCTTTAGGGATATACCGTATACGCTCCCGGTGTCTCCGCCTCATCCTCCTTGCAATAATGTACTCCATCTTTTTAGATCACGTTAAAAATAAAGACTAAAACAGAGAAAAATGGGAAATCACAGTTAAATCCTAAGTGACATACATTTATTTTCTCTCCTTTTTCTTCGTCTTTTTTCTCCCTCTTTTCTTTGAATTTAATGAAATGAGAGAGGCCAGATATATACTCAGTGTCAGATGTTAAGGCTGTTTATTGTTGACTTGTAAGATGTGCATCAAACTTTCAGATGTCGTCAGGTTAAGTTTCCATTATGACAGATGGCTTTAATCTGACATTGCTGAGATTGTTTATTGCATTAAAATGTGCTTAACACTCTGGAAACCTGCCTCTGAGGCTTTGTTGACGTGTGCGTACTTGTGCGCCTGTCACCAAATTACAGCTGCGGATAGTGCGCTCCGCTTGCGCCGAGAATAGACCATAGAGCTGGCGAGCTTTCAGCCCACCTTCACAGTTTTTTGGCACGAAATTGTCACTGCGCCAACCTGAATCTGTCGGCACCTCCCCCTGGTGCGCCGTCACACCCATCTCTGCGCAGACGGTCTACCAAATTGTCAAATTGGCAGCGCACGGCGGTGCGCCGGATGAAATTAACACTACGCGGGGTGCGCCAGGCTTGCGCCCCCTGCGCTGCGCCACGAAATTAGGGCCCAAAGTCTGCAATCAGACGGATTCATCTTTGATATAAAGCTTCAAGCTGGAACAATTAAGCATGCAGCTTAGCTTAGATGCTACCTGCTTTAGTAGCAATTTTAGTTGAACTGGACATTTCTACATAAATGAAGAACAAAGAACAACATTGGAAGATTTTGTCAATGGAAAAGATAGAGTATGTTGGCTCCCTTTCAATGGGTTTTGGTGAAAGTTTGTTGTGCAAATTGACTTGTGTTCTGTACAGAACTTTGCAGCAGAAGCATGTACGTACTTTATCATCTGACTGGGTCATAATGAATTTCATTGAAGAAACAATTGTCTAATCACATTTTCTATGTATGTTTAAAGATTCTCCCCTTCCCTTTCAACTTCCTATGAGCTGTTTACCAAACCGACGGGTGAAATAATTATTATGCTGCGTTCCATTTACCTCGGAACTGGGAGCTGGGAAATGGGAGTGACGTCATCTCCGACTTATCTGCATTCCAGTTGAAGTCGGAAAAAAAACGTGCCGATTGACCAGGCTATTGTTAGCCGTTGTTAGCATGCCTACGTTGTTGTTCACAAATTTCACATGAAGAATGTGATTATCACTATGGCAGCATTTTTGTAAATGTAAGTCTAACAATACTATGTATACAGCTGATTTAGAGCAACACACACTAGTCAGAAGTGCAAATAAATTGATTATTACAGGAGCTAAATAACTGTTCACACTGGGGGCATCCATCTTTGATCGTCAACTCGGGGGTGGTGAGGTCTCCCCGAGTTCCGAGTAGGATATTCCGACCTCGGGGGGCGTTCCAGATAAAATTTCCTACTCGGAAGTGGGAAATTCCGACCTCCGACTACAACTGGAACGCACCATTACTGACCATCAATTAACCACAGCTGTAATGAAAAAAATGTTGCCAGCTTTTATTGTATTTTTTGCCAATGAGTAGTAGTTCAGTCAGAGAACTTTCATTTCTTCTTAAATCTTTTGCAGCAGCTCTATCTCTTTGATGAGAGTTCAAGTTAAACCACCTGCCAGGGTCTACAGAACTCTGCTGGGGTGGCTGAGGGTTGAAAGCATGAGTGCATCAGTTATGTACGGCATGGCTGGTAAAGTTTAGGAACAGGGTGGAACTCTTGCTGCTTAAATAGCACACTAATTAGTAAGCCATTGGCCACAAGATCTGATAATGACATGCCTGCTGTGAAATCAGTACAGCTCATTTGTCAGCCAAGCCTAGCTCACAGGCATCACTGAATATTACGTATGAAATAATCCAGCTCTGTCAGTAAGAACAGGTGAATGAAACCCTCACAGATTGCTCTTGTTCTTGCAGCTGAATGGACCGCTGGATCACAGTCACTTCGACATGTTTCCTCCTGAAACAGAAGAACCTCCAGATGAGGTGTCAGGCTGGGATAATGACTTTTGAGGACTCTATTTATATAGGAAGACAATGGAGGACTCGAGTTGAGACGCATCAGTGAATGATCAAGTTGGATTTGAAATTCTTGTCACAGCCACTGTCTCGAGATAAGGCTAATGCACATGGTTAATAAAGTAAATGACTAATTACCTGTTAGGAAAGTTACTGCCACATTTGATTCAGTATCTGTACACAGTAAATAAACCTAGCACAGTACATAAGGGCTTCTGTACAACTGGATGTCAATGTCCTGGAGTTTTTGTAATTCCTATTTTAAAAGCAGACCTATCATAACTTCCATAGTCTTAGTAAGGTCTTTACTCATCAGCACCTAATGTTTTAGTCTTTATAATAGCTAAAAATCAAGTTATCCATACTTAAACAGCATTTTGTGAACACCTGCTGACCAGGCTAACCAATCAGTAATTGCTAGTGCTGTTATGAGAACACCCAGTTGTGTCATACAAGGGATGCATGATGTTGTTGGCATGACACCCCAGCACTGATCTACCCAAACACTTTCATGTTCACTCAATGATTGTTCTGAGTTTATGTGTGAGTTGTTCGCTTGTATCAGCAAACAGATCCACACCCATTTATACCCATTTTCACACCACTGATGCAGCACAGAGAGCTTGAGGTTTAGTATCTTGCCCAAGGACACTCTGATGTGGCAGCAGAAGCTGGGATCAGTCTCTTGACACCCCTATATGCTGCCTTTATGGAGACAGTTTTGAGTTTTTGAAGTGGGGTTGCTCAAGGCTCAGGACGCTAGTAATTGCAGTATATGGTGCCACCAAAAAGACCCATAATAACCCCACTCTTGGGGTAAAACTACCCAAAATGTATGAAGGCCAAACTAGACACTACAGAAAGAACCTTTACTGCATTTCACTCCTCCTTGACGAAGCCCCCAGTTTTTAGAATTGTTGTGTGATACAACAGAGGGTATATGTCCCTCTCCAAAAGGATCAAGAAACACTGACTTCACTAATACTTAAGTAAAATGAGTCATTTTTACTTCAGTAACAATGGCATGGTGTTAGTTGTGGGAGTGCACAGAGAGGAAGAACTTTTGCAGATGTAGTCACAGGTACTAAGAGTGATATAAAAACAATTGGGGAAACTGAGGAGCGAGACAGATCACAAGGTACCAGGTGGTGAAGAAGAATGACACGTCCTCCAGCTTATGAGTACTTTGCAAAAATGTTTCTAATGGACCTAAAATGGGCACTACAGTACTACTTACTGTAGTATCTAGCCAAGCCTTAGTTCTACCCAAAGCATGGGGTAATTACAAAAATTTCAGTGGCACCATGCACAGCTTTGTATCAGCAGCTATCAACCATACCAAGCTATGTCTCCTAAGCAGCAGCGCAAGTCAGTTGCTTCATAAGCAACTTTTTTAATGCCCTGGGCTACTAGCATCCCCACACTGAAAAACCCAAACCATAATATCATCAGAATGTATGAATGTACCATAATGCATAACCTTCTCATGCTGTCTACTTCTAATATTTATTATTGTCACTATAGAACAACTGACTTTTTTTTAAGTTAGTTTCGAACAGAAAGTATCAGAACAAAAACAAAAGGTCAGTGTTTCTCAACTGGAGAATTCAAACTAATGAGAAAAAACTTGGTATCATCTTTAATGAGTTCAAAAATATCAGAAAACCTTTTAAGAGCAAATGTCCAATCACGTGCATCCCTGCATTATGCTTTCATTTATTGCGCCATGGTGTCCCCTTTAATCCACTCTTCTTCCCCAAATGTCTGCTTTGATTCCCAAAGCAGAAGTTAAATGATGTAAGGTAATTTTAGATTAATGAACCTCAAAAGGGCTTTATCCTTACCTATATCTATGGATCATTTCAATTTTCAATGTGATGTGTGTTAATTATGAAATAATATTTAATGTGGTATCTAATAAAAGAAACTAATACTTGTTCAGTCTTTTTTTATTTATTATAGTTATTAAGTCATTTTCCTTTTATCTGATGCATTGTTCTATGATCCAACCCCATGTTGAAGTTCAAGCTTTGTTTTTTAAAGAGACTTGTGAATTAAATCTGTCAACTGATTTATTTTACATGATTTTTCTTAAAGATAAGTATAACCTGCATACATTTAATGTGATGACTGTTAAGTTTTATGCAGGATTAAGACATTTGGTTTGAAAGTGTGCATGATGCAGCAGTCATCAGTGTTTTCTATCTTTCAGTTTATATTGAAAATAAAATGCTTGCCATCATTGCCCTGCTGTTATTTAATGTTTGTGTTATTTCAATCAATGCTTATCTTGCCTCTCAAAGGTCTCAGACGTCTGCTCTTTTGTCTCTGTATCTACTTCCCTCCTGTAGATTTATCTCAACAGCTCCTCCATCCTCCGTCACCATGACAACAATGGCAATTTTGAACAACAAAGAGGTTTGATTGGTGTAAAGTGCCAACAATCTCAGTGGTCATGCCTAATGTACTTTAATGTCTGGGTTTACTGACAACCTGCTAAACAATACCCCCCCTTTTTTGTCTTTTTTTTTCAGTAAGGTTTTTTTTATCTTTACTCAGCAAATCAGATGTTTCTATGGACATCAAGCCTCTCTGCATGGCAGTCATGTTTTTATGTAGGATGTTTAAACTTAATCTGTGTACAGCACTCAGCCCGTTGTTGCTTTAAAGAGCATTTTAGACCTGTAAGAGAGTTTTTGAAGTTAGAAAAGTAATTTATATTTTTATTGTTTTACCTTTGAACAAGCATGCATGGTGAGAACATGCAAACTCCATTCAAATGGGAGATAAGTGACACACAGGGTTTGAACCACCAACCTGTGAGGCAGAATTATTCATTGTAGGACCAGAGACCAATCCTTGAGAAGAAACAAATTGGACTAAAGGCTAGAAGTGTTCCAACAGCAAAAACCACTACCAAGGCATTTAAACCACTGTTGGAAAAGCTAGTGTCAAAAATGTGGAAACTGCCCTCTCTTACGCTGTAAGGATATCCTCTGAATATTGGACCTGCAGCCGGATTTGGGTCACCACCAAAATCATGTCAGTTCTTCCTTGTGTCATGACCAACATTTTCTAAAAATGTCAAAAAATCTGTTGAACTTATTGGGCTATTTGCAAAAATGTGGAAAACTGTCCTACCTCACAATGCTAACATCCTTTTAAAAAATCCTGGATCCCCAGATCCTAGATTATTTTATTCAAAAAGAAAGAAGCATAACCTCCTTGGTGAAGATAAATTTGTAAACACTATTTTTTTGTACTTGTTGGTGTAGGGGGGAGGATTCTCCCATACTGCTGTATGTTGATATACCTTAGATGAGATTCTTGCAAGGAGGACATAAAACTCATGGATTACATTAAAAACAAAATTTTTGTTGGGTTTGTTGTTTCTGTCTGTTTGTTTGGAGGGGCTGTCTTTTGGGCTGGGGGGGTCATAAACGTTTTAGTTCAAAAAGCATCGCTGTACAGAGCCATCACTGAAGACAGCACTTAAAGTAAAACACTTTTATATTAAAAATAGTCTCAACCCAGCTCCACGCTCACCTATCAAACAAAAACCTTTGTGAACTGATGTAGTCTGATTTTTGCCTTTTCCACATCACAGAAACAGCCTCAATTAAAGTTACATTAAACTCCTCTTTGAGTCTGTAAACTTATCTCATGCTCTGCTTTGGACACTGTTTGGTACTTACTCTTCTTGACAGACTTATTACCTCCGCCAAGGAGGTTATGTTTTTGGGAGAGTTTGTCTGTCTGTCTGTCTGTCTGTCTGTCCATCTGTCTGTGAACAAAATAACTCAAAAACTAATGGATGGATTTTGATGAAATTTTCAGGAAATGTTCAGCATGGGAAAAGGCAGAACTGATTCAATTTTGGTGTTGATCTGGATCAGCGTCTGTCCGCCATGATGAAAAATGAGATTTTTGTGAATAACTACTGAACTGAAATAGATATCATTATGAATCCAATATCTACTGGTATGTTTTCATGGTCAAGGAATCTAAATATTTACATGAAATAAAGGTAGGACTAATATTTGTGGTGAAAATCACAATATGGGTGAGGACTGTGGTGCTGGCAGAGGTCTGCGCTCTTCGAGGTCTTTTCTAGTTTCTATTGGTATCTCACACACCCCTTGCCACACTCAGTTCATCCAACTCAAATCCTTCAAGTCACTGCCTTTGTCCTTCCTTTTATCACCCATCTTTGCCCGCATGGCCAGATGCTCAGTAAATTTAATGTCAGTTCTCATTGCTACAGGGATGTCACTGAGCTGTACCTGTCCACTGGGCCAAACTCCACCTCCCCTGCCACTTGACTCACAAATGTCTAGGACATTAAATCCTTAACAAACTCAGTTTTTTTCTCACCTTTGACAACTCTCCACTTTCTCCTTTCCCTCAGTGCAGTCTCATCTGTGACAGCACTCTATCTTTCCAAACTCATATAAGTGATGTCACACAGCCTTCATACTCCCATCCATCATGCAGCACTCCAGCCACACTTCACACCCCAGATACATCTCATATTGAACTTTGGCAACTCCCTTTTTTCGGTCTCCCTCAGAAATCCCTTCATACATGTCAAATTGCCAGAACTTCCTCCATTAATTGCATTAGTCCTTCTTTTTCTACAGCAGATTCACTGGCTCTTGATCAAATATTGCACTGACTTGAAGATCTTTCCTCTTACTTTCAAGGCCATCCTCATCTTTACCCCTCTGTACTTTCCTTATCTTCTGCATATCAACCTGAACCTTTAGATGTTCTGCCACCGCCCTCAATGTGCATCTTGCCCGCCTGTCCAGAATGGGATCCTTTAAACTCCCACCTACCAAACCTTTGGAACATAGTGTAGTTTTCTGCCTCTGTGACAGATAGCACTGTTTTGTGAAAGAAAATAAAAATCCTAAAAAGTGGAGATAGAAGGTTTGTGCCCAATGACTATACAATTTTATCGCTTGTTTGTTTTGTTTTTTGATGCATATTTTTATTTTCTTTATAACCAGGGCTTCGAGTGATCTATATTTAGATGTGAAAAGGCTTGTTCATCATTGATCTGTGTGCAATTTGTATGGAACTCTGTGAGAATTAAACTGTTTTAAAGCCTTACTTTTGACCAAAATGCAAAAAAAAAAAAAAAAAAAAGAAGTTAATATAATATGTAAAAGGAAATCTTACCATAAAGTTTTGATAATAGCAACATGCTTCTCCTTGACACAACCATAAGGGGGCTAATGGGATGAAGTCATTTTGAGCTGTAACTTTTGATGTGTCAGAATTATTGTAGTGCCAAAGGTTTTCACTAGGGTGCAATTGATAAGCGTGCACTATTTGAGCAAATGTTTTACCATGTGGTAATGCTTTAGGTCTCAGAAATGATATATTAAATACAATAGTATGATACCCATGGCAGTTTAGGGTCAGAGTATACCTCCTCTCTTGTCTTTAGATTGGACATGCAGTATGAATATTGAATGGATGGATCAGAACTTAAAGAGACTGTGAGGAGTTTCTTAGTAATTACAAAAAAGTCTCACTTTTAGATATATGCCTGATCGAAATACACACTTTAAGATGAGTTTTATAGCATCAAAATAGGTTATCTATAAATGCTATTCCTTAGCCTTCTGGTCGGGTCGGACAGAGCTGGACTGGCCTGGATACTCAACTTCAGGAACAAGACAATTAAAACTCGAGGAAATTTATATTATTTTATTATTTATATCACACGTCTTAGAGCACCGGGCTGTAAGTAGCGATATGTAGCTGGCTACAACTACGATAATTTTTCCAAAAATTGCTTGTTGTCACACATCAAAAACTACCGCTACGTAACTAGAAAGAGATACATTACTTTGTCGCTTTGCATCCTGTAAGTTGTTGAAAAAAGAAGTTGTAAAGCAATGCAGAGTTCTGAAGAAGGTCCGGGCTACAACACAACAAACACGCGCTTTGGCTTCGTTAACGTCTTGTGGTGCGTTCCAGTTGTAGTCAGAAGTAGGAATTTCTAAGTTCCGAGTAGGAAACTGCAACTGGAACGTTCCCCGAAGTCTGAATTTCCTACTGGGAACTCGGTGAAGCCTCGCTACCCCTGAGTTGACAATCGAAGATGGATGCCCCCAGTGTGAACAGTTATTTAGCTCCTGAGTTGACAATCGAAGATGGATGCCCCCACTGTGAACAGTTATTTAGCTCCTGTAATAATCAATTTATTTGCACTTCTGACTGGGGTGTGTCGCTCTAGATCAGTTGTATACATAGTACTGTTAGACTTATATTTACAAAAATGCTGCCATAGTGATAATCACATTCTTCATGTGGTACTTGTGAACAACAACGCAGGGTGTGCTAACAATAGCCTGGTAGATCAGCAGGTTTTTTTCCGAACTTCAACTGGAATGCCGATAAGTCGGAGATGATGTCACTCCCATTTCCAAGGTTACTGGAACGCAGCATTACAACAGTCGTGTGCATGAGTAGCAGAGTCTTTATGTTGCCGGTAATAGATTCTCCTCATAGCACCTTTAAAGACACAGATGTTTTTTGTGCCCTATGAATACTCTGATTTCAGTCGTCAGTTTAGTTTTGGCACCACTGATGATAATGTGTAAGATGGCCCAACACTTCACTCAGTCAAAGAGCTGAAGTCAAAATACTCATGTGACAAATGCTTGCATACAAAGCTGGAGGTACTTTATTTTTATTTTGTATTATTTTCTGTTCATCATTTTGCTGCTTATGGTATGTGCAGCAGTGGGTGTAATAAACCAGTGGGTGATCACACTGGAATACGTCTTTCACATTTCTTCATGAATCTGTCAGGAGGAGGAGAGTTCTGAATAACAGTGTGCTTGTTGTTTCTTCACAGAGCGAGGGAGAAAAAGTTTGTTCAGAGTTGGAGATCTGCCAGAGCTCCGAGACTGTTTGATGGGATGTTAGCATAGTTATCACTCCCACAGTGTGGAGGGAAGTTTCATTTAGAGGATTTGCTGTGGGAAGAGAAAAACAGGACGTTTCACTTTTCTTTTAACTTTGAAAGTAATATCACCACTTACGTCATAAAATCCCTGATGCATCTCAGTGCATTGAGACACTTGTATGAAATATAAAATACTGTATAACTAAGTAAATGTTTTTAGGGGAGAATGAAAAGCCTCCATAGACAGATATAGGTTGGCCCAGTGCTACGTTCATGGGACAAAAGACTGAATGTAAGAGTTTATGGTAGGGACAAGCTCAGGCTAAATCTGTTCCCACCACATTTGTCTCCATTCAGTATAAATTCAGTAAAGCTATGTATCTTGAGATGTGGCATCTCATTTTTAAGAGCTTATATAAGTGCTATTGCCTTTTATTATAATAGCCAGCTTTACTGTAATCCTTTATAATGGACATCTTTATTGTTTTAGTGATGTTTATCAAGTCATCAGCTCAGTCTTACTGCCCGTAAGGCCTCAGGTGCAACATATCAGTATATTCTGATTTATCTTATGTGTGGAATTTTCTTTGTAGCTCAGGTGTACAAGGTCCTACAGATACAAAGTGTCATAAACCTTTTGTTCCTGAAAAAGAAACAATACTGAATCTGGACTGTAGTGTTGGTGTGTAAGTGTTTCATGCTATTCTGGCACCATAAAGGAAGAAAGTAGATTGTGATATACTAATGTTATGTGTAATCCTATTGTACTGTACAGCTATAGGTTAGGTTATGTACCCTGTTGTGGAAGCACCAAATAGAAATACATCTATATCTTTATATTTATATATATATACATATATATATATATATATATATATATATATATATATATATATATATATATATATATATATATATATATATATATATATAGATATAGATATATAGATATAGATATAGATATAGATATATATATATATAGATATATAGATATAGATATAGATATAGAGATAGAGATATATATATGTATATATATATATATATATATATATTTATATATATTTATATACAATATTATTTATTGATAGATAGATGAATTGGGGCTAATTTCTATGAGAAAAAATGTCCCCTGTCTTTATTAAACTGTTAAAACACTGATGTAGCAGGTTGCTAATGCTACTCCTGTAGTTAGTAAAAGAGACAAAAGAGTCTTTCTAATGGTTAAGTTATGAACAGATGTTTCCCTAATCATGACATATTTACAACACATTTCTAGCATTGATTATATTAGCACTCCAATAGGTCTTTATGTTTTATTTGAGTACAAAAGTGCTTCAGAAAAGCACAAAAAATGACTTCCATCAACCCAGAGCAGAGATTTGTCTCTGCTGTTTCAGGGCTGCTGCTCTGCTGCTCCACACAGTGAGGGAGGCTCAAATCAACTTGTAGTTACTTTTCATGACCACCTGAGGTCACTGAAGACTAAAGAGCATTTTATCTCAACCAGGCTGTTAAAAACTGCAGCGTTTAACTGTCTCAAAGTGCGCCATGTATATTCCAGTTCAGTCTGTGATCTGACTTGTTTTGACTTTGATAAGAATGATGCTTCAATTAATTTGTCCTTTCTGATGATGCCTCAACTGAATCCAGTCATATCTAACAGTTAAAATGTGTGCTAATGTACCAGTTTCTTTGCCTGGAAGTCAAAAACAGATATTTAGGGCACCCATCATCCATTATCTGTGAAGCCTGTACCAGATGGCTTTAGGGACAAGGTGGAGCCAGCCAATCATAACGCCACATACAGAGAGCGACAAACAACAGTTCATGCTGACACTATACCTAAGGGAAATTTAGAGTCACAATTAACCTAACAGGCATGTTTTTGGTCTGTGAGTGTCTGGAGAAAACTCACAATGAGTGAGTTTGAGGATGGTCAAGTGTGATGGCTAGATGACTATATCAAATCATCTTCCAAAACAAATGGTTTTGTGGGATGTTCCAGTCTGCATTGGTCAGTATAAAGTTGTCCGAGGAAGGAACAGTGGTGAACTGGCGACAGGGTCATTGGTGGCCAAGGCTCACTGATTTACAAAAGCTGGTCCATGTGGTCCAGTCTAATAGATGATCTGCTACTGCTTAGATTGCTGAAGACATTACGTTTGATTGAAAAGTGTTAAAATACACAGAGCATCGCATCTTGATGCCTAGAAGCAAGAGGGGGAGCTATAGGCAGATGGTCATAATGTAATACCAGCTTGGTGTGTAGTGGATGTGTTTGGCACAGTGATCTGGAATCCAATGGAATGGAATTCAAAAGTCCAGGTTGAATATTCATTTAGTTTGCTTTCTCAACCTGATGACTTGTTGGGACAGTAAGTGATGGTGGGTTTGGAAGGCACTTGAAATTTGTCACTCAGGGGCGCAAACATATGTCATCTGAGGCTCTTTGTGTCTTAATTCAACAATCAAAAAACATTACAAAAGAAAGTGAAATTAATGTTGACATCTAGCACAGCAGGAAGTGCACATGCCTTTCTCACATAGAACAAAAACATGCTCATTAGATTGACTGGTGACTCTAAATTCCTATTAGGCATAAATGTGAGTGTGAAAGATTGTATGTCTCTCTATGTGGCCCTGGGATTGACTGGCCACCAGTCCAGGTGTACCCAGCCTCCCACACAAAATAACTTGGTATAGGCTCTAGCCTCCCTGAGACCCCAAAAAGGATACGTGGTATAGATAATGGATGGATGGATGGATGGATGGATGGATGGATGGATGGATGGATGTTGGCCTTTCAATTATATATCAATCGTTTCTTCAGGTCTCGTGCTCTGTTTTCTGTTAGATCTCTTCTTCATGTCTTTGTATGTGTGTGCAAGTGAGTGTGTGTGCTGTATGTGGATTGCAAAGGTGGGGAAGGGGGATGGGAGTGGGTGGGCTGTATTTTTTCACTGTATTTAATTTTTTTACCTTTTATTATTTTATTCCATTTTCCTAATTTCTGTGTGAAGCACTTTGTGCGACAAAATTTTGTATGAAAAGTGGTATACAAATAAAGTTTGCTTGATTGATTGATTGAAATACAAATAAAACCAGCAGAGCAGTCGGAGAGCGCAGACCTCCGCCGAGATACAATTCTGGATCACCACGCCCTCCATGATGGCTGAGGTTCTGCTCTTGTCAGTCCATGTGGAGAACTCCTCCGCTGGTGTTGCAAAGGAAGCTGGGTAATGAAGTGACATAGGCTTGAAAAACGTTGACGTCAGTTTGCAAATAAACTACAATTCCAATATTGACTAAAGGCGGCAAAACCTCACAGCAGCCAAGCAGAATATTTGGGGTTTGCCATTTTACACTTATAAATGTTTTTATGACACCTTGATGATAGAGCTGTATCATATACATTATCATGTAAATTTCAAAGCAAATCAATCTGAAGATGTCAGAGATATGATTTTTTTTTTTGGGGGGGGGGGGGGGGATTTACAAATGGTGGGAATTTTTTGCATCCAGACAAATATGCAGATCACCACCAAAATATCTTCCTTGGATCAAACCCCACACCTGGTAAAAATGTTCATGTAAATCCATCCAGTAGTTTTTGCGTTATCTTGCTAACAGACAAACAAACACACAGACAGACACTAGTGAAAACATAACCTCCTTGGCGGAGATAAACAGCACACTGTAAAATCCTATAGCTACCTTGACTTGCAAACATGAGTTAACTTTACTATGTAAACAAAAATATGCCTTAATGACTAATATTTATTAAGTAACAATCACTTGCATGTGTAAAAATGGAAAATACTTATTTTTTTTAAGTGAAGATTACTTTTTTGTAGTTATGCTCACTTGCAAAAATAAGTAGCAAACACGGTCGCCAGAGAATTCTTGGGGTCAAATGGGTTAATTGGCATCGTTGTCATGACGTTTATGTTTCTAATTGGCCAGAATAATGGTGTAATTGAAACAGTTAAACCCCACAACAGTGTGTATGTGATTTAGAACAAAATTAAATTGCACATGTACATTTACAGTTTAGTATCTTTATTTTGAAAAATAAATTTGTAAAATAATGCGATATGCATACTGCAGCAGACAGTACATGTACAGAGGTCTGATGTCCCGCAGATGATCATCAGATTTTATTTACACACATACAAAACAATCTTACAAAAAATGAACAAGCATCCCTTTAGTGACAGAGCAGCCACCTCATACAGTAAAAACAACACATCTACCTCTTTGGAGTATGATTTAGAGTACATGAAGGAGTATCCCTTTGTTTCATAATGGACAAATCAAATTTATAGCATGTTTGAGTGCTAACTGGAATTAGCTTCGCAGTAGAGTCATTTACAAAGGTACCTGAATACTGAACATAAATGCATATTATTTCAACAAAACTCTTAAAAGAAGAATATTAACTGAGTGAATACAAAATCATATGTTGAAAATCTTCTCCAGTTTCCACAAAAACTCAAAACATTAGTACAATTATTTCCATTGAACGTAAACAAGACTGTTTTATCATTATTCAACACTCTTGACATCTTTTAAAAATATTAAGATTACTTTCAACCACAGGCACAACAGAAAAACATAACAAGAAATCAGCATTTTGGAATAAAATTACAGATGTTCAACACCTGTTAAGTTTGAGTATTCTTGCTAATGGTTAATATTTCAATAGAGTTGATTATTTTATAAGCAGAGTACATTTTTGAGGGTCGTGTTGGCATATTACATTGGTGTCCATCGATGTGTGCCTATTATGTCATGGATGATTTGGTGTAAAGGCCTTTAGAACCAAAAAATAAAACTCTTCTTTTACATATGAGAGGATATTCTGAATGTTAATCCCTTTTAGTAGCTGAAAATTTGTATTTTATTTAAAAAAGAATCCTGTGGTTTATGGTCATTTCTCAGCTATTTGTGGCTAACTGCTTTTCTTTAATTAAAAAAAATGTTTTTGTCTGGAAATACTCTGAAGAATTCCATTGACGTAAAACTCTAAAGATGAATTGGATAAGTCCATTTAGTTAAACTCAGAGGAAGAGGATTTTTCTGAGGCTCAGCTGCTCAGAGTTCATGAACTGATCATTTTAAGAACATCTTAGAGTGAGCTGTTGGGCCTCTGGTTGTTATCCTCAGCTCTTATGCAAACATGATGGATGCTTCGTACACGCTGAGCAGTTTATCTCTGGCTCTCTTCACACACATGATCTCTGCATGTTCTCCACTTATACAACACACACACATGCACACATACATATACACACAAACTGTACAGGCTAGCTGATATTACTCTGTTACATGGATACAACATGTTATAAAACATGTTGTGAGACATGAACTGTATGTTTCATAACGCATATGAGAGCCACACATTAAAGACAATGAGAGGAAGAGGATATATATATTCAAAAGTGGAAATGTTACAGAAAATGTTGAAATGTTAATTAAAATATACTTTCGAATCATTAAACTCAAAAAGACAGAACAAGTAGCTGCCTTCCTATGACATTACAGAGAGTGTTGGTAAGTAGGTGTTAAAATGTTGTCAATACCAAAAAATTATCTTTGGCTCAAAAACCAGTTTTTATGGTCACCATCAATAAAAATCATCAGATTATGTGCTGGTTAATTCTTTTCTCGATGTAACATTACTCTCAGTACTCTGTCTTACATAGTATTATTCACATATTTTTAACGTTTTGCCTAACATTTGACTTTTTTCTTGATCATTTTTATTTCTTTGACATAACAATTTCTATTAACTGGCATACCATATTTTGCTTTTAATGAAATTTCAATTTATCCACCAGTGCTTCTTTTTTTTTGGTTCAGAGTCATTTTAAACATCTAACATTTTTATCTTAACATTTCAACTTTTCCTGGCACCTCAATTTTCTCTAAATATCAAAAATATTCTCAACATTTGGACTTTTTAATTTCCATATTTGTGATTTTTTTTTCCTGAATTTAGACATGCAAACCATGCATATTTCAAAAAAGTTTTTTTTTCAACATTTTGAATAAAGCATTTTCCATCCCTCTATATTTCTGTTCCTGCCTGGCCCTATCCATCCTCTTTGTCATTAAAACCTCAAACTGTATAAAAGTGTAAATATTATGACCATTTAAAGTAAATGCAGTTAAATTATGTCACAGTGTAGAGCATTAAACATAGAAACATGGTCTCCATCATCAGACGAGAAGATGGCTTATTTATATTTATGTACATCAACTGTATTTACAGTATTTAAACTTCTATCATCCCTTACGTTCAGAACATCACCCCTCAACATGAGTCCTCTCCTTCACTTCCCTCTGTTTCTTCTCCCTTCTTCCTCTCCTTCATCCATCTGCACTCTCTTTTGATCCTCCTTTAGTTTCTTTTCCAGTCTTAAATCACTTCTGTCGCACTGTCCTCGTCTTCTCAGAGTGAGATTATCTTCATCTGGACAGAGAAAGAGACAAAGTTTGAAGAATTAAAGACACATCAGTGAATGTAGGACATCAGAGGGCAACATGGTCTTTTACTGCTGAGTCAGTGAATCTCAGTATAAAACAGGATGATGAACTTTTATTAGCCAAACATCTGCATCCTGAGTTCATGACCTGTCTCTTCTAATAGAAACTGATGACAATATTATTATTTTAGAATGATAACGACCTTCCATCACAGCTCTACTCAGGACATGGATGAAGCTGACTCTTTCTTGACTCTCTGAATACTTTGTAGCCGACCATAGCCGTTAGGCACAAACCTACTGTATCTCCATTTCTTATCATCTTTTTTTTTTTCATCTTAAAACAGTGCTTTTGGTCTCCTTCCATGATGTGAGTTGGTTTTACAGAATTTTAACCAAATTAAAGTACAAAAAATAAAATCAAGCAATACAGTATTCATCAATTCAGTGGATCATTTTTTATATCATGAAAAGTAGCAGGCTACCAGGTTTGCATTTCTCCAAAGTAAGGATTTATTTGCTTTGTCAATGAGAAATCAAAATCAATACTGTGAGTCGACGGGGGGCTCCCTTGCATGTTCTTTCTCTGGCTACTCTGGTCTCCTCCCAAAAACCAAAAGAATGTTTGCCAGGTATTTTGGTGACACTTAATCAGTGTTGGGAGTAATGCCTTTACAGAAAACTAATGTGATTACTGTAATACATTCCTTTTTACTGTAACATAGTAATGTAAGGCATTACAATTTAAAAATCTAATATTACCTTAACCCAGCCCTGCCCTTATCCTAATCCTAACCCTAACCAGGACTCCTGACTCGACAGGCGTACTCTCAACCCCTCCACTACCCTAACCAGGGTCTTCATCCCTTCCCTACCCCCCCTCCACGTCCACTACCCAAACCAGGGTCTTCATCTCATCCCCCCTCATCCATACATGACTACCCTGACCAGGACTGTAGCCCCACCAACCACAGACTGGCCCCTTTTTACACCACCGGGGGCCACCGG
Source organism: Scarus forsteni (assembly GCA_036419115.1). Taxonomy (NCBI): domain Eukaryota; kingdom Metazoa; phylum Chordata; class Actinopteri; order Labriformes; family Labridae; genus Scarus; species Scarus forsteni. Next base: position 3,022,974 of record JAZDUH010000060.1, read on the forward strand.
GATTTGACCCTGGGACGTCTTGGTCGGGATCCAGCACTCTACTCATGAGCCACCCTCTTCATACACACCACATACTTCCAGTATGGACTTGCATCAGCACAGCACTTGAACTACTATCTTAAACTAACTACAATACCTGTTTGTTCTTCTCCCAGTTGTCTTGTCCTGTCTTGTCTGTCACTATTTCCCCTTCTTTCACACTGTGGTGTGGCACGGCCCTCCCCTTCAGCTCCCATCAGGGGTTAAATAAAGTTTTATATGATGGAGTAGCCTACAGGGAGGGCTGGTGATGGTCACTATAGCAGTGAATCATATTCACATATCTCTCACTGCTAGAAAAAAAATGCATTAGTCTTTCCAACGCTGCCACCGGACACAGTGCTCAGCTGTAAAGATAATGCAGACAAGGGGAAAAAAAGAAAAAAAAAAAAAAATCTAATATTTTACTCAGTAATAAGAAATGCAAGTTAAACTGATTTTAATTTAACCCGAATTGAAGATGTGTTTTTTTTTTTTGTTTTGTTTAAATACAAATTTGCCAAATACTCTGTGAGATCAGCTGCAGAGAAAAGTCTTCTACTAGGCCTAAAGTTACAGTATCTGTAACATTATATACCAGAATTTTTCTTCTGTCTGTTGTTATGATTGTTTCTTGTATTGTGTCATGAGCATCAATGTGGCTTTTATATTCTACTGTTTTTAGCCCTCAGCCGATCTCAGTCAGATAGCCACCATCACCTTCCTTTGGATGTGTAATGAGCTTTTTGAGCATAATGAGCTACATTTAGAATGACAAATCCATATTTCCTGTTATTTTGACGAGAGTAACTCAAAAGTAATGTAATAATAGTGTAATGCCTTACATTTGAAATACAGTAATATTATAATGTAACTAATTACTTTGAAATTACAGTAACAAGTAATAAATAATGCATTATATTTTTGAAGTAACTTGTCCAACACTGCTCTTCATTGCCTTTAGGTGCGAGCATGAATGGTTTTCTATCTCTCTGTAGCCCTGGATCGGCTGGCAATCAGTTCAGGGAGTTCCCTGCCTCTGCTCAATCTTAACTGGGATGGGCTCCGGCCCCCCATGACCATGAAAGGGATAAGTGGCAGAGATAATGGATGGCTGGAAGGTCACAGGCCAACATGATACATGGCAATAACAACAGCAGCAAGAGACAGAAGAGGAGGGTATGCCAGTATAGATAATGAATGGATGGATGGATGGATTTGAATTTGTGTGGATGGTTATCCTCCATATGTCAGCTATGTAATTGGCTGGGTGTACTTTGCCTCTTGCCCAATGTCAGTTTGGATCTGCTTTATTAGCAGTAAAGATAATGGATGGCTGGAGGGTTATGTGCTAATGTATATTATAATGGAACAGAAGAGAAGGGTATGTCTGTATCAAGTTGTCAAATGACAGACCTTATTTTTATTCATATTAAAAGTTTAGTTGATAATCTTGACAAAATTAGGACAACATGCCAGAGATGTCAAAAAATAAATGGAAGAGCAAAGGCTGAGACAACACCTCAGCTGCAGAGGTTGGAACTTTGACTTTTAATTCAACTTGTCCAATGTTTCATGATCCCACCCTGTTTGCAGAAGTAAATAGATAAGAAGTATTCTTCTTTCAGGCTGCATCAGATGCAACAGCTGAACTTTTGTTTTTGCACCAGTGAAGATCAAAACTGGTCTGCTGCCTCACCTGTGTGTTCACTGCTGCCAGGGGAAGTCCAGTTTGTTCTGTTGTCCCAGGGCAATCATGGAGTTTCTGTTTCTGCTCCGGACTGCAGGTTCAACTGTCTCCAGATCAGGTCTGTAAAGAGGAGGAGACATTGATTACTGACAGCATTTTAACATCCCCACAGTTTAATCTCTGGAGCACCTCCTCAGTTTGTCCCAGAACCTCTGAGCCTGTGACTGTGAGAGAGCTTTAATTGTCCTTTAGTCCCTCAGTGTCAGAAAGTCTGCAGCAGGCCGGCGTGCACGTCCCAGCAGGAGGCTGCTGTTCTTCCTAATGAATTCTGGACTGCAGCCATATCTCAGCAGGCCTCAGCTTAAATCCACGCAGGACTGATCCCGCTCCCCCAGGCATACCTCAGGCCTGATCCCCCTCCTCCTCCTCCTCCTCCTCCTCCTCCTCCTCCTCCTCCTCCTTCTCCTCCCGCTCTGCCCATTTGGGTCCGTGCCAAACACTGGTCAGGGGAGAGGCAGAGGCTGAAGGCTCCTCCGCCTCCCGTCAGATTCCTACACGGCACAAACCTCTCCAAAGTTCCTTTTGCCCACATTCAGGGGCTCCTCCATCAGGATGAAAGAGGCTAAAGCTTCTTTACCTCCATCTGCCAGGAGCCTGTCACAGATTACTACTTACTAAAAAATTCACTGAAGCTGTCACTTCTGTCCAGGGCAGAAAAAAAATCCTTCTTCACCCTCACGCTGGCTTTTATTCACTGCAGTCAAATAACTGACATTCCTTCCCTTTTTTTTTTTTTGAAAGTTGAGTCAAACAAACAAGAAAACATCAGAGCTGTTTCACACACGCTGGTCCAGACATCACCGCAAAGAAAACTATAAAGTTTGTACTTTTCATGGAGTTTGGAGACACATTTTATTTTCCTCTTGCATGTCTGGAGTGAACAGAAAAAGACTGAAGGATGCTCGTTTGCCACAAAAGCCATAAAATCTGGCCCTGTCTGTTGTGTGAAACTGTTTAGATTTTATTGTCCTCCTCAGTTGCATCATCGTGTTTTGACTGAAAAGCCTTTGACTTAAAATTTGAGAGATGCCAGCTACAAAGTCAGGCCCTGTCTACATAGGGTGGGTATTTTTTGAAATCATAAAGTGTGTCCCGGATAGCAAACTGCCATACTTAATAATTAAAATGATCAAACTGAGTATACTAAGCACACAATACACTCACTGGCTTAGTGCACAAATTCTGAGAGTGTAGCGCAGTCCCAAATTGCATACTGTTGCATGGAAATGACGACTCAATGTAAACCTCATCTTCTCCAAACTGTGACCTGTTTGCAGCGCATTACTGCTTATTACCACCACCATTTGGACCCTAGCATCTGTTAACCAACTAGCATTAGCATTTGTGATACCGTTCATGGTTAAAACAAACCAAAAAACATGTTACACCACAAATATACTCAAAACGACCACAGTTGGTGATGTTTACTGTATGTAAAACACAGCATTTATAACTTGCCTTTGTCCAGTTCAGCCACAGCTCTCTGCCTCCATTGTTGCTGAAGAATACAAACTTGATTTGAGTACGTCATCCAGGTACTCCTGCATACTGATTTTTTCCCATACATTCCATTTTTTTCATTTAGACGTAGTACACTCAAACTTTTAAGTACTGAGTATGGATTATGCGATTTTCTTCAAGTGTGTTTTGGCCTTGTATTCACGTGTAAGCAATGTTTTGGAGAAATGAAAACATATTTTGTGGAAAACTTCCTGAGGAAAGATTTTGAGAAACTGTGTTTGGGGCGTCTCTGTGTGGAGAAGGACAATGGCATTTTGGCCCTAAAAATGCTGCACACTAAGTTTTCCATTAGTATTAATGAGCACATCCACACCCTTTTATACCTCTTGACATGTGATGTCTAGAGTGGAACTTTAACCCTCAACCTTTTGATTGATGGGAGGGGGTACTACCAGACTAAGCCATCCCATCCTTGGTTGTCATGGTTGAAACAGACAAAAGCAACTATGAGTGCATTTTAATAACAGGATCTCATCAATCTTGTCAGGTGTGTTGTGAATTTAAATTTGAAAATAAAAATATTTGCTAAAACCAGAGGCTAAAATCAGTTAGCATTGTCACAAGCTAAACCATAACAGCAGTCAGACTTATTGTCAGAATAGATTTAAAAATGAAACAGCTATTGTATGTGTTGAAAAAGCACGCTGTATGTCAATGACATCATTACATGCTTATGAACAGCATGAGCTGTGCATGCATGTGTCTTTGGGTTTTCATGTGGATGAGAATGTGACAACTTCACATGTGTGCATTGCCTTTAAAAACAGAAGAGGAATACATCTATTTTCAGAAATGTCTGCAAATGTGACAAAACCTCAAGCTGGACTGGTTTTACTCTTAGTGCTTTAAACCAGAAGCCCCCAACCACCGGGCCACAGACCTGTACTATGCTGTAGAACATTTTGTCATTGAGCTGGATAGAAACAAAAAGCATGGATTTAATTGTAGTTTGTTTTGTAACTGAGACCAAAGGGTGTTTTGTTCAGAAAGGCAAACCAGATCCTTGAATTCCCTTCTGAGTAGACTGATCAAGAAGACTTTACACTTAGTCACTGCTGTCATGGAAAAAAAAAAAGTACAACTTGAGATGAACTCTTGGTTAATCTTCTGCTTATGCACTCTTCCACCTGTACTCTGGATGTACGATAAACTTTTGACTCTGCTCCAGTGTGGAAGGACTAAATGCAGGGGTAAAAACGAATAAAATATTCATAAAAAGTCAATAGAGGGCTGCTGGTTTGGCGGAGTGGTTAGCAAGTATGCACATCCCATGTACATGCATCTGCCGGTCCAGGTTCCAATCCAACCTGTGACCAGTTTGCAGAGTGTCTTCCCCTACTCTCTCACCCCCTTTCTAAAGCCTTTCCACTGTCTCTCTCCTATCAATAAATGCACAAAATGCCCCAAAAGTACATTACAAAAATCAAAAGAAACAGCTCAGACTGAAGACTTATGGATAAGACACACCATCAGCAGTATATGCACATCAATTAGACTGAATTTTTCTCTGTGTTAAAAAAGTGTAGATTTTAATTAGTTGCTGAGTCAACAGGTTACTCTCAGATGACTAAAGATTAAAAAAAAAAGAGAGCTTGTGCAGGTGAATGTCTTTTTATCTGGGATTTAGGAACAAGCCTGTTAGTCCCTCTGATCCTGGTTTGTTTGCCCCCATTGTCATCATCACACATGTGAAGGATGGTCCACAATTATGATTGTAAAACCAAACAGAAATGTTTGGGACCACTGCTTTAAACCAGGTGTTCCCAAACTATTTCACCACTGACCTGCAGGATAGTAATTCCAGAAGTCCTTGGAGCAAAATCCAACAATGTGACCGACCTGTGCAGCGTTACATTTATGTTCTTATTTCATAAATTTTACCCTTTAATTAAAAGTGTTAGTTTAAATTTAACTTGTCTTTCCTGTGTATTTTTACAGTCGTGGCAACTCTGGATGATCAGCTAGAACTGTAAATGTAACACTACTCACCATTTTTACTGAAGAGTGTGTGTTTACAGAGTTAAGTGTCAAGTGTTTTTCTCACCTGTAAAGCTGTGGGCAGGACATCTTCAGGGAGTTGGAAGTCAGTCCAAGTCTGCTCTGGTTCCTCAGCTTTGTCTTCCTCACCAAGTCTTTGACTCGGCCCCACGTGTAGTTTTCACTCAGCTAAACAGAAACACGTAAAAAAAAAAACAATTTATCATTCATTTACTTAATATCCAAAATGTACCTACAAGGTTAAAGTTATAAAGCACAGACAGGTTTCAATAACATTACTGAGTGTGTAGAAGTCTGCATAGCTTCTTTCTCATTTTGGTCATGGTGAGCAAAAGCAGCTAAAACATTTCTGTATAATTTTTTTTTTTCTTTAGAATTTTTTTTTTTTAGGGGAACCTAATTATACATTAGTCCTTCTGAAATGTACATCTTACTCAGCTTTCTTCTCTTTAAAGCTAAAAAAAAGTTTAATGTGCATAGATTTACTACAAAATTGGTGCTTGTTAGATTAAGTCCAATTTTACTTGAGGGGCATATTAGAATTAAAAAATACAGCCTGTTTTACTTGATTAATAGAATGTAATTACATTTTATTTAGAATATTTTTGTTCTTGTTATCAGTGGCCATAGTTCTTTACAAGAAAAGAGATGATTTCATCAATACAAAGTTAGAAAATAATGTGGGTCCCATTGTCCTTGCTGTAACCATTAAAAAGATGACATCTAACATCACACATTAAGAACAGAAAACACTGAATATTAAATTACAGCTCATTGTGAACAGCCTGAGAATTATAGTCTTGTTTGAGAACCTGGAGATAAATCCTCACCCCTCAGGCTTCATGAATCATGATGATTCTTCACAAGGGAGTTTTGCTTTGCTGAGCAGTCGGGCAACATATTGGGTAACTGAGTGATTTACAGTAAGGGTGGGAGCATATGTAAGGATTACCAGTCAGACATTCACTTCTGTGCACTTCAAGGCTGTAGGTAAACCCTTATATGTTCAACAGTCAGAACCAGAAAGTATCTTTTGTTAGAATGAGAATATGAAATGTGAGACATTAGCTTATTAGATTATTTGGTTAAGATGTGAAACATACTAAAACGTACTCTCAGCACAGACTTATCTGTCTCTGAATAACATATGAAGCTTTTTGTATTGTTTGTGGATAATTGGATAATGAGATATTTTTCTAACATGTTCGGATGACCCACCCTGCGATGGGAGATAGACAGACCCTCGGTGCTGTCCCTGAACCGGACCTCCCCCTCAGTGTAGCTCCTTCGGTTGAGGCTTCTCCTCCACAGAGGCACCGGGGTCAAATCTTCACCACTCATGTCTGAAACACAAATCACACACAGGGAGATGTTACTGTGAGTGAGCGGGGGAGTCAGATTATTAAGCAACAATGTAATCACTATTAACACGCGAGGAAACAGATGAATGGGCTGAGTTTTAGCTGTTTGATACTCTTTTTAGTAACACCAACTGTCTTGAGATTGTTTATTTCCTCTTTCTTTGCCTGTTCTCTTTGACTTAATTCACTCTGTGGCGAAGAATGAACACGAAAACACCGTTTTACATGTTTAAAGTGAGATTCACAACAGAAGTTAGATACCTGGAATTTCATTACAAAATGTGTTTCACGTGCTTTTTGTCAAAATGTATCATGGATCAGGCCGATGTCTGTAATCAGGCAGATTCATGCTGCCAAGCTCCCATCTGTAACCAAATGGCACAGCCAAAGCAGGAAGAGGTGGGTGCAACAAGCAAGAAGACAGCAGGGAGTGCCAATACAGAGATTAACATAATGTTAACAGCTTCAGGAGCAGATTTATCAGACTTAGACCCCATTTCTGTATTAAATGAAAAACTAATAACACTGAAAGCACTTCTCAATAGAAAGAATATTTTTGCTCTACTTTTGACATGTTTTGGCTGTAACTTTTCTTACAAAGTGACTTCTGTATTGTATGTTACCCCATAACAGCACTGGTTTACTACATTATTGACCCCTAGCAAATGGGATTGATGGATTGCTTGTCCAATCACTTCCCATATTTGCTTTAAAAGGTTCTGCCCATGTACAAATACTGTCTATGGGCTATTGCTCGGATGGACTTGTGAAATATATTGGACAGTCTGTCTAGTGTGACAGGATAATAAGCAATAGTCCCCTGATGTAAACATATTGATGTATGATATCAAAAGCAAGAAGAACAAACTTTTTTCGAATGACTTAGTGTCTGATATGAAATGTGCTAACAAACTTAGTCATTTTATTGTATTCTGTTTTCCACAATGACATAAACTGTGTTTGTTAACTAAGCTTTCAAGACAATCACTCTTAATAATAGGAAAAGGTGTATGTCCACTCAGGGCTACTGTAACAAATGTTTTGTTTGTCCAAAGTTCTGCACAAATACAGAACAAAAATATAAGTTATAAACGCAGCAATAGACTTCTGCTGGAATCAACCTGTGAGGCCTCAACAGGGCTCTGAAATGACATTACTCACTTCAGTCTGTGACAGTGTAAACTGTCTTTAATAGCTACAGCAATTCAGACTGACAAATTCCCCTTTTCAGCTCATTTAAAAGCTTTTTACTGCATGTTTCCTTGCATAAGTTCTTTGCTATGTTGATCATTCCCACATGTTTTCATGTAACAGCTGCAAATTAAAACAGATTTTATTGGGCTGAGTACACCAAAACAAAATACTCATTTAAAATATGTGTGTGTTTGGTGTGTAGTTGGAGGAATGGGGTGGCACATAACTCTCAAAAATCAACACAAAACCATAAAAATCTGTGAGCACTTTACTCTGAACCTCTAACAAAAATCAGGTGCACTCAGCCTTTATCTTTGCATTAGGCTATAACATATTTTGTTTTGTGTTGATCCAAGAAAGACCCCAGCCCCCACCCCCAGGAGTGTTTAAATTTGAGGTTGTAATAAAATGTTCAGAGGTGTGCTAAAAGATTGTGAAAGGCTCTGTTTGTATTTTGTAAGTTCATAATGTGAGGGGTGTGTTGGAACGCAGGAGGCATTTGCTTGCATGTTGAGAGGGGAGCAATGATTGTTATGACAAATGGTGATGAATATCAGCACGGGTCTGTTTTTTTAGCCTCTGTTCATCCCACTCTTCTCTTCTCCAAAGACCGTGCAAACACACCTCCCTTTTCAGAGCTTACTTGATCATCACATGTTTTTATACGTATATGTATGATTTCTTACAAAATGTACACATGTTTGTGACTCATACAGCCAAGTTTCTTAGAAAATAATTGAAACTGCTATGTTAGGTAGACCTTGCTAGTACGAAGTTGGACCTCATGTTGCAGAGGTATCCAAACTATGGCCTGGGACCCAAATACAGCCCATCATCTTTTTCTAATAGGCAAGCAGCAGCTTCCAAAAGCTAAAATAAAATACAGCTTGGACTAAAATATGAATATTTTACTTAGCAGATAAATAAAGACAAATAAGCTATGTGAGGAAAATGCTTGAACTGCACTCCTTCAACCATCATTCTTCAGTTTAAGTTAAGCATGTAGTGCTCATCATTTGCAGCGCTAACAATCTAGCCATTTTGTAAAGTTTGCACTTATTCTATGTCCCAATGTTGAGATAAGATATTAGCACTTCTGCTTTCAAGTACATAAAATGTCATTCTCATCTTAAGTAGCCAACAAGCATGTCCAGAGCCCCTGAAGTTGATTGAAGGTCACAAAATTTGAAACCTAAATACACCATGGAGGCGGTATATTAATGTGGCAAAATAATTCCTGCTTTTTTTTTTTAATGGTCCTCAATGAAAAAGTTGTTGTCACCCCTACCCTATTTTCACAGTAAAAAGACAAGTTTGACATTTGAATTCAACTCAAAGAAAATGACGAAATGCTTTCAAATGTATCTTTTCTTTTGGTTAGCAATGTCTGTACATACTATTTTTATGTGTAAAATAAGGAAGATGGCATAGGTCTGAGAAGGGATGTTTATAAGTTGGTGTGTTGGGTGCTTTTGTTTAATGGCACTCTTATATGCTAATTTTCTATTTTCTGTCTTGTACTTAAAAATACAAAATTCAATAAATATATCGTTTTAAAAAAAAAAGACAAGTTTTGTTCCATGAATGGTTGCAGGCAGCAAAAGGACAAGTGAAAGCAGAGGAGATCATACAGCATCATACAGCATCACACAGCTGCACCTGTCCCATCACAGACATACTCTGAGCGTTCAGTTGTTAGTGATGTTTCAACATAACAGTCTAGAATCTGCTCAGTTCTCTCTGTACTTAAGTGATGTGAAAAATGTACCAGGTACACAAATCCCTCATGGAAACCCAAAAGATATGCAAGTCGATGCAATGTGAGTCCAAGCCAAGTGGGAATGCCTTATGATGCCAGACTTTCTCTCCTCTATCTTGAAAATGTTTGACGGTCCTACAGACTAAACTCTGCTACTGTACAGGCTATTAGCTGCGGAATGAGGATGTACATTTGATTTTTAGTTTATTTAGGCAAGCCGCAGGAAGAAGATAGCTTGTCATGATTCAGGTATATTTTGGAATGAATAAGAAGATAAAGACCTCAACTCTCCCTGACATGAACATATTACAGAGATGGGGAATTAAACCTAAAGTCAGATGTTAGTCAATAACTCCTCTCTTCTTGGCTTCTCACTAGAGACAGCTTTTTTCTGTCAAGGGCAAAATTCACACATGTAAATCAAATCAGCAAAGAGATTAGGGGCTCCACTTCATCCACAGGGATCATCAAACTCTGCACAAGCTTAAAGTTCCTTACAGGAGCTTCAACCTTGGCTCAGTAAAAGCTGTCCCCTCCTCTTCACCTAATCCGGGCCCCTCATCTCTCCTGACTTTCCCAACTTCTTCTCCAGATCCAGTTTCCTGCCCATCTGAGGAAGAACCCTGGCATTCCTGAGTCCACGGGGCGTTTTGTGTTCCTGTCATGAGCAGGATGCCAGGAATTCCGCACGAGTCCCCTAACTCCAGTTATAATTTCATCTTCCAACCCCACGGGACCACCGAGCCGTTGGCCAACACCCCCGCCTCAGGCAATGTGAGCCACTCGCAAAACAACACAGTAATAATGATACCATTCAGGGAGATGACTGTGTTCCTGTATGACAAACATCACCTGCAGCTAGTGTCTGATGACAGGGTAAACACTGAGGGGGAAACACGCGGGGTGGCTTCAGGGTCAGGTTGTGAAACAATAGCTTTTTAATAACATATTCATTTCAAGAAGGTATCAGACAAAGACTGAAATTAAAACTTCAATTCATGGTTGGGGCCTGTGTGTGTTTGTTGACACATCCCTCTGGAGCAGGTTATTAAGAGCTGATCCTTCTGGTAATTAAAGCCTAAAGGTTCATTAAGGGGGTGTCAGTGACCTCCAGGGTTCTCAGCTGGACCCACAGACACGGGTCATTGTGTGCCTCAGAAATGTAGACTGTCACTCTGTGGGGTCCGGGACACTGAAGAGGAACTTTGGAGATTGGAATCTCACCCTGGCCCTTCTGAGGATGGTCACATAGTAGCTCATGTGTCATGTGCAAACTTCAAGTCAACTAAAGATACTTTTGTAAACAGAAACAAACATGAGAATGTTGGCAAAACAAGGTCTCATTCTGTGTCCCAGATAAAATGGTAGATGGGCTTATATGGCACTTTTTTATTGAAAGCAGCTTTACACAACAGGTCCAATCTACTCACTCAGTATCAGCTAACACATCCACACATTCATACCCATTCATGCTATTGATGCAGCAGTGGGAACAACTTAGGGTGAAGCGTCTTGCCCAAGGACACATTGCTTATGACAGCTGAGTTTTGAACCTGCAACCTCATGAGTACCAACAGAGAGCAACATCAGACTGTACCTCCAATGTCCCTTCAACAGTATGCTCAGGACTAAAGGCTTCACTAATTAAATTGAAATATTTTCATATTTATCTGCATGGCATCCCATATTCAAAGCAGCCTTTAATTCATCCATTAAACAGCTGTCTAATCTAATCTAGATGCTATCTAATGCTGCTCATTTGTTTCACAGGTTTTTCTTCTTGTGTGATTTTAGACCCTTTTAAGGTGGGCTGAAGGACCTTAAAAGTCCTCCACCCCCTCCAAAAGTACATAATAATTGTAATATAAAAACAGTTTGTGGCAAGTGACCCATGAATGCTAATTATTATGCAACAATGCAAAAGAAATTCATCTCTTTTTAAATCAATTTCAGAAAATTCCAAAGATTAGAACTGCAAAAGTCAGACATTTTGAGAAATGTTATCTGTGTTTCAAGGCAGAAACATAATTTGAGTGTTATATAAGAGACTTGTACACCTACCCTTTGACTTGCTTTGATGTGTAGAGTGTGAAAGGCTCTGGATACAAAATCTAGTTAATGTAACAATACGAAGAGCAATAAAGTGAGTTAACTGTTATCCTGTACTATTCCCTTGCATTACTGTTGGTGCAGTTAGCATGTTCCAATCTATTAACTATTGAACATGGGCAGCAGAGTAGAGCGTAACAGCAAGAGCCAAACATTTTCCCAAGCTTTTCAAGCTGGTCCAGTCCATAGATATGTAATTTGACAAGTTTATTTTAAGACATAAGGCTGACCCAAGGACAAAAGTGCCATTCATTTTGAGGTAAAAAAAGAAAAGAAGTTATCAGAAAAACCCTGTAGAATAGTTTTTTACGTTTCCTGTAATACCATTTGTGAGTTTTTATTGTCTTTGTTGACAATAAGATTAAGAAGAATACTCGTAAACTGCATCTACCTCTCCGGGTGTGTATGAGTGGATGCCGGGTGACCTCAGGGATGGTGGACAGGTCAGAGAGCGTCCCACTGGGTGACAAACATTCACTTCTTGGATGTCTCCTCTGAACGTCCTGGAAGGCCAGACTGGCTGCTCCACAGCTGCAGTGCTGCTGGAAGAAGTCCTGTTCAAAGAGGTAACAGGGAGAGAGAACAGACAACTCATTAATTCTTCTGAAGTTATTTTCTTGTTTGTTTTTTTGTTTGTTTTTGTTTTGTTAATTGAGGCCTGAGTCTATCCCAGACACTGGGACACATCGAGAGACAGGCAACCAATCACACTCACACCTAAGGTTAATTTAAAGTCACCAGTCAACTTAATGAGCATGTTTTGGTCTGTGGGAGGAAGTCGGAGTGTCCAGAGAGAATCCACGCATACACAGGAAGAACATGCAAATTCCACACAGAGAGGCCGAGCCTGGGATTCCTGGGATTCAGACCAGCAACATTCTTGCTGTGCGGCAGGTGCACTTCCACTGTGCCACCCTAAATGGAATTGTGTGAGCACGAAATTCCTCATATACTTCTGAGGGAGATCATCTATCACTGAAAACACTGGCTGTCACCAAACAGTCTATTAACGGTTTGTTTCCACCCAGAAGTTTGGACCCTCTGCTCCTCCTCATCCATCAAGTTTTCCAAGCTTTACAAACGATTCACCACAGCAACTGCATTTTTGTAGGACTTTACAGCTACCAGGAGGTAGGTATAAGATTAAAGGTATAATTTGTGCGTCAGTAAAACTATATCAGGTGGTGCGACACCTCAAACACAAGTAGAGTAAAAAGTACAACATCCACTGGACAAAATCTGATGGGACAGCTGATTTTTCTTTGCTAGTAAACTGTCCCCTAAACCTGGGATGAGAGAGCAACATGTTCAATTGACGAGGACAGGCTGCTATTATTGTTCATGACATTTTCATCCATTTCCACCCTCAACATGTTTATCCTTTGACTCTTATGCCCTAACACTGAAAAGGACAATTCCAACACCTCATTACTTCCATACGAGAGCACATAAATCACACTGAGGTTCACATCCTTCCTCACTGCTGAGATGGATCTACAGTATGACTGACTTTCTGCTCCATGATCTCTTTTCCTGCTCTGAAGTGTCTCCTCTGGAGGGAAAGGTTCACATGGGCCTCTAAAACAACACATCAGAGTGCAAGTCAACATACACATATATTTCCTTCCTGTTTTAAATAGAAGAGCAGCCCTCTCTCAGCTATATTTACATTGTTATATAACAGCAGGTCATTTGTATTCTCAGTGAGTAAGGGGATGGATGACACACACAGTCAGTCACAGTCATGCTTCTTCACTTGTGTTTCTGTTAACCTCTCATTGTTTTGGTGAAATCTGATCGAGGTTTGAGAGGCCACAGGCAGATGGAGGAGAGAGGGAGTATTTTATCCCATAGTACAGGGGGACAAAGGATTTTAAACCTAAAAGTTAAGAGTTCAATCCCAGCATCTGTATTCACATGTTAATGTGTCCTGGGGTAAGACATGTAATCCTATAGTGGTCTCACTGCTGCATCAGAGGTGAGGATGTGAATGAAAGCATGCAAATGTAGGCAGGTAATATGGATTTAGCCTCTTTAAACTGAACCATCAGTCTCTGTTCACACAGACTCAAGTATTCTGTTTCTCCAGATTTTTCATGTCACTGGTTTTGAGTTGATTTCAAACATCAGCATTCAGGGCTGACAATTAAAACCAGTGCAGACGTGACAAAAACTGCAGTTCATTAAGTGTCCGCTTGAGCCTGGCTGCATGATTGTGTGGTGGGAACAGAAAGTTTTTACAGCCTCATCAAAAACATTCAGACTCTGATTAAACAAACACTTTTGCAAAAGATATGACCTTATGACCTCTGCCAAGGATGTTATGTCTGTTAAGTTTTTAGGGAACGGTGGCAAGTGATGAGATTTTGGTGGTCATCCCTATACTGCTGATACAGGAATTTTCCTGAAGAATTTGTCAACATTGCAAGATACAGCAGTTTTCCACATTACCCAATATACCATTGCAGGCTTATGACATTGTAGGGGAATTATTGTTGTAACACAAGGACAAGGTGATAAGATTGTGGGCTGATCTGAACCCAGATGTGGATCCAGGTAATAATTCAAGGTTTGTTAGACAAGGAAGTTTTTGGCATTTTTGACTATAACTTGACCAACAATGTCAGAAATGCCTGAGCAGAGGTTTGTGCTCGCAGAGCACTTACAGTTTATATATTAATTCCAATATGGGATTCTTAGACCCATGATTCAAGTGCTAGAAGTCAATTGGGGCCAGTAATAGTCAGATGACCATATGTCCCATATCAGCTCAGCCCATCTGGCTGTCAGTAGGTTGATCCAAAGTTGAAATCATGGCCTCATCCAGACTCTTACAGTTAGTGGTTTGTGCATTAACAAAGTAAACCAAATTAACTAGCTAGGCTACTGGTATCCTGAATAAGATCAAAATCGGGATGTGACTTATAACTTTGATACTTTAAGTCCATGTGATCAACACACCATCTATAAATCAGCTATACTTGGGGCTCAGTGTGTTGCCTCAGGACACATTAACATGTGACCGTTCTCCTGACCTTGAACGTCAACTAAAACTATTAATGAGCCAACAAACTTAAATATATACCAAAGCAGTGAGTGACATGAAATTTTCTTTAAACATTTTTGGTCTGTCTTCATGACACTTTGAAAGTGTGTTTTTTAGTTTTCAGTGTCATGCCTGTATGTTGCAATGTTTGCCAAAAACATTTAATAAAAGGGTGAATGTGTTTCTTCTTGTGAAATTACTCTGTGGTTCCATTACTTTTCCAACACGCACATATATTTTTTGATTCCCTTTGCAGAGGCTTCCAAAGTCAGGTTTAATAATCTTTTGGTTTTCAGGTGCCAATAATCTTGGATTTAAGTCAGCTCCATAAATTTAAAACAAACAAAAATGACATTGTAAGAGCATGTTTTCATGGGACTTCAAAAATGCCCTTAACAAACAATGTCACTGTGCAAAACTATTGGCTGACAGGCTGATAGATAATGGATAGATTGATGGACGCAATACAAATGAAATAAGATCAGCATATCCAAAACAGAACATGTGACAGGGTGAAAGTTTTCCATCAGGCAGAACCAGCTGGGCTAGGTAGCATATGAAAAACAAAAAGAAAAAATAACAGGAAAACTGAGGTCAAAATCTGGAAAATGTGTGGAAACTGATGGTTCACACAGGGACATGTTTTTCCTGCTACGATCTCAGGTCATGTTGCATACACGCGTGTCCCCTTTTAGCTAACTTAATTTGGACAGGATGGGGAACACCACATGTGTTTTTTAAAACTTTTGCTGACCTGCCCTGCAATCCCAAAGGTAGAGAAGAGAAACTTGCAGGGTAATAGTTTACGTTGTGTAATTCTAGTGCAAATGGATTTCGTTGTGGGGATAAACTACAGAATATCTCTTTTTGTACTCAGATACCCTAAACTTACAACAATTGAAAAAAGTCATTTGTAGAAAGCTATTTGAAAAACACACTAACAAAACATTTTTTTAATTCTTCACAAAGCTGATGTGTTGCTTTGGTCCAATAACTGGCTGTGAGTTAAAAATGCATGAAAGCATCTAGATAATTTGCCATTAAATTCACCAACACTTCAGTCACTTAATGATCAATAATAGCTTTAGCACCATCACTCTAACCCTGTTGTTTTAACAGTGTGTAAATTCTGTCTCCAAGAGCCTTTAAATCAAAACCTTAGCAAAAGTGGAATTTGGAGATATACTTACTGTTAACTACACATCACTAACCATCCCTCCACCAATTCAGTGTATCAGTTTTACACTACATCCAGAATCAACTCAAATTAGCCGTAGTCTACACATAACCTGTAGGATCAGTGAAGAGCCAGAGAAGCCCTGACAGCCTCAACAAGGCAGCAGAACCAACTAAAAGAAAAAGATTTAAAGAAAAACGGATCTACAGGCTGATAATCACCAACAACTTAATATTGTGTGAGACTGCATAAACACAGACATTAGCTAGCATCAGGCTGGTTCTCTTGACTGTAGACATATTAAAAGCCTGTGGGATTTTTTCCTGTGTTTTGGATCATTCCTGATAAAAAAGCTCTGTGGCCAACAAATAATATGCATGTACATGTTCTGTTCTTCATAGATAATATTATTTAACAAACCTATCTTTAATTGAATTATTGTTATTAAGCTAATATGGAACTGCAATATGGTGGTTCAACTTATAATCAATTACAATATTTCCGTTATATAACATCATGTTGTAAAAAAAAAAAAAAAAAAAAGGATCAGAAGTGCTTTAAACAGGGTCCCCATAGTCATTTTTGTTGACCTTATTAGTGGTGTGTCAGTAACCACCATTTTAACAACACCATAAAATTGCAGCCACCAGATATCTTTTGAAAAAGTGTTTGCTTAACCAGGGTCTTAATTTGTTTAATGAGGCTGTAAAAGCTGTCTGTTCCCATCTTGAACATTAGATTCTCTTTATTTTGGAATAAACAGAGAAATCATATGTGCCTGTGTTCATCACAAGCCTTTTTCCAGGCATTTATCCAATACAGGTATTTTAAGTCCAACATAGACTGGGGAACCAGGAGGTGCTAAATTTTTACTCACATCTGCATTTTTTGACTTGGTGCTGCACCACTCTATAGGGAAATAAGTTCAATGTATTACTTCAAATTATGAACACGAAATTTGGTGGCTTTGTGTTATATCTGAGTTGACACAGTGGTTGATTTTTTTTCATGTGTTTTTGTTGTCTTAGTTACTTTGGCTGAATTTCCTACATATAAACTGCTGATTGTTAGATATAATACAAGGCTCAAAAACACTGTTCACTGAAGCAGTGATAGGTACACCCTCTGTTTTTCAACACACACATTAACGCGGTCAACCTGAAGTCATCTGTTTACACGGTCACTTGTTAGACCATAACACTAAAACACTTATGGCACAGAGAAAAATAATTCAGAAATTGAGTGCAGACGATGTTGTTGGTGAGGTCTGACCACTGGTCATCAGTTGCTAACACATATTTGATAATGAGATTGATTATTGGTCTTTATTTTTTATGTTTATTCTCAGGATTACTGCCATGTATAAAGTTTACCTCTCACACAGCAGTTAGCTACATACAGCCTGAGATGTTTTGCACCATCTAGTGGCAATCACCTGTATATGACAGTTACACAGGTTGCATACGGGTAAATATATATGTATCTTTGGCTATAATAACCATTCCTTCCTACACCATTCCCAACCCTATTTGAAACTAACTCAGTGAACTGTACTCTGAACAAACAAGAGGAGCGTAAGACATGTAAAAAAACATGCAGCAGGTGTGACAGACAGTAGTCATGATCAATGATAGTGTACCCGGAACACAGCTTGACTGGATACAGAAACGGGGTGGCAGCTTCCAGAGCAGTCTCCTCTTTCTTGTGTAGCAGTGTAAGAGCTAACCTCAGGTGTTTCATCAACATCAACGATAAACGTGTTGTGT
The DNA here is from genome assembly GCA_036419115.1 of Scarus forsteni. NCBI lineage: Eukaryota > Metazoa > Chordata > Actinopteri > Labriformes > Labridae > Scarus > Scarus forsteni. The sequence goes on from JAZDUH010000060.1 coordinate 3,040,673, forward strand.
TTCAAGGAGGACAAAGCCCATCCTATTACAACTGAACTCTGGCTTTGAAAACTGTTGTTTGTAAGTTACAATCTTCAATTTAGAGATGATAAGTGTTACTAATGCTTTGCAAATGCATCTACAGCACACAGAGATTAACTGATAGATCTTTAATACATGCTTTATGAATGTTAATCTAAGTTTGTGCTTAAACCAGGGTTTCCAATGCTTAACCATGGCTCTGTAAATAAAAGGTTACGGTCTTTATTTGTACATGTGCATCCATGTGAGCAGCTATTGTTAGAATATGCAGACATAATGCTCAATTAAAGATAGTGTCTACCTCTCGATCTGTGTGGTAAGCCCCCACACAGCAGTTTATCACATCTTTGAGGATTTAAAAGGGGACGCCCATGGTGAACTGATGACCCTTGACCCATCATCAAAGGGTAAGACTGTTGGAGGTATTACAAAGTTAGTCAAGGAGAAAAAAACACTGAGGAATGTCAATGCCATGGCTTCCTGGCCATAACAGAAGAGACTAAAGAGGAGGCAATGGAGAGGAGGCATCTAAAGTGGGTTTGAAGGTTGAAGACTTGTTGAAGCTATTGAAAGCCTAATGCCAGGGACTCAGCCAGTAAGTTTTGAGAGAGGAGATGGTTTGCTGTTCCTGGAAGCAAGAACTTTTTCTCTGTTGTGATATAGAAATTAAAAAAAAAAGAATAATTATGCAAAGTTTTATGATCATCAAAAAAGGGTTGTTTACACTGGGGTATTTGACAGTGAGCCTTTCTTTCTTCTCTCTCTCCGTCACCCTCTCTGCTCTGATGCTTTGGGATCTTTGAAGTCCGAGTCTCCTGCTGACTTGAGCTGTCGCTTTAATAGGAAGCTGCTCCACATCTGAGCCAAAACTGACTGCTCCAGTGTCAGTCAGAGAGGTCTGAATCCCCTCTTTAAGACACTTTGCCAAGACCTCTACCAAGAAGCAGCATTCCTCTCATTCACAGAGCTCAGTGGTGTCAGTGGACCAGTGATTGTAGATCAACAAAAGCTGGAATGGACATTTTTGAGTTTAACAGAAGTCTGCAGTGCCATGGGTATGCTGAGGACCTCTATGGAGTCCAGCAAATGATGAACATAATACTTACTAAACCTAGACACTTTCAGAGAAGTACAACAACAGGTTCCTGGCTATCTCTACACATAAGGAACCATTAGCCTTTTTTCTACTCTTGTACTTAAACTATCTTAAATGTAACTATGCAGACATCATTGGTTGTAGTTAAGTGAAAATTTCACTGTGTCGAGGCTGATTGGTTCATGCAAGACAGAATCAGCAAGGAAAGCACTCAGAAAGCGCAGACCTCCGCCAACAATACAGTCCTCACCCATATTGTTATTTTCACCATAAATGTTAGTCCTACCTTAATTTCATCTAAATATTTAGATTCCTTGACCATGAAAACATACCATTAGCAATTGGATTCATAATGGTATCCATTTTAGTTTAGTACCCACATAACAAACCAGTCTGGGCCAGATCTGGCATCAAGCCAGCCTACTGCTGGCATGGCAAGTGGTAAATGAACCGGATGTGGGCCAGGTCTGGTATGGCAAACTGGATCCGGACCAGTGAAGGACTGTCATTCTTTGAGTATGTGGGCCAGATGAAGTGCATCATGTGGAACAAAACTGAGCCAGACCAATTTTGCCATTATGAAAGTTGCATTTTTCGTCAAGGTGATTTTACGTTGATCCAGTTTACTCCCTAAATCTAATCATTTGTTCCTTGTCCTAATTCTGACATTTCCTGAATATTTTATGGAAACCCGTCCATAACTTTTGAGTTATGTTGCTAACAGAGAACAAACGATCAAACATACAAACAAAAAAACAAACAGACCGTGGCAAAAAAATAACCTCCTTGGTGGAGGTAAAAATTAGGATTATGCATCAAGAGCACCCCGAAAAACCAAGTAAAGGAACAGTTTCGCACCTCTTTGGTCTTTGTCACTTTGCTGCTTTTCTGGAGGCTGCAGATCTGTCTCTGCAGACGCAGGTTGGTCTCCTGCAGCTGGCCAATCTTCTCCAGGAGCTGACAGATGTGCTCCAGGTAGCCCAGGCCTGACCCCAATGGATTTGAACTCACCTGCTGAGACTGGGTAAACAAAAAGAGTACAGGATATTACAGATATGAGATGTAAGCTGTTAGAAAAGCTTAAGTTGTTTTTAGAAAAAGGACATCAATACAGGATGATTTGAGTTTATGAGGAATCGCTGTTAAATATTGAGACTGCTCTGATGAAGATCAAACCAACAACGGTTCAGTATCTATTAAAAGTTGGATATTTATACACGTGAACAGTGAACTTGAGTTTCCAATATGCTCACTACTAGCTACCTAACTGAAGTGCATATCTTTTTGCTAAAGCATCGGTAAATGATTATCTTAAAAGTTGAGCAGCACTTTAACTTGAAATTTTTGTCGAATTTTAACTTTTTGTACATCACCTGACTTGTATGGAGAACATGTTATGTGTATTTTTCAATGGAGCTTAATATTTCTTTAAGACAGAGAAGATGTCAAAGAGGATGAATGACCTGGGCACCCACACACATCAAAAACCTCTGAAAAGTTTCAACAACTGAAGAAAAATCATTCGATACGATTTACTTGGTCTGAGAATGACAACAGATATGATTTCCATAGCTAAAGGGACAGATGAAAATTTAAAAATGAAATTAGAACATGACAAAAGTGTGTGCCAAAGTAGGTCCAGACATGGGACTCCTCAAAAGACATAAATGCAAGCAAATTTATGGAGACCTTTATAGCAAATTGAAGGAAGCCCACAGTTTTTTGAGAGAGTGATTACACGTGATGGAACCTGGATCTTCCAATTTGATCTTCAGACAAAACAGCAGTAAGTGCACTGGAAAACACCATCATCGCCAAGGATGAACAAAACATGGCAAGGCAGGTCCAAACTAATGGCCATGTTGTTTTGTTTTCCTCAACATTTTGGGTATCATTATGAGAGGGGTTAATGAAAAAGGGAAAGAGACTAATGCTAAAAAATACTTATGTTCATTAAATTGCATTTTAGCAGAAATCTAGTTTTTTAGTAGCCAGCCACACATTGAATGTTACTGGGGTTCAAATTAAGTCCAAATACATAAAGTACAAGCAGGCAGTTTCAACAGAATAGACAGGCACACATCGTTGTAAATATAAAATCAACATTTGGTTGCTTGTGTGCACAAGCTGCACTCTGATGCTTTCCCATTTCATTTCTCTTCTCTACTTATTGCTCTAATGCTTGCATTTATGTAGGTGTAAATGGAACAGCTGAAACTTCAACAGAAAAATTACGATTTAGTTCTTTACATCATCTTTTGAGTCTTTCCCGGTGAGTAGTCTGACCTTTGCTCTGCCTGGGAAAAAGAGCGCTAACGGGCTTCCTGGAGAACTTTGAGAAATGATCCACATAAGCTGCACTCATAAAAGCATTCCAGTGTTAATGGCTGGCTGCTCGGAATAAATGTGTGTTAACATCATCCAACAGGAGAAGAATAAAATCTTATTTGTTGTTGCTCTACAAACATCAAAACCTGCCTGTATGTTCGTTTGAATCACTGTCAGATGCTTTGTGTCCACACTACAGTGGTAGAGATGTATGTGTTAAAATACAACCAATTTCATATATCAGCTAAAATGAAAGTTTCATTTGGGAAACAGGTTTTACTACATCACCCGTCAAAGCCGGGAAAGTGTTGTGTTTATGTGTTTGCTTAAACAGGAGATGCAGATGTTCACATTCGTCAGCAACATGAAAAAAGGACGTTTTGAGCAAATATTTATCCATTTATCAACATTCCTAAAAGTGTCCCAACAAAAGCAGGATGTGAGCTCAGGTTGGGGTTTCCTCCCCGCTTTCTCAGGCTGCTGACTCTCAAACTCCATTCAGGGGGCTTCTGGGGGCTCTGGTGGAAACGCTGGTAGAACAATGGGCCAGAAGCCATAACAGACTGAAGGACTGACATCACTCACTTCCTCTGACGGACAGACTCAAAGAGATCTTGACCATGACCCAGTGACTGTTGGTTTTCTTTATTTACACAGTAACTGTGCAAAAGTTTAAGGTAGTTGTGAAAAATGTCGTGGAGTTGGCGTGGTTTAATTAAAACTACTCATTTTATTTGTTCAATTTCGTCAGTTTTTACAAATTCCAAAGTGAGCACACAAAGGAAAACCCAAAATTTAATCAATAATTATGAAGACCAACCCTTTACTTTCAATCCAGAATAAACTGATTTAGGAATGCTTAAGGGATTTTGTAGAATGTTAGTCAAGTGGAATAATAACCCAGAGCAGCTGATAATGATCATTGTTTTCATATGTGCATCTGTGGAAGAGGCTTAAAATGATTACAGAACAGCCAAACTCTGCTACCAAGTTGAAGTTATGAAAGACAGTTACATGTTACAGATCATTCAGTACACCAAGACTGAGTATAGCAAAATGACATACATTTTTTTACAGTCTGAATAAATATCTTTACAGCCTGGTCCATAGTTTGAGACTAAATATATAGAATACATCAATGCGCTCACATTGTGATTTTTTTTTACATTGCACCAGTTTAATTTTTCTTTTTAAGAGGATTCCCAGTTATGGAAATGCAGTGCCTTTATTGGTCCAAAGGCCTTAAGTCCTACCTCAACATGGCCTATCTTTTTACCTCTGACAAATGTTGGTTTGCCTGTTTGATTGCTATCAAGATTGCACAAAAACTACTGGATGAATTTTGCTATAAAAAAAAAAAAAAATCCAGAAATTGCATGTAATCCCGGAAGTAAACCAATTTGAAAAAAAAAAAGATATCTCTGCCACTTTTAAATGGATGCATCTTCAATTTTACAGGATAATTTGGGATCCATATCTCTATCATCAGTTTCATCTATATCTGACCCAGATTGGCATCACTACAGAAACATCACACTTTTTAATGGGAAATCTATTAACGACATTGAAAAACTCGAATCAAATCAAAATATTCAGTGATGTCCCCAAAACTTGTAATGTTCATACAGGATAAAAAAAACTCCGTGTATGCGTAGAGTTTGGTCTGGCTCCTGGTGCTATTTCTGTTGAACCAGAATTGAATCTCTTACAGGGGTTGTGAAAAAGCCCCTGCCCCAACTGAGCTGCTTGGCAGAGGTCTGCACTCTCTGAATGCTTTTCTAGTTTGAAAGTAGATGGAGCAAAAAGTTCAGTCGAGATGTCACGGGCAGTATGGCAGCATCCATTCTTAAGGCTTGTATGTTATTGAAATTGCTACCGTCATATGGGTTCACGTAATCATTTTACAATCTATGGATTTATCAGTTTACATAAGAAAAATCACTACACTAAAATCACAGTCACCTTCTTGTAAAACAGATTTAAATGCTGGCAGCTCTTTTTGCATTATTTTTTTACGTTCAAAACTTAATTTAAATTTGGCAAGATCTAAAGTCATTAAGTTGTTTTGATGCACATCCACTAGCGAAACAGGGCACCTCTAGAGTTGCAGCTTCTTTTTAATGGTTTACCATTTGACTTTTGTGATGGGCTGTTAGATAGTCAGAAACTGGGAAGATTGATTAAGAAAGGAGATGTGGTAAAGGAGGCACAGGCCAGTTTTGAACCCGTGTCTTAAGGACAACAGCCTCTTTACACTCACACATCACATGGACAAAGCTCCGGGGCTACTCGCTTCCCACAGACTCAGTTTTTGACAGGCAACACATCACTGGTTTAAAGGTTAATGTAAGAAGTAGCAGGTTAGTTTTCTAATCTGTGAACTCCTCAGACCTTCCATCACCACTACCTCCAGACGTCCCTCTGCTTCTCTGTGCCTAATTAAGATAAGGAAGGGTATTCCTTCCAGGAGATGACCCTCACTTCCTCAGTGGTCGTTGTTGATGATTGGGAGGGTCTGTAATCAGGGGCCGTTCTGCCTTCTGCCATTAACATTAGCAGGGCTGGTGCTGATCTTATCCACGGCCACACAAAGACTACTGAGTGATCCACTGCCGGGAACAGAGAGTGGGACCCAGGAATGCTCCCCCTTTTTGCCTGTAAAAACTCATTTTTAAAAATGGGCAAGCTAACACAAACAAACACACGCGCCCTAGTTGCACTTCCTGTCAGCTTCCTGTGATCCCATGACTCAAGGGGCAGTAATGTCACACGTGAGAATGGAGCAGTGTGAAAAGGATGTGAGGAACTGAACGCCTGAAACAAGAAATAAAGTTTGGATAGAGCTGGAGGAAGTTGACATTGTGTGCTTGTGTTGGCATGAAACACTGAGTTCAGTTCTGTCTGAGGTGAACATGCATGAATGATGTCAGATCAGGAATCCCATATGGTCCACTGTGTGATGGTGAAAGATAAATGGAGCCTTGTTAGTGGAGAGGAGCCAAGACTAACCTCTGTGTTGAGTTTGATCATCTGGGGTAATTTAAAATCTGCAGCCTAAAGGATGTCTGAGGCCTCAAAAATTAACTGAATTTGGATTTCAAGTCACATAGCTAGTTCCTAAAGATAATGGATGAGGACAAAAATGATTTACACATTAAGTCCACATCTGACAAGGAGGTTCATCTTGATTAGTGCTGGTGAACTTAGGGCGTTATGTTGATGATGTAGGGGGCTTTGCCGAGTGCATAAAGTATAAGAGGTCTGATAACCAGGCCTGTAAGAAAGGATGTCATCCTTGCACAGCAGCTGGATCTGCCCAATTCAATGTCTGTAATCAGACATAATCATCTTACCAAGCTCCAGTCTACAATGACTGTTCTTGACCTGAGGTAGCATGGCCCAATCAAAGTTCTTTTTACTAGGAGGAGGTGGGAGCTATGAGTAGGAGGAAGGGGCTGCTCATGCACAGATTAACATTGATGCTAATAGCTCCCGTTGCAGTTCATTCAGATGTGGACCACATTTCTTTATCAAATGATCAAAATTAACACTACAAACTCTATACAGAAAGGACATTTTTGCTTTATTTCTGCCATGTTTTATAAAAAGTTTGTTTTGCATAGTGACTGATGCTCTGTCAGTCTGTCTCTTTTGGTAGTTGGACATAACATCTGGAAACAGATATCAAAAATAGAATAATGACTGAATAGTTGATTTTGTTTTTAAACAGGAACATCAGAATTAAAATACACCTTGGTTTTATTTTTTAGCGTCTGAAACAAGTAAGGGAAAGTCAAATAATGGTTTTATTTTCCATTTTAATTTCTAGAAAGGAAATAGAATATAGCACAAGACAAATTAAAAAATGGCCTGTATAATTGTTTGGATTACCAGAAGAAATATCACAACAAGAACATTGCTCGTACTACCAGAATATGGCAACAGTGTGGGGCCTACACATGCCAACTTTCAGAAAGCCCAAGAAGAAGAAGAGGGGAGCAAATCGTAGGCAAAATCCAAACTGTGGCACATCGTTAGTGGTTGTAAAATGTCTGTCACAGAAGCACATTGCATTCACTATAAAAATAATTTGACACCGTATCTCGCAATTATGAGATCATGATCTGAACCTGACAAATGGACCAATCAGCACCGCGGACAGCGCAAAAGAGCTTATAGAAATCAAACCGTTTTTTTACTTTTCCTTACTCGTTTCAGACAACAAAAATAAAATCAAGCTTTATTTCAATTTTCCTGTTTCTATATTAAAACAAAAATCAAATATAAAGGTATTTTCCTATTTTTTGAAATGGTTTCCAATAGTTATATCCCAATTACCAAATGAGACACTGACTTATGTCCTTTCCATCAAGACTGTAGCACCCTCCTACTGTATTATGTGGTTAGAATCTAATGAATGTGATTGACGGAACAATTGATCAACCAACCCCAATAAGCTTTAGAAAGGTACTGCCCATTTATCAACACTTTCTATAGGCTGTTGCCCAGATAGACAAATAAGATTGTCTCTCTTCCGGTTCTAAAACCCCCAAAATCCAGTAAAACCACCTTACATTTAATAACTGCAATTACAGAAGCATGCATTCAAAAAAGACTTAAAGATTTTACAAGATTTTGCTAATTTGTCTGTAACTTTAAAATCAAAGATTTCTGAACTATCAGGCCAGCATAATGTTGAAAACACCAACAAAATGCCAAAAATTTTGCTGATGCCAAACAATATTAGATACATTATGTGTCATGTGTTTGACATCGTTGAGACAAAAAAAATCGCAGAAGGTATATATATTCTGTATTTTATAAATCACATTCAAAACTGAGACTGAATAGACTCACAAATGTGATAAGACCATAACATCAGAGATCTCTTTGGAAACTGAGGGTATCGCCTCTTCTTACTCATAAATATTTCCCTTATCTCTGCCCCATCCTACAATGCTCCCGAACATGACTGTGTTAGAAAGGAATGAGCAGCCAGATGTGTTCAGAGGATCCAGAAACAGAGGAAGTTTGAACAGTATCATCACGTACACAGGCGGACACGAGTCCTCTGCACTTGCATTGATAGCATGTCTGTCCCTTTCCTGCTGCATATCTCTACAAGTACTGAGGATAGAGCTGGAAGACCATATGTGCTGTTCATTGTTTGTTTTGGCATCTGACTTTGACTTGTTTTCTGTGAAAGTGAAGTGTAATTTGTACTTTCTGCATTTTATAACAGTAAAACACAAGAGCAAAGACATTTTTATGTTGAAGGAGACATATTTTGATAACTCTTTTAGACTGTTTTGTTTTCCTGACACTTCACTTTACAGCTCGAGTGATGGTTGTGGTTTAATTTCCATGGTTGAAACTGTTGATTGATTGTGACGTGGGACAAGGTGAATGGGACGTCCTTGGGAACGTTGATGCTGACGTCTCTGTCCTCATTCATGTCCATATTTCCTCCCTGCTGTGGCCCTGCAGCTGACATACCTAGAAACAGTTTTTCACCGCTACAACTGCTCTCAATATTATCTAATCACTAACGCTTTAAGAGAGGCAATCACCCGATCTGCTGCTGCTGCCAGAATTAGAGGAAAAATTAACGATGTCTTGCCGCAGGTATAAACGTCTTTCTGCAGATTGATACGACATGACGTGATTCGCCCGAGTCGATCAGAAGCGTCCTTAACAACGGTCTGCTATTCATAGCAACGGTCCAGAAATAACAGACCGTAGAATGTTGTAATTGACCAATCAGGATCGAGCATTTGACAATGCCGTGTAATAACATGTATATAAAAGCCAGACATGAGCTGTGTTCAATTCGTCCACTCATTCACTCACTCACTATTCCCTATGTAGTGTAAATGAAATAGTGGACTACATAGGGAATGACCAAACGAGATTTCCAACACTGAAATTTTCTAAACATCATAGCGTGTTCATCAATTTTATGTTAATCATTATGTACCAGTTGAATTCTATAATTTTTGTAACTGCAGTTATCCTGGACGTTTGTAAGGTGTCTGTAAATAATTTGTCAATTAAAAAAATCCCTGTGACCGAATTGGACGCGCCAAAATTCTCGTAAACAAATCCGGCACTCAGGAGGATAAGTAGCAAAATTTGAAGCTGTTTTCAACCACTAAAAGACGTAAAAAGGCTAAGCTTCGAACGTGTTAAACATACTTTAACCTTTTTCACAGTTATAAATGAAGCAGCTCCTCACAGCCTTCTTTCTCTTCTTCTTCCCCTATTGAAAAAGCACAACCGCATTGCATTGTGGTATACGGGAGTACAATATAGGGTACATCGTATGTTCACTCATATTTGCGGTGCATTGTGGGTATTTTTATAGTGCACTATATAATAAATTAAATTAACTGCTAAAAATTTGAACAACTCTACAAAATGGCGAACACACTATATAGTGCACTGTATCTGTGATAGGGAACGATTTCGAACACAGCTATGTTGTGTATAAAGGTACTACACTATTACAACCTGTCAAAGCACATGTCTTATCATCTGTATATAATCTTCCCTCACTGTGACACTGTGACATAAAGTTATGCTTCTATTACATCTGTGACACAGTATGGCTCAGCTGTTTTGTTTCATCTCCTTACATAATATTCATTGGTATTTACAGTATGGATACATTTGGTCTAAAGTTCTCAACATTTCCTTTTCTACATCCATTTGCTAACATTTTGGCAAAGACATCAAACATGCAGCTAAACAGGACCATATGGTCTCTGTCACCACCTGATGTCTGAAATCTGACAGTCTGACATTCCATAATACATCCAGAGACCAAACATGGAGACTGAAACAACCAGATCCCATCATTGAGCAACCAAGACTTGAACAGAGTAAGAAGAAAGGGGGATGCGGGTAAACACAGTGAGGGTCCTTGATGTTTCGGGGGGGGGAATTCCAATGTCCCTCAGCTGTAGACTTCAGAGTCTCATTTTGCAAGGAAAGGAATTACATTATTAGCTGTGGTGACAAGTGATGCAGTTGACAGTGGGGACAGCACCACCACACCGCCTGTCAGCAGAGTACCCCTTCAGTCCATCATGGCGGGCCCCTAAAAGCCACTGCCACACGCCATTGCCTCACAGGGGCCTTTTCAAAGAGCCTTTATCTGGGTAAATATGTGTGTAATTTGAGATATTTTACACCTATTTCATGCATCTAGGTAGGTAGCCCAGCAACAACACAGAGGCCCAGATGAGAGAGTGGCCGGCGGTCAGTGACAGTATCGCTGGAAAAATCTCCAGTCTCTTCGCAGATGAACAGGTGATGTATGACATCCATGAAAAAGCTGCCATGGACTGTAATGTGCCCTCCCCTACATTACTGCCTCCATCTGAGAGTAACAGTCTCTCATGTTTGAGTTACCTTGATGTGCCAGTTATAATAAAAGCCTTGTCTGCAGGAAGCCTTTGAACTCACTTTTATTTTGAAAGGTCTCTGAGGAATAGGTGGAAAGAACGCAGTGGAAAACCTGTATTTTAAAAGAAGCTTTTTCAGGTAGCAAAGTTTGAGCTGTTATTGTTCACACTCTTTCAGACAGAAATACAAGAATTAAAGAGGACAAAACACAAGAGTTTGTGCACAAAAGGAGATAACCAACATAAAGCATAAGCAACAGAAATCAAAAGCTGACAAACATACATAAATAATCTAAGCACAATAAGAAGCTTAGAAAGGAGAGTGTCAACACTTTTGGTATTACACACTGAGTCACTTTGGTTAGTGACTCAGTGTGTGACTACACCCCAAAGAAGGAGCAATCTCCAATGTCTCCAGTCCCACAAATCAAAGGTGCCCAACATTGCTTCAGTGCTTCATTGTTAAGATTTATTTAGTAGTACTGTAGTTTATTTATGTCAGTTATTCTACCTGGTTAGTGCTAATGTTAATTATTTATTTTTAAGACATTCAAATTTCTACTGTAAAGGTAACTTATCAATATTGTTCTTGCGGTTTATTTATGCTGGAAATCCCCATTGCTGCTAGAGTGTACAGTTCACTAAGGTGTACTATGGTGTTACCTGCTGCTGGAATCTGAATTTCCTATCCTATTCCTATCTATCTATCTATCTATCTATCTATCTATCTATCTATCTATCTATCTATCTATCTATCTATCTATCTATCTATCTATCCCAAATCATACAGAGTGTCTGGTGTCCCAAATGGCCCCCACTCTTCCCACAAACAAGCCTGTTTATTAGTCACAAGAATCCAGAAAATACAACAATCCGGGGGCGAAAAGTGAGACCATGAGGGCCAGAATCCATCCATCCATTATTTAACTGTTCATCCATTTCAAATAAATCATAAAAATCATTCAAATATGACAGTACACTGCTGTTATTCAGAGACGCTGGGTTGACATGTACTTTTCCAGCCTTTTCTTAATAGATCTTAAGAATATACCAAAGTAAATTAGACAGAGATGGTCTTTGTTAGAATGCCTACTAAAACCATGAGAAAAAATCAAACTTTTTAAGACCTTTGCTGCCCTAAAGTTGAAAAAGACCTTATGGGTTCACAGGAAACCTGGTTTGTTGTGATTATCTGACTGACACCTTCTTCCTGGTGGACGTGAGTGCTCGGTCAGGGAGAGACTAACAATGGATGGCATGGATTTATGTTTTTAAAACCTGACAGATTTGGGGCTTTTGAGGAAACAATTGTGCCCTGCTAGCCACCCCTTGGCTCTGAGAGTGGAATTTACAGACCTTTGAATAAACTCCTGTATTGGTCTAAAGTTTCTGTTTTTCTATTTCACTAAAACAATGCACTAAAGTTGTGTTTTCACATCTATCATTTACAGCCTTAGACCACACATAGATGGGTATTTTTGAAAACAGCTTTTTCTGTCTTGGCCTATAAATGCAACATATCAAAACAATTTTTATCTCAAGATGATTAAGAAAAGAGTAAGTAAAGGCAACTCTTCCTTAAATTCTTTTTACATTAAATCTGTGCAGACAAATTAACACTAATAGAGTTAATATTAACACTGCCTTAGTGTCTTGGCCCTTTTCCACTAGCATGCCTTGGCCCTACTCTACTCGGCTCTACTCGATTTGCAGCGTGTTTCCACTAGCCTGGTACCTCCTAAAACAAGCTAGTTTTAGTACCTACTCCGCTCTGGTTCCAAGCGAGTTGACTCAATACTAAAAGATGATGTCACCAACTGCCGGCTACTGATTGGTCAGACAATGTCATCATAGATGAGTCATGAGCGCGACAACCTAGCATGCTAGCAGTGGCTACCATTAGCTTACCCTCATACGTCTTTTCTTTGCAGCTCAATTGCTCTCGTCCTCAGCTTCATTCTGTTGTATAGTGTCCAAAATTCTCCTGTGCTCTTGGCAACACACACACACACACACACACACACACACACACACACACACACACACACACACACACACACACACACACACACACACACACACACACACACACAATAACACACACACACACACACACACACATTTTACCAACTGCAGCCTTCTCCTGCTTTCCTTTTTTACTCGGTTTGTTACAAAAAGCCACAGATTGTTGTGTCGCGCTCAAAATGACGTCACTGCAGTGCCACTCAGCTGTTTACAGTGACACTGCACCCCGTTGGGCAGGCAACTGGGGCTAATGGAAAAGCAGCACAAGGCGAGTAGAGTAGAGCCGGGTAGAGTCGACTAGAGTAGAGTAGGGCTAATGGATAAGGGCCACATGTGTTGACACCACAAAGTGTTGTTTTCATCCTTTATTGAGGGTTGGTACTTTATAACACTTAACAGTGTGACTGTTAAACAACAAGTTTAGAATGCACTCTCTCAGAGTATATCTTTAACTTTCTAAGTGTTAATGATATATTTGCACTTCAAAGTGTTAACATTACAGTCTTTATTTGCTGCATATTACTGGGCAAAATAATCTGACAAATTACTTTATAGTCTTAAACTCTTTTTAGAGTCAATTATCCCTCTCATCCCCAATAATTGGAAAAAGTATCAACGATGACACTCACAGGTTCAGACGGAAAAGTTAAACTTAAAGATCGTATAGTTATACCTGCGTTTTTTGTATTTGACTCCATCCAGAGTATTACTAACTCTGCACTTACTAAAATGTTTCCAACACCGACATTTTATCTTCTCTCAATTAGCTTTTTATTTTGTTTTAAGTTTCCTTTTGAGGAGATTTAGAGAGGATATAGGCAGGCAGGGACAATGGGACTATCATGAGAAATTATGGGACTGATCATTTAAACCTAGATCATAAACTTCTGTACACATATTACTGGCTTGTATGCCACTGGAATTTTTTTTTTTTTTTTAAACTCTGGTAAAGAATTAAAGAAGAAGTTTTTTTTTTAGATACAGGGTGTCCCTGTTTGGACATGGAAAAGGATGTTTTTGGCTCAAAATGTAACGTTCTCTCCTCAAGGTGAGGTCAACAACACCATCAGAGCTGATCGCATGTGCTGCGTGGATGTTGCTAAACTGCTGCTGTTTGAGTGTTGCTTGCTGGACTGTTTACATGCCAACAGATTCTTTCTCTCCCTCCCTCACCATGATGCTGCTCTAAAAACACTCTGATGGTAAAATTACTGTTTGGACAAGCCCTGTTGTTATTGTTTCACAAGTGACTGTGTTGACTGCTTCTGTGGAAATCGTGTTTACAACAGATGTGGAAATCAACAAGAATGCTTGTGAATTGTTTTAATGTTTTGATCAAGAGCATCAGATGTGTCTCAAACTGAAATATAAACAGAAATATTCACTCAGTATGTCTGCTCACACCAGTTAACATGTCCACAAAATAAACCTCAGACTTGTGGTTGGATGTCTGGGAACATAGTTGCATATATATTTAAACTGGTTTGGCATAACATTTAGAAAAAATGTTCTCATCATGGATATTGTTGCACATTCATAAATATTTAACAGTGCATTTCTGTGTTTTCATGTGGATGTTTATAAAAACTCAATGACAATATGATTTTTATAACAATGGAAGGGAAACCTCTGATTTTGAAAATACCTGCAGCAAGTGGATATAACCTAGAAGAATGAGTCCAGGTTGGAAAGCAATGGGACCCAAAACTAAACACATTTTAGTATTTTAAAGGAGACATATCATGCTGATGCATGATTTAATACTTACATATAATATAATAAATTTGAAAACAAGACCTTACACCCCCTTAATTTTCAAAAAATGAGATATTGTATTTTTTCTGATATCCTAGAACGAGATTTGATGCCTCTGAAAATAGGTCATTGCGAGATGTCTGCGAGATTTAAATTGTCGTGATGACACGATGTACCTTTCTTTTTATTGGAGTAATCTGATAAAACACTTCCTCCTCTGTGATGTCTGTTAGCCACAAAACCGTCACCGAGGAACACATCCACCCAGCAGCAGTATATAGATCCCTAGCTCACACTCACTCACTACCAGCTCTGGCCTGTAGGGGGACTCAATATGCGGTCGCTGCTTTGAGCCTGCCGGAAAATACAGTAGAAGAAGAAGGACAGGCTGGCTCTACCCCTGATAGAACTGACCAATCAGAGCACAAAGGGCTGTGACGTTGCGAGGTAACTGTAGGTCATCCTGGAAACCGAGTGTTTCAGACAGCTTGATAATGGCCTAAAATGAGGATTTTGGGAACGCTATTGTGGGGCAATGAAGGAACTAAATGACTTGTACTGAGGGCAGAAATGCTTTACAGGCATCCTAGTCTGGCATAGTGAAAAGGAGAAACAAGCATGATATGTCTCCTTTAAACCTAAAAAGAAGTTAAGAGGAGACGGGAATGGAAATCAGCATTTTCTTCTTTATTTTTGTGCCCCTCGCTGAGATTAACAAATCAATTAAAGAGCACTTTAACTTCATTTTAGGGTATTTTCATGGTTTGTTCTCAGAGAGTCTAAAACAGCAGAAGGCTTTCATGTAGAAAGCTGAAGGTAGTATCAGATTCTCAGTCTAATAGCTGACACTAATGACAGACAGTCTCAGGCTGACTGTGATGTTTTCATGAACATCAAACAGGTGATTATGACTTTGCAGCTTCCACAGCTGTCAGGTGCTCTCTCTGTATGTGAACAAGGAAATGACTGTGTTTTCCTGACATGAATGAAACATGCCCTCACCTGTCCTTGTGAATGGTACAGTAGCTTTTTTATCAGGTCTGCACAGGAAGGGGGGGCAGACTACACAGGTACAGCTGCGGGGCATTTACATTGAGCTGTTACTGGTGACTTAAAGGGACATGTCTCTATAATCAAAGAACATCCATTTTTTATTACGCCTTTAACTACAGTCTGGAAAATGACTGACTCCGTAGCCTTATTCCAGTTTCAGTGATGCTATTACCTGGTGACACAGAGGCTGGAAAAGGTTTAAAATTAGAGCTAATGACAGAGGACATGAAGTAGCTTTGTTGCCCATCCAGCAGGGATTATCATATACTCGAGTCTGGAGGAGCTGTAATTGTCCACATTCAGCTGTTTTGCAAGCACTGAGCTCTTCACAAACACAGGCACATGCTGTCCTTATGGATTTAAAATATTGCCTTGAAATGAGTTATGGAAGAGCTGTTATTTTTCAGCAGGTACACTCTGCACTGGGGCCCCTTTATTTATGAGAAACTGAACATACCAGCACAGAGATGCCAAAAAATGTTTGAGGTCATTTTTAAAAAGCCCCGCCATCTCATATTCTGTCAACAAAAAAGCACTCATTTGTTTTCCACAACATATCTTGGCTGTAGTTCTTTAATAAAATCAGCAATGACTCCCAGTCTTTATTTCTCCTGATGTGTTTTTATAGAAACGTTACAGACGTGTTGTTGTAGGATGTTGATTATTTTCATATGTTGGTTTTAATTCATGGTTGATGGAAAGACTAGCCTGCCAAGTCAGAACATTTATGGAAATACAGCAAGGACACAACTGTCTTATCCAAACTGTGAAGTACAACATGTTCTGAAAAACAATTCTTGCAAATATGAAGTATTTCCAAAGAAATACATATTCCTCAAAAATGTTTGAATATGTTATTCCAGTCATATTTCTCCCCTTTGACATTACCAATTAGTAGATTATTTTATATCAAACAAAAACGCCTGATTGGTATCCTTTACAATGAGTTACAACATATATAAGTTGTGCATACATAGAATGAAGAACATATATTTAGGTGAGGGTAATGCTCCTAAAACGCGCCATAATCCCCTTTTTCTGCTGGAAGAAAGCCTATGGTTCTTCAGTGAAGCAAGGGTGAGGACCTGGTCTATTGGACATGGTTCCAGGACTAACACCAAATAAGACCGTGCACCAGAACACCAATTGCAGAGGATTTTGGCACATTTTTAATTTTGTGTATTTTATTGAACATTGGCAATACAAAATGTCCATAAGGTAAAGACACAAGGAAAAACATGAAACAGTGCTCACATTATTTTATTTTCATTTTCATTCAATGCAACCTTCCAACCCCCCACCTGAAACCCCACACACTGATGCCACTTGTGACTAAATGACATACACACACCAGATAAAAAAGGGCAAATAATGGCAAATTTTTGGGGGGAGCTAGCCACATTTTTAAGCTGTGTTGCTCATTCTGCTTATGCACTCTTCTTAGCTGTTGTACCTCATCATAAAAGTGAACAGTCAGGCTTTCCAAAAATAAATAATATCACACCAACTGGTGTGATCAAAAGGGAAAAATAATGGATTGAAATTATGTTCCCGAAGTTTTTTGCAGAGAAGTGTTGAAGACTTTCTGGAAAAAACGAAGCTAAATTCTGTCTGGGTTTGCTGTTGACATGTTGTAACCTTTAAAGGCACAAAAATGCTTCTTTTAAAATTTTTAATGTGACTCCTTCACACAACTTCAAATATGTGGGAAAGAAAGACAGCCCGGGGAGCCGTATAAACTGGTACAATGGTGGAGTTTGTGTTTTGACAATTACTTATTTCAGAGGATTTTTAAATTTCCAAATTGAAGACAAAGCTTTGATTTCCCTAAACTGCATTAGAATGGAATTGAATGTTGAGTTTCATATCTGTGTGGAGATATGTACTTAAGTAATGCAGGTAGTTGGAACAAATAGTATATGCACAAAGTCAAACTAAACTGCACTTTTAAAATGCAACAACGCATTTAAATAAATTTAACCCTTTCATGCATGAATTATTAAATCCAAATGAATACTTTTTCAAAATGCTTGTTTTTACTTTCAAACAGGTTAAATATCCTGGTCATTTTTATATTTTGAGGGAGTTATGTGTCCGTCCATTACTGCAACGATATAAACAGTAACTTAGTTAAACTTAAAGGTCCACAAGCACTTGTCTTTAACAAACATTTATTAAGAGTAAATAAAAGAAAAAGTAAAATCTAAAGTTTACGTATTGTTGCTGTTTAATCAAACCATTTACTTTTGAATTACAACAAAGTGTAAGATAAAACATACAAAATTCTGTAAAATCTAAATACATGCACAATAATCAATTTGAGGTTTGCTGGTTTCTTTGAATTTATGATGCATTAGCTCCTTTTGGTAAAAATGTGCAATGAAAACATTTTCATGAAACTTAAGACAAGGGTTTTGGAATTTACCACCTGGTGGACATGGTGCTGCAGCCTAAAGGGTATAAAATGCATTTCAAATATCTGCCTACTGTAGTGTACACCGTGTGTGAAAGGGTTAAACCCTTCTGCATTGCAATTTCTTAAAGTCTGATTGAAAATCTGGGGAAAGTGGTTGAAAACTGATTTGCACTTGCATGTCAGCGGAAACCTAGCAAAGCAGTGAGAATTTTCAGAGTCATGTCTGTCATCAGGCAGATCCATCCTGCAAAGTCTCCAGCTGAATATTTAGTACCACTTAGGCCAATTAACCTCCTCTTAGGGGAAAGAGGCAGGGGCTAGCTGCATTCTGTAGTTGTCCTGAAGTAACTTTAAGCCTCAGTTTTTCATACTATCTTTGGCTCTTAAAGAAAAACTTGATTGATGGCCTGGCAGAATTACGTTACCTGTCACTTCCATGAGGTTCAGGAAAAAAAGAGATGTATGGGTTAAGACATTGACTTGTTTTCTTACCTCACTCAGCCTGCAGCATTCATCCATGTACTCCTCCAGGCTTTCACTGGTGCCACTTCTCCATCTTGGCTGTGGTTCAAAGTCTTTGTCCACCAAACCATCACAAGCTTCAGCTGAGGACTTTCTCCCAGGCCTTGGTTCCTCTGAGCACGTCCTTTCACTTACAGAAATGTCCTCTACCAGCTGTCCAGAAACGTCCTCATCATCATCAGGGCAAACTTCTGAGGCCCTGCACTGATCTGTATCCACATCTTCAGCCATGTGAAGATCTGCTGAGGAAATGAAGACATCATCCTGAGTATGCACTGCTGAATTTGGACTGTGATCCTCAGAGTCCTCCTCCTGTTTAATCTCAGAGCTCTGTGTGTACGAGACCAGTTTATCAGGCAGAGTGGTGGAGTCAGAGTTTAGGTTACAGGAGTCACAGGAGGATTCTCGACTGTGGACCACAAAGCTCTGCTCCGAGCCTGTCGGTGTGGACGGAGAGTTAGCTCCACTGGGCAGCTCAACTCCAGAGTCCTCTGACTCAAATTTGTACAACCTCGGCAGCTGGGAGTCAGAGAAAATGGCTGACAGGTAGTCTGAGCCGGATTCAATCCTTTGTTGATTTGACTTGTCCTCCTGATACGACTTCTCCTCAGAGGTCTTGTTGGAGTCTTCAACAAGTGGCTCAGGACCAGACACTGTGGAGATGGTGGACGAAGAGTCGTCGCTGATCAGGAGCCTGTCGTTGAGGCTGCCGAAGAGCTTCATTTTTGTCAGCACAACCTCACTGTCAAGAACAGCATCTCTGTCTCCTTTACCTGTGGAAGAGAGAGAGAAATAAAGAAATGTTTTAGCTGTCACATCAATTAGGTTCCTACATAAAAGTTTGGATACCTTTGTATAGTTCCTTTATTACTTTAAAGGTGCTATGAGGAGAATCTATTACCAGCGACATAAAGACTCTGCTACCCATTAGCACGCGCAGCGACTGTCGTAATGCTGCGTTCCAGTAACCTCGGAACTGGGAGTAACATCATCTCCGACTTATCAGCGTTCCAGTTGAAGTCGGAAAAAAACATGCTGATCTACCAGGCTATTGTTAGCTGCTGTTCGCACACCCTGCATTGTTGTTCACAAATATCTCATGAAGAATGTGATTATCACTATGGCAGCATTTTTGTTAATATAAGTCTAACGATACAGTGTATACAGCTGATCTAGAGCGACACACCCCAGTCAGAAGTGCAGATAAATTGATTATTACAGGAGCTAAATAACTGTTCACACTGGGGGCATCCATCTTTGATTGTCAAATCTGGGGTGGCGAGGTTTCACCAAGTTCCCAGTAGGAAATTGAGACTTCAGCGAATGTTCCAGTTTCAGTTTCCTACTCGGAACTCGGAAATTCCTACTTCTGACTACAACTGGAACGCACCAAAAGACGTGACTGAAGCCAAAGCGTGAGTTTGTTGTGATGCTAATAAATGCAGCTCGGACCTTCCTCAGAACTCTGCATTGCTTTACAACTTCTTTTTTCAACAACTCACAGGGTGCAAAGCGACGAGGTAATGTATGTCCTTCTAGCTACGTAGCGGTAGTTTTTGATGTGTGACAACAAGCAATTTTTGGAAAACTTAGTATTGTAGTTTTGTAGCCGGCTATATATCACTACTTACAGCCCGGTGCTCTAAGACGTGTCTGAATAATACAAATTTGCTCTAGTTTTAATTGTCTTGTTCCTGAAGTTGAGCATCCAGGTCAGTCCAGCCCTGTCTGACCCGACCGCGAAGCTAAGGGTTAGCATTTATAGATAACCTATTTTGATGCTATAAAACTCATCTTAAAGTGTGTATTTTGATCAGGCATATATCTAAAAGTGAGACTTTTTTGTAATCACTTAGAAACTACTCATAGCATCTTTAATTGCACTCAGTAATGTTCTGTAAGTGTCCTTTTTGGGGGGTTTTGTTTCTTTTTCCATGTTTTTGTAGAAGATAGAAAAGTATCTATCATGGGGTGCCAATCTGTGTGAAGGAACAAAAGACCCTGTAATACCTGAACTGAAGCCAAAAGTGTAGCTTAAGCACTGCCAGAGAGCGGATTAGCTCCACTGCAGGCATTTCAGTGATAGTCCCATTACATAACACCTGACTGCTGTAGTCGAATAATTAAACGTGGGGCCATTTTATGGGAAAGGTTTAAAGAAGAATGAAGAGAAGTGCATGCATTTCAACATTTCTGAGACCATAGGCCGGCTAATTTGAACTGAACGGTCCATACGCACCATCAAAAAGAATCTCCTAAGCCTGGGTGAAACCTGGGGACTGGGGTTTATGTAATGCTGCATATTTTAACTCAAATACCACAAGACTCATCCAATTTATCAGTGTCCTCTGCCTGACTGTCCAGCTTTGATCTGTAGCTCCAGCTCAGTCCATTAACAGGAGCAGTCATATGTGTCCTCTCCACTTTCTCACTGTGGGAAATCTGATCCATCTGTCAGTCAAATCACATTTTTTCTCCTTACAAACTTTTAAGAGAAAAGAGAAAAAGCAGGCCCTCTTTCCCCAGGGAAGTACGGGGGCCCCGGATAAGATTAGGGGGCTGTTATATTGCTTTATAAGTGCTTGAGATAAAACTGCAGCCCGGCTCTGTTTTGTGAGGAATATTTTCTCCTGAGTGCGAGATCGCACTGAAACAAAAGTAGAGGCCGGGCGACTTCCTGCAGGCTGAATTGGAGATCTTGCCCAGGCAAATATGAGATTAAAAGTTCTTTGAAGTGGTAAATCTGACTCTTTTATCCCCTCAGAGGGGAACTTTAGAGGAGGCGAGCCCTCTGAGGGGAATTTTCTCAAAGGCATATTGTGAGAATTTGGACTGGAGTGGAAGTCTTTGGCTTATTGGTTGAAGGCAGAGAAGAGTGGGAGCAAAAGTGTAAATGCAGTGTGTTTACAAAGACGGGCTCCCTTTTCCCTTCTTTTTGTGGTTGTTATTTGGCAGAGGGGATGCTGTGATTGTGCAGGGTGGAGGTCTGTGCTGATGGATGAATGAATCAGTCGTAATTAGTTACAAACAGGATGTTGGCTGATTGGAGCCAGTTTCAGAGTTTTCAAGTCTGGCTGTTACTTTGAAAGACCATCAAACAGAAAATAAGATAAAAACTACAGAAATAATAAAATACTAAAAGTTGACTCTGATAAAACATGCTAAGATGGGATAATAAGAAAATAAATAAAAGAGATAATTAAACACAAACAACAACTCTGAAGCTAAGTGCAGTATAGGTAAAACAGATCAAGAATATGGAATAAAATCAGCTACTAATGAAAGAAAATCAAATATACAGTATGACCATGTTTGACCTGTTTCATGTCCTGTGTGTTGTTGCTTTATTTTAAACATTTATATGTGGTAGGCTAAGGTCTGGTTTGTAAATTTATTTAATACTGCCTCGTTTTTAAGTGCCATATGTGCCACTGTTGATCTATTTTGATAGATCTTTGAGTCTGTATTCACTCATCTGATCAGGGATAATGGTTGAAAATTAGCCACAATGTCTAAACTGGCACATTACAGAATTGTTATTAATGTGCGCTTTCCCTGTAACTCCAATTGTTAAAATAAATTAACTGTTATTCGCAGTGGCCTCACCGTCAACACCAGGCTTTTTATGCCATTGTGTTAGCAGGCGTTACATTTTATGGTATCGACCACAATATCTTAAAAAGTCTTCTAAGAACTGTCTTTAAACATATATAACATGTTCATCAAGACTCGAGGACGAGGTGAACAGATTTTGGAGTCACATGATGAAAAATTGGAATAGCTCAGGAACGCTTGAAAAGACTCCCATCAAATGTTGTACAAGTGTACTTTCTGACCCAAAGATGAACTGTGCAGATTGTAGAAAGTCATCAGTCAAAGGTAAACACCATGTTCATCTCCTGCTTGTGCATGAATCATCTTTGAAAATAACTGTTCCGTGGACTTGAGCTTATTTTTTCGTACTTCTGAATACTCAAGGTGCTTTTGCACTATTATTGATCACTTTTAGTTAAAGTAACAGCTTAATTGGCATGAATGTGGACCATTATTACCAAAGCATTTCATGAATATTACTAATGATAATATTTAAAATAACAACAACACAACAATGACAAGAAAGTATTTAAAATAGAAGGGATATAATAAATCACAACAGTATAAAAGTTTCACTCACTGGTGGTTAAAGTTTCTATACAACTTATCCATCAGAATTAGCTTAATCTTTGGTATGTCATATCCATTTACACACCACTGGTATAGCATAGGAGCAACTTGGGGCTACCCAAAGCATCAGCATGTGACAGCCAGAGCTGGACTCAAACCCACAACCTTCCTCTAATAAAAATTGAAAAAAAAAAGTAGTTTTAGTTTGTCCAAGTGTCCACTGTGACCCAAGTAAAAACTGGTAAGAATTAGGAGGTGAAAAATCAAATGTCCAGATATATTTTGGAGGTAAGGATGAAGAGACCAAGTGATTCATCATTGAACTTTCACTCTTTTTACTGTTTACCTTAATATCGTATCATTGCAGTTTTCTCACTGGCAAATGGAAAATGTCCTTCAAAGTTGTAAAGTGCATTTGGAGTGCTTCCTTTTCTAGAAAGTCTTTTTGTGATTATGCAGCTGTGAAGTTTAAGTGTTCGACTTCTCTCTTTCTTTACATAATGTTATCTAAATGTCAATTTTCTGAAACGGTTTTCATTTAAAAAAAAGTCACATTTTCCCTTTTTTCTATACATCAACCTTGCTACTTCAATTGAGAGTGATTTTTTTTTTTTTTTTACATTTGTTAATATTCTTTCAGAGTCTCCAGCATCTCCATGAAGGTGTTTTGCGGATAAAATCAAAAACATGCAGAAAAAGCTGGTAGCCCCAATATTATCAAACAAAACAAAAAAGCACAGTTGGTACTTGGAAAATATCCAGTGTTTTCTTAACTCTGTTGTGGAAAAGGAACAGGTCTGCCCAAACACTGATAGTACAGTATTTTACAGTGTTTGCTCGAGCAATATCAGCTCTTTAAAGCTCCCAGGCTTTTCCTCTGTTAAACAAGACCTATTTTTCTGCTGAAGTTCAACACAAAACAAAGAGCTT
Organism: Scarus forsteni; assembly: GCA_036419115.1. Lineage (NCBI taxonomy): Eukaryota > Metazoa > Chordata > Actinopteri > Labriformes > Labridae > Scarus > Scarus forsteni. The sequence goes on from JAZDUH010000060.1 coordinate 3,064,389, forward strand.
AGTCAGAGAAAAAACTAAATAAAAAGCTTATCCTTGTCTTTTAATAAACGAATCATAAGTAACTAATCTAGCAATACAGTGAAACTTTGTTTATCAATAAATTATCGTATACTCTAACAATCAACAAGAAAAAAGTATTGCTACCAAGGCTTCTGAAGAATCAATCATTGATGGATACTAGGATTTCAAACAGTGTGTGGTATCACATGCTATATGTGGACATAAAAGTCATTGTCATTAGTTGCATAAAGGAGTCAAGCTTTAACATTATAGATAAAATGCAATACTTGTACAAGACAACAGAAAAAGAGAATCATGCCTTTACAAACACTTCAAGTAAACTATGAACACAAAAATACTGGATGCCTTTTAGTTTCAAACTCTAAAAAGCAAAAGTAACGGTATTCCAGGAATTTAGGTTTGGTTGAACTAACGAAATTTTCAAATTTAGTGTTTGGATGACCTCCAGTTTTTGTTTTTTTTTCGTTGTTGTTTTTTTTGTTTTTTTAAATGAAGCAAATGTGAAAGTGCAAAAAACTGCAGTCCCTTAGGCATCCACTAGAGGCTTGGTCCAAAAGCCTAAGAGGTCCCATTGACACCCATAATAAAATGTTGATTTTGAAAGCAGAAATTAACATTTTTACAGCCTGGTCCAGAAAACAGACTTGTTCCTGATGGATGGATTTTTTAAATATATTTTTTGGGCATTTTGTGCCTTTTTTTTAATTTATAGGAGAGAGACAGTGGATAGGCTCGTGATTGAGGGCGAGAGAGCAAGGGAAGACACTCCGCAAACTGGTCACAGGCGGGACCCGAACCCGGACCGGCAGAAGCAAGCATATGGGGTGCCTGGTTGTCAACCACTCCACCCAACCAGCACCCCTGGATGGATTTTTTTAACTGACACAAACAGGTTAAACTAGATTATCTAAATTTACCTTCTTGAAAGTACTAAGTCTCTTGTAGCATTTTTGAATTGTGCAGTGTAAAGGTGCATTCACACTGGACGCTACTAGTACTACCTCGGCGATCACTCTCCATTCAAAGTCAATGTACAGCCGCAATGGGGCGGGGCTAACCCTCCCGCGATGTGACAGCCGCGTACAAGACAACCACTTCACTCGTCGTGCGATGTCAAAGTTAAAAAAAAGTTGATCTATTCAGGCAATGTCGTGTGTGTCTGTGCAGCATCAGCTAATCAGCGGTGTGTGTACGTGTGACAGTACCCTAGACAGACAGTTATTCATCCGGACTACAGGGCGGATGAGTTCCGTCTAGGCGGAACTAATGCCAGTGAGGACATTAGTTCTGCGTTAAGAAGTTTAACTCTTTGCCTATTTCTAAGTACACTAAAAGTTTAGCTGAGAGAACATTGTGTCCTCATCTTTAAGAGCATCAAATTGAAAATTACGTGAAGTTAATTTACGAAAACTTTACGAGGTTGAAACTCATTGTTAGCAGCTGAGACTGTGAGATGCTTCAAAATAAAGCAGAGTGAAATTATTCTCGGCCACCAGAGGAGTTTTCTGTCAGTGTGGGACTTTACTCAAAAACAATTAAAACATGATTCAAGGAAATTCATCAAATATCACACATATACACGTCATGTCATAACTATTTCCAGCAACACAGTGATAGGGGTCACAGATTCCTTTTTTGGCAACACACCAGACAACAGTTTGAGGTACAGCAGAGGTTATAATTAGATTATTTAAAGGTATTTGACATGACCTTGTGGAGGAAATTTAATTTAGTGTCTCGACAGTGAGGCTAAATCACACTGTGGCCTCATAGAGTCAGTGAATATGACACTTTGTATGTTTTTCTTTGCTTTGAAGTCCCTCCGTCCCTACAGTCAGTCTGGCTCGACCTTGATGTAAAAAGATTCAACAGTTTATTTTTCCCATGGAGACTCTTGTGATGTGTTAGCTCTAATATTCAAGTATCACCAACTGCTACAAACAAATTTGTATTTCTAGATGTTCAGTTTGAGTCATGAGCTCACTAAAACAAATTCTGTTCTCAGGAAGCTTAAAAGCTCATTTCCTGTTTTTGCAGAATTAGAAAAACTCACTCAACTTTTTCCATCACGACTTTAGTCGCCTCTGAGGCTTATTGTCTATACTAGTTTTCCCATGACCCCTTTGTATTCAAGTGTGAAAAAAGTTATTTTGAAAAAGGCTGATTACCAGGATTTATGGTGTTCGCCACAGAATTGTTGAGGCACAACAACCCTAAAATTTCAAGAATGCCCTTCTATTACGGACAGGACTTGGATGGGAAGGTATAAGGAGTCACACCTGCATGTCCTCTCTGTCAGCCACTGCAGATTACAGACTATTGTTGCCCTTGGGTACAAACCTCCTCCTTCCTTCTATATAAAACAGTGTTGTTGGTCACTTTCCATATTGGTAAGTGGGTTTTATAAGCTTTGTGTAATGTTTTTAAGCCAAATTAAAGCGCAAAATGATGTCTTATCAGGGAAATTTCATCATCATTGATTCAGTAGAAAAGCATTTTTTCATTTCCTGAAAGGTAGAAATTTTGCTGACAGGAGGCACAGGAGGTTATTTGTCTTTTGGCTATAATAATAAAACCATAACTCAGCTCAGCAAAGTTACCCAAATGTGAAATGAAAGTTTATATGCCTGTAAAAGAAGTTTGAATCCTGTTAAACTCATTCTGTGGATGATGATTGTCACAGTCTGGAGCGTCAGGGCTGGGGCCTATCCCAGCTGCCATTGGGCAAGAGGTGGGTACAACCTGAACCAGTTGCCAGCCTCCAGACCTATTAAGCATGTTTTTGCTCTGTGGGAGGAAGTCAAAGTGCCAGGAGAGAACCATGCATGCACAGGAAGAACGTGCCAACTCTGCACAGATAGGCCTTGACCAACTCAGAGATCGAACCAGTGACCCCGTTGCTGTGAGGCATGTGCACTACCTGCCACCATGCAGTCATCAAACATGTTTGATATTTAGAATTTACAATTAATGCTCAGGTTGCTTAAATGGACTACCTGCAATAGCCAATAACAACAAGAAGATAGCAAACATAAACAGAAGAGTGCTGTCATGTCAGCCAGGATTTCACACATATTCTTTTTTATATATA